>OY282449.1:75735309-76935309 GCA_958295655.1 Palloptera scutellata
ACTGGCGCCCAACGCGGGGTCTGTTGAAAAAACTGTACACCATTCGTATGAAAAAATTTTACAAAAAGGAAGATTCCGGAAAAAGGTACTCGGTAAACCCAAATAAACCGAAGCCAATCATGCCTCAGCATAAGAACTCCGAAAATTTTAGCAAGGATAAAATTCATTAAAAAAAAGAAAAGACCACAGATTTTTCATATTTTTGGTATAAATCGAAAACGAAATAGAAAAATAATAGTTTGCAATAATTCAAAATTAATTCAAAATTTAGATTCTTTATTATATGTAAAAAAATTAACTTTTAAAAAAAATAGTGTTCATTAAAATATAATTTTGCAAAAGTTACTTTAATGAAGATTGTTCTAAACAAAGGAAACAATTATTTATTTTTTATGAAAATTTTGAGCCTTTTTTTAGCTGTTTTACAATAAACTCAAAGGAATCAAAAGTATATATACAAATATAAAACGCACAACATGAGTGGATGCGAAAAAGCTCGGCCTAGGCCCTCCATGGGCTGTTATGCCACTAAAAGTAAAGTAAGTAAGAATCAAAAGTATTTTTATTGATTTTTAATATATCTAGAAGCATATCAATAAATTAAGAAGAGTTTAAGTAGTTAGTAGGTAATTGAAATTATTAGGCAAGAGTTTACGGAATAGATAAACCGACTTAGTTTAGCTCTTAGTCCGCTGGAACCACCCACTGTAGAACCTTATCTAGCTTGTACCTCGAGATACTAATTTGGATTTAATTAAGTTCCTTCCTGTCTCATCGTACCCGGCTTGGCGAACCGCAGCACCCTATTCTATGTATTATTATGCAGAGGGTTGAAGCAATGATTACATTGCAATGGGTTAAAATTACTGACTCAGCCAACTCTACTTTCTAATATATTAATATTCTACTTAATTTCATAGCGATTATTACCAGATTCGATCAAACATATGCTGATAAGAGACCCATTTATATTTTAGAAAATGAACTAAGCTTCCTGAACCAGGATAATTTATATTTCGCAATTGACATTTATAATCAACTAGCAAATAATGACTCATTGTGGCAATATTGAAGTCGTTACAGCCCTTAATGAACTAGCAAGGGAAAATGCAATGTTGATAAATCAACAAAAACTTTTCCATATGCTGCCAATTAACAGACATCAGATCATTTCACTTGCAGTTCTGCTGATTTCACCAATAATAATGTTTTTACTAATTATACATATTATCGATCTTGTCAATTAGCCACTTTGTATCGCAGCTCAATTAATTTCTGTTCAGCAATAATTTCGTATGCAATATATTTTATGCATTTTCTTTGTAACTATTTAGTATTTCAGCCAGCAGCAATTTCAATTGCATTTCAATTTGTCGCTTTTCAATTATACATACTCGCATTGCACCTTTTCATTTTGCGACTGCGATGACCAATGTGTGATAAACTTTTCCCTGCTAGGCCAAAAGATCATGCTAATGCTCTCGCAGTTGCTCAGTACTCGATATTAGTGGCGAACGTAATGATTTTGTGCGCACATTCGCACTAGGTAACTAGGTAAACCCAAATAAACCGAAGCCAACCATGCCTCAGTATTACCCCGTATAGCGTAGTTTTCAGCCAAATATGCACATCTTTCCGAATTGTAACAGTAAACCGACCCCTGTGGAAGTTGGTCACTATACTTCCTTTCATCGACACCATGGTATTCTTGAGAATGATAACAATATACCGCAACAGCAATATACCAATAATTTTCTTCAAGAACGTTTTTTTATCAATCACAGCAGCAACAACAGCCAATAGTCTTTAAGCGCGCACAGCAGCACCTCGATCGATAGTTATTTACAAAAGTACAGAAGGTAAATTATATGCCAGAAACTAAAATGGAACATGAAGGCTATAAGGACGATTATTGTCAATATAAGTATGAGCACTATTACGACGATGAAGTCAATGATGACTATTATCATAATAATGAAGATACAATCAATATTGTTGCTGGTAATAACGATGATATTAATTTTTTAAATTAAAGTCGGTCATGCCGTTCATTACAAGGAGCTCCGCATTTTAATTGACATAAAACGATTCCTGGTCCTGACCTGGAAAATGCTGCCACGTATACATCGATGCCTTAGATGCGATAATGTATGATATCTCGCACACTTTCCGCACCGAGCTTCTCGTAATAGTACGGACATTGAAACCACTTCTGCATTACCTTTGATCATTGATCACCAGCCCCTGATATTTGCTATTTCAAACAAATTCCGAATACAAAAATGAAAAGATGCGTGCTTTTATAGAAGAGTTCTCACCAAGGTTCCACTATAAACAGAAAAAAAGGTGGTAGACGCAATTTCAAAACAGTTGGTTCACGCTTTAAAATCATGCCGTTTAAGTGATGTACTGGGAAGAGCGTCAACTTTGTTTATTTACTTATTTTATAGTGGCATAAGTTATTAATGAGACATCATTCGCAGATTGATTGGAGATCATTTTTGAGTGAGTCATTCATAGCATGCTTTTTTCTCTCAATCTTCGAAGAGTTTTGAACATGCGAATTAATTCCGAAAGCTAAGTTAAGACACGGATAAACTACTACGAAATATTTTTGCTTTTAGCCCAACTCTCATCATACCATAATTTGGTTGTCTTTGTTTCAATATTTCTTCTATATTGCTCTTAGAATATTTTACTATTCGTGATTATTCCCCGATAAAGATAAATTTCTTAAAAGTTATTCGGCAAGCTATGTGACTGTGTGCACCAAACTTGGTTTAATTTTCTTCACTTTTCCACTTCATTTTTAATGAAATACACCACAATTTGATTTAATTTGCTACAGAAATTAATTCAATATCACTCTTTGTAAATTTCACTTATATATTTAGTGGGGACATAAATACAGTTACAACATTGAACACACCCATTCCAATAGAAGAATTGAACATACCCTGTTATTACCACATGGGTTATGAAAGCTAACCTCTATAGCTTTCACCATGGAGTGGTCAAATAATGAACACCGTATAGCTGTTGTAGCACTCTTAAAGTGTGAAATGAAATGAGTCGTTATTTTCAAAACGCTCCGCCCACTCGGGCTTAGTCGCATGTCCGACTACCGGTGCATAAAACTGTTTGAGGAGACTGGAGATATCAAAGACCGCCACCGGTCGAACTATTCACGTACAGTTCGCACGCCGCGATTCATCAAAGCCGTCAAATCAAGAACTCAGCGAAATCCGCTCCGAAAATAGAAAATCATGGCCCGTGAGATGAATATCACGCAAAAGTCCATGAGTCGAATTATTAAAAAAGCCTTCAAACGTCGCAGCGGATATTTGTTGACTGGAGCTTTGGAACCAAATAGGGTAGAAAAACACAAACGTCTTTTGGTGAAGAACGCTGGAAAATCTTGTTTACGGATGAAAAAATTATTACCGTGCAGGAAAAATTTAAGAAGGAAAATGATAGGGTATATGCACGGTTATCTAAGTAAGCATCTGAACTGATCCCACGTCTCGAATAGGGTCATCAGCCAGCTCCAGTCATGGTTTGGTGGGGTGTCTCTTACGATGGGGTTACCGACTTTCATTTCTGCGAACAAGGGGTCAAAACTCCGCCCAAAGTTTACCAAGAAACTGTTTTTGAAACTGTTATGAAGCCACTTAATCATTCCCTGTTCCAAAACCAGCCGTGGAGTTTCCAGCAGGATTCTGCGCCAGCCCATAAGGCTAAAAACAATTATCCAGCTTTCATTTGCTCTGAAGAATAGCCGTCTCGCAGCCCTGGTCTGAACCCAGTGGATTACAAATTATGGATAGTTTTAGAGGACATGGTTTGCCACAAAGCATACCCCAACATTGATTCTCTGAAGACTGCTTTGATTCGTGCTGTCAGCACTTTTCCAAAGGCGACCATTTCGAATAAGTAATTGCTTTTTATATACAATATATTTATATCATAATAAAAATATATTTTAAAAAATTGGTGTAAAAAAATTAATTATTTTTAATTTTATAACAACAAATGTGTGTAACAGTATTTATGTCCCTACTAAGTAAGAGGCACCACACCCAGTTGCTAGATTTTGCCCATTTGAAAACATTAGCTCTTCCTGAGTGTTGGGAATGATTGTGCCCTATAGGAGCGACTCTTTTTTTTCGTATTTTTTGAATTTTGACCTCAATGGTTGACGCATTTTTCCATCGAACCACACCAAATTATCGGTCCCAGCGTATGCAAATCCAAATTTCAAGAATCGCATTACAACACTTTTCCTTAGCTAATGTTCATACCATGGATGTCAGGTTGTACGGAATTCCCCATAAAATATATGTGATTTGTCGAATATCTAATTTACTTCCACTTTACGTGTAATACTGTAAGTTTTCTCAAAATCAGAAAAATTTATAGGTTGAAATAAATTGAATTTAAACCGTATGTAGTATCAATGTTAAAAGAGTAAGTGCATTAGTTAACTTTTAGTTCGATTATTTGTTATATAATACAAGTCAGTTTCTATACGATCTAATTTAGAAAATTCGACTGACTTCATCAGACAATACTGGCTGATACCTATGACGTCTAATTGTGGGCTTTGCAAACAACTGTTGCTTGCTGAAAACCAATATACCCTTTAGGGTATAAAAAAGGTGCATATTCAGTATATACATAGCCAATACAGGCAATATATAGGAATGATAGAAGGTCATTGGTGAAGATAAGGAAAATAGTTGAGGAGAGAACGAATGAGCCTTGTGGCACTCTAGTATTAATGAAATGACTTTATGAAGCAATGCTGTATATCACAACACAAATAAGTATGTAGAACTAGCACTTAGAAAACTATTGATCGAGTGAAGATAATACCAATTTCATGAGCAATCAGTTTCGACACTCGTGATCAACTGCTTTGGTCTCATCTAAGCCATGGACGCTATAGAGTGATTTTTTAACATCTAATAAATTCGTTTTGCTTTTTCTCTAAATAATTTACCAAGTTAAAGATTATTACGCTTTACGACCTTGGATAGCGTAGAACAAATTGCAATGGGGCGGTAATTCTCAGGGTACGTAGTCATATCCTTCTTAGTCATATGGAAAGGATGCCAAACTCAGTCGGATACTCAGCTTTGACTGGAAACCTCGATATTTTTCTCTTGGTTACTGCTTTGAACCTGACGGGCAAACGAAAATCAATGGGTACAATTTGTTCTATTTACTTTCAAGTTCTTAATCGGTCAAATATTTGGTAAATAGTGAATTCGTATAATTACATGCATATGGTACTATGTAATTATATAAATATGTACTAAGTGTATATGTATGTATAATAAATGCAAGTACCAGTATACATATATTGCTAGCTTAATTTGCTAAAGATATAACATGAATTATTAAAATTTTCACAAGAAATTAACATTCGAAACTTTAATATTTTCAGTATTTCAATTTAAAGTTAAATTGAGATCTAAAATTCTTGGTGATGCAGGTCATAACTTGGGGACGGTTAAACAACTCGAATTGGAAAAATTTGATGTTAGCACTTTAGCAAATTAGGGCAGCGATATGTATTCTATGTACTGAATAGTTAAACCAAGTGATTTGCCCTTTATGAATTTCAAGCTTAGCACGCGCAAAATGTTAAAGTTTGAAGTCATTCCTACGCCAGTTTTGAATCATGCCGCCACCACAATCGCCTTTGTGTCCTGCATTTTAATTCCAAATGAGCGAATGTAATTTTCATTCATTCCCATTTAAAACGACGCACAACGCTTCAAGTCTAATCTCCTCCAGGCATGAGGAGAAGGAGTAACAGGATAAAGTGAAAGAATGAAATGTATGTTACATAATCGCATTGCAAATCAGTGAAACTAAACCTCCGGCTCTCGCTCACCTTGTTTCCAAGTTATGATTTAATTAAATTGTTATTCCAGCCAAGTTTAGCCAAAGAGCAGCAGCAAAAGCAATTCAGCTTAGCTCAGCGGCAATTAGCACAATATGTTGACATAGGCAGAGGCATAAAATTTCAAGGATTTAACAAGGAATCGCCACGGAAAGAGACGGCGATGCATGACGCAGGACGCAGGTAGCGGAGTGAGGTTAATTGCTTTCTCGTCCAAGTACAGGGTGTTTTTTTTAGAAGTGTGGTTTTCTAGAAGAAATAAAACTCATATAATTTAATGTTATGGCCAAGTATTTAGCTTTATTATAAAGATAAGGATTTGCTATTATGTTTTAAAAACGATTTCGGGCAAGTGGGTCAGTAATAACGCGCCTAATATTCTCTTCCAAGGCGTCAATCGTCTCGGGCTTATCTGCGTAAACAAGCGACTTCACATAACCCCACAAAAAATAGCCCACTTTTGACCACAAAAAATAGTCAAAAGTTTCCTTCAATAAATTGATTGTTTCGTTGGCTGTATGGCATGCAGCGCCGTCTTGAACCGAAAGTCGTCCACATCAACATCCTCCAATTCAGGCACGAAAAAGTCATTAATCATGGCTCTATAGCGTTCCCCATCGACTGATTGACTGTAACATTATGACCGGCTTCATCTTTGAAGAAATATGGGCCAATGATTCCCTCTGCCCATAGAGCACACCAAACAGTGACTTTATGAGGATTTAACGGCGTCTCAACAATGGCCTGTGGCTTATAATCACTCCAAATGCGACAATTTTGCTTATTAACGGGTATGAACCAAAAGTGAATGGGTATTCAACCAAAAGTGAGCTTCATCGTTTAACAAAATTTTCTTGTGAAAATCGGGATCGGTTTGCAAACCGTTTTGCAAACGTCGTTCAGGAGTAAGTCTATTTATTATGAAATGGCAAACCAAACTGAGCGTAAATCAAGTGACAGCTGTCAAAAAGACCAACTCAGAAAAAAGTATTGCCAGATGGAAAACCACACTTCTAAAAAAAAACACCCTTTATTTGCGCGGTTAAAATAATATTCCGCATATACTGCAATTAAAGCATAAATTTAATAAGTAATTTAAGGTAATTTGCAAATGCGACTCTAAATTAATTGTTATTCCATAAATGAATTTGCTTCCCAATCAAGAGATTTGCTACAATCCTGAGATTATATGGTACATACAGGAAATGCAATGACTAGCGTGCATGCGACACTTTTTCACTGTAAGTATGTGTTGCATAATATGTATGTAATTCATTTGAATGAAGCGAAAAGCGATTTCTCAAAATATCTCTTGGACATTGAGAAATGCGTATATTGCTGGAGCTGATCAAAGAGTTACTAGCTGTAATTAGTGAATATGATATGGAATTAGTGCCGTTGTTCATGTCGATTTGAATACCAGCAAAACTGAATAGCTTGCCATAAACTTCCTAATTAATCCATATGTTTTGTTGTTTTTATATAATTATTAGATTGCACCTTCAATTTAAAAGCACTCGCTGCGCTGCTCTAATGTCATATGTATTCACTGTCACATGTCAAAAAAACGTAAATTTGTGAAAATTGTGGCCAAACAGAAAAAAGATATTTGTTATTAATTAATTGCAGCTACGATTTACAGGTAGTTGCGTTGGATTTGTTTTCTATCATTTACGCCTCTCCCCAAAAGAATCCGTGTTGAATTACGTGATAATAAGTCGCGTTTCACCTGGTGCGGTTAAGTTTAACCGGTCGTGCGCTAATGGGCAATTGTCTGTAAACGAATTGTATTCGTTTTTGATTTCCTGTGCGTTTCAATTGCATTTTCAGAGTGATACTCAATTGCAAATTGATTTTTCGTTTGTTTGTATGAGTTCGTTTCGTTCGATTCGCCCATCACCACAGGGCCGGTTAAATTTAACCGGACCAGTTAAAGCGCAATATCTTGCGACTTAGGTAGAATTTCAAAAATGTATTTCTGATAGATATATGGAAGGCCTCCAATCTTATGTTTTAGGAAGGTTTAAAGAAGTTTTATTCATTGTTACTAGTGATGAGACTCGAGCAAAGTTTCAATCGAGTACAATAGATTAAAACAAAACAAATTTAAAGAAATAATATTTATCATAAATAATCTGATCACGACCATGCCAAGAAGTTGTGCCGCTGCTAATCAATTTATAAATTCAAATGCGAAAATAACGTTTCAGCTGAGGTAGATGAGAAGATTGGTTTGTCATTGGAAGGCTCATTCCCCATGACCGAAACAACATCTACACCGAAAAAAACATATGAGAATGCTGGGGAAAAAGTGGAAATTCCTCGAACACTTTAATGAGGAATTAAATAAAACAAATCAAATTTTATTACATTTGTTTTATTTCTATTTTATTTATTTTCACTTTTTAATTTTATAAATACGATTTTAAATTGTCTGCCATTTCGAACCAGTGTAGTCACTCGCCCAATGAAAACATATACAAATAATGCATAATTTCGTTTAAAGAATCGAAATTTCTTTTCCATTATAAGAGAAAATATAGAAATTAATTCAATTCAATTGAATTAAAATTGAATTTTAGGTGCAAAGGTGGCTTCAGTTAAATTATACAGAAATCTATCAAATACAAATTTATAAAAAAAAGATACAAAACCTGTTGAAATTATACAGATTAGGTATAAATATAAAAAAGGGACAACACTGCTTTAAACGCAGCACGAGCAGAAAAGTTAGAACTAAGACACTTAACTCCTGAAAGAGGGTCAATCGTTTCCAACTGACCTTGAAGCAGTAGGGAGCACATCCAAAGTTGTATTCAGGATTCGCCTTCTCGTCGCTAAAATACCAAAAGCGTTTTCAATCACTTTTCGAGCACGTAATAAACGTTGGTTCAAATTGTACTTTTCATTATCCAACAGTCTTCGTGGATAAGGCCGCATCAAATAAGTTTTAAGAGGAAATGCTGCATCGCCAACTAGTTACAAGTTGTAGAAATTATTGGAGTTTGGTAGCAATTTCGAAGGCGGTAGGATCGCCTTTTGGAATTTGTTTTCCAAAAGAGGGAATAGCTTCCCCCCATCGGTCTGTTGTCGATATCAACTACAATGAAGGCGTATTTGGCGTCATATGACGCAAGATGCACAATTAAAAAATGGCCTTTATAGTTGAAACATTTTAAGTCTGCCCATGGAAGGCCAAATTCCTCACACGTTCCAAATCTTCTGCATTCTGTCTCCAATTTCACATCGCAAGAGTGTGCAAGTAAAGTGGGTGGCATCAAAGTAGTCCAAAGCATAACGCAGGTCTCGGATATTAATTTTGTAATAAATAAAAAATACAGTATCCCATTCGAAATATCAATGCAAAATAGTTTTTCCTTTCTCTTTGACAAAAAATATACAATGCCCGCAATATTATGTTTTGAGAAAAATTAAGTTCAAGAGTTTCGACAGAAAAAATACAAAAACGATATATGAATGTAAAGCGAAGAAATGTCATATCAAAGCAAGCAGGTAAATTGTGTTTTAAGCATTATTGCTTTCTGTAAGGTCGTGGTCATGCTGGTGTTTGCTGTTCGGCGAACACATCATATTGTTCTCTCGTGCTCGGTGTGGTGGTTACATTCGAGTTCGTTACAGATTTGCTTTTGGACGAAGTTCAGTTTTGTTTTCAATACTATTTTGTGCGCAACAGCAACACTAAAATGGGATATCAAAAAACTTTAAACGATTTTATCTACATGTAGAGTGAAATTAAAATATAATTGCATGTTCAATAAATTATGCAAATAATGTAATTTTTTGGACCGACAGCCACCGGCTGATTATAAAAACAGCGATTGAGGTAGTGGAGTTTCAAGGCAAGTGTCGTATCAACAGCATTTGCATCACATCGTGAATATAGCTAATATGTTATATAAGTAAATACTTTTCATACGTACTTTTAAACACTAAAAACATTCGCAACTTCGCTTTTCTGCAAAAATAATGATGTACAGGTTTGCATGTTTTTCTCCTATTTTACATACATTTTTGTTGCACATAACCACGACCTTTCAAAAAACGTTTTTTCTACGACCCAAAGAGAGCGACTCATATTTAAGCTGTATTTCTACAAATTGATTTTATTGGTTGGACATTATACAGGGTGTTTTTTTAGAAGTGTGGTTTTCAAGAAGAAATAAAACCCATATAATTTAATGTTATGGCCAAGAATTTAGCTTTATTATAAAGATAAGGATTTGCCATTATGTTTTAAAAACGATTTCGGGCAAGTGGCCGCCGCGGCTGGTTCGAATAAATTCCAGCCGAGAGGCCCAATTTTCGACCACTTTTTGCAGCAATTGGGGCCGTATGTCAGTAATAATGCGTCGAATATTCTCTTCCAAAGCGTTAATCGTCTTGGGTTTACTTGCGTAGACAAGCGGCTTCATATAACCCCACAAAAAATAGTACAGCGGTGATAAGTCGCACGATCTTGGAGGCCACGCCACAGGTCCACGACGCGAGATTATGCGCTCACCAAAAGTTTCCTTCAATAAATTTATTGTTTCGTGGGCTGCATGTAGCATGTAGCGCCGTCTTGTTAGAACCAAAGGTCGTCCACATCAACATCCTCCAATTCAAGCACGAAAAAGCCATTAATCATAGCTCTATAGCGTTCCCCATTGACTGATTGACTGTAACATTATGACCAGCTTCATCTTTGAAGAAATATGGGGCAATGATTCCCTCTGCCCATAGAGCACACCAAACCGTGACTTTTTGAGGATTTAACGGCGTCTCAACAATGGCCTGTGGATTATAAACACTCCAAATGCGACAATTTTGCTTATTAACGTACCCATTCAATCAAAAGTGAGCTTCATCGTTGAACAAAATTTTCTTGTGAAAATCGGGATCGGAGGCCATCTCGTTTTGCAAACGTTGTTCAGGAGTAAGTCTATTCATTATGAAATGGCAAACCAAACTGAGCATAAATCAAGTGACAGCTGTCAAAAGGACCAACTCCGTAAAAAGTATTGCCAGATTGAAAACCACACTTCTAAAAAAACGCCCTTTACAAAGAGATAATATTTCAAAAACTAATGTTTGGCACAGAAGTTGTCAATACTACCTACTTCTACTACTTCTGTAGAGTTTAGGTTAAGTTCTGGTATTTAATGGGGACCAAAATGTAGATAAGTGCAGGACACTCTCTCACGATGTACTTCGCAGACTCTTTATCTTCTCTGCAAAACATATACCATTTATTGAATGGAATTTCCAGTTTTGTTCGGTTATATTTTAACCTACATTGCTAAACTATTATTTGAAAAACTCATACATTCCTCAAAGCGTTTTGGGTTGCTACATGTTTCCAAAAGTGGTTTTGAATGTTCTAACCGAGGTCTAGTTTCCCAGTATAGTTTGCTTTTATTTCTCTTTCCTAACTAATAGAGAGAAGTTGCCGTTTCCAATTCGGTAAAAATATTCCAGACAAGAATCGCCCTTTACCCTTGGGACTGAATGTGAAAGGTATGAGTTGTAATAAAACTTCCATGGATGCTGTTGGACAGCTTTGCATGGTTCCAGTTACACACACACATGGGCTAATCTCTGCAGCTTATGAAGCGCTTCGATTCCTGTCTGTTGTTTTGCTTTCTCCGCCCAGTACACTGGTCCATAAATTATCATAGGTCGAACAAACATTGTATATATCCATCGCAATATGTTTGTGTTGCAAATCATTTGTGTCACAAATGATTTAATAGATTTCTTTGTTATCGTATTAACATGCGTTTTCCAGAGACGTTTTTAGTCTACGATGATCTCCAAGAATTTTACTTCCATTTGGAACTCTATTTCTTTCCCTTTTCAACTAATGATCTGGAGATGTTTAACTTTTTTCCTAGTAAATGGTACAATAGTGGTTTATGCTGGGTTGATATTCAGTCTCGTGCTGGTAGTTAGCATCCTGCTCATCCATTTACTTCGATAGCTTCATGCGAAGTATATAGGCACCTTCGATATCAAGAATGCATATAATGCTATTTTATATATGGTATATTTATACTTTAAAATAAAAGCATCCAGCACTAAAAATGATGAATGAAGCAATTTGCTATTAGTAGTAATTCTATTCTTAAATTTATTAGTTCAACAAAATTTGCGAGTTTGAAGCGCGGCGTGATTGAACGCTCCTCTCGCCCCATGTCGAGTAGACTGTATAAAATATGAAACTTGCCGAACTAAAACTAAACCTTTCTAATGTAATTCGACATTCTTTACCGTTTTTGGAAAAGGTAAAGTTTCGGTTACTTTCGAAATGGAAAAGTTTCCACATACACACAAAAACTGTGTCAACATCGCCACATGAAAACCTAAAAACCCGAACGGAAGTGAAGAATGAAGTAAACGAGTTTCTTGTCACTTTTGCCAAAGCGACACAGTGAATGTCAAAATAATCTACAGAAGAGAGGATACTGCTTTCACTGATGGCGCACGGCAACTCCCAAAAGGTGCGAAACGATACGATGCGATGCGGCAAGTTACATTATTACTTCACATCCCGTAAAATTATCAAGAAAATCCTGCTATCACTCTACGGACACTACGTGCACTCTTACCATACACACACTCACACACATTCAAAAACTCTGCACATACATACAAACATGCATATGTATATTAAATAAAAACGTCAGCTGGCAAGTTGTATCTAAGTGGGTGTGTGAGTGAGTATCTGCAACATAAACCTACATGCACTGGCGTTTCCGAGGAGGGGCTCCCAGAATATGCAACCATTATTTGAAAAAATTAAATTAATAATAGTTTTAATACCTTCACAATAATCAGGCTAAGTTGGAGTTTTGGAAATAAAGATCCTCTTGGATCCGCCAGTGCATGCTTGCATACATATAATATAAAGTAAAAACTTTTTCGCTTTCCAACAGCCTCAAAAGTGTTTTGTGTGCATGTTCACTTGGAAGGAAGCAGATATGCACGTGTGTGTTAGTCTAGTTGCTCCTCTTCTGAATACAAGGAACAGAATGTCAAATAAAAACTTTCATTCCGTTAGCTGGACACTGTGGCAAAACGTGTTCAGTTCTTTACGAAATTAGTGCTGGCGAAAAGTTTTCCCTATTTGCTTTTCATCTTTTCATCTGCTCGTATAACCAGAGTACGCCAGAGTACGCCTCTATTTTAATCTCATAATTGTGCTTTGGCTTCAAGTTATATACCTTCGTTTTTCACATCCAATAAATGTCGCCTATCCGTTTCCATTTGATAAGATTTACATACGCAACTGCTCAGTTTTCGCATTAGGATTTGCATAAATTTCTGATTCCAGTTCAAAAAGAAATTGAACAGAAGTGTTTTCTGTTATAGGGTGACAAGTAATAAGTTTATACAACTTTCTTCGTGCCATAGAAAAAGTATTGCAAATGGTCTACAATTTTCTTCATTCTTGTATTATTCTACGTAATCGAGGGTACATCTGATTTAATTTTTGTGATGTCAAATAATCGATTAGCTATTATAACACTGCACCAGCTAGGCAGGTGATATTGCGCGGCAGCTTCGCATGGCTCGTTCGTTAGTTTCTCGAGCAGTCAAACGGTATAAGGAGCTAGGTCATGAAGATGATCGTCTAGGAAGAGGCAGAAAAACCAACGTCAATACTCTCAGGAATCGCAAAATGATTCAAAAGCGGATGCAGCGTAATTCAACGATATCCATGAGAAAAGTTGCCAAAGGTCAATTACTTACGGATGAAAACAAGCGCGCACGACTCCAAAGATTAAGTCTACTTCAAAGTCGGGTCTCAGGAATTAGATGGGAAAAAATCGTCTTCACAAATGAAAAGCTGTTTATTTTTGAAAAAGCGCATAACCGTCAAAATGACAGAAGCTGGTCAACAAAGTATCGTGGACCATCCGTCATGGAATAAGGTGGGATTTGCACAAATGCAATCAACCAAGAAGTGTACCGCTGTGAAATTTTGGAGGCTGTGGTACTCCACTGATTTTATCACATCTCAAGAATGGGCACCATTCGCGGGATCTCAATGCAATGGATTGCAGCGTTTGATCTATGTTAGAAGTCAGGGTCTGTGCTAAATGTCATAAAAATTTGCAGTTCCTGAAACAGTCGTTGCGTCGTGAATGTTCCGTCTGCGAATTAGTAATCAAATTTTTGGATTGAACCTGCAACATATGAATTTTGCTCTATAGAGCTGAATCGATTCTGAACAGTTGTCTCGCATGGACCATCAATTTTTTCACAGCAAGTCTCGTACCATTGCAAAGTTTCGGTTGATTCAAATTACGAAGCATAATAATAGCCGCACCGACTATCAATTGAAGGTTATGCGGCGGTAATCAGGGTAAATCCAAAGAATTAAAAAATTCTGTAGGATAGTTAACCGCATCTTCTTCATTGGTAGCAGTATCAATAGACTTATACGAAACCAAAACACCAGGTATTTTGGATTGTATAGCAAATTTTAATTCATTGCCATCTTTATTCTTGGCTGCCAAAATGGCTCTTTCGCTTAACCAATTATCAATTTTTCTACCGATGGTGTAATTCTACAAAAGTTATCCGGCAACGTAATCAAGCACATTCCAGTCTCATCAACTGGCATTGCACCATTTCCAATTGTCATCAATTGCTTTGAAAATTCAACAGCTGATGCATCATTTTGCAATTGAACACGAACATTTATTGAAAGAAAAGATATTTTTACATGTCTCCACAAATACGATGATTTCAACAAGCATGTATTTCATCGGCAGGGGTTGATCTTGGTATAATTGGCAAAGTTTGTCGGAAATCTCCTGACAACAAAATTAATCCTCCACCAAACAAATTGGAATTTTCCCGAATATCTCTCATTGTCCGTTCCAAGGCTTCAACTGATTTTTTGTGAGCCATGGTGGCCTCATCCCAAAAAATAAGTGCAACATGTCGATGATTTGCATATTCAAAGGCAACTTGAGTGCGGAATGTGCTGTACGGCCACCTTCCAACAAATACCAGGAGTATTCAAAAAATGAAATCCACCACTTCCATCGTTAACAGGACACATAATTGTTTCATGTACTTTTTTTTGCTGAAGATTAAATTTTAGAACATTTGGTTGAACGTATGAATTCCAGGTATTCGAGTCATATTGGTTTTGACGTTCTATTTCTTGATTAAATATGTCATGTATGGATCGATTTGGTGCTGTCATTCCTCATTGTGCTAATGGTTTGTTTGCCATCATCAAACACGAATCTTCAATTATAATCAATGCTTCGTTATAAATTGCCGGTGTAAAACCCATTTCAGGATTGGAATTGATTCGACGCACTCTACGTAAAATATCTTCCGACATGTAATTTTAATATTTTGTCCACAAATTAACTGGATTCGATGGGTTACTCGTAGTCCAAATAATTGAAAATAGTGAACGGAATTTGTTGTGGATGGGCAGATACTGATGCATCTGCTAATGTGTCATTCCAATGCGTATCATGTTCCAATAGATCTAAACTTTGGCATGCTTCACGATATGTTGTACAAATATGTCCATCAACTGTTATTAACTGCTGAAATGATATTGGTCCACGAACATTGACCAATAAAGCATTCTGTATTATTATGATGAACAGTATAAATTCGCCCTACAGAATCAGTTGAAATCAGATTTACATGGCCATCAACTCGATTCCCTTGCTTACGATGTTGAAATTCTTTTTTTGTTGAATTCCATGTAAAATACCTTGGTACTTCTGCATACAATAACGTTTTAGCAAATTCATCAGTTTGGCACAACTTGAAAAATGCTGTCAATGTGGCGTTTCCGTTCTTTGCGCTGCATTCTCCGACGTAAAATACACACGGTGTCCGTTTTCAAGATGAACAGCTACATGCTGCACGGTTGGGTAACGGTCATGTATCGAAAATGAAAAAATGCGCCACACCGCGTCGTTACTACTGATTAACGGCCCATTTGATACTAATGAATTTCATCATTTCTATTTGGATCAGAAACTCCAAACACGGCCATATCGTTGCCTTTGTTCACATACTTGCAAATCTACTTAATCTATTTGACCGAATAGCAGGACTCAACATTTATATGAGCTTTAAATACTTTTGATAACAACGTCGAATACGGCACAATCCAGCGGTTGTCAACTTCAATCTGTTCATTTCTTACTGTTATTGTTGTTGACCTACCGTTGCCATTAGTTGCACGACGAAGGTACAATGGATAACCATCATTACCGGTAAAGGTTTCGGCAACCAACGCTCTGCAATCCACGTTTCTGCTACTCAAGTACATCCAGAAGCGCACTTCACCAAACACTTCTGCTTTTACAATGAAATTCATGAGTTTACTTTTACCTTTTGTTTGAAAACACGCGCCGTGATGTCATGGCGATCGGTTGGTGATTGACCTTGAAACAAATGGTTTTTGATGTCATCCCATTGAGGGTTACAGGTGAAAAGTTATAAATAAATCAGGACGGCCGTTATATACATATTCGTGCATATGACGCGGCCTGCCAGTGTGCGTAGATGGCAAAATATTCATTTTTCCCAAATCAATTACGTTACCGTCATTGTTTATCGCATCTATTAGATGAATGTACTCTTCAGATCGCAATTTCTTTTGTTTAAATCGGATGAAGTTTAACCTTTCGGTTTCGATCTTAGCGTACATATCGACCATAAACTGATGATACAACCACCGATAATACAAAATGTGATTACGCTCATTTTCCCGGACCATTAATCGGTATGAATAATAGTTCATTGCACTAACTTTTTTATTAGTGTCACCACCTAAAATTCATAATTCATAAATAATTAATTTTTGTTCGATTGCCAAATTATAAACTAACCATTATTGGGATTTACCATTTTGGCATTAAAATGGTAGCCGTCTTCGCCTTTCCAAAACATTAATGGATCGTAACAACGATGTGTTTCAGACACTCGCTGCAAATCATTATCTCTTCTCTTCGCTTTGTTTCAGAAAAAACTTTCTCACTTGTGGAAAGATAAGCAAATTGCATCAAAACAAATGATTTCGTTAAAAAATATGACAACTGACAGGGTTGCTGTGCTGTGATAACATAGAAATACATTCCTTATGGATGTGTTTTCAATTTGAAGTGAATGCGTTGATGAGTTCAAAAGTTATAGGCATTTTACTCTTTTTGTGGGCGTGGCAGTGGGCGGATAAATAGCCTATGTCGGTCAGAAAAGCATGTACTGTGGTCTCTAATCCAAAAAAGCTGGTAATGTAGCTATCCAGTAGTGTAGCTATTTTTGTTGTTGTCTTTAATATGCTTGTGCGGATTTATCTGGCGATCGCGCAAGTTTTCGCCCTTAAAAGGGGGTTTCCTCTCCTTTTCAATTGCATCTGCGTTGTTGGTATTTGTATTAATGATAATTGGGTCCCACCTCATTGCCGTAATCTCGGCCCGAACGTTGGTTGGTTGTCTATGCAAGCAGTGAGGCCACGTGAGGGTGGACACACGACCTTATGAAACCCTGCGTTAAGAGCCAGGTCAGGACCAAAATCGGGAGCAATCTCAACCGAACCTGTACCACCAACTTTATGGTGACGAACCTCGAACGTACAACTAGGCCTGCCAAGGTTTTACCGGGATGGCGGCAGCTGAGACATTAGCCGGACAGTCATTTCCGCGGCATTTCACTCTGCTTAATGAGGTGCCCGAATGCCACGCCGTCAGCTCAGAACAATCAAATTCAAGCCGAGCAGTGTCTGACGGTGGTGCTTACATTTTCAGTACTATCTTCTGTTGTGGTTCATGAGGATTCAGGGCGCCTGCATCGGCCAATACACATTCTCTGATTCTGCAACGTTGTCCAACGATGCCCCGTATATATGTATATACTTATATATAAGTATAAGTATTTATATACATACATATGTATGAATGTATAAACAAAATTATTAATAACAAAATTTCGCTATAATAACATAATATTTTTCCAATAGATAAAGGCTTTTTCATTTAATTTAGAAAATTATATTGAATTATGATATTGATAATATAAAGTTTTATCAAAATAACAAACTAAAATTTTTGAATTTCAACAAAATTTTTTTGTTTTTTCTTTTCATATTACTTAATAGAATATTTAGTTTACCGAATATTGATATTGATGATAGTTATTGTATCAAATCAACCTAGATTTCTGTCAATATTACTAGTGTCTATTCAGAAGGTGTGTAGGGTATATAAAGTTCGGCTGGAACAGACCATAGTTTTCTGACTTGTTTGATTCGATTTTTTTACTGATTACCTGATTAAAAAAACAACCCTTTCGCACAAAATGTATATAAGTGCCAAGAAGACATTTTCGAAAAAGTGTAACGTAATACATTCTTGTGAGAGTGTATCGATATGTACCGTATGAGTATTAATATTTTTTAAGTTGAGTTGATAATTTTCGTGATTTTGATTCAGCTAGATTTCTTATGTAAGTTGTAGATAAGAGATCATGTCGTTGGGGGAAATCGAATCCTAAATTGGTCCCTAGAGATGATAGTTTACTACACTACCACTTCACCACCGACGCGGAATTATATAAAATGAAAACTTAAATAATATTAAATGAAAACTTAAACTGTTCTAGTAAGTGATTAAAATATCTGTGACTGCAAAAAAATCTTTAACAAAGAACCGGAAAAAAAGAATTGGATGTCCATTCCAAAAGCTCTTATATTTCCGTAACTTTATATTGGTATGCAATACCGAAAATATCTTTTTGTGGTACTTTGAAATTGCCACCCCTGAATGGTCATTTCGCTATGTGCCACATATTTATTAAAGAAATTACTTAAACGGAATTGCAATACCAGCGAGCCGGAGTAGTAGAGATTTACCAGACTCTGTAATAATAATGCAGCATCTGCATACTTGACACATATACACTTTTAATTAATAACAAAATATTTATGTATGTTTGCCTTTAGCAAAGCTACGTCAAAGTGCAGAGGAGATGGCTCAGGAGGAGCAGACGCTTCCTGCTTCATGTGCCTAAACACACTTCAAGAAAAACGATGCATTTGGCGTCAAATGAGGAGTAGAGCAAACTAACAATACACATACACCAAGGGGGGAGGGAAATGAAAAGGTGGTGTTTGCATGTATGTACAAGGTGGGGCAAAAGTAATGTCATAATGTGAATGTGTTTTTTTTTTGTCGCAAATAGTGTCAAATGTCATTATGCTTTGATATTTATGTTGCAGACAGATAGAGAATTAGTTGGCAGCAAGCAATGGAGCCATACACATCTGCAAATCAGCAGCTTGGAGCCAAATGCCGAAAACGATGTCAAATGTGCATCAACTCATTTCTCTGATATCATTTTATGTCATCAATTTTACACCTTCAAATAGACTTTCCTTCAAAACAGAACCCAATTTTTTTCATTTCTAACAAAATGGCAGCCAATTCACATTATGACATTACTTTTTCCCCACCTTGTACATACGAGTGGGCACTTTGCATTTAAATACAATATGACAAGTAAGATGAACCAAGAGGAGTAGCAGAATAAATGTGTAGAGTGCAAATATGTAAGTAAAAGAATAAGGTGATCTCCCCTCATAACCCACTTCGTTTTTTATGCGCATACTTTCTTTTTAATATGAGAGTCGACGTATTATTTAACGTGTGATTTACGATTTGCATCTCATACATATGTAGATGCAAGTGAGTCACGGATTTAATTCAGAGCATGAGTTTAGTAAACTCGCTGTTCTGTTCAATGACACCAGATCTAAGAAGAATATCGACTAAGAAATTCTTGAAATCGTACGAACGAATCCAATTTTCTTTCTCGAGAATAAAATATAAAAAGCTGAAAATTTGTACATACATTCGAAATATTTTAAATAAATTGTGCTAAGAAGAGAAAACAATATTTTCATATCCATTGCTTGATTTTCTTCCTATCTCGGGCTTCGACAGCTGAACGGACGGACGACAGACAGACAAATGCGCATATTGGGGAACACGTTTGCAACAACGTAACAAAAGTATTTATCAACGCCAGCGTACGATGTGAATTGATTACGGTTCGCTGAAATTTCCACTTCAGGTTGCCAGGCTATCGAAGCAGATGGATGGAGTGGATAGATGGATGCTCATGTCGAAGGATAGATGCTCATGTCGATAGCATGTAGGCAGGTAGGTACGTGTGCGAAGGTTTTCTTGTTGCTAGTGCATGCAGGCATTTTCTTTCCCCTTTTTTTTCACTCGCATTGCATACGGGATACAATTTCATGGCCCGAACAAAATCATTGCAGTCAAAAGCTCGTTGCTTTTATGCTGATTTTAGATGCAAGTGTACTCGCCTGCATTTGAATCATTTATGCTTTGGTGTATTTATATTAGGTTGGAGCGAAGGCCAGAAGTGTTGTGCAATTGTGTCAAATCAAAACTTTAAGACCGACAAAACTCGGTAATTTTTATTAAACTTCTACTCCATCGCAAGTAAAAACTCGATGGAGGCTCAAGACGAAACTTGGACTAGCACAAAACTAATTGTACAAATCTGAGCAGTGCAAAGTATTGGAAATAAGTCACCATATAAAAGACACGTTAAATAGTTTCATTATAATGCTGCCCGGGTAATTTTGTCTATCCCTCTGCCATTTCTCCCCTCTACCCTAAGTTCTTAGCTATTACCATATTGACAAGAGCTTCTATATCTATTATATATCTACTTAGAATTTTACAAATATCGAACATACTTATAATGTTTTTCGCTCCAGCCTAGTGCATACGTACACATATGTATGTGGTAGTGGGTAAAGATACAAGTACAAGAGCCTCTCAGATTGGGCAACTGTCTGTCTGTGTTGATTTGTTACGTACACATAAAGTTTCACAAGAACCAAAACTGATACAAACGAACGCAAACATATGTTGCCACTCATACGCAGCATAAAATGTAATGGCTCTACATGACTGAATTTAGCCCTAAAAGCCATTATCCTGGAAAAATGTTCTCTATTTTATATGCAAGTGAGACTAAATATCCTTGATACTACACAGAAAATGTATAGATGTTTGCTTCGAGAGTGGAAAATCAGATTCCACTCTAGATATAAATCACCAATACAGTCACCACAAAGAGTTGTTTCATTTCTTATCAACTCCTCATTGGTCAGTTGTTGAAGAATTTTCGGAAATATGTGGATCACATACATTTTCTCGTTGCAAAAAAAATCTCTATATATATTTGGCTTCCCCCTGTGGTTAAATGCCCAATTAATCCCATTTTTCTTTAAAATTTCGTCATAATTATCAAAAAAAATATAGGCATGGAGCTAATTTCATATGAGCGCGTTACGACAGAGAAAATAACTGTCTCTGTAATGAGTGGAATACGTGACTTCCACTTACGATTCGTTAAGTTCTAGGGAACATGCGAATTGGTGGCATCAGACTGCGTATCTCCGGAAAACATCTGCCATGAAAATAACCGTATACCAGCAACCCAATAATCTATAATTTCGATGTCCGTAAATTATTGAATACGGTTCAGAATCTCTAGTTGCGTAAGTGAAGCTCAGAAAGATAGAGCATGGTGTAGATGATCAATCGGAGTAAAGCATTTCTTACACAGCATTTGGTTGCTTCTTTCGGCACGTTAAAAATGTAATTATTCTTAGCACCACAATAAATGGACATGACCAGAACATCAAAAGATGCTGACTTCGCAGAAACTAACCAACTCATAACCAGAAGGTCAGCGGAGGGTTGAGAAACACGTTAGTGAGAGAGCAGGCAACATTGGGTCTTACGCGCGTTGAATTCAACTCTATTCGTGAGACCCCACCACAGCATATCATGCCTTTCTTTCTCAATCTCCAAAGAAAGAGAGCGATTTGTAAAAACATTTGAAGATATTGCTGAAGAAATCATTGATGAAAATGGGAAAAACGCTTGGGGAAAGGATCGAGACGACGGTACTACAGCATTAACACCGAGCGGCCACTTAAAAAACTTGTGTTCCATTGAGTGATGTTACCGACTATTACCGACTTCATTGGAATCAGGAAATACATATATATAGAGAGAAATCGCCTTACTATCACTCAAATGTGCCATTGGATAGCCACTCAACCAATAAACTATCGCGATTTATTGTGAAAATCCTTCACCTCCGGCAGCGGGTTATCGTGAATGTTTAACTATTGAAGACCATTTTCTCCATTTTCGATTTTAATGCCTTGTTATTGCGATTTACAATGTCCTACTTGTTTGGCAAAATCAATCCCATTTCCGTCTCTTGCAATCACGAAATTTAATTGGATAATTGATACATTTTTTTATGTTTCGGGATTTTTCTTAGTGCCCTTCATCTGTCGAACTAACCAACGAACTAATTCTTAAACCTTAAGACACAGAAATTTACTAGCGAGTCTTTGGTCTTTTATTGAGCAATGCCCGAAAGTTAGTAAGTGAGAAAACTTTCTCAATTTGCACCAGATTTATGCAAACAAATTCAAGTTTATTAACTTATAATATTATATTTCATTGAGGTCATCACAAAGGACGAATGGAGTAGTTCCCCAAATGAACAAAAATTCAAAACAAAATTGCAAGAATAAGAAGAAATTCAATATATGTAATTGATAATATTCTCTAAAACTTTGTATTGCAATTTGCAATATTCGATGCATAGGTAAAAAATTAGCATAAAATAAAGCTAAGTTTTACTTCTGCAATGAAAAAACTACATATGCCACCAGCTAAACCAAAAATTAATTTCTCCATCAAAAGCAGCCAACAAAAGAATGAAAAAGCATACTTCAAACACTTCACAATAATAAACTCGCTATGTAAACAATCTGAGCCTCTTCCGTGTGGTCTGTCCGTCGTCCACAGACCACAATTTGCATGATTTTCCACCTAACTACCAACAACAACGAACCGAACATTCTGAAATGAAATGATGCGATAAATAAATGTGATAATATTCAACCTAAACTATGGTAGCAGGCAAACAAATGGGGCGCCACTCAAAAGCGACATGGTTTGCCCGAAGAGGACAAGAAGAGAAGAAAATCAGCATACAACACACTTACAACAAAGACGATGTTCGGACGATAAAAAAGTGGCATAATTTTCAAAAGCTCAGGTGTTTGCTGAAAATATTAGATTCTGGCTGAATGACAGACGCAATGTTGGCTAAGAAAAATTGAGCATGCATTATATGTACATACGTACACATACACTAACAGATGCAGGAGCTTATAGCCATCAGTTTTAATGCATGACCACATACAAAGACCTATTGAGAATTATCAAAAATGAACCTAAGTAAGTATGTACATAAAAAGACATCACACATTTCTATTCAGCTATTCTACTATTATTATTATTTCACACAACGAACAGGAAGGACATATTGACAGTTGTGTAAAAACATCTCAAATATATATCTAAAGGGTGTTTTTTTTAGAAGTGTGGTTTTCAATCTGGCAATACTTTTTTCTGAGTTGGTCTTTTTGACAGCTGTCACTTGATTTACGCTCAGTTTGGTTTACCATTTCATAATGAATAGACTTACTTCTGAAAAACGTTTGCAAATCGTTCGGTGAATGGCCCAAAACGAGATAGCCGCCGATCCCGATTTTCACAAGAAAATTTTGTTCAACGATGAAGCACACTTTTGGTTGAATGGGTACGTTAATAAGCAAAATTGTCGCATTTAGAGTGATCATAATCCACAAGTCATTGTTGAGACGCCGTTACATTCTCAAGAAGTCACAGTTTGGTGTGCTCTATGGGCAGAGGGAATCATTGGTCCATATTTCTTCGAAGATGAAGCTGGTCATAATGTTACAGTCAATCAGTCAATGGGGAACGCTATAGAGCCATGATTAATGACTTTTTCGTGCCTGAATTGGAGGATGTTGATGTTGATGTGGACGACCTTTGGTTCCAACAAGACGGCATTACATGCCATACAGCCCACGAAACAATCAATTTATTGAAGGAAACTTTTGGTGAGCGCATTATCTCGCGTCGTGGGCCTCCAAGATCGTTCGATTTAACACCGCTGGACTATCTTTTGTGGGGTTATGTGAGGTCCCTTGTCTACGCAGATAAGACCGAAACGATTGACGCCTTGGAAGAGAATATTCGGTGCGTTATTACTGACATACGGCGCCAATTGCTGCAAAAAATGGTCGAAAATTGGGCCTCTCGCTATTGCCCGAAATCGTTTTTAAAACATAATGGCAAATCCTTATCCTTATAATAAAGTTAAATTCTTGGCCATAACATTAAATTATATGTGTTTTATTTCTTCTTTAAAACCACACTTCTAAAAAAAATAGCCTGCATCCTCATTTTTTTCATACTTGATTGATAGAAGGCGCCTTTATTTCCGTGCCCTTCATTTCCGTGACGATTTTCGCTGCGATGATCATTTTTTACCCCATGTTTTTAGGTTTTACTCTTCATAAGAATATTTAACAATGAGAAGACAAATAATGTAAATATTTTATTAAATAAAATAGTCTAACAGATTTTACAAGTATTAAATTATAAAATGCCTTTGATTTAAAAAAATTATTAAAAACATCTGCCCGTGGAATTTCTCAATCAGCACCAGCATACACTCGTCCGACCTTTCCACGGCACCGTCGATTTCAAGGCATTGCTGGATCGTATGTGAACACAAGATCCCCGTCTTTTATTGACTTCACATGGTGCGTTCACACCATTTTAGCCGTCGTGTTAATGTAGGCAAATATTTAGCAATCATTTCCAAAATTTATCTCTTAGTAAACGTGCGAGTTGCCATTGCTTTCGTAGAGAGCATTCCCTATCTTTAGGTGACTCGGTACTTTCAGTTTGCGCAGTGTTCGGTGCACCCAGAAGGAAGTGGTTGATGTAGGCGGCTCATATTGTTTGGCAGAAAAAGGAAGGTGCGTAAGTGGACGAGAGTTGACAACACTTTCTGCTTCAATAATGAATAACTGCAATGTGTGTTCACGAGAACAAACTTCCCTCAGTGTTTGCCGCAATACTCGCTTTATGCATTGTAACATACGATCCTTCATTCGATGGTGATGATAGTTGGCAACCAAAGAAGTGTAAATGTGGCTGCGTTTGACTAATTAAGGGAGCCAGCTCGCTGCATCTATGCGCCCACTAATGCGCAGTATGCCATCATCATCGAGGTATGGAGAAAGTTTGTGCAACATGCTCTCCTTTGGCACATGCTAACCTTTCTTAATTTGATTGACTTCTATAGCAAATGCGCATGCTTGAGTTAGTTGACACAAACGGGATTCTGATTGTTCGCTTCAAACGTAAAACACACGAAAAACGATTAAAATCTATAGCATGAGACCCCACCGCAAGTAAAACGATCTTTTGTCGAAGCTCCTCCTCATCATCTCTCTCTCATGTTAGTCTCTCATGTTAGTAGATTCATTAGGCCACTCTTCTTCTTTCTGCATCAAGAACGATGGACCTTTAAGCCAACGTGACGAATTAGAGACATCTTAATATTTTCACCAGATAACCGCAAAGACCATTCGCAACTTTCCTGGTTTGTTGGGATTTACGACAAAATGCGGTCTGAGTGTGACTACAACTACTTCTGTTGGACTCAAATTTCGGGCGAAGTTCTTGTCAACATAACTTTTTATGATCGTTTTATAGGCGAATCGAATAAAACACCTTTCTAGCTGGAGCACTTTCTTCCATTCGCTCAACATGACCCAGCCAGCGAAACCGCTGGATTTTTATACTCTTGACTATGTCAGTGTCGGCGTACAACTCATACAGCTCATCGTTCCATCTTATTCGATACACGTCGTCCACGCATATTGGACCGTAGATCTTACGAAGTATCTTCCTCTCGAACGCTCCTAACAGCCTCTCATCATTGATGGTCAATGTCCACGTCTCCGTGCCATACATTAGGACGAGAAGGATGAGGGACTAATAGACCGTTATTTTCAAGGCTGACATTATTGCAGGTATTAATGCTGGACCCTAGGTAAACGAAATCCTTGACGAATTGAAAAGTATAATTGTCAACAGTAAAATTTTGTCCAAGACGCCGTTAGTCTTGGTTTGTTGACATAAGGTATTTCGTTTTGTCCTCGTTCACCATACTGCACTGACTACTCACGCGTTGGAGCCAATGATGTTAATATCATCAGCGTATGCTAGCAGCATGACTCTCTTGTAGAAACTAGTGCCAGAAATGTCGATGTTCGCAGCTTGAATTATATTATCCAGCATAAAGTTCAAGAAGTCGCACGATAGGGAGTCACCTTGTCTGAAACTTCTTTTAGTATCAAATGGCACGGAGTGGTCTGCCCCAATTTTCACTGTGCTGGTGATTTCGGTCAATGTCATTTTGCAAAGACTAATGAGCCTTGCAGGGATAACAAAATCAGACATTACGGCGTACAAGTGATCCCTAATCGTGCTGTCGAAGGCGGCTTTATTTATAATCGACAAATAGATGATGGGTGTCGATCTGGTTTTCTCTGTGTGAATATCTGGTCGATGGTGGATTTACCAGGCTTGAAGCCACACTGATAAGGTTCAGTCTTTTTTCACCAAGCCCGACGCACAACCAATCATTCAAGGCCATGGAGCTAACATTAGTTAGCTCACTGACGGGTGTTGGATCACTGTCCAGCGGACGCCACGAGGAGGCTTGAAACATAGAAGCGCAAGGATAGAACATGGCCGCACCTGCGACTGTCACGAACTTTATCAATATAACTTCATACTAATAAGCTATCATTATCTACATGCACGTTACTCATCAATTGAGGGGTTGAAAATCTTAAGGGTCTAAGTGCAAAAAAATAAAATACATAAATTGCATGTACAATCATAGACTGGTTCCACTTCTTAGGTATCAATTTTACGAGGAAAAATAAGATATTAAGTAATACTATTTGTATAGGTATACCTACTATTAGACTTTCTACTTAAATAATTAAATTTTTTCTCGTAACCAAAAAGCTCCATTCAGACTTTCAGTTGTTAAATATTTGTGACTCATTAATTCCTAAAAAAATATTTTTGTTGCATAATATTAGTTACCTGTGTAAATTTGAGAAAAATGTATTTCATATTCGGTGAGTTCCCTTTTAATTATTTCCGCGATGTACTCAAAAAAAAGTATGTGAATGCTTCAGTTACACCATATCCAATGTTTTAATAAAAATTTCTTAATTTTTAAGAACTGAATGTTTATACCCGATATTCTTTTGTCACAACATGTCACCGAATCGATTTTTAGGCACAGTAAACGTTTTTTACTATTTTAATTATATTTTCTTTGATAATTAAGTGTCTGGCACTTATTATTTCATGAATGTTATAGCCGTTAAGCACATTCTGATTCAATCCATTATTGGATGGTTGCCAAAAAATAACCTTAAGGATTCTGAGTTAAGTTGCGAAAATGGCATATTTTCTTTAGATTTGGCGTAGTGGTAGGGCGTTGGACTGTTACGCAGAGTGTCCGGGGTTCGAATCTCGACATTATCTCTTGGCAAGCAATGGCAAACATACAAGAATAAAAATTGCTTTTCACTTCACGGTTCGGAGTCGGCATAAAACTGTAGCTCCTTTCCATTCATGTACAACACGCGTAATATGAATGCGAAAAGCTCGGCGTAAGCCCTCCATGGGCTGTTGTACCATTAAAAGCAAGAAAGAAGACTAGATTTACAACATTTTTTATAACTTCAGCCTCGGAAAATTCCACATTAAATAAAATTCTTGTTTTTCCTTCGTCTTCACATTGTTCTTTTAAGATTTGTGGATAAAAATATTCATGATGTGCTTTATGGTAAGAGCCTTTCTAAATTTGTAATATAAATATTTTTACCGCATTAATGAAACATTTGTGTAAAAATTCCATTTGCTTACGGCCCATAATTAAAAGTTATTTTTGTGAATTTTCACCATCAGCAATCGGAATTGAACTGATCGTAATCACACATTATTAGTATCCTTCGTACTTTCATTCAAAATGTTACAATCAAACTTGAATTTGTATGCACTCATTTATGCATAATTCAGTGATAAGCGGCTATTTTTCTAACAACAGCAACATCGATAAACACAGACAATAAAAACAATAACAAATTGGTCAGAACTGAGCCCCGAAGTCAATGCAAAGTACCGAGAGCCGCCACTTCGGGAGATAGTATATATTTGATGAAAGGATCTACTTCTACACCAACAAGCATAACTAAATATGTATGTATGTATGTATGTATAACCATGCCTAAAGGTCGTTTAAAACTTGTATTTTTTATGCACGTACTTTTGCATTGTGCAGTGGTAATGGGCTATTATTTTTAACAACATCGATAAACAAAAACAAACAAACCAATAACAAATTCGCCAGAAGTGAAAATAGAAACCAATGCAAAATAACAGGAATAAGTAATATAAGTATCTAGTCTCAATAATAAATCTTTCAAACTTCCCCATCAAAAAATATGTACACTTAAGCTGTTATACATTTTTATCAGAGATCTTCAGTTGCAATAAAAAATAATTTAAACACGCATATGGTTACATAAAAAATATAGAGTTACCGAATATTTTAATTTATAACTGAAAAACGCTATTGGATTTTTAAGTATAGTATTTAACGGAAAAATTCAATTTATTGATATCTCTTTAATTTAAATATTCATTCAACAAAAACTCAATAAAAAACATAACCTTCATCGATCAAAAATAAGTAAACATTGTATTCAATGTCCACAATGCCCACCATTATTTTGAGACGAAAGATAATACTTTCTGCACATTTGTGGAGAAAATGTTGGCCACATTTCTTGAATCAAAACCTTAAATTCACGCAAATTTCTAGGACCTCTATCAGCGATAGTTTCTTAAGCCGTGCCCATACATTTTCGACCGGAGAGAGATCCTAATACTGTTTTCCGTTAAATAGCATTTATTTTGTAACAATTCTTGGCTTATGGATGGGTGCGTTGTCTTGTAGCATAAGTATAATCTTCACAACTGGCCCGCAGCCCATCTGGTATTATTATGTCTCTCAGCAAATTTAGGTAAACTTCTGCGTTAACTCGTACCACAATTTTACCAGACTCCTTATCCGAAAATGCATCCCCATACCATTAGACTCTTATTCTCAACCTTCATGGTTGGTTTTGTGCAGTTATATAGCAAAGCTTCAACTTGTCTACGCCACATGTACAATTGGCCACCATTATACCGCATGCTAATCATTGATCATCATCGGTCCAAAGTATGCTGCACCAATATGCTTTGGGTTTTAAAATATGTTGCGAATAAAATGTTATCTTTTTCTGAAGATTTGTTTTACTTATGTAGGGAATTTGGCACCCCTATCAGTTCTTTAGTAACACCTTTAAATAGCATATAGGGATTGATGCAAAAATTCTTATATTCGTCTTTATCCAATATTTTCCGCACCACCTTTATCCAATCATCAGCAAGTTGTGTTTGCTTAAACGATATTTCAACTTCTATTTGAGCATCAAACAGTAGACCATACTCAATTCATCCGCTTGTCTCATTCTTATTCCACTTCTGTTTCACTTCGAGTTCGAAATTAAAATCTTGAAGGAACATAGCGATCCTTCACCGATCTAGCGATACGGTGTTATGTTCATAGTCTTAGTAAACGCGCTGCAATCGGTAACGGTTTTAAATTTGATACCAATTAATTTGATATCCTCCACTTCTGTAACCCCTCGATGATAGGCATCACTTCCAGCTCATATTAATGGTAGAGTTCCTCATCGATGACGTTGCTAATCATTTGAGTCCTTCTGTAGCAAATATGTCCCACAGTCATATCCACTTGCATCTGTATAAATTTCGTGTTTAGCTTTTTGTTTGTACAACCGTAAACCAGGTGTGTTAACCAACAGGTGTGTTAATTATTGAAATAACGCGATTTGCTGGAACTTGACATCGTTTCGTGGTATATCCGAAAATGGTTTCGCAATCATAGCTAAGTTTTGTATAAAACGTCAAAAATAAGAGGTAAGCCCAAGGAATATTTGGATTTCAACCAGGTATCCCATGAAATCAACCTTTCTTCTTAGGAGCTGACCTTTAGTCCATTTTATCTGCCATCAATTTTCCGATGCTAATTTCGGTACAATCTTTAATTTCTGCATTCCATCCTCTTCATCTTTTGATGATATAATTACGTCGTACATGTACACTATTACTGTTTCATTTTAGATTAGCGTCCTTAAGACAGTGATAATGCCGGCGAATTCGATATGCCGAATGGTACATACGATTTGTGACAAATGACGGAATTCTGCTCTACAGGTACGTGGAAATACTCATTCTTCAGGTCCAGTGTTGTAAATACGCTTATTGCTTGCAGGAAGGCCGCTAACCCGTTTCCACCAGGAGACGAGGATCGGAGTTGTCCTTCTCCTGAGTGTGAGAACAAAAGGCAAGCACAATAAGCTTTTCCTACGCAGAGTTGCAGAAGGCTTATTGTTTGCCACCTTAACCTTTTGCCATCAAGAGATAAGGATCGGAATTGTCCTTCTCTTGAGTGAGACCAAAAGGCAACCACAGTAAGCTTCTACAAGTAACAAAGTTCGGGAAGTTGAACTTGATTACTCTGCGAGGGCTCCACTCCACTGAGGGATTTTGCTGTTGTCTATGGTGGAAAGTTTCTCTAAGAAGCTGTTTCTTGTATGGACGGAATACTTCATGTATTAGTCTCAATCCGTGCCTGCTAATCAGAGCTGATGGTGTGAGATTTTCGCTCGTTTCATAACAGGCGATAGCCACCCTGCCGGGTCAAAACAGTTTGGCAACCGAACGAAAAGTTTGTCGCTTTGTGGCAGTAGTTAGCACCGGAATGGAAGGAATGGTATGGGCTAATGAATTTATAATATTAATTTTTTGTTTTTGTTTTTGTACAAAATCAACATATTTATATATTATGTATAATATTTTTAATGAAAAAATATATATTTATATATAATATAAAAATCCATAATTTAATCAGTTAGAGTGTAACTAAATATATGGCACACAGCGTAATATTTTTTTTACTGGTTGATCGTTTAGAGGTAAACGAAAATAGCACAAAAGAAAATAGCAAGGAACTTTCTGTACAGCAATAAGTGTGTATTTGTTGTTGTACACGGAACTTATTTACTTTATGTATGTACAAAGAATATATGTACGATCGACGAATTATTTTATAAAATAATATATAAAATTTATACACAATATTATGGGAAATAAATATGGGAAAACTTAAAATATTATGTATAGTAAGTTACAAGTAAAATTTATGGGGGAAAAAGAACTTGTACTTACTTACTTACTATATATGGAAAAAAGGGAGATAATTTTTTCCTTTGGGTCTACTTGCTGTGCTGTTGGTTGTGATTTCGTGGTGGTTGATTTATTGTTATTATTGTTGTTGTTGCACTTTTTTGTGGTGCGTTAAGGCGTTGGTTCACTATCCGGCTCGAAGGACCATGTTAAATTCAGAATTGAAGAATTTAATTGATTGAAATTAAAAGACAAGGGATTTGTGTTTAATATTCCATTAATTCACTTCTGTTTAATTCAGAAGTGAATTAATGGGAAATTAAAACACAAGGAAATTTGTATTTAAATTTAACAATATTAACCAATTTATTGGAAGAAAAAATCATACAATAAATATATTGAAGAGCCCAACCGACCGGTGTGAAATTGTTCTAGAGAAGAACTAAAAAAAGCAATAGCAAGAAAAAAAATTGAATGAAAAGAAACAAGGATAGAGAAATAAACAGAAATGAAAAGGAACATTAGGGTGGCTTAAACATCCCGGCCCCCTTGCACGAGTGCAAAATTAAATGCCTCCTTCAGACGCTGCAGGGTCTTTATACCGTCACCGAACAACTCCTTGAGCCTGTGTCCTTGGAAGTGGGACGTCTCGAGACTGCGGATGGTACGGATGGCGGCATTAGCAGGATGTGCCTGAACGATCGCATTGGCTGGTCTTTGACCGGGAACAACGATCACCACTGCGGTGTGAGTCATGTTGAGCTGTGTTGCACAACCTTCGTCTGGAACTGTGGAGTACTGGAAAAATGCACAGATTAGTAGGGAAACAATCAATGGTAAATTACAGCGCTCAAGGGGGAGAGCAACCATAATTTGGGTCCGCCTGGTCTGTTTGTAGGTAGTACAAGCTTTGCAGTGGAAAATGCACATTTTTATTTTTAGTATTAGGCGAGGAATGAAATATTCCTGCCTCACCATGCGAAGCATGAGACTGACTTCTGACCTGTCAAGAACATCATTAATAAGTATTTGACATTGCAAAGTTATCTCGCATTCTGCTTTCCGTAATCACAGCATATACGTTGTTTACTTCAATCCTTCTTAGAAGTGAAAACAATTGGTGATGCATAATCGGAAACCCTTGGTTTTATGATGCTTTTACTCAATCCTTTTTCAATTTGTTTGTTCTAAAACATTGATCTTCGTACGACATACGCCTTGGCCGATGATACACAGGCACGTCATCTGATAATACGATTTTCATGTAATCGAGTGAATTGGTGTTAAAGTTAATTAAATCTAGTGTCGTTGAATTTGTGTTCTGCACGTTATCTTTCAAACATAATGCGTGAAATTCATTACTCCAATCATTTCAGTTTTCTTCTTAAACTTTCGTTTTGTGTATGTTATGCTCCATTTTCATCTTTTCATCTTCCGCCTTGTTTTCTTTAACATTTCCACTAACAACAGCTTGTTTCTCCATATTTTACTTAAGACTACATAATTGGTCTCAAGTTACTAAGTTGTCTTAAGTTATAAGTGCTCTTAAGTTATAATTGGTCTTAAGTTACTATAAGGTTGATATGATTTAAAATTTCGTTGCCAATAACCGCCGGGTAGTTAATATCTTTCCCTCTAGCAACATAGAACGTTACTTGCATACTTAACCATTTCGATTATCTTATCAAAACTGCCTATCGTCATCAACTCTGTCTCACTGAAGCTTGTCCCATGAAGATTCATTTTGTCAGTGCTTAACTTGTACAACCTGTATCATCAACTAATGCAGAGAATTTAAAATTACCCATCGTTACTCCTTTCTATTTTAATCCCCTCTTTTATACATCATCTTCTAATATGTTAGCTGAATTGTTTTTTTTTTTTTGAATCCTCCAGCCCTAGCACATTTAAATTCACTTGACACATTTTTTGGTAGCATCCTTCTTCGGTGACGTTTGTGGCTTAAATTGACTTTTTTCATTACATTTGTTGATTGCGGTATGCTTGCTCTTGTATATTGTGTATTTCGAACCTTTTCGCATATTTTAATTTGTTCCTTCAATTCGGCGAAGTTGTTAGCTTGATACAATACTCTTTCATTAAATTTCGAATCGGGTATTCCCTCAATGGAATTACTCGACGTCGACTGATGACAGCTTAGTTCCAAATTCTTCAATTAGCGCATTCTTCAAACACGTCCAGTTATAGATTCCAGTTTGGCATCTTACAAATGAGGTTAACCGTGAGCTATATCCTTGAACTGTGCTAACTGTTGCTAAATTACGTTACTTGATAATGCACTGGCACTGTTGTACGAAATTTTTCATATGTTGACTGGTTGGATTCATCATCGCTGGTCTCGTTTGGTGACAAGCCGCAATGCAACTTCAGTCTGTCCTGTAATTCACGTTTTAGCCCATGTATCGGTAAATTAAGTTCTCTCAATTTGTCCTTCAAAACTTGAACAGTCATCGTCAGTATAGCTGACAGGTGCCTGCTGCTGAACGCTGCTAAAGCGATTTGCCACGAAAATATTGAATTTAGACGGTTCCCCTTTCATGCAATATAGCACCACCGATGAGTCAGATCAACAATGAAAATACACAGCTGAAAATACCCATTTCAGCAATCGAATTAAGAAGCTGGGGCAAAGGCGCAGTAGTGCACAAAACCAGTTTTGACCCAGTAAGCGGTTTGATAGGCGAAACTCGAGACTTAAAGCACAGTAGGTTGACCTGTACTTTATTGTGTTCGCAGGAGCGAGCCTAAATACAAGTATCTTATGCGTAGAAACTTGCGTCGCAGAAGTCATGTATTTCCAACGAGGCGTGAGGAAGCATCACAAATCGAGGAAAAATAGAGTGCTGGTCGGAACAAATTGTCTGCATAGATAGCCCAATTTGATTGCAAAACCAGAGAAACTCTCATCCCATTCAAACTTCTCTCTCCATAAATGTTGTAGAAATTTTTTTGATTTAGATTTTGTTATGATTGGGCCAATGAGCCAAAGTGGTCGTCAAATCGAACAATAAGAAAATTGTCCGTTGACGAACAATCCTCATTGTACTATCCTCTTTCATGACACAATGGTATGATAAAATTTATTTGCAACTGCTTTTTGTCGCTTTATCCAAATGTGACATATGATTTAGATCTGTATACTCTTTAATTAATGCAGAGCACTGAGTCTTGAGGTCTGAGTTACGCAATGGCTTACGTTTTAAATTTTAAAGCAGGAGAAGTGTCTGCAGTTTTCTACTTCCCAAAATTGCTAGTCGAAATACGATAATTGTTTGACCTTGCTTTGTGTATAAGCAAATCAATGCGCTGTGATTTGTAAAAAAGTAAAATAATAAGTTTTATGTTTGATGGTATGTTCCGATTACGGTGATACTCGCTAAGTAATCACAAGCTTGTGACCGGGGGAACCCATTAACGATGTTATCTTCAGTAGCGAAGTCTGTTTCATCTATTCCTGAAACAAGAATTCGACATTTTGTTTTTCACAGTTGAATTTGATTTGAAAATTGAGTTGTAAGAAAATAAAGTTTTGAACCAGAGTCCAGAAGCGCACGGCAAGTTACGAAAGAACCCGCAATATTTTTAATCAAAATTACCGCCGTTGCGAGAAATACATGATTTTGGAAATAATGAGGAACATACGATTGAGGCATATTTGGTGACATTGCTGCTGCTGCATCGGTGATGATGGGGTATGCATCGGATGCCTTTTTTTTATACAATTTATGCAACTAACTACGACTAATTGTGAGTCCTCATGTGAGATTGGTTTCATACTGAAGGAACTCGGAGATGTACTAGCACGTTACCGTTTCATTTCAAGCTGAATTCTCACTTTAATCACTGCCCATTTCATCAAAGTCGAGCTCTTCCAGACTATTATCCACGATATCAAACGTCCTACGTATGCGTTCAATTAATTTGATTAAATCGACTTCATTAAATTCGTTCAACTTATCAGCGGTTAGGTTATTTTTTAATTTTGTTAACTGTCTGAATATTGCTACAGCCTTGCGCTTAAAAAATTCAATTCGATTTTCGAGGAAAACACCCTCTGTTTGACCTTTATCTTGTGGAATGTTTTACTGTATATATCGACTGTACTACGAACGATATAACGTACGATAGTAACTGTGCTTTTTGAAAACGGCTCACAGCGGAAGGAGTGCGGTCAAAAAACAAAAAAAAAAAACGGTTTTGGAATGTGAAAAAATTTGTTTGTAATACTCCGAAATAGTTTTGTAATACTGTAATTATTGTAGCCATTACAGGCCATCAAATTTGAACGTTCTGGGGTAAAAATTTGCTTGCAGAACGTGAACGTGAAGAAGTGAAGTTTTTTACATACTATTTGTAGGTACTATATTTAATACCCATTTATAAATGATATACATAATGAAAATGTGGAATTAGTGCAAAATCTTCTGAGTACCGTTAGTTTAAAGAACATGCGATCTGCCAAACGAAAAGTGCAAGTAATCTAGCAAGCAAATACGTAATGTATCTAGAGTAAAATAGCCACGCCTTTCGATAAGGTTAAAAGGTGCCGTTGTAATGGCGATGTGTCAGCGAAAATTACCAATATTGAAAATTGTCTCTTTAATATTGCGAACTTTACCTACTGGCCGAAATGTTTCGATTAGTACAGAACATTTTGGGGTACTTTTAAATGATTCTTTTGAAGTCAACGTGGAGAATTATTCTTGGCAACTACTTATGCCAACAACAGTGCATAAAATTTTAGTACACGGTATAGAAATTATTTATTATTAACTTTTTTTATTTGAAATTATTTAATGACAAAGACAAATGAATCTTTTTATTGCAATGCCTATTGTTTTTGGTAGTAGCTAACCAAATAATAAGCTAAAATCTGTGCAACTTTTATGTTTTTTTTCTCACATGTACTGGGGCCACATCATCAAATTGTGGTTTGCCTGACTGTGCTGTTCTTATCATAGTTCATGTTGTTACATAACTAGTTCTCGACTAGTTCACCACTTAGTAGTACTCTAAACCCCGGTTAAATAACTCCCCTCTTTTCAGCAAATATTCTTAGAAATTTCTCTTTTTAAGTGTTTTTCTCTTTTAAGAACCTCAAACTCCTGACATCTTCAGCTGCGGTAATTAACTGGGATTTACTGAAATCAAATAAATACATATGTATATACATACTTAAAGGTACAAGTGTATAAGTGCCTATATATTAATTTTCGCACTAGCGGATCAAAGGGGGAGTTGAGCATAAGTTCCCATTCACGATGTACATATGTAAATCTTTGTTTCTGAATTAAAAGCAAAAAATACAAAATATACCGTCCCCCCATTTCCAATCTTAAAATCCGCAAGTGAATGAACAAATGCATGTGTGCTCCTTAAACATTTACACATTCACTCAAAGTGACGTTATATTTCTGTAAATTTCCTCATTTAACTCAATCAACGACAAAACAAGGACGAAGACAAAAAGGGGGGAAGACGGGGGCGATAGCGATGAGAAACAGATTGTGGGGAACGATACTTCTGTGCTGCCGGTTTGCCACAGCTTGGCTTTTATATGTTTACAAAACGCACGACTCTAAACACACACAGAAATCCACACAAACACACACAAATAGGATTCAATCCAATTATATGCTGGAGTTTGGAAGCGAGCGGGTAGAAAAGTGCGAATTATTCTCGGTTGAAAAACAAATTGCCTACTTAGAAATTCAATTTCAAAGCGATTGCAATCACCACTGCTGACATTAATACACTCATGTTAAATACTCCACAAGTTGACTAGAGGCAATAGGGAGGGGAAAGATAAGCAGGAAGGAGGGAGTTAGAGGAAAGGGAGAGGCGTTACTTGACGACACTAAACAATATTTCGTCCTTTAGTCTGACAACATATCAGCAACTTCATATCGGAATTCATGCGACAACACATATGCACATATCTACACATATGTTTGTATGGATAAGTATGTGTGTGCATGAGTGCAACAACAAATAGCAGCTACAAATCATAACCTTAATATAGAAAGGCCCTAACTAACAGTTTTTCGTCAAAATTTTAGTTAGTGTCTCGTTATGGACATTAAGGTAAAATACTTACATGTATGTATGTATGAAGAACCACTCGCTATTATTTTTACACTTCGTGGTCGACGTTGGTTACTGACGGCGGTTGTGAACACCGAACAATAATAACAAAACGGGCAAATACTCGTACATAGAATTTGTGATATCGAACAAAAGCAAAAATGCTTTTCATTAGTCACGTCGTAGTTGCTTTTGAAATCAATTTTGTTGTGGCCTGTGTGCTACTACTTAACTTCCTTGCTATTAAAGAGAGGAGTTTTCACATTTTCGACAGATGATTGAGCTAGCTACATATGCCTGAACCTTTGTATTTGTGAGCCTACACAATAACTTATGCATGAAAGAAGTTTGGGAAATGGGGAATGTTGGATGCAGGCCTAATTTATTCGTAATTTCGCTTCGTTCTTAGTTAAGACGATGGAAGGAGTTATGAAACTACATATCAGGTCTATAGCGGAACGTTATTAAATTTCTAACTGTCAACATTCTTATCTCAAGGGTAGATATGCGGAGACACCTCTACATGAAGTTATTCATTAACCATAAGCGACACTCGTTAGCAGCCAACCCCAGTTGGAGAGGTACTCCAAAAACACAGAATCTATCGTATATTCTATTACCAGGGTCGCCTAAATCCAGGTTAATTCATTCAGAGTTAGGTGCCACAAATCTTATAAAATAAATCGTCGAGGATCAATCAGGACACCTTTAAGATTTTTCTTTTTTTAACTTTAATACTGCCTACACCCAAGATACGACCATTCAAACTGACTTAACATCGTTATTTTTGTAAACCTAATACCAAACCGTTTTTATATTTTCTACAATAACACACATTCCATTAAAACTATTTTCTTCTGTTAAAATTAATAACTTTGTTATTTACAAAGATATAAAAATGGAACAATGGATTTTTCAAAGTAGTTTTATAGAATATTTGGCGATAAATTTTCACAAATGCCTGGTGTGTTAGACCAAATTTAATTCAACTACTTGGGTTCAGTAACTTAAACTCTACTGGCAATCTGATATGATTTGAGCCATGTTCCTCATCCCAGAACCACGCTCTTTGAATGCTTTGCCACAATTCGTCTTTGTTTTTAGCTCTGGTACTGCCAATCTTCTCTGTGACAGTATTCCACAAGTTCTCGATTGGATTAAGGTTCAATTCTGCATTTTTATATATATAAATTTAAAAAAATTTCGAAAGCAAAGTTCGGGCGCGTCCGAATTTTATATACCCACACACCTTCTGAAGCATTCAACGATGGGTTAAATTTTAAAGTTTTTTGCGTTAAATGTTTTCTTTATTACTGACTTACTATATAAAATTTGTATGGGAAGTAGGTGTGGCTATTGCCCAATGATGCAAATTTTCGTATCAGTTATTTTTGAAGATATTCTAGCTGTTCTTTTTATGTTTCACCATTATTTTGCCCAATGTTGTCAATTTTTCTATTTCAATTTGCTTTAGAATTGCCCAAAATATCATTTTTTGAAAATTTACTTATGTGGGACACGTCCCCTTGACCGATTTTGCACATTTCAAATTAACCTCTTCCTGGCAATAACAAATGTCTGTACCAAGTCTGGTTGAGATTTATTCAGTTTTACTGCAATTATCGTGTACACAGACAGACGAACGAACGGACAGACGAACATGACTACGACTATATCGACTCGGCTATTCACGCTGATCATTTACATATATACAGGGTGGACCACTTATAATTTGGAATTTGATTTTGGTGTAACTAACAAACGAATAATATTTTTCAATGTGGTTTTTATTATTCGAAAGTACAAACCTTCCGGTAAATTGTAGAATGCTATTTCATTCAAATGACTTCCTCTGCTGGTGTTGAAGTAGCCCATACGTTCAACCCACTTTTTCAGTATGGTGCTGTACTTGACCGATTGCGGCACCAATTTATACAAATAGTACATAGTACAATGGAGTCAAACCGCAGTCATTACTTCAAATTTGTTTGAAGTCCTGCAGTCAATAGAAACTTCACCTTCAGTGAGTGAATTCAGTATTTGAATGATAAAAACTAACCAGTCCTTCAAAGTACAAAACAAAAAACACTTTTCAATTTAAACGACATACAAATTAATATAAAAATTTTTAAAAAAATATTAATTAGTTTTTCTTTAAGCGTATCGTTGACTCGTAGTAGTAGCTATTTCTCGAAACCATTCCTTTCTAATTTTGTAAAAAGTCTACAACATCCGCAATAAATTGATAAATTGTAAAAGAATCATGTACGAGTATTCGGATAAATATTCAATATCTTTTGCATAATTTTGCATGAGATATCGGCACAGCTTCGTTCACCAAAAGGGGTATTTTCCTGCTACTACTTGCTTTTGCTGAAAACGTTGTATCGGCATCATAGTCATCCGATGAAAAATCATTCCCCGTGGTTAACATTTCAAAAAAAAAATTCGTAGCAGGTGTGGACATGAAAAGTTATTTCAATGAAGTCAATTTATTTGAAAGAAGTCAATTTATTTCAAAGAAGTCAATTAACTACAATTATTAACTCCAAACGATTTCAATTGACTTCAAATGACTTTAACTGACTTCATAATGATCGACTTTAAGTCAATTAATACTTTGTAGAGCTCACAAATAAAATACTTTAAACCATGACTTCAGAAAAATTATTTCAAAAATAAAGTATAAGTTATTGACCAAAGACTTTTCAAAAAAAGACTGGAATTTTGCATTCAGTTTTTTAAAAATTCATTTGACTATGAACTTAAAAATACTGCAATCTTTTACAGCACCACATCACCAAAACGGCTAATCTTCAAACTTCCCACGCTAAAGATCGATTGTTGTACGGCTATGACACGGCATAGCCGTGTTGTTGGCACCAAATGTTGGTTAAGTCGATATCTTCTAAAATATGCCACAAACAATCAGTTATCATGGTGCGGTAGCGCACTTCATTCACTGTAACGCATTTTCCTTCCTCTGAGCAAAAGCAGCAATTTTTTCGGTTGTGCGCACTACCGCGCAGGAGTACGAGAACGTGTTGTTTTATCCAGTAAATATTCAGTTTCACACACACGTTTCTTTTACCGAATTTTGAACGTAATTTTCTAACACTTTCGTTAGAAGATTCAACATTTTAGAAATACATTTTTAGTATGTACATACATATCCCAACATTGTTCAAGCGTACTATATATCGATCCACTTCGTTAATCACAACTATAAAACTAATTTATCGTCATTATATGAATGACATTAGATTTGCCACACTCAAAATAACCAGTAGTTCAAATTCCAAATGTTAGATGGACCACCTTTTATATATACTTTAAATTATTGGCAATACTTTGTATCATATTCTAATGTCTATTTACATTTAGAAGTGAATCGAATATACGACAATAAGTTAGGAATTGAAGTGCGGAAAGTCCAGGTACAGGGGGATCTGACTGTACTTACCAACTGGCGCCAACTCGCGCATATCAGGGGCGACTGGCGAAGCTTTATCGAGGCGGCCAAGACCAAAGGCATTAGCGAGCCTTAAAAAAGTATACGGCAATAAATGTATAATATTTTTCGATACAAAGCGTACGTTGATCGATACAGCTTCAGTCGAAAGTTACTTTCATTACTCGGTATAAGTGGGAACAAAGCTTGGATTATGATAACTTACCATCGGAAGCCGCCCTTAATTTTATAAAGAATGTCAGCATATTTCCACTTCTAAGCCAAAGCTTAGGCCCACCCAAAATAATTCCAAACAGGATAACCATAATAATATGGTTCATTTTATTTTACATTAGTTTTAATTTTATTCATTTTTGTGTACTCCTGCCAGCCCTAACGCTAACTGGTCGACGTGGCGTAGTTGGTAGTGTGTTGGCACGGGCATAATCAAAAAGTAGAAAAAAAATTGTTCTACACATCACCACATCTTGGAAGGCAATGACAAACCTACAAGAGTGAAAATTGCCTGTGAAAAGCTTTTCACTTCGCCGTTCGGATTCCGCATGAATCTCCAGCTCCCTTTCATTCATGTACGAATATATCACGCGCAACATAGGTGGATGCGAAAAGCTCGGGCTAGGCCCTCCATGGGCTGTTGTGCCATTAAAAGAAAAAGAAAGAAGGCAACCCTAACTATTCCGATTTTCCTATTGATAAGTTTGCAAATAGCGGTGGTAATTTGGACATATTTAGACAAATACAGAGTTTATTACAAAGAGCTCACTCTAATTTTCGAGGCAAACCAGGTGAAGACGTTTTGCCGCTAACGGCAACATCAGAAAAATCGAATTGGGAAGGTACCTACATATATATGGTATTCATTTTACCATATTATTGAAAAAAAAATCAGATATTTATTATTTCAGCTATCCCATTATGGCCATTAAAAGTAAAGTAATCCACTACATCCCCCTTTGTACGGAAACGTGTTTCCATTGTAAATCGTTTGATAATTACTGATAAGTAATCGCGATCAAACGTTCAAAGTTTTTATTATTGTTCCTTTGTGAAGGAACCAAATGCATAAAATTTTAAAATATTAAAACGTTCGCTCGCAAATTTTATTTTCTTAAGTGCGAAACTAATGGAGAACTTTTTTTTGGATCGCGAATCGAATTTTTCCTTATCCTGATAAAAACGCGTTTGTATTTCAATAAATAATCTACTGAAGAAGCTGGAAATAACTCAGCGGGACATTGGAGGAAAAACGAAGCGTTTTAATTTAACGATAACAAAGCAAGACTTGTGAATCAAAAATGTTTTTATTTGTTAATGAAATCAATTTCTACTAAGTTTTAATGTTAATTTGGCCAACGCCGAAAAGAGAAAATTATTATAAAACGAATTATTGCGTATTACACAATCATTTCACCACAAACTTCTCCCGGAGAGGCTGAGAACCCCCTAAATCTACGAAACTTGAAACATTATTAACCACTTTTTTTTATATAAAACCACTCTAAAAAATTTTACTTAAATTTGACAAACAGTATAATAAATAAAATAAATTTCACACACAATTCAGCACTTTTATGCTTACAAAAAAAAACAACATATATAAGTACAACGAACAACAACAAATATATTAATTTCAGAATGCTTGACAGTTGACAGGATAAATACCACAATGAGAAAACTTTACCTAGATACAAAAAAAATAGAGTGAATGAAAACAACAAAAAAATTAAGAAAAAAACGAAAAGAACAAAAAACATGTTCATTTAAATGCGTTAAAAAAATATAAAATTATCACAGCATAACATTAGGCACTGAACATACAAACATACTTATTATACATAAATAAGAATGCACATGCTCGTACATACTTAACTCCCCACCTTGCTTGCTTCCCTGCTTAGCCCTTCACTGTCATTGTGACATGACGCTAACGTCACCGCATTTTACTTGTCATTGTGTTAGTTTACGTAATGCTGCGAACAAGCAAACAAGCAAGCAAGCGAGTACATGCTCCGTTACAGGCGAGCATAAATTTCATGTTCCGCACCAAAACGGAATTGCTTGTGTAACACTCTAATAGAGAAAAAGAAATGTTAAAGGATTGAGTTGAAAGTTTAGCGCAAATTTAACATATGCACACACGCCACGAACTTTCGCGTACGCGTATAGAGAGAAATGTGTGAAGTCGTTGGACTAAAATCTGTACAAAGTTGTGGCCCTAATGTGCGACACTTTAATTTAGTGCTGTTGCAGTTGCTGTTCTTCTTCCTAGCGCAATAGTTAGGAGTGGATGCCTATGAGGTGGTTCAAAGAAGAAAGTTTCCTTCACAGATCAGTAGGTAGCTTAGATTTCCACTGGAACAATAGTTCGCAAATTAACCCTCTCAGATCTGAGAGCAGATTTATGGATAGATATAAAAACATAAAATGGGAATTCGAACAACGACGCAAATACCAAATACCGCATAAGTTTACGTCGCCGTATGCAAGCTGTATGTAAATTTATTCACACCGTTTGCGCAGAGGAGTTTTGTGGATCGCTGTGACGTAGTTGGTACGGTGGTGCACTGCCCTAGTTCAAATATCGACATAAGCAAAATCAAAAAGTAGAACAAACAAATTTTTTATCTGCACCAGCTCTTGGTAGGCAATGGCAAACCTCCAAGAGCAAAAATTTAAAAAAGAAGAAAAGGTTTTTAATTTGCCATGCGGTTTAGGCATAAAACTTACGTTCCCTTCCATTCATGTACAAATATAAGACGCGTAATACGAGTAGTTGCGAAAAGCACGGCCTAAGCCTTCCATGTGCTATCGTGCCACTAAATACGAGGAAGGAGAACGTGTTCGTGAAATTCAATACAGTAAACTAATTTTTTTTAAGTCGACTATTTTACTTCGTTGTCTAAATTACTAACAATTATTTTTAAAAAAATTTGGAAACTAAAGATTTTTATACTTAGTTTTTGACGTTAATATTTCGGACAGTTCACGCATGATTTTTGACATGTGTCAAAGTAAAAAATGCTCAGTTTGCTTGCCATTTCATCATGAACAGACTTACGCCTGAACAACGTTTGCGAATTATTGAAATTTATTATTAAAATTCATGCGCTGTGAAAAAAGTGTTTCGCAAGCTACGTTCATTTAGCGACGAGGCTCAGTTTTGGCTCAATGGATACGTGAATAAGCAGAATTGCCGTATTTGGAGTGAAGACCAGCCAGAGGCAATTCAGCAGCTACCAATGCATCCCGAAAAATGCACTGCTTGGTGCGGTTTATGGGCGGCATCATTGGGCTGTACTTCTTCAAAGACAATGAAGGCCGCAACGTTACGGTCAATGGAGAAAGATACTTTTCGATGGTATCACGTTTTTTTTGCCGAAAATGCAAGGATTGGACTTGGCCGACATGTGCTTCTAACATGGCGAAACCATGCATCAATTGAGAGGCGAATTTGGTGAGCATTTAATCTCACGTTTTGGTGCAGTCAATTGGCAACCAAGATTGTGTGATTTGACCCCGTTAGACTATTTTTTGTGGGGGTATATAGAGACTTACTCTTGTCTATAGGGACAAGCCAATCACGATTTCTGCTTTGAAAGCCAACATTGAATGCGTGAGGCTGCGATTGGTGAGATACCGGCCGAAATTTTTTAAAAAGTGTGCCAAAATTGGAACATCAGAATGTACCACTTAAAGCGTAGTCGCGGGCAACAATTAAGTGAAAATAACTTTAAAAAGTAAATGGCAGGAATTGATTTATCGATCCAAATAAAAAATTCATTCACTTTTGTAAAATTTCTGAGTTTTTTTTGATTTACAAAAACCAAACTCTTAAAAAATCACCCTTTATATGCAAATACATAAATATGCCAGATGTCCCAAATCGGACTCTGAAATAATATTATGTTTTTGGGCAACTTAAAGTAGTTGATGCATAATTTATCAGATGTTTCGTTGATTTTCTGATAACAGAACTACTAAATAAACAAAAAATTTGTTTTGCACGATTATCTTTGATAAATTAATACAAATATTCGATCACTTGATTGTTTATAAAAGCAAATTATTGAAACTTAATTTAATTCACCACTTAACAACACATTTAAAATTAGTTTAGAATTATTGGGGTTATTATCTGAGGTTTTTGGTGTTGCTACACACAAATTTGGCACCATTAGTTCGATTATGTCGATTTTGTTTGAAAGGTCAAACTACATTTTGTGTAATTCGTCACTAGTATAAAAAGTTACATTGATTTGAAATTGAGTGAAATATCTGAAGAAATACGCTAAGTGATGCTTTATTACTACAGAAAAGGTAAAACCGCAACAAAAACATGCCGAAAAAATTTTGCGGTATACGGTGAGGATGCTGTGAGATTTAAGCCGGACCCAGGAGTGATTCGCTCGATTCCGTTCCGGAAATTTCGATATCAAAGATGCACTAAAATTCACTAACAAGCAGATTAAATTTTGCAACTGGTGGAGCAAGATCGATACGCAAGCAAGGAGATAGCGGAGTCACCAAACATCAACCACATATACTTTTTATATGACACACTCTGTGTTTTCACTAAGCCTGTCGAACCGTGACTCCCTGTGTCATTATGTCATTAGTTAACATAGCTACGATTTCTATTTGTTTGTTTTTTAGATTCTATTCTAATACATTCCGAAGTCGCTATATGGTGGAGATATGTAAATAACTACATACATGCAGTATACTACTGATCACTACACATAAACATGTCATTACAATATTAAAAATATAGGATTTATTTTAAATCACTGAAGTTTATTTGTAAACATTAGTAAATAGTTGAATTGTATTCTTATGTCAAGTTGACATTAGTACATACAAGTTTTGTTAATATAGTCAAAGTAAGTAAATGATTATAAAAAAAAACAAAAACGGCAACCGTCGCACCTATTGAAAATTCTCTTAGTCACAACTGACTATTCGTTTCAAAGTGTTGTCAACTCATCGAAAAAGAATAGGGCTGCCACCCCACAATCGGCCATCCTGCTAGGCATTCATCCCGAATGCACCGTCCTCCTCATCTTCATCGGAAACAGAATACCAAGGCTTATTTTCTCAATGTCGAAGGTATTATTCGTCTTAACTTTGGTGATCTGGTAAGGTCCTACGTATTTAGGTCGAAGTTTTAAACTCCCCCAAATTGATGGCGACAATGTTACTTTCTTTGGTTTTCTTCGAAGATTGTATGCTTTTCTGTTCTCAGCTTGGATTTTTCGTATCTGCTCTTTCGCATGCTGTCTTATTTCGTGCCACTCATCGTTGAAGTTCGCTATGATTTCTTTTGCGACAACATCTTTAACGAGCAGATCTTCTTCAGTACGCACCAACGTGAGACCAACAAGCAATTCAAATGGAATGTGTGCTTCTGTGCTTCTGGAGTACATATGTCGAATTGATAACTTTTCCGCCCTTGCTGTCGAAGTTTTGTAAGAATATTATATTTGCGAATGATCAAAGCTGCATACCAGTTAAGAAAGTCGGCGTGCCTCATATGTGGACCAGTTCGATGTTCAGCATCGTAGTCGTAGTCCTGCAGAAATAGTATCCAACGTATGGCGCGTTTTTACGAATGCGTTGCAGTCGGTGACTAATTTGAAATGCAAGCCGAGGAGATATAAACGAAACTTCTTCAGCGCCTCGATGACAGCTAATATCCCCAACTAGGTCGATATTAGCTGTCATCATATACTTTCGCTCTACATCAGTTGTTATTTTGCTCATGTAATACACGTGATGAAGTTGTCCATCTTCAGGAGGTTTTTGCAATAGCACCGCACCATAACCGTCGATAGAAGCACCTGTGTGGACCTCAGTTTCGTAGTTCTGGTTGAAAATACTCAAAACAAGTTCTTCGCTTAAACGCTTTTTTAAAATATCGAATGCTGCTATCTACTGTTCCATTATCTCGAATTGTCAACATTGTTTCTTGAAATCACTAAGCGGCTTTGCAATTGTCGAAAAATTGGGGATTCCTGAAGAAACCGACAAGGCCTAAAAACTTTCCAGCTGCTTAACATTCTGTAGCATCTTGTATAAGGTGATTTTTTAAGCGCTTGGTTTTTGAAAATTCAAAAAAATACAGTAATTTTACAAAAGTGAATGAAATTTTTATTTCGATCGATAAATCCATTCCTCCCATTTACTTTCTAAAGATAATTTCATTTAAATGTTGCCGCGGCTACGTTTCAATTGTTCCATTCTGAAGATCCAATTTTGACACTTTTCGGCAGGAATATCATCAATGACGCGTTCTATGTTGACTTCCAAAGCAGAAATCGTGTTTAGCTTGTCCCTATAGACAAGAGACTAAACATAGGCCCACAAAAGAATAGTTTAACGGGGTCAAACCACACAATCTTGGTTGCCAATTGACTGCACCAAAACGTGAGATTAACTGCTCACCAAATTTGCAGTGTGGCATGTGGCACCCTCCTGTTGGAAACACATGTCGGCCGAGTCCTATTCTTGCATATTCGGCAAAAAAAGTCTGTTATCATCGAATGCTGGCTTTTGCCATTGACCGTAACGTTGCGGCTTTCATTGTCTTTGAAGAAGTACAACCCAATGATGCCGCTTGACCATAAACCCCACCAAGTAGTGCATTTTTCGGGATGCATTGGTAGCTGCTGAATTGCCTCTGGCTGGTCTTCACTCCAAATACGGCAATTCTGCTTATTCACGTATCCATTTAGCCAAAAATTAGCCCCTTCGCTGAAGACAATTTTGCGATTAAACGCACTTTTAACAGAGCACGAATTTTGATAATAAATTTCAATAATTTGCAAACGTTGTTCAGGCGTAAGTCTATTCATGATGAAATGGCAAACATAACTGAGCATTTTTTACTTTGACACTGTCAGAAATATAACGTCAAAAACAAAGTAGCAAAAAAACCACTCTTTACTTAAGTAAAGCATCAACTTTCACAGGAGACACAGGTTATCACAGGTTTTTGACTTAAAAACTCGACTCTGTTCGATCTGATCGTCCGTCAATCGTGAAAATATTGGCGCTTCGTATTTTAAAATAATGTTCATTTCAACGTTTGTTGATTTACATTTGTCCTGCTTGTAGTTTTTAATTATATCACGCACCTTTTGTTTAGCTTCAACGGTCACCCTATGCTCAATATCAATGTAATTTTTTCTGAATACCAATTTTCATTATTGAATGCACTTCACATTTATCTTTCTCATCAATTGTTTTTATATAAAGTTCATCTCGATTAATTTTTATTTCAGCTTGAGAGTAAAAGTCCTTCCCGATCACTACATCGATATCAATGCATTCTGATGGCACAATTAAAAACTTAACATTAAATTATTGATTGCTATATTTCAATTTAATGGAAAAAACAAAACAAACAATTGGTTTAATTTGGTTTTTATCAAATCCAATAAGACATATGTATGTTAGATTTTGAAAAGTCTGATTTGCTTAACGATTCATACACGCTTTTGGTGACGGTATTGAATTTACTCGCTGTATCGAACAGAGCCCCGCACGTCAAGTTTTCAATTTTGACCTCTTTATTCATCACACCGTCATTCGATTTCAAACAACGCAAATTACTTTTCGGTACATCGGTTTTGCTCCGCGAATAATTTCTCGCGATATGTCCAAATTGTTGGCACCGAAAACACTTTGTACCTTCTTCCTTATTCTTACAATCAACGGATTTACGATATTTTTCGCGGCAGTTATAACAAACTAATTTATTTTTTTCATCTTTAAAAGGCACTATCTTTCTCTCATTTGTTTTTATTTCGTTCGTAAACTTAATTTTCTCGCGCATTATTTCATATAACTTTAACTTTTCTTCAAATTCTTTTGCATTTCGAGCACAAACATATAAATAACTCTCCGAACAAATTCGTCCTCAGATTTGCATTGTGAGCGAAAATATTTAACTTTTGTTCCCCTACATGAACATGTACGAACACTGATTTGATGTGTTGTGAGTCAATTAGTTAGGTTATCACCTTCAAAGCAATGCCTACGAGGGGTTGATTTGCTTCCAGCAAAGCATTCACCACGCATCTTTAGAGAACATTATCTAAAGTTTACCTGAAAATGTAAAGCAAATGTCTCACAAATCAAGAATGTTATGAAGAGCTCAATTCAAACAAAAAGTGGTGAAATGCGCACCAATATGAAAAGTCTTCAAGAGTGCACTAAGTTCATATGTATAAATACTTGATGATATTATTCAGAAATATGCAGTTTCAAAAAAGTTTCATGGCTACTTCAATGCAGAGCATGGAATAAATTAGAATTTTTGGCAACCAATTTCTTCAAAATCAAATAGTTCACGAATTTTAATAACAAAAGTTTAATTGCACAACAATCTTTTTTTTGTTTTACTCCTATTTTTATTTCCATATTCAGTTCTCGTTGTAGCGACGGACTATATTAAAGAATATAAGATTCGAATTTTATGCTTGAGCGCAACTCAAAAGCTTTCGAAAAGTTTGTAATTTGCAATATTTTTTTATACCCTACACACTTTGCGTACAGGGTAAATTGGTTTTGATCGGGTAACGGTTGTTTGTAACACCCATAATTAGGCGTCGTAGGTATGAACATTTATATATTTATATGTTTAAATGATCAGCGTTAATAGTATAGTCGATACAGGCATGTTCTGTCGTGTTTCCTCTAGGAAAACTTGAGCAATCTCATCCGAACTTGGTACAGATATTTTTTATCGTCAGAAACAAGTAAAATCGGGCAAGAGGGCTTGGGAGGTATCTCGTACAAGTAAAAGTTTCAACGACTGATAATAAAAGAAATTCTAATACGAATTGAACTAAACTCGATACACATGATTTATCTCTTGGGAAACTGTTCCAAAAATTCCCACACTACAAGTGAAAGGGCAATATCAAATACAAAAGTAAAACAAATAGAACCACATTAGGAAAGCACAGTTGAAAAATTTCAATAATAACTTATGCAAAATAACTTAACTTAGGAAAATTTGATATCGCTAGTCAGGCTGATAAAAAAAATATTTGCCAATAAACCTAAAAGCTAATTTAACCCACCGTTAAATGAAAGAAGCCTTTTATTGCAGAGAGTGTGTAGCGTATATAAAGTTTGTCTGCGACCGGACTTTGCTTCTTTAGGGATTTTTTTTTTTAGTTTTGCATTTTTTTTGCTCGCAAATTTGAGAGGAAAGTTAAATATTTGCCATATTTAATAATAAAGTTATTTTCTGTGTCTAGAATTTTGATTTTCTACATATTCACAATGACAAAAAATTACTGCTTTTTATTTTTAAGAATTACTTATCCAAATTACGTAGACCAGAAACTTTACTCATGAAATAAACATACTAAATATTTCGGTAAATGTTGTGTCATTTTCTGAGAGAAAATTGTACAAGTAAGTCGTGTTTTTTGTTGTACTCTGTGGAAAGTTGTAATGATTTATCTTGATTTTGATGCTTATTTGTGAATTTTGTGATTTGTTAGATTAGAACCACGTTTCAGATGTTTGAAAAAATTATTGATATTAACTTTTGGCCAAAAGGTGCAATTGTGAAAGAGTTTTTTTTTATAAACCTAAAAGTTCTTTAGGATTTGTTAAACGTTGATCAAAAGAATTTAACGACCCGTATACAACAAAAACGCTATTCACTTCACTTGTTAGACCCATTCTTGAGTATGCATTTCCTGTTTGGAGCCCTCAATATAAACTTATTAATCTATCGACATTAATAAGCAGAAGAAAAATGCTGAATATAACATTTTTCATTAAGCTTTTGACAATTTTTAATAAGAGAATTTAAAAATAATTTATTTATAAAAATAATTAATATTTTTAATAAATTTCTAATATATGTTGCTTTTTGTTAAGTGAAAACTTCTTTAGCAAGGTTGAGGATTAAAAAAGAGATAAAGTATAAAACTCAGACATTAATTTTTATTCCCATGCAAGAAAATCTAACACGAGCACTAAGTTTTATTCCTGAGAAAAAAAATTTAACTCAAAAAATAATTATTATTATTTTTGAAGAAAGAAATGAAAATCGTAAAATAGTTTTTTCGGTTGAGCAAAAACATAACAATCAAACAATGAAATTATAACTAGATCGAAAACCTACACGCTCTGTGTAAAGGTTTTGATCGTGTAAAGGTTGTTAGTATGCCCAGAATTAGGCGTATTTGGAATGAACATATACATACATATATATGTATATATGTATGATCAGAATTATGTATGTGGTCCAGGAATCAGCCAAAAAAATATATTAAATTTTTTTATCCTCAGCGATAGATTTATTTAAGTGAGAACACAACTTTTCTTCTTTGTTACAGAATTATATCTGAATTATTATTTAAGCAAATCGAAAATGAAAAGTAATTCTGAGAAATCAAACAAATGTGAATCATACAAAAGGTAAAAGTAAATACAAAGTGTTTATGAAATATGCTGAGCTTAGGTCTAGGGCGAAGACGTGTGCCGGAACTTCAGTGCTTGCATTTGCTGGACGTTGACTTGTTGCTGGTTGTTGTTGGTAGCGTCGGTGTTGGTAGCGTCGATGACTATGTCATAACTCGTGCGTAGCTTGGTACAGAGATTGCCAAAAAGAGAATTTTTCCCAGCACGACGGACGGGCGCACCCGAATAACGCACGGATCGGTAACCGACGCAACCGCTTTACACGAAAATATGTAAAATGAGCCGCGTATATCCGAATAGTTATTCCTTATAATTGCATATATAAAATCATCAGCTGATTGTCGATTTAGATTATCGGTAAATTAACTTCTAAAATGACCAAAATCGGCTAACTGGACGTTGTACATAACATAGAAATAATATGTTCAAAGAGCGATACTGAAGGCAATTTTAAAACGAATTGAACAATTTATAAACTCGATATAAAAGGTGGTCCATCTAACATTTGCAATTTGAACTAATGGTTATTTTCAGTGTGGCAACTCTAATGCCATCCGTATTATGATTGAAAATTAGTTTTATATTTACGATTAACGAAGTGGGCACTGTAGAGCTCCTTTACAGAGTGGAACTGTAGTCCATTTAAATAAACCTGCCGTAAAATAGTATCCCAGAGGATTTCAATGGGTTTGAAATACAGACTTCTTGCATTATCACCATTGTGTACTCCACCAGTTCAACATAAGTTCCAGGATAACTTTTTTTTTGCGGACTCATTCCGGCTCAATTAAAAAAATTAAAATTATTTTTTTATTTTATTTTTTATTTTTGTTCAATAAACCTAATAAATCGTCCGTTATTTACAAAAAATTGCCTTCCATTTTGTTGAAATTTAGAGTAATTTTTAGAATGGTTAGGCACAACTACAATAAACATCGGTTAAGTACCTCATCTGAAGATGTCAGGCTTTTGAGGTACTTAAACGGGGAAGGCACTTAAAGTGGCAAATTTCTATGGATAATTGTAGAAAAAAGTAGCAATAACAGGCACTTAAGAGAGAGGTACTTCACCGCGGTCTACTGAAATAAAGAAACGAATTTGAACATTGTCGGAAGAAACGATTTTTCTTGACATGTGTTAAAAACTTGGCTCTTTGCGTTTTTTTTTCATTTATTCTCAAAGCAATTATGGTTTACGCGAAATGCAATCCAAATTTATTAAAATTTTCTCATATTATAAAACATAAATCGGTACATTTTCATGAAAATACTTAATTTTAAGTTACATATTTACAATACGAACACATTTTTTGTGGCTTCCCAATGGTAAAAATGAAAACTGAACTGACTGAGTTGACCTGAGGTGAGTTGAAGTTATGGCTTGGTGGAGTGATGGGGGATGGGGCGTGGTATGGCTTGGTGGTTTCGGTTTGCGTTTACTTAAATTTGAAAGTGTCACTTTGAGTCAGAGTACAAAATTGATAAATGAAGTGTAACGTAAAGGGCCTAAGTATGTAAATAGCTACAAAAACGTTTTTCAATTATGCAAATTGTTTTTGTTGTACTTTTATTCAGCAATTTTGGTTTTAATTTAATGTTTTTTCGCAATATGAACATACATACATAAATTTGTACATGGTTATGTACAATATTTACATATATACAAAATAAACAAAATCGTGCGTAAACATTTTGCAGGAAATTAAAATTTCAAAAGTTTCGATGATTTTGTATTGGAAAATTATCGAATCGGTTGAAAATACATATACAACCATGGAGAGAAGGATGGGTAGGGGTTGGCTGAAAAGCCAGCAACGAAAAAAGACCTTGAACTAATTGCTTCAAAGCATGTAGGAGAAGGAATGGGCGGTAGCTTTATGTACACAAGAGTCAGTCGCCTGCAAACAAGTGTCGAGTATCCTTTCAACCAGCCGACACAGTTAAATTTAAAGAAATGTGAAAAGTTGTTTCTCCTTTCCAATTAGTACAATTTACACTTAAATGAATTAAGGATCTGTTGCTGCCATCTTCTCGAGTGGAAAGGGCGCGCATTGAACATTGAAAAGTTTTCAGGCTTGTATTTGGTGTAAGCGAACCATTAATTTTGAACTTAAATTTGGCAACAAGCTAGCAACAAGAAAACAGAAAAGAGCCAAGGACCACCGAGGAAACTCAAATCAAATGCCTTTCAATGTTGGCGTATGTATGCGTGCGTATATGCGGCAAGGTAATTTTCAATGCCGGCGGAATGGCTTGTTGCGTAAAAGCTCACAGGCCAAACTGCTGGCCTGCGAAGTTGTAATTATTATTCACACTTTACTACGAGCGAATGATTTTGAAATCAATTTGGAATCAATTTGAATTGCGCAAATTTAACAATGACAAAATGTTAATTATTTTCATATTATTTTCACCAAATACGATTATCGAAGATAGATTTTCTAAAATTTCTCATTTGTGTAACAAATTTTACCACTTTTGAGTTTCATCGACAATTTCATAGACTTCACATAAAATTTGTATCTATTCATAACGTTTCCACAAAAAAACGAGAAAACATAGAAAAATACAAAAACAAGAGTAAATATTTCGGAACACATAAGTTGATAAATCATATGCTGAAGAATTTTTGGTATTGTTTGCATTAGAGATTGGCAATAACTCTAATAAGTTGACAGATTTTGGCTCACTGAGTTTGTTCAGCTAGACAGAATGACAGGGTTCTTAAAGCGGTACAAATATTTCCAGCCAAAAAATGTATAAAGAATGGTACCGTAATTGTGGTTCTTCAAATTACCTGTTTTACTTTTAAAAATAAAAATTTACCCCTTTTTGGTAATTTACTCTAATCTGGCAACAGTGGCTTATATATGTATATATAACAGCGACCATATTTAAAGTAGCGATTCTCCTCGTTCTCTGAATTTAGTCTCAAAATATTGAGACGATTTCTTGATACACTTTCTTCAAAATTAAAAGAAAGAAACAAGCGAACGAAAACTTCCCACTAAGCAATTTGAGAAAGAGAAGGAGTCTTTTTAAGATGATTGTGAAGAAGTCTGAGCTAGGAGGCCTATAAGAATCCTAATATGACTATTATATATATATATATAATTGACTTTTTTCAACATTTTCAGATTCAAAGCACTTTACTTTACTTACATTTAATGGCACAACAGCCCATGGAGGGCCTAGGCCGATCTTTCCGCATCCACTCATGTTGTGCGTGTTATATTTGTACATGAATGGAAAGGACCTACATTTTAATGCCGAATCCGGACGGCGAAATGAAAAGCTTTTCATAGCAATTTTTATTCTTCTAATCTGTGATTTTGCCTTTGCCAACATTTGAATCCTGGACATGATTTATTATAGAATAAAAATGAGCATATATATTGGCAGCGGGCCCGATTGTTTGCAACTCGCCTAAGAAGTTTTGTTGTTTTTGTTTTGTTAACAAACTTTCACTCGTTACAGGAAATCAAACAAACGACGGCAAGATCATCTTATGACCTAAAGCAGAGTATACTTAGTAAAAAATAATGACTCAAAGATTTCGTGAGAGGTCTTTCAAAGCACTCTTCGAATGACATGTAATATTAAAATCGTAATGGTGTGACTAAGAGTCAGCGTTTACAGCTGAGTTGTCAACACTACGAAAGATCTTTTCAAGTACTTTTCTTTCCGTTGGCAAGCCATCAACCCGTACATGTAATGCAAACATACTTATTTTTCACTTACACATACTCGTACATATTGATTGAAGCATAAGCTTGATCGTCTATTTAGTTCATTAGATGCCCATGCGGGTTTCACGTCTGGATTTAACCAATGTTGGTTAAACCTGTGTCATTAGCAGGGAGTGGACAAAATACCTATAGTAGATCCTCTTTTACACGATTAGACCAATATCATCAAACTTTTTAACATTCTCTGTTGAAGTTTCATTGTAGCTTTTATACGATGAGACTAATCTCAAGAAACTTCGATATTTGTTTTTATTTTTTAAACAATTAATTTTTAAATTACTTGATTTAATTTGAATTTTTCATTCAAACACTAACAATAATTCGATGCGATCGGCGTGCTAAGAGTTGTAAAATAAAGAAATATTGAAATACTACGAACATACTTATGTATACAAAGAGAAACATCACAAATTTTCATCAAAATGCGGCACGAGAGATTTTGTCTCCTCTTACCCACATTTTTCGGAGTTTCATGAGATTTTCTCATCGTGCAAAAGCTGACGAGGCAACGATTTTTACATATTTTTATATTTCTACCCTTTTTCCTATCATAAAAGACACAGCCATAAATTTAAAACTTTTAAATTTGAAAGTCACTGGTTACTATACATTCTGTCAAAAAAGTACCGGTCAAGAAAATACAAAATACTGATTATTCATTCAAATTTATTGTATCGCCTTCCAAGTAGGCTCCTTCCGAAATAATATGTAATCTGATGCCAACGAATAATCCAATCATAAAAACATTTTACAAACGCATTTTCCGGAATCGACTTCGGTTCTCGCCGCTAATTCTCTTTTATGTCTTCTATCGACTGAAAACGGGTGGCTCGAAGTGATATTTTGAGTTTTGAAAAGAAAAAAAAATCATCCGGGGCCAAAACAGGTTAATACGGTCGTTGTTCTACGATATTTTTCGAGTTTTTGGCCAGAATTTCGTTGGCAATGATAGCCTTGTGTGAAATCCATGAGTTTTCTTTCCACAAACTTGGTCTTTTTCGACGAATTTGCTCTCGCAAACTTCGCCTGACCTGCTGTCAAGAATTCCGAGTACACAAACCGCGATAATCAAAGAAAACAGTCAACATTAACTTGACTTTTGATTTGATTTTGACGTGGTTTTTTCGACCGCTTTTGAATGCAATGTACCACTTATATGCACCTGTTTTGATAAAGTCGATTCACAGTAAGTCTTCTGTAACATTTTTAGCGATTCGGCACACGAAATTCCATTTGCTATACAAAATTTGAGAAAAAATCTTTCTTCGATATTGTAAATCGCACAAATCGGAAAACACGCTTAAGATGAACAGACAAAATCGATCACTGTAAAAAAACTAAATGACGGAAAGTGGTGCCAACTTAGCGACAAAAAGAATTTTTATAATCCCTTTTATCGGGCTTTTTAAATGATAATTTCCCGGTACAGAATAAACATAATAAATTTTAATTTGTCTTTTTCCTGCTCCTTATTCTTTGGTTAACTAGAGAGCAGTACTGTGAATTCGGTACTAAGTTTCAACAAAATTTTGATATGTTTAGACTTCGACCAGCAGCTTTGATTTACGCCTAATTTTGGGCGTTACAAGCAACCTTTATTCGATCAAAATCAATCGCTTAGAGTCTGTAATTCTAATATTATTTTAATTGAAATACTTAATTGAGAACGCAAGTATCTACCGGATTTGGGGAAGACAGAAAAATGCAATTACATAATTTGTTTATGTAAATTGTTAAAGATTTACATTTACCTTTTCCTTTGTCAATTTGTCATGATTAAATCGAGATTCAATATTTAAACTTTAGTGCTTAAAAAACAAATCCATTGCACAACTTCATTGAACATAACATGTTGCAAAGTCTTTTCTGTTTTTTCATGTGTTTTATGCAAACAAATTCGCAAATCAATTAGCGACTAAAGTTTGTTTTTTTTATTGAGTGCACACAATAATAACAACAACAACTTTGCTGAAATGTGAAATTCTATGCGCTTTTAGTTTCAATTTCATCAACAACAATTTCAGTGCAATTGCACCTTCAATTACTGTGCAAAGTTAATCCGTTGTCCTATTGCTGTTGCAACTGCAACTGCTGCCAGTCAGCATCGCCATCAATTGCTGCTGCTGCTACTGCTGCTGCTGCAGCTGTTATTGAATGAATTGGTGGGTGGCTGGTGCGCTAGTGCGCTGGCGAATGCAACGGACGAATGTGACTGACGCTTTCCAGAGTGTTTATTTGTTGTTGCTGCCCGCTACCGCTGCTGCTGCAACAAATTAAATTTTTTATAATGCACATTGAATGTTTTCGATTTCACTTCAGAGTTTAGCAAACAACATTTCACATAGCACAGTGCGGCGAGTATGAAAAAACCAACCTCAAAATAATGATCTCTTAAGATATATGGTAAAACTTAACTGATATGAATTCAATATTATCAATATATGCAGTATTTACATACAGAATGTGAATTCGAAAGCGGACTTAATGAAATAAATAAATCTAGTGTATTTAAACAGTGGTCGCCGTGGCGTAGTTGGCAGTGCGTTGGCCTGCTAGTTACGCAGAGTGTTCGGCATTCAATTCTCGGCAAAAAGTTGAAAAAAATATTGTTCTACACCTCACCACCTCTTGGACCTACAAGAGTAGGTCCCTTGTATTCATGTACAAATAGAACAAGCACAACATGAGAGGATGCGAAAAGATCGGCCTAGGCCGCTCTTTTATCTATTGTATAGGTATCTATTTCTGTCGATACTGATGATATATTTTGTAACATCGGAAGTTTCGAAAGTTTTCGCATCAGTTATTTTTGAAGTTATGAACTGCGTATACTAAATATTGGTTCCATTTGCATCACTATTTCCTTTGATATTGCCCTTTGAACGACGAGGTACCACGCCCACTTGACTGACCTTAAGAATTTGACATGTTCGTGACAAATAAAAAATCTCTGTACCAAGTTTATTTGAGATTGCTTAAGTTTTAAGTAGTAAATGTGTAACTTAGTGTGAGGAAAGCAGTAGTACTTCTAGGATTGTTAGCCATTTAGCTACTATTTGTAACTGTACTACGCCCACTGTGCACCGCTTTCTGCGAATGTTTTTGCTTAATCGAGTTTTCAATTGAGTTTGTTGGCAAATAGTAAGTAACCAGCGGAATCAATGGGATCATTTCAAGTGTTCCATGTACAAATACACAATTGTAGAAACATAATCGTAATTATACATACAATCATATGTACATACATATGTACATTAGAATGGATCGCCATACATGGAAATTTTGTAACACCCCACTGCTGTTAGCACTTTTTGAGAAGAGGGGGAAAATGAGTCACTTTTTCTTTTTAAGCGTACTTTTTTTACTTTTGTAAAATTGTTGCTAACTTTTGCTGCTGAGGCCCCCAGAAATAATGTTAAGTGGAAATCTAAGCTCAAAAATGGATTCTTCGGCTTAAGCAAGCTTGGTAAACAAAATTTCAACCAAATAGGTCAGTAAAAAAATGGGGCTCTCCAGAACAAGAGAAATTTTTATTTACTTATATCAAATTTTACCAACTTTTGCTCCGATGCCCCTCAGAATTAATTTTTAGTTCATGATTAAGGCCAAAAACGTGTTCCCTGGCTTAAAAAACACAAGCACATAAAATTTTAACCAAATTGGTCAATCCGTGGATGGCATTCCAGATATGGAAAAATATAAATTAGCCCCCCTTTTACTAATTTGTAATCCATAGCACCCTCAGGAAAATTAAAATGAATTTCGAAGCCGAAATTTTCCTAACTGACGTCTTAGGGTTTGAAAGAAAAGTGGAGTAATAAGGACCAATATTTGGTGTTAAATAAGAACGTTTTTGCCATTTTCATGTTATTTGTTGGAATTACGTATTTAAAATACGATTTGAAAGGGTTACAGTGATTCTTTATGATCTCAAAATCAAAACAATTCGAGCATCGACCAATTCTGTTGAAATTTTGTGTACCAGAAATTTTTGGGCCAAAGAACACATTTTATAATTGGGTACGAATTTGATTTTCCCTTATACTGGAGCGTTATCCACGAACCGACCAATTTTATTCAAATTTTGTGTAATCGCAGTTAAAATTTTGGATTACTTACTTTACTAAATAAATTGCTATTTAATATGAATTACTATTCAAGCAAATGCTAGGAAAATTTAAGAGGTTATTTAAAAAAAGCTGCTTCGGATTTCACTAACTCGATTTTAAATTTTGATTTGTAATAGCGCTTGTTATTGTTGACTTCTGTGGTGTCCCCAACAGCTCCTTTTTATTCCTGTTATTATCCTCTTATCTTATTGATTTCTGATTCTGATTTCACTGACTCGATATTAAATTGCTAATTCTGATGAAAATATCTGGCAATTGGAACTTAACCTTTCTCTTTACGGAAAATATGAAAATAATTTTGGGTATTCGGAATGTTTGTTCTGAGGCTACAAAACGGGGATCGCAATGGTGTAAATGGTAATGAATAAAACTTTTGATGAAATATCAACTTCAGCTCAAGAATTAATTAATCGTGTCGAACACATTAGTAAATACTTAAAAGAAAATACCTTTTAATGTTTTTTTTCTGCGGGTTAGGAGGCAAAAATGTATTACACATCATCAAATCTGTCGCCACTTTGTTGGTATGTGGGGGTTGCACACACTGAAACATCCTTCTCTTTCTTTTTGGATTAACTTCCACCCTGGAACGGCTTTCATATTATTTCAGGGTGGTATTTCAGGACTATCATCGTTGTTCTTGCATACAGGTCCCGCTCTTTTTTGTGCAGTACATCTTCTGCGTATCTTGTCACGTGATACCACTTTTCTTCGCTACTGGTTTCAATTAAGCCGTCGGTGGTAATTGGGCCAACCGCCCCATTCACTTTGCCACCTAGTACATTGAAAGAATGTGCGTTCAGCGTCATATTTCTGCCCGTCGCCATATATTGAGTCGGGTGCTTCCACTTTTCCAATGTCGTGTAGATATTTTCGAAAATATCCTTGGCCTCATTTTTTAGCTTCCATAGCTTTTTTGTACCTTAGCTTGTAGGCCGATTGGTATTGTGCCCTTGATCACCAGTACCGAGGCCTCTGATATGGTGCGTTACGACCGGAGGGCAGCAGTTGACTAAACCGACGCTACAACGTTATTTCTGTTGTCCGCAATCAGGGGATGTAAGTTCTATTCAATCAATGATATCAGTCAACTAATGATATGCTAACAGATATCCAGAGCAATATAATGTTATGGAGGAAAAACTTCTCAAACCTCTATCAGTTCCCAAAACCACAATTATTGCACAAGAAGACGATTCCACGAGTTGTGCCAACTACCATGGGTTAATCTTTCTCATGGGGTTAGTAATGATTTATTTTTCAGTTTTATAGAAATAAAGTACCTAGTATCGTCCCGTATAGTTCAGATTTCGATGTAGTCGTGGCAGGCTGTTTATAAAAATTCTAGCTTTCACGCACTGGTTATTGTAATAATAAACAACGTTTGAATCGATCAGTAAAGTTATATTTGAAGAATCGTGGCTAATGCAACGGAAGGTACTTAAAAAACACAAATCCGAGATAATCACGTTTTAAGTTTCAAGTAAATACCCAAAACTTTGATCTTCTGCTCCGATATTTTCTTTAATTTTCATTTCGGGGGGACATTCTCGAGAGTATATATTTTTGCTTAAGCCAAAGAATATAACCGCTTAATAACGCATACAAATATACAAGGTTCTACCGAGAGAATTGATGCTGCAGATATTCAGTCTGTTTCCAAGTCATGGAAAAGGCAAAAGGTATAATTCGAGCTGAAAACATCGACATCACTGGCACTATCTTTTATAAGAGTGGCATCCTTTTTTTTCATTTACCACAAAGGGCAAGCAGTCAGTGGTGAACTGAGATACTATAGTTGGTAAGTAAGTGAGTAGAAAGTTGAATGCAAACATTTAATTTTAAACGCTTATAACTTACTTACTTGCCTAGATGGCACTGCCACTTATGATAGGTCCTTGGCCTTAACAGTTACTAACCTCAATGCTCCCATTCGAAAAATCAGCTAACTCCAGAAGTATTGATGTAAAATTTGGTACATGTTTTTGTATTCGGAAATTAGCAATATGCAAATATGTACATACAATATGTAAATGAAAACCCTCATAAAACGAATTGAAGGGAATTGTATATTGGTTAATATACAACATTTTCCCATAACATTAAATAAAAAATAAAACTTTTAATAAGTTTTGCATACATACATATGTAGTACTTAATACACATATGATGTACATATGTTTGAATTGAAATGTGTTTGACCAGTGAAAAAACACAGAAAAGAAAGAAACAAGAATAAAAATGAAGAAAGAAACAAGAACAGCATTTGCCATTCACAAATTTCCGCTTCATGCCTTGTGAACATCCAGGCTGTAGCATAAGGGCTTTGGATATACAAAAAACAAACACTTTGTAAACTGCCGCCAAAAACACTAATAGCAATAAGATTCTCACACACACACACACACACACACACACACCTAAACACAAATGCTCACACTTACTTACTTACTTAGCTGGCACTACAACCGATGATCGGTCTTGGCCGCCTCCACAAAGCTTCGCCGGTCGCCTCTGCTATGCGCGCGCTGGCGCCAGTTGATAAGGCCAAGTGCAGTCAGGTTGCCCTGCACCTGGTCTTTCTAACGGAGATTAGGACGTACCCTTCTGCGTGTTCCTCCACCGTGGTTCGAATAAAACACCCTTCTAGCCGGAGCGCTTTCTTCCATTCGCTCAACATGACCCAGCCAGCGAAGCCGCTGGAGTTTTATACGCTTGACTATGTCAGTGTCGGCGTACAGCTCATACAGCTCATCGTTTCATCTTATTCGATACACGTCGTCCACGCATACTGGACCGTAGATCTTACGGAGTATCTTCCTCTCGAACGCTCCTAACAGCCTCTCATCATTGATGGTCAATGTCCACGTCTCTGCGCCATACATTAGGACGGGAAGGATGAGGGGCTTATAGAGGGTTATTTTCGTCGGTCGAAAGAGGGCTCTACTTCTCAATTGCCTACTGAGCCCGTAGTAACACCTGTTGGCAAGAGTTAGTCTCCGCTTGATCTCAAGGCAAATGCTCACACACTTATACACAAATTAACCGCCATAAATTAAGTTCAACTCTGACGGCTTCCCCGGTTTTTGTTGCTCGTCTGCGTTTTCTCTGTTGCCTTTGGATCTCGTCTTTTAAGGGTGAGGCAACAGTATTTTTGTTATGTTGCGGTGATTTAAATTTCTTCGCGATATACATTTACACACACATATGTTAATAGATACCGAAAGGTGCGTTTTAACTGTACACAGTTTCCCATCGTTTATCATGACGGTAAAGAAGGCCTTGATCCACTACAGAAATGAGACTCCTTTTGTGAGACGCCCGATTTCAGAAATGAATGCGGAAAAGATTGAAAAACACTGCATCGAGCTTACAGATTACCACTTAAAATTTCAAAATGTACTCAAATGTGCAAATATAACTTCTTTGAAATGTAAAATTTTAACGCCACTTGCAGAAACACTGTACCGTATCTTACCTATCGTAGTAAATTTTTTATGGCTAAAGTAAAGTATGGCACAACGACGACTGACAAAGTATGTACAAACTAAGATTTGCTATTAAGGACAAATTTATAAATTTTATCAAAATATTTATGTATGCTGTATATTTTGCAGTTAGGGATCACTACTTGGGAGCTTAATTGAGTAGTTATATTTAATTTCAATAAAAATTTGTTAGCTAATTAGGTTGATCGACACCCCATATGTACTATAAATACAACTATATTGTAAAAAGAGTTTAAGAATAAGATGTCGCCTATGAGAAAATGAATAATAATAATAATAAATTTAAGGCAGATCTAATGCTGCCAGTTGTATGCCTCGCTCTCACGTATACAGCGGAATCAATGGCCCGCAAGTTTGAGTACAAGCCTATGGTATGCTCAGTTTATTTGTGTTGGTCGTTGCTTTCGTTAAACTTGGTTATATCCGGGTAACAAAATCTTTTGGAAATGATATTACATACTTTTAAATGTTTCATTCTGAACTTTTTTTATTCGTTTTATTGTTCTTCAAATAGTTAATGCTTCAGTAGTGCTTTCAAATTTAAACCTTAAAATCGTGGCGCCATTTTAAAAGTGAGATCGGAAAGTGGGGAATGTTAAGTAACAACGTTGCTGAAAAGGTAACAATAACAAAACAAATGGTTACCTAAATTTTATATACTGGTGATTAATGGGTTACATAAATGTAACTGATATGAATTAAAAAAATTTTTATATATTTATTGATTCTACCCACGAGTAAAAAAATTACTTAAAAACTGAAATGTTTTAAACTTATAGAGAAAGGTCGCTGTGGTGTCATTGGTAGTGCGTTGGCTTGCAGAGTGTCCCAGGTTCAAATCTCGTCACAGGCAAAATAATAAAAGTAGAAAACACAATTTTTCTACACGGCACCACCTTTTGGCAGGCAATGGCAAACCAATAAAACTAAAAATTATCTATGAAAAGCTATTCACTTCGATGTTCGGATTCGGCATAAAACTGTAGGTTCCTTCCTACTTCCTCGGTTGGCCTTGCTACTGCAACGATCAATCTAATTTATTAGTACATTTTCGACTCTTTTGGAGCTGTACTTGGCCGATGGCTGCACCAATGGTTAGCGTAACACTTATCTTTAATGGCTTTTTTTGTTTTAGCTGTGTCGAGATTCGAACCTCGGACACTCTGCGTTATAGTCCAAGGCACTACAACTATTTCACAGAGCCACTTTTAGAAAATAGCCTACTTTTTTTCAAAAGTAGGTTGTAGGGGAGTGGAGTTAATCGCTTTGGCACTCATACTCGTATATAAGTATGCATTTCTATTATTTGCATGTGCTTTACATTCAAGTATGCTTATACATATTTAGATATTATATTCATCTTACATAATTAAGACAACTTTACTTTTTCATTTTATGTGTAAAATATTTTTTTTTCTTCGCCATGAGCGACACACGCAATTTTAAGTCTTTGTCTCTCTGTAGAAATAACAAAAAAGCAAATATTCACATTTTAGTAAATTTTAAATACGAAACAACAACGCCTTAAAGAGTGTCACACTGAACCACAATCACGCACCATTTAGAACGCCATTTCTGGGCCATTAACTAAGAACAATAGCGCGCGGACACATTAGCAGTGGAGGGAGGGAGGAGAACGTTTGCCCGCATGCATGTGGGAAAAGTTTGTTAAGTGTGAAAAACCCCAAAGAAAAATTTTAATTTAATTGAAAGTTTTAAATCTTTTAATGACTAACGATGACGATGAAAATATGGCAGACATTCAAATTATCATATACATACATAAATATGTACATATAATATATACGTAGCAACAATGTAAACATAGACGTTGGTGACGATGATAATGGAGTGGATGAAGTCAATGATCACGCACATTGACTTCATCCACTCCACTCCGCGACTTTGGGAGTGTTTAAACTTTTCCAAAATAATAATTTTCGTACTCGCATTTTATTCCCATTCTATTGATTTCTTTACACATACATCCTAATATTTACATTGCGACAATTTATCTAAATCTTACTATAATCACCCATAAATCATTCAAACCATTTCACAAATTGTCAATCTGTGCATCTTACATCATCTTTCGTTCGTTCCATTTCTGTAATCACATCATTTTACATCATATTTCATTTTGCTGACGCGCCAACTGTTACTCTCTCTCTAAATAATGTTACGTTTCCAACTCAGCATTGTGAGCTTCTTTCCTCCTGTTTCCATAAATATCTCCCACTCTCCATTTTGTTTCTACTTCTGTATATTTCCTCTCCCATTTAAGTGATAGTAGCTGCAAACCATTTGCGGAAAAAGATGAAATTTAAGTGCTTGATGTACTCAACGTCCCATATTATTACTCAACCAGCAGCAGCATCTATATTTATTAGATGTGTGCAGCTGTGTCTGTATATCTGCAATGTACATGTGGTGCGTCATAGTGCTCCTTTATTTCCTGGTGTATCAAAAGTGTTTGAAGAAAACGAACAGAAACCCATCAAAAGCCAAAGAAAACTGCAAAAAAGACACACCGCATATCTTCCTACCCACCACCAATTGCATTATCGTGCTCTGTTCTTGTTCTGTTTGCCCAGTCAGGGTATGTATGTCGTCGTGGCACACGTGGTGCTCTTTGAGTTATGAGTTCTTGACATTTTATCTGTAATGTTCTACATTTTTATGAATAAATGGGACACACTTTCGAACAGTGATTTCCTCACTATATACATATTTAATAATTTTGCTCTTCACCCAAATGTAGACGGTGCTATCAATATGCATAAATATCCAACAACAAAAATTTGTATGTAAATCGTTATTATTAAAGTTATTCAACTAATATTAACTGCAGTATACCCGATGACGATTTAAAAAGAAATTACATACTACTTTTTTAATATACACTAATTATGTACCACGTGGTTCTTCCCTTTTTGCATGAAATTTTGAATTCTTTGAATCAAAAAATCCGTGAAAAGCTTAAACACGGTAGACTTATATATGTAATAGTAGATGTACCTGTTACAAATCAGCAGCGTGAGTGTGCTTTCGTAATCCATGACCTTCAATGAGCGCCAAACGCGCCATTTTCTTTGAATTATTTGAAGAACTTTTGGTATTTCGAGACTCACTGACAAATCAGGTTAATTAATGAAGCCAGTTAACTTTAAATGTAATTTCAATTTAAAATTTGTCAAAAAACTGAAAATGAGAACTACATAATTAAAACTTTGGGATATTATATAATATTCCTACGACCTTAGTAGTCGTGGAAACCGTTTCAGATTCAGGTGTTTCCTACATTTGCATTTTGTTTGTGCCTTCGTACTACAGTGCGTATGAGTGATATTTTACTCTTTAATTGAAGCCAAAACTAAACTAGGCATACACATCCATACATGGGAATGCACCGGCAAAATTCCCATTAACAAAATGCGTACTGATATAATAATTATAATTATTAGATACTTGCCACACTCGACCTAATTGGCTGCAGGAATGACGGGACACCTGGTGGAAAAAGAGACAATCTCCCATTTTCTATGTCATTGACCGGCTCCTTCCAACACCAGACTAAACTTATTCCTGAAATCCTTCCTAGGCAACATACTCTAGATTTCTAACATCTAAATTATTTTTTAATTAGTTTCTTAATCTCGCTGGTTGACTCTAGAAAAACAACATCAATTGAAAATGTTTTAGCTATAATTCAATTAACATTGAGAGGGGGTTGCTTTGGTTATGAAGGGATTTCAGCAATGGCCTTGAATGGTGTAATTACATAGTGGCAGTGTACTAGGCTATCACCCAGGGGCCCCCACATTCAGCTACACATTAGTACCTATATAGCCAGCATTAACATAATATCACATCCCATTGTAAAAACCATAGATTGACACAAACTGGATCGTTGATGCTGGACAACGTCAAAAGTAAATGACAGACCCTTTAACTCAGGACCGTTTGCGGTAGACCAAACACCTGCTCAGATTGTAAAATCCATAGATTTACGAATCTAATAATAGAATTCATTTCAGATTCAGACGCCTTAAGCTCCCTTTGAGGAGTAGGAATAAAAAATTAAAAAAAAAAACAAAACAAAAAAAGTTGAGCATTGTGAGGCTAGGTATGGAGCATTACTTTTCCACATGTCAATGCAGAGAGAGCACATTACGAACAAATTATTTATTTAGTTTTACTAGCAAAATTGTTAAAGTTTAACTGAAACATTTTCAGTTTATTCTTTAGAAAAACCACCATCAAATAAAATTTTGATTATTTATTTATGTCTGCATACTTTACAAATTAAATATGGATAAGTGTGGTAGGATCTACAATTTAACGACGGTTCAAAATATGTTTTACTTCAATAAAATAAATAAAACTATGACAATATCGCAAATCAAAGCAGACAAATCGATTTCAGAACGTCAAGTTCACTGAAGCACAATTTGATGGAGCTTCCGGATTGAAATGTATTTACATACATACACAATTTCCTGCCACCACGTCCGTTATTGATATACGAGTAAATGTTACAGGTGGGCGGGAAAGCACAAATTTGAACAAATCGATTTTCACACCTTTTCAAGAGAAGCATTTAGCATGTTTGAAATTATTCTACTTACGTTCAAAGTAAATTTGAGCATATCATCTTATCTATTTGAGATATCCTATATCAAGCTCGGACAGATAACAGATTCTAAATTAACTTGGAATACTGCTTTAATACTTTTACAAGTCCATTCTTTGGTCAGAAAACCACCGAAGCGAGCAGAATTTCCAAGTGAGACTTTGTTTCTCTGATTCAAATTATTGATTACAAGGATTCAAAGTTTTCATCTAAATTTCTTTCACTTAAGCAATGACGCAAACTATCAAACTATTCTCTGTTTAAAAAAGAAGTTTGTGGAAATTGTTTTTAGGGATTAGTTTGGATATCATTTAAAATTTTAGCTTTTCCAAAAGGTGTGCCACTTTAAATATATACAGCAAATTTTCATTTTGAATTCTAAGATCCGCGTAATTTTCTTCTTCTTCACCCACAAATTACTCAAGTCTTGAAGAGCTCGATAGGTAAACAAACTGTTACACGAAGAAACCATCATGAGGCGTACACACGCGCAGGCACTCGCACACACAGACCAGATTATTAATATGAGAACAATTCGTGCGGTAAGTTATAGGCATGTACATAGTGAGAACGGTGGGGGGTCGAAGGAAGTCACTTGCCTGTAGCATATTTCATCAAGCAAATATGTCAGGAAATTTCACAATTCACAGGAATTTATTGCAAGAAGCAAATAAAATATGTAAAAGATGTAAAATTTTGTTTCCTTATTGCTAATGTTGTTGTGCTTCAAGGATTCGGAAATCATCACAAAAAAGGCAAAATGAAATACCTAAGCGTATAAAAAGTGCGCACTACTGCACTAGTTGAGACTGCCGATGTGAGCCATTTGAATTTGAATTTAATAAGTAAATAGATTGAGATACGTAGTGAAATCAGTATTGTAATATAATCAACAATTCCCTCAGCTGCTGCAGCTGAGTGGAGTTGCCAATTGTCGTTCACTCGTCAGTGTAATATTCTGAAATTAACATATTGTACATACATACATAAATATGTAAGTAAGTAAGAGTATACCATATACACATCTGTCTGTATTCATTTACTGAATATAGAAAATTAAAGTCATCATCACAAATTCGACCATATTTTTCTTACAATCCTCAAACATATACGTGTGTATCTCTATATATATGTGTGTGTGTTTGTGCTTGTGTGTGCCTCGACAACTTTTTCTTAACTTTAATAGTGTTCATTTCTTTGTTGTTGCTGTTGCCGTCGCTATTAAAGGAAATAAGAAAGTTTCATCCCAAAACAAACGTAACCAAAGTGTTGTATCACTCATTTTGACTGCACTGCTGCACACTAAGATCCCGAACAAAATAAAACCTATTGTCGATCCTTTCTTGTCGACAATAGCCGAGAACACATACGACTGTCGATCATTGTCGACTTGTCATAAAAAGCAAAAACTGACGTACTTACACCACTTTTTGCTTTGCGTTTTGTGTCTTTCTTTCATCGAGAATAAAATAAATTAAATATATAATACATAATTATGATTTTTTAACTTCTTCTATGTGTTTTTTATCGGTATCCATTATGATATGAAACCAGCACCCTTTTTGAATATCAATAAATAAACCATAAAAGAAATGTTAGAAAATATGTAGTAAACATAACAGAAAATATCTCTTTAAAGTGTTAGCTATTATAATATGGCAACACTGATTTTACTATGGTCGCCGTAGCGTAGTTGGTAGTGCTGCTACGTAGCGTTACAAATCTCGTCACGCAAAATCAAAAAGTGGAAATTAAACGTTTCTACTCGGCACCACTTCCTGGCAGGCAAGGGCACACCTATTGCCTATGACACACTTTGCCGTTCGGATTCGGCATAAAGCTGTAGGTCCTTTCCATTCATGTACAAAAATATATGCCGCACAACAAGAGTGGGTGCAAAAAACTCGGCCTAGGCTCTCCATGGGCTGTTGTGCCATTAAAAGAAGAAAAGAAGAGCACTGATCACACTTGGCAGCAGCCCTAAAAGAAACAGAGTTCGTTTGTCGACATAACACGATTAATGTTTTGCTTTCGAACAATGAAATTGTTGTTGTTCAGAGAAATATGTAAATACCCTGCTTTAGTTCAAATAAAATGGGTTTTCCGAGGTTATACTACTGCATTTTATTGGAAATAATATTAGTTTATGAAAACTACTACAGTTTTTACTCACTTTCAAATAATTTGCGTTGTTTGGCTTTTGTATGTTTGGGAAAGTGAGTGCGATTGACAAAAACTATCAAAAAGTGGCTGAATTGATTTCCTTGCCCGAAAAGCAGATGTTATGTAATGCGAAGCACTCTTCGGTGTCTTTCACGCACATATGTTATATGTATTTCATATTAATCATATTATGGCACGATTACGGTTCTTGGGGCGCCAAGATTTGATGATGGGAATAGCATATTGTGGCCGAAATAAAATTAGAATATTAAGTGGTAATTCTTGATTTACGGCTAAGTTTTCGAGTTATGAAGATTTGAGGATAAGAATATACGGGAAATTTAAATTCATTATTTTGCTGAAGATCCACTTTTCTTTGGGTTTTGCTTCCGCACTAAAACAGTCTAATGTTTTTCCATTTCTCTTTGCGGCTGGGTGTGTGGGAAAACAAAAACGGTCGATATATAGGTACATATTGAATACAAAATATAAATAAAGCATCCGTCTGCAGTTCCTACGCAACTTCCTAATAAGCTTGTTCAGCAATATCCTCCCGCAAACAGAGATCAACAGAGCTTATATTTATATAGCATTGCAGGTTTTACCACCGCTTGAGCCAGCTTAAATATTAATACTTCCTTCGTTTTATTTATTTTTTTTATTAAGTTTTCAAATTTTAAAATGTAAATTGTAAACAGCTATTGTCTGGTTAGTGATGTGGAAAATTAGGTACCTTGTTTCGAGTAAATATACCGAGTTCTCGTTAACCAATATTAATTCATCCCTATGTCATTTTCGTTTACTTATGTCACGAATGAGAATCGTTGCAACTCTTTGAGAGCAATTAGCATTAGGGTTTTGCGAATATTGACAAAGCGAATGAGAAAAAATTGGAAAAATAAAGTTGTAGCTATGATTATGTTGCCACTCCATATCAAATTTGGAATCGTTAAAAATTTTATAAAGTCGCTGAATCCTGAAGGCACTGATTAAAGGGTTACCTTGATAGGGTAAATTATGTAAATTATTTACATTCATTATATTTAATAGAATCAAACTATTTCTAAAAGTATCAAAAACTTTTGTGCATCATACACTAAAATATAAAAAGATAAGCTAATAAAGCTTGATTCCACTGTTCTCATATAGGAACAGCAATTTTAGGTTTTTTCAAAAATAAATGAAAAAGTAGTAAAAGAAAATGTTGGGGAAAACACTTCTGATTAAACGTAGTTTGGACTTCAGCTAAAAAAATAACGGAAACTAAATTTAATCGTTAACGTTAATTTCATCCACTCATCAACTAAATTGTAAAATTTTATTTTTTTTTTTTTTTTTTTATGATACAGTCAAAACTCAGGGTGTACACCTATGAATGCAGAGCATTGTGTTGAATGGAAGGAAGATTTATAGGTGGGAGAAAGAAGGAGGGAGAATCAGAGAGGGAATGCTATCACACAGGACACCGATAAAGAGATAGACAGCCATTATGGCAATTGTTATGCCTTTACCACAATGAACTTCAGTTTATCAGTGTCGACTATGACCACATGTAGCGCTAAAGGCCAAGCTTTTCGCATCCACTCATGTTGTGCGTGTCATATTTTTACTAGAATGGAAGGGACCTACAGTTTTATGCCGAATCCGAACGGCTAATTGAAAAGCTTTTCATAGGCTATTTTTACTCTTGTAGGTTTGCCATTGCCTGTCAAGAGGTGGTGCCGTGTATAAATTTTGTTGTTGTTGTTTTTTTTATTTCTATTTTTTATTTTGTCTGTGCCGAGAATCGAACCCCTGACACTCTGCGTAACAGTCCCACGCACTACTGACGTCCAATACAGTTTCCGGATAGCGTATCTGGTAAAAATCTTTTGTACCCTTTCTAACCGGTCCGAGTGAACTAGATAATGTGGGTTCCATATTATAGAACAATAATCCAGTTGGCTCCGTACTAAGGTTATATAAAGGTAATTAAGGGTCTGGGGATCTTTAAAATTTTTCTTATTTCTTTTAATAAAACCCATCATTGAGTTTGATTTTGATGTTATAAAATCAATATGACTTGAAAAACTGAGGTTACTTTCAAAAATTATGCCTAGATCTTTTACCTGCGATTTCCATGAAAGATATTGTCTATTAATTGAATAGTTGAAGATAATCGGATTACTCAGCCGAGAGTATGTTGCAATGCAGCACTTGTCAATATTCAAGTATAAATTATTTGATGAGCACCACTTTCATAACTTTGTCAAATCTTGTAACGGGAAACAGTAACAGTGAAACAGTAACAGTGAAAAATTCAATTAAGATAACAGAGATCCCTAAGGATCTAAGTTTGCCTAGCAGGATGTTATGGGCAACTGTATCAAATGCTTTAGCAAAGTCTGTATAAATAACATCCAATTGGTTGTGTTGTGAGAAATTAAAGCTAGGTTTGTACATCTAGATCGACCAGATAAGAAACCATGCTGACAATCATATAATGCCCCATTATTATGGTTAAATAACTTTTTACTAATTATGTGGTCAAATAATTTAGCAAATATTCCTTGTTTAACAATCGCTCTATAACTTGTAACATCGTTTTTATCACCTGATTTAAAAATTGTATTAATAAAACATAGATTCCACACATAAAAAAACTTACCCCTTTTCATGCATAACGATATTATCAATACAGCGAATAAAAAATATTGTTGGTAGCTCATTTTTGTCAGATTTAAAGCTCGGTTGTAATTTTTTGATAACTGAAATAATGTCTTCTTCTAAAATACTAAAAGCGCTAATTACGTGGGGGTTAACAGGCACATCATGAGAAGTTTTGAAGAGTTTTGGTACTTAGTATAAACATTTTGAAAGAATTGAGCAAATAAATTGCAGGTTTCAAGTATATTTTTAGCCGCGATGCCCTCAAATTCCATGTTCGATGGCAAACCGGTTGAGCCACGCTTACAATTTACATAGCGCCAAAACTGAGTGGGGTTAGATTTTAAGTCATTTTCAATTTTGGAAATATAGTTATTGTATAAGAAATTATGGAGAGAATTAAAGCCACCGCGCAAGCGTTCAAGGTTTCTACGGTCAATATCAGGTTTAGACTTCTTGAATTTCTTTAATGATTTATTTTTAAGATTTGATAGACTCTCATTGAACCACGGCGGTTTTTCCCAGTACGTAATCTCTTCAATGGAGCAAAATTAGCAATTGCTGAGGAGAAATTACACTTATGATGATAATGGATCCGGATGGAGTCCGGATCGTCATTAAAGCACAAAAAGTTCCAATCTATAGAAGTTAGGTGTTTATTGACCTCAACAAAACTAGTTTTCTTAAAGTCAAGTAAATCAATAGTAGGAATCATTTCTTTTTCAAATTTATAAAATTCTAAATTAGGTCCTAGATTAAAGTCACCTAATACAATTATTTGTTCATCATCAGTTAAACTCTCAGATATAAGGTTAATATTATTTAAGTGCTTTATATAAAGATCTAACTGCTATTGGGTGGGTTATAAGACAATAAAATATAAACGGACTTATTACTAATAAAATCAATTTTGATGCAAAGTTGTTCAACAGTTTTGTCATGAACTGGTAGTGCTACTACTTTACAACGTAGATCAGATCTGACTGCTAGTAGGACACCACCACCTTTGTCTCGTCTAGTATTACTACTATTACTAGGGCAGCGATCAAATCGAAATATTTGGTGGTACTCAGCACTGGAAATATTGTTGTGTAGCCAGGTTTCAGTTATAGCAATTATATCATAATCGCAATATATAATAATAGCCCAAATGACGGTTTCCCTTAAGTAATTTCACGACATATTCAGTAAGCTGACCTTCACAGCATTCGCGGTGGAAGGATAGTTTGCAGAAACCGCTACATGGCAAAATGCTGCATTCATTTGCACCCCTTGCAAAGGATTTATCGCATTTACCGCAGGAATGCTTAAATTGACGAATACAGAAACGCGGGGACACGACCGAACTAACGTTTCTTAAAATTTACGATTTATAAATACATATATAAGATTAGTGAGCTAATGAAAACACGTCTACACCGGTTGAGAGTGTACTTACTTACTCTTCATCGAGATCATGGCTTCCTTGACCGTACGCAACATAATTTTCTTCACCTTTCCTAACCAAATGAGCTGAACCTTAAGGTGGAAGGCAGCAGCCAGCAAATATTCCTAGTTATATTTAATTAGAAGAGTTAAATTATCAGAAGAAATTTAACGGAAGTTAATCAAACCGTTAATGGTTTTCGAAATTACAGTAAAAGTTAATCGATAAACAAACATTTGACAGCATTAATTAACAATTTTCACACCTTTTAATATAGACGAAAGAAGAAGAATGAAATGATGAAAGCAAATGGTTACAGGTTATAGAATACCAGCGGAAATTGTGTTTGCAGGAAGAAAGTTACCATCAACAAAAATAGCAAAGCAAATATACACAAAACTCGGTTTCATGCAGATCAACAGCAAACGAAAACAGCAAACGTTATACGATGAATGGAAAATGTACTATCTCCAATACATCAATTCTGCAAAATACATACGTACTAATCATGGGTGTTCCAACTGTCAATCAAAAGAAACATTCATTTCTGCAGTAATAATAATTTGGATGCTAATGATAATTTGCAATTTTAATTTTAAAGCAATTTTTCAAAGCATATAAGCATTACTGTTTTAGTGAATATAAAGGAGCGATTGGCGAATAAAACACAGCTATTGTATAAAATAACATAAGAATACAGATAGAAATAAGTTCTCAGCGAGATTGTGTGACAAAAAAATCTCATCACCTCGTATTGGAGAACAAAGAGTGGTTTGAAAGATATATAGTTTTTTTTTAGTTTTTTGAAAAAATAATAAACAGATAATTGAAGAACAGTGGTAGCAATATGAAACCAATTTTATATAGGGTGAACTCAACAAGAACAACGAAATTGTGTGCGCCTGTAGGGAGTCCCACTGGTATGTAGTTTACTTCTTCGGAAAAATTATCATCTCCATCAAAATATTCATACTCAAAGCATGCGAATTTTTGTGCTACATCATTTTAATTATAATCTTACCGTCATCATCATTATTAACATCATTATAACAATGATGATGAATGATATGAGGTTGATTAGAAACTCGGCAAATCTCGTCTATGTTTTGTTGCGCTGATGCGAGTTGTTTTCTCGTCACGGAAGACATATTTTCAGGCAAATTTTCAAGTAAATCTTCTGCCCTTCTCTTTCGGTGAGAAGTTGGGAATTCCGCCACTTCAATGACTGCCTGGTACTTTATAATCTGACGACCTTCGTTGGGACTCATGATGAGTGTTGATGCAATTATTGGCTCTAATGAACTCATTTGCCATTTATGCTGTCTCTCCCCTTTAGTCTTTGCGAGTTGTTTTTCAATGAAATTCAAATTCTGTTGTGCCTCACTCTCGCGATCTCTCGGGGTGATGTTTTCAGCGGCAGTTTTTGCTGGAGATTTAATCGTAATCGTCATTTGTTTGTGCCTCACGTTTGCTTTTTTTCAGTTTATACTAGCTCTAGAATATTCTAACGATTTTTTTTTTTTTGAAATTGAAAATTTTACTAGAAACTGATGGGCAGCGCCTTCTATTAATCCATCATGATTCATACTCAATTGAGTGGATGCATATGTGTATACACAAAATTTTTCATACGTTACTTTCTCGTCTTTTTTTTCAATCCATACTCGCTTATTCTTTCAGCTCTAGAAATAAATTTCTATCGATTTTTGTTTGAAATGTAAAATTTTGTTCTGAAATCCCAAATTTTACTATAAATTGATGGGCAGCGCCCTCTAGAAATCGAGTATGAATCATACGCGAATCAGCGCGTAGGGATAGAAAGCTCCTTTATCGAGCACAGTAGATACATATGTGGTGCCCATAATTTATGTGTACCGTATATACATACATATGCATCCTTATTTTTTCATACGTTATTTTTAGACGGCGCTGCCCTTTATTTTCCTGACAATCTCCGTTTTGATACGATCATATTTTAACCCCTCGTAAATATAAAAACGATTCTAAAAAATAAACTTCAAAAACTTTTCCCTACAATAACTTTTTTTCGAAAAAATTAATGTCTCTTAGTATTTCCAGCTCACGAGGAGTATTTGCGATAGAAAAACGGTTTATGGTGACCCGCCCTTAATGTACCATACATAAATATGTATACATATTTATAAATGCACTTATTATCAAAATAAGAATGTAGAAATGTAGAAGTTTTTCAACTTTTACATATGTAAAATATATTTTGTGTTCTCCGCCAGACTTCAATCTTTTATTTAAAAAAATTTTAGAGATTGCACTGACCATAAATCCTACGAAAGTACCCATTTAAATTCATCCTTAAAGCGAAATGCATTTTATCTTGAAAAGCGTAGTGGACGAGTGCAACGGGGAAGTGCATCATCTTTTACGTAAAATTTCACTTTTATCCATGCAACTTTTTTGCTTGTGCTTTTATTCTCACACATTTATAAATTGCACTACAATACTTTTCGGTAAACATTTACTTTTTCTCCGACCAAGATTATGTCAGGATAAATAGCGACCAGCAGCAAGCACAGTGCACTTGAGGGGTGGGTGGCACTTGCTACAACAGTGCGACACATTCACCCAAACACTACGCTATGTAATCAGAAATGCGACACTTAAGCAGTTTCATTGAATTGTCCGCACCTTCCGCAGCTTACCGCACCATCACCGCAAAAACTCCTTTACATTCAGCAAAGTAGAGTCGATTTTTAAGATGATGCTGATGAAGAAGAAGCGAAAAATTCCCAGCCAAGTTCTTAAAAGATAAAAGTCCATCAATTTCACTTGTCATTGTGTGGTGTGGAAAAAAGATTCAGACGTGTAAAAGTGTGAAGATTTCAACATCAGTGAGAGTGTATCTGATAAATTGAAAATTTTATTTTATGAAGTGATTTAGAAGATAATGTGAATGATAGAGTTTTCCGCTTTTTACATACTTCTTCCCAGAGATGATTTGATAGGGAAAGCGTTCATGAAGTGAAAAGTAATTTCATTTCTTTTCGACCTCGCATAATTATATGGATAATAATTTATTTTCTAATTATTCTCGCATTTGACGTGGCACTTGTGCATACATACTACATCTGTACAAAATTAAACATGTATGTACATATGGTATTATACATACTATATATCTACACATAACTGTACATATAGTAAAGATTGGTGCATTCTATTGATATTCAAATTATAGATAAGAAGTAGATTTTTTGTTGAATTCTACTGGAATACATCACGATGTCTCAAAAGAACACCTTGCTACACTTGGAGTACAATGTTCTATTTCTACCGAATGTTCTAATGCTACGAGTACATCATGACTTTCCCTGCAAATGAAAAGCAAAATATAAAAATGTTTTACAAGTACATAACTTATCGAGTACCTGCCTACATACTTTCAAGCATTTACGTAATACTACCTCAGAATCGAAGTCAGCTTTCAGACTTTTCATTAATTGCCACTTCTGACTTTTAAAAGAGGGTACAACTTCCGTTTCCTCCGAAAATGTTAAAATGCAAATGTGGCACAGCGATTTCTCTTGCAGGATAACAGCGCAGAGCTATGTACGTGCAAGGGTTGCCGGTGTTAACTGGACCGCGAAGGGAAATGCATTTAGTACGAGTTTATGTGAAAGTATACATAAATTGGTTGTATGTGTGAGTGTGCTCCTGTACAATCCCCAACGGGAAGAAAATCACTCTAAAAGACCTTTCGGAGTGTTGACAAGTAAGCTGTAGGCGCTGACGCTACGCACTCCAAGTTTCCACGTTTACGTTATTAACATTGCATGTCATTGAAGGAAAGCACTTCATTTACAACCTCTCGCGAAATCTTTATGTCAGCAGCTTGTACTATTTTCTCTACTTTACAGTATTCCTCTTCTTTATTTCATTTTTGAAGTGCTTCGAAATCCCTCTCCCGTTATCTTTGCGTCAGCAGTTAATTTTTTCTTACCTTGCTCAGATATTATGATGGATGATCGTGCCGTCGTTGGTTTGATTTTCGGTAACAAGTGACAGTCCGTTAACAAAACAAAAACCACAAGCGCTGACCTTTTACTCCTTAGGCTAGGTGCCCGCTAGGAAAGGCCCAGAGGGAGCGTTAATGTAAATAATGCATTACCACAGTAATCAGTTAAGTAATCGGTGAAAATGGGATGACGAATATACATACATATGTATTATCCATTATTTTTAGCATCACACGAAAAACCAGAAAAGTTTTTATATGTGTACATATTAAGTTTTTGAATTATTTTTTACTGCATACTTTACAAATTATGTAATGGAAAGTGTGGGCAACGAAACCATATACACTGGTTGGGCCTATAGTTTAACGTCGGTCCTGAACGGCAGGGTAGCATCACTTGCCTATCATGAGGTGTACTGTACACTTTCCCCCCCTGGTGAAAATCTATTTTCCTACCCAGTTTGTCTTTAATTTTTGAATATATTGAAGTGTAATATATATAAGTACCTAAGAATAATTATGAAATATTTATAGGCAATAAATATACATAAATATGACATAAACAGGTATCTAATCAAACTGGTTCCTAAAGTTTTAGTTGAGCTTAACTACATAGGAGTTTTTCTCGCTGGGAGACTGTGTGCATTTGGACAGCCGCTCCCAAAGTATACCTTAGAAATTTTCTAAATTTAAGAGTGTTATGCAAAGCACTGAGTTGCGTGTCTTGCAGCCGTTTACGCTATAATGAAAAATACTTTATATATTTTCCACTTGGGGCGGCACGAGCAATTAAAATTTTAATAAGAATTTAGTTGAAAATTGTAGGGAATTTTTTACTTATTAGCGAAAGTTTAAGGAAAATCAATACAGAAATACTTAATTTGCTATTATGTAGATTATGAAGGATGCGATATATACAAACATATTCACGTACATATAGTATGTATTTGGCTAAACATCACACAAATTCGACTGGGCTTAAATTACAAGGGGGCAGTATTAGCACGCCTATACCTTCCTATTAAAAACAGATATCTGTGTACGAGTAAGAGCCTGTTAATACTAGGGATGCAAACCGGTTTTGTCTTTTTTACTTGAACAAACTAAAACCAAACCAGTTTTGTTCAAAAAGATGATTTTGTTCAATTCATTAAAGTAGTCCTACTTCTTTTATTGTTATTACGTTTTTTGAGCCTGAAAACAGCTTTTCATTAAGTGAATGTCCAAACACCAAAAATGGTAAAGAGAATCAATTGCTCTTAAAATCAAATGGATTAGTTTCAACAAAAATATTATCATACTTTTTTATTCATGCTATGGAACCAGCGAATGTCATCTACTTAACTGAAACAACAAAAAAAGAATACTTGAAAAGTATACATGTATAATGTATATTTATTCCATGTATAATTATATATCGTACTAGACGTTTCTCGCAAACATCCTGAGTTCAATTCCCGACTAGGGCATGATCTTTCTTTTATGCTTGTGCACAAATCTACCCAAAAATAAGTCTTATAATATAATAACTTTGGGGCTTTTGAACTAAGTCATTTTTGAACCGAACCAATGGTTGGAATATGCGGAAGAGAAAGTTGTAAGCCAAACCATTAGCTCATAGGGACCTTGAACCAATAACCCGAACCATACTGCAAAATGTTGTGCGTTCGCATCCCAGGTTAATACTACCCTCGGTCATTACGGTGCCGTATCTTGCCAAAAAAAATTGTCATGCTCAAGCATACGTTACACAAAAAGCAAAATTTTTAGTTTTTTCTTAATTTTTATTATTTTTTGTCACTTTTTCTTTAAGCATTCTTTGTTCAAAAGTAAGAAATGACAATTTGGCTTAACGATGTTCGGCCATAGAAATTCGAGCTAATTTTTTTATTGTATTTAAAGCACTGAACGAGCTCCCGCAAATAGCTGTACTCCGGCCAAATGTTTGCGCAGCGCAGAAATAATCATATAAAGGGTAGCCCATCTAACATGTGGAATGTGAACTACTGGATATTTTGAGTTGGCAACTTTAATGTCTATTATGACGGAAAATTTGTTTAATATTTGCAGTTAACGAAAAAAGTATATCGATATATGTACGCTTGAAGAACTTTGCGAAATACAAAAAAATTTACTTGCAAAATGGAGAAATCTTCTACAGAAAGCGTAAGAAAATTACGTTAAAAATAAGGTGGAAGTGCCTTCCACGCAATTTGTGGATCGATTTGTGAAACTTGTGCGTGCAACTGGATCTTACCTAATTTAATAAAACAACACGTTCTCTTACTCCTACAGTGCGCACAACCGAAAAATACAGCTGCTGCTCACAATGTGCAAGAAGAAGTTACAATGAATGGTGTGTGCTACCGCACTATGATAACTGATAATTTGTTTATATGGATATGGAAGATGTGGACGTAGACAACATTTGATTCCAACAGTATGACATGCCCTGTCACACAAGCCGTGCAACAATCGATCTTTTGCGTGGGAAGTTTGAAAATCACGTTATTAGCCGTTTTGGTGACGTGCATTGGCCACCACGCAGTTGCGATTTGACACCGTAGTTATATTAGTTAAAGATAAGTGTTACTCTAACCATACAGCAACGATTGAGGCTCTTTATGACAAAATTGCTGCAACCTGGTTCCAACTGGGAAGTGGTTGAAGCAAATATCAATTTATTCTTAAGTAAGTCATTTTATGAAAAAATTTGTTTGTAAAAAACATAAATTATTTATCTAAAGTAAGTCTTAACGATAGAAATAACTTCCTACCAGTCGAAGCTGAAATTGTGATTGAAAAGTTTCCAATAGCAATTACATACATGTTATTGTTCTATAGAAATTTGCTCTTTTATGTAAGTGCCACACTCGCTTGAGTGCCACTAAATTTTATTAATTAATTAATTGCTACTTTTATCAAATTTGTATAAATTTTCATGTGGCATACATAGCTAACATGATTATTAAATCGTTTAATTTAAGCTAACCGACCATGGCTAATTGTAAAAAAAAATGTTTATTCATTGTCATTTGCTTTGTTAATTGTGATTGATTAAATTTTGAATAATTGAAATTGGTGTTTAGTCCAAATATGTAAGTAAACTTGTTTCACTTAATTCACTTAAGCGGGATTGCTTTAGGTGCTTAAGTAGCTCAAAAGTCTGACATCTTCAGCTGAGGTAACTAACCGGGATTTACATGTATTTGTAATTGAAAATTTTTTAATGTTTGGAATTACACACACGGATGTTTTCACGGTTATATTTTGTTTGTAGGCAAAAGAGGCAAAACTATCGGCGTGTTTGAATCCAGACTAATTGGGTTTAGGTAAGGTTAGGTTGAAGGGGCTGCCTTCTACTTGAAATTGTGATACCCCCATTAACGAAATGGAGAACCATGAGGAGTCACTACTGAATCTGGCTAGTGGAGAAAGGTGATCCTGGGATTAGTTTTAGTCTCCTGCTAGGCACAGATAGGCATCCACACAGGAAGTGTAGCGCTGTTTTCTCAGAGCCACAACTTCGACAAAAGTCGTTGAATGGAAGCCCCAATCTGCACCATGTTTTCCCATAACGTAGCGTGCTGTGAGCACCGAACTCCTTGTGATGATGGAACTTCTGTTAAGGTTGAGTAGCTGTATGTCTAATTCCTCTTCTACCCAGGATCTTCTTACTTCCTCAATGTAGTTTCGATTAATGGCCAATTTAAGAGGAACACCGATGGTGCAAGAGGGTGAAATATTGGAATTGCCTGGAATATCCATCCACTTTGATGTAGAGAAAACACCAGCCGGTGAGTTGAAAAGCACTTCAGGAAGATGGAAGGAAAGTTTTGGACTCAATTTGCTAGATAAAATACCGCAACCGACCTTTACCGCTAATTTAGAACCATCTGTGTAGATGTCAATAGTATAATAAGCTCTATGATTTCATCCGGAGAGCTCCGCCGGAATATATTCCTTGGAGCGTGGGCCATTGGGGATTTGTTCTTTAAGTAAAACGGCGAGCTTAGCACCGGGCCAAACTTCTCCAAACATTACGATGGCTGACATGTACAGGTACGCTGAGCGTTGATCTGCAAAATCTATCAGTTTAGCATAACACTGATGCTATCCGGCATCACGGTAGATGGGGGGCAAGTCTTGATTGGCCGCAACAAAATCCTTATAGACTCTTCTGCGTTAATAATTTATGGCTATATGCAACCATTTGGTGAGCGTTTTCATAAAATACTTTATGAATAGTAATGCCTGACATATCTTTTGAAACTATGAGCACATTCTTCGACACCTTTTTTGTTAATTTTTTATTAATACTTTAAGATTTCATAATACTTATGCAATAATAATACTTCTGACAAATCCAGGGCCGGTGATTCATCGATTACTATCCATAGTTGAAAGCATTATCTGTTAACACTAAATGTATGACATATCGTACATATAGTATGCACGATCTATTTATCTCCTTTAGTGGTTGTTTACACTGGCGTAAGCACGTAAAACTGTGCGAGAGAGACATGTAGAAAAGTAAAGTAATACGGATAAAAGTCTTGCTTCTTTTTCTTGCTACATAACTGTTCTACCTTTTTTTTTTTAAATGATAAATTCAACACTCAGGGTGTACCCCTATGAATGCAGAGCATTGTGTTAAATGGAAGGAAGATTGATAGGTGGGAGAAAGAAGGAGGGAGAATCAGATAGGGAATGCAATCACACAGGACATCGATAAAGGGATAGTGGCAAGTGTTATGCCTTTACCACAATGAACTTCATTTTATCAGTGTCAACTATGGCCGCATGTAGCGCCAAAGGCCAAGCTTTTCGCATCCAGTCATTTTGTGAGTGTTATTTTTGTACATGAATGGAAGGGACCTACTGTTTTATGCCGAATCCGAACGGCGAATTGAAAAGCTTTTCATAGCAATTTTTACTCTTGTATGCCATTGCCTGCCAAGAGGTGGTGCCGGGGATTACTTTTTTTTTTGATTGTGCCGAGATTCGAACCCCTGACACTCTGCGTAACAGTCCACCGCACCACCGCTACGCTACAGCGACCACTAACCTGTTTCTCTCTTTCATGCTTGCGCCAGTGTAACCTGCTTTCCTTTCACTATCAGTCAATCAGGGGCATTCAAATTCCCGTGTGAATCCCATCCAAGCAAAAATGCGTTGCTGAACCTTTCGGATTGAGATTGCAAATTTCGGATTTTAGCTTTGTTATAAAGGCCCCTTATATCAAATGTTCGTTTGGTATTCTGAACGCTAAACGTCTATGGAATAAGTATTTAGTGAAATTATATTTTGCATTACTAATATGAGAAAAAAAAAAATAAAAGTATTTTCAGTAGTTTTTCTTTATTTACATCCTAAAACTTAATTACATTAAGTTAATTAAAACCTTTATGCAGGTCTAAGGTCGTGAGCAACAAAGCGGAGTTTAAAAAATTAGTTATCCTACTGGAGGAGAACCGGGATGTTGCCAAAGGAACTTGTACTAAAAACAAATTTGTGAGAAGTGATTTTTACAGAGAGCTTTAGCTTGTCAATTTGGGACAATAAATTCTTTAACGCATCCTTCGACAATCGATAGTTTTTAATGAATCCGTAAATAGTGTAACAAAAGCTGTGCGTTATGCGCCAACGCAGTTAATATACGCGAGTAAAACGACCAAGCTGTTAATTTCGCTATTTGATGTGTTCTTATTCATAATAAATCTGCAGCTAGACGTGATTTTCCAGTACATGAGCACAGGCAATCCGCTTCTTTATGATATGGTTGAACCCGCCCTAGTGAAAAAAAAAAATTTTTTAATTATATTTTTAACGCGTTCAGTTCAGTGTAAGATCATTATAGAAACTAGGGATGCTAAATATGTAGCATACTAAGTAATTACGTATAACACCTATAATTATAATTATCTCTGCAGCTTTTCTTGTTGTTTCCCATACAATTTGTCACTGGTAGTTATATGTACATACATAACTAGGGGCGAGTGGTAAATAAAACGCAGCTACAGTTAAAATTGCACAAGAAGCAAAATAGCTTTAAGAATATTTACATGGTTGGAATCCATTTCCAATTCAAGCAAGGCACTTGCACAGATGAATCATCGAACAATAGTAGACATTTTATTTTTTTACAATTTAAATTTGCACTTTGTCTTGTTTCCATGCGAAAAATAAATTAATATTTTTTTTATTCCATTTTTAGAAGGCCAATGTGATTGTCTTACCGTAACCTTGATGTACATAATCCATTTATGTTTATCCATTCAATTTAAGGATTAAATATTAGGATAATTAATGCACTATTTATTTTGTAATAAAATTTTTTTTCATCTGTAAACCGGTCATGCCGGTTTGTCAATAAACAAATGTTTTGCTGAGAAAAAAGTTGTAAGCACGTAAAAAAATAATTTTCCATCAACCTCAAAAATGTTGCATACAATTATCAACAATTATTGCACAACATTTTTTGTTGAGGATACTACGTAGTATTTATCCTACTACATATGTATGTGTGTATGTATGGTTTGTCGCTTGTAGATTATTTCACTACTCCGAATGCATTAGTATGGACACAGCTGTATGTACTCCTATGTACTATACATATAATCCAATCCGATTTTGGGTAATATAATCCAACAATAAATTGCATAAATAATAATTTCAGTTGGTGCACACAAAATATAAAATGAACAATAATAAAATGAAAATCTCTTAAAACAACACATTTTAATGCTTGTGTTGTATTTGCTTCGATTTATAAAAATGTAGATTCGGTTTCTGAGTTTATGCACATGTATCTGAAACCAAAATCAGAAATTTGAACAAAAAAGAATGGAGCAGTGAGTAAAGCACTAAACTACAATCAGAACGCATGCGAAAAGCATGACAAAGTCACAGAAGGAATAAAGCCATTCAATAAATCAATCCCCAGATCGGAGATTTACTTATTCAGTAAATTTCGACTGCACCATAGTTTTAGAAGCCAAATCCCACAGTCGCTAAACATTTACTGGTAGGGGACATCATATTTCATTATCACTAAATATATAGTGCCAGTGTACACCATACCAACTGCCACTAACAATAGGAAATCAAACCCAACTACCTCTAAGTGATAAAGGGGCAGAATTTAATTGAGGTCTTTGTGAAAGTTTTAGTTTAAATGCATTAAACGTTTTGTATAAAGACATTTCTTCAATAAAATTTTTGAAATAGCCGCTCTACCGGTGCTGAGGACGGGATCGTCGAATTGTACTTTAAGAATATTACTAAACGAATTCATGTTAAAAATTTACCTATATATAAGTCACTGAAAGTTTAGTGATATTGGGATTTTATTTTAATCACACAACCCAAATTAGTATAAAACTCATTTTTATCCAAAATGGAGACACGTGGTTAAAGAATCTCTCAGGTACTCTAAGTATGATAAATGAATTTTAGTACTCTAAAAACTTTGTTTAAATCCTTTGTTTTAAATCGTTCCGGTACTTCCCGCTACTACTGCCATCGTTCCGGAACTACTGCTACTGCCGCCATCCGTATAATCCACCGACGTTCCACTACCGCGTTAAGAGGATCAAGGAGTTGTTTGGGGACGTCATAAAGACCCTGACTCAAGGAGGCAATTAATTTTGCACCCGTGCAAGAGTTCGCAGATCAATTTCACAAGCATTAGTAAAAGCATTGCATATTTTAGACGTTTTAGACATAAACCTCAAGTTCAAATACATCTATATTTACTTATATGTATATTTATACGAATGGTAAGTATTATATATATTTTGAATTAATGTTTTGTCGTTGTAAAAACAAACATAATTCTGAGTAACTGAGAAATCTAAAACCAAGGGAAATTAGAAATAAAGTTTAACGCATTTAAGGCTCTAGAGATAGCAGCAAATAAGGAATAATTTGATTTACGTAACCCAGCATAAAAAAAGACAGAAAGACGCAAATCTCTAGTACTTACTTACTTACTTAGCTGGCGCTACAACCGATGATCGGTCTTGGCCGCCTCCACAAAGCTTCGCCAGTCACTTCTGCTATGCGCGCGCTGGCGCCAGTTGATAAGGCCAAGTGCAGTCAGGTTGCCCTGCACCTGGTCTTTCCAACGGAGATTAGGACGTCCCCTTCTGCGTGATCCTCCACCGTGGTTCGAATAAAACACCTTTCTAGCCGGAGCGCTTTCTTCCATTCGCTCAACATGACCCAGCCAGCGAAGCCGCTGGAGTTTTATACGCTTGACTATGTCAGTGTCGGCGTACAGCTCATACAGCTCATTGTTCCATCTTATTCGAAACACGTCATCCACGCATACTGGACCGTAGATCTTACGGAGTATCTTCCTCTCGAACGCTCCTAACAGTCTCTCATCATTGATGGTCAATGTCCACGTCTCTGCGCCATACATTAGGACGGGAAGGATGAGGGACTTATAGAGCGTTATTTTCGTCGGTCGAGAGAGGGCTCTACTTCTCAATTGCCTACTGAGCCCGTAGTAACACCTGTTGGCAAGAGTTAGTCTCCGCTTGATCTCAAGGCTGACATTATTGTTGGTGTTTATGCTGGATCCTAAATAAACGAAATCCTTGACGACTTCAAAAGTGTAGTTGTCAACAGTGACATTTTGTCCAAGACGCCGTGACTCTTTGTTTGTTGACACAAGGTATTTCGTTTTGTCCTCGTTCACCACTAGACCCACACGACGAGACTCCCTTTCCAGGTTGGAGAATGCTGCACTGACTGCTCGAGCGTTTTTGCCAATGATGTCAATATCATCAGCGTATGCTAGCAGCATGACACTCTTGTAGAAGATAGTGCCAGAGATGTCGATGTTCGCAGCTCGAATTATTTTCTCCAGCATTAGGTTAAAGAAGTCGCACGATAGGGAGTCACCTTGTCTGAAACCTCTTTTGGTATCAAATGGTGCGGAGAGGTCTGTCCCAATTTTCACTGCGCTGGTGGTGTTGGTCAGTGTCATTTTGCAAAGACGAATGAGCTTTGCAGGGATACCAAAATCAGACATTGCGGCGTACAAGTGATCCCTAATCGTGCTGTCGAAGGCGGCTTTATAATCGACAAATAGATGATGGGTGTCGATCTGTTTTTCTCGGGTCTTTTCCAGGATTTGGCGTAGTGTGAATATCTGGTCGATGGTGGATTTACCAGGCCTGAAGCCACACTGATAAGGTCCAATCAGTTTGTTGACGATGGGCTTCAGTCTTTCGCACAGTACGCTCGATAGAACCTTATATGCAATATTAAGAAGGCTGATCCCACGGTAGTTGGCGCAGATCGTGGAATCACCCTTCTTATGGATTGGGCAGAGTACGCTGAGATTCCAATCACTTGGCATGCTTTCATCTGACCATATTCTGCATAGAAGCTCATGCATGCGTTTTTTGAGCTCTTCGCCTCCGGTCTTAAACAACTCAGCAGGCAGGCCATCTGCACCTGCAGCCTTATTGTTTTTCAGCCGAGCAATGGCTGTTAAGACCTCCTCATAGTCAGGCGGCGGTACTTCAACGCCGTCAGTGATTGGGGTTTCCGGAGTGGGTTCCGCAGTGGCGGGATTATTGCCGTCTTCGCCATTAAGCAGCTGCGAAAAGTGCTCCCTCCATAATCTCATTATGCCCTGGATATCTGTCACCAGATTTCCATCTTCATCCTTGCAGGAAGAGGCCCCGGTCTTCAAACCAAGAGTCAGGCGTCTTATTCTTTCAAAGAATTTTCGGACCTCGTTCCTGTCCCGCAACATTTCGATATCATTGAACTCGCGTCTTTCTTCATCTCTTTTCTTGCGCCTGAAAAGACGTTTCTCCTCCCTCCTCAACTTTCTGTATCGCTCCTTAGCAGCTCGCGTTGCAACTGACTGCAGGGTGGCTCTGTATACTGCGTTTTTTGCTTCAGTAGCATCGCGACACTCTTGGTCGTACCACATATTTCTCCGTCGACGGTGGTAGCCTAGCACCTCTTCGGCAGCCGTACGCATAGAGCGGGAAATGTGCGTCCACTGTGCGCATATATCATCAAGTTGAGGGGTGTTTTGCGAAAGGAGAAGTGCAAGTTGGTTGGCAAAGACTTTGGCTGTCTGTTGTGATTGCAGCTTTTCGACATCCAGCTTTCTCTTTGTACCTATCCGTACGCGATTTGCTACACATATACGTGTGCAGACCTTGGCTGCAACCAAGTAGTGGTCTGAGTCGATGTTTGCACCACGTATTGTGCGTACGTCTAGTACATTGGAAGCGTGCCTTCCGTCGATCACAACGTGATCAATTTGGTTTCGTGTGTTTTGATCAGGGGACAGCCAAGTGGCCTTATGGATATCCTTATGTTGGAATCTGGTGCTACTAACTGTCATGTTTCGTGCCGCGGCGAAGTCGATCAGTCTCATACCGTTATCGGTGGCTTCGTCGTGGAGACTGAATTTTCCGATCGTCGGACCAAAGAGACTCTCCTTGCCCACCTTGGCATTAAAGTCGCCTAACACGATTTTAACATCGTGGCGGGGGCAATGCTCATAAGCTTTGTCGAGGAGCTCGTAGAAGTCATCTTTGGTCGTTTCATCCTTCTCATCCGTCGGGGCATGGACACAAATTAGGCTGATGTTGAAGAATTTTGCCTTGATGCGGATAGTGGCTAGGCGCTCGTTCACCGCTGTGAACCTCGAGACTAGATGACGCAGTCTCTTCCCAACCACAAATCCAACACCAAATTCGTGTCTCGACGCATGACAGCTGTAGTAGATATCACAGGATGCTCTTTTGGAGCAACCCTGTCCCGTCCATCGCATTTCCTGTACAGCGGTGATGTCAGCTCTATATTTTTGGAGGACATCCACCAGCTGGATAGAGGCACCTTCCCTGTAGAGGGTTCGGACATTCCAGGTGCATATCCGTAAATCGTTGTCCTTTGGGCGTTTGCGGGAGTCGTCAATATTAGAGGGGTTCATTATCCGAGGCTTGTTTGGAGGTTTCATTGGAGGGTATTTTAACGTGGTGGGTTCCAAGCCCGACGCACAACCATTCATTCAAGGCCATGGAGAAGCCCGCCGCACACATTAGTTAACTCACTGACGGTTGTCAGATCGCTATCCAGGGGACGCCACGAGGAGGCTGTGTGTCGACTTGAAACGTAGAAGCGCAAGGATCGACCATGGACGCACCTGCGACTGTCACGAACTTTACCTTGTGTCCTACGCCCCAGGCCCCCCTAAATCTCTAGTAGGAATATAAAAAAAAGTTCTATTCTAATATAGGAAGTCAATCAACAAAACCAACAATAATGTCATAAACAAGCATAAGAGACAAGTTAGTTCTTCTGTTATTCAATGACTTTAAATTAATGAGCATGCAATGGGCATTGTAAGAGGGAATGGGTTCTGCGAAATTAAGACAACGCAATGCTGAGACAATGAGACGAGATCTCACTAAAGAACTAAACATTACTTTAGGAGTAAAAGGATCAGAAATCTCTTAATTATCGCGCCGGATAAAAGCTATTAAACGCTTTAGGAATAATATGTATAATATAAATGCGGATCTTTTATTTCACTAACTGATTTTGAGGTAGTATTATCAATTATCAACAACTTATCACTTGTAGGGATAATATTATGAACTTTGGCAAGAGTTATATGGGAGCATTTGTAGATATTTAACAATGGCCGATTTTTAGAGCACCAAACAAGAAACAAATCTAAATTAGACTGTAAAAATCAAGAGTCCGAGATTTTTTAATGACAGATTATATTTTGAAGTCATCGGCATATAAGTAATATCGTTAATAAATATGAGAAACAGTAAGGGACCTAGAATGCTACCTTGCGAAACACCCGAAGTAACAATAAAAAGGAGCTTTTGTAGTGTTATCAACAACCACAAAGGATTGTCTATTCATTAAATAAGACTTAATCCACTCCAAAAAACAGAGTGGATCTCCAAATCGGCTAAACTCGCACACAATTTTTTTTTTTTTGTGTACATTCAAAAAATTTACTCAAAATTATATTAAATTTATGCTGAAAGTACTTAGCACAACATATCTTTTTTACAAATTTGTTAAAATTTTCTGTACCAAATCCCACTTAGTGGTTTCTGACTCAACCACGTAACTCCCATTTTTTCAACTTTATGTGTTGGAATGTAAAAAGATTCGGAGGTTAAGTGGCTGAATCGAAAACCAGTCGATATCAGAATTAGCTAATTGTTTCCAACATAGTTAGATACAAATAGATATATGTACTGCCGACTGTTAGCAATGAATCGAATGATAAGTTTCGTAGACGTATTTTTTATTTTCATACATATTTCATTGATTTATTTCTGTACCCCTAGTGTATTTTCACTCATGTTCAAATACAACACAAAAAAATGAGTGGATGCTCGGCCTAGGCCCGTAATGGGATGTTGTGCCATACTTATTTTGAATAAATTTATTATTGATTTTGATTATTTGAAAGACATTTCTGTTAGTGCTATTGAGTTACATATATACAAATTTTTACGACGGGAGGTTCACTGCCAGCGACTGGTGATTTACCAAGTGTAAGAAGCGTTATGGAAATTGTTGTTGACCAAAAAACTTGTGGCTCCATCCATAAATAAATTCGCTGATGTCATGCACCGTGTTCAATGCAGATGAAACCGCTCTCTATTGGAAAATGCGCCAGACAAGATGTACATTGATGCAAACAAAAATTTCAGTCCAATTCTACGAATTTTTCGACATTACGAAAGGGTCTGATAAAACATCATTCGTATTATTGGACTTAATCACTTTTACCACTTACATATATCACTCGTATAAAATTGAATTTGGTAATTTATAGGAAAAATATTCTCTCAAATAATCTCTCGTGTTTTAACATGGTGTTGAAAATTATAACGTTTTTTTAATCCAAATACGTATTAATTTGATATTCGCTACTAGATTTACTTTTAAGCCCACTGAAATTGTGTTGGAAATGCCTAGTATGTTTTTTTTAAATTGATAACGTAAATACATTTATTGGTGTGCAATTTCATTTTTAATAATTCATACTTTTGATTAGAAAGTATAAAATATTCATACCACGTAGTAGAAATTTTATGACATCAACCACTCCATTTGAATTTTCATGTGTAATTTGTTTTTGTTATTTTCAATCTACTACTAAATAAATTTTCCATTTATTCAATCCTACCACGCATGGTTGCACAGAAAATTCTTTTTGTAATATTAAAAATTTTTTTAATTTTACTTATGTATTGCATTTTCACAGTATATTCTCTTATAACAAAATTTACAAACAAACTGGTGTGCTTTTATTTGGAAGACCTAGTTTTTTCAACGAAAATTTATTTTTTTTTTGCTTTGATAATTTTAATTTATATATTGAATTATCCTTTAATATATTTAATACTAACAATAACTATATTGTAGTAAATGCAACACTGTGCAAAAGTCAAACGTTGACTGCTTAAAATCTGTGGGCGCACATAGCATATCAACTGTGAAACAGTTCATGAGTTTGATTAGCTGTCATTCTTGGCAGCACATAGCAAATCAACTAAGGTAGCAAATGAAAAGCAAACAGCACATAACTTATGTTGCTTTAGCTTTTGGCAGCTTAGGCTGTGTTTATATTCAAAGTTTACTCGGCGAACACCATGCAATTGTTGTTGCCCGAATACGAAAAAAAGAGCGTTTACTCACTCTCACACCGAACACGATATGCTGGGTGAAATGTACACCGAGCACGCCGAGTTTTCAGAGTGTCAATGAGTTATTCTACAAAAAAAAAGAACAAAAATGTATGTAAAATAGAAGGAAAACATGCAAACCTGTACATCATTATTTTCGTATGCAGAAAAGCGAAGTTGCGATAGTTTTTACTTTTTAAAAGTGAATTTTAAATATATTATTCACAAAATTATTGAAGAAAAATCATATTATTTTCATAATTTCACAATTATATTATTAATTGCACTCTCCATATTGATAAAATCGTTGAAAGTTTTTTGGTATACCATTTAGTGTTGCCGTTGCGACCAATATAGTATTACAAAAAAAAAACTGAATTTCGGCAAAGAGCAACTGTGTAACGAACACCAATGTAACCACTACACCCAGCACGAGAGTAAAATATGATGTGTTCGTCGAACAGCGAACACCAGTATAACCAGAACCTTAGTAATAGCTTATTTTGAGTGTTTTTGCTATTACGCAGCCAGCATATTTTTTTTAATAAAAGTATGCGTTCTCTTCTATTCGGATCGTCACATACTGATGCAAAACACCTTAATTTTTTGATCAATTCGCAGGAACCCCTAATTAATATGAAATCTAGTTTTTTATAATTTTTACTGTTAAGTGATAGAAAATAATTAAATTTCGGTACAATTTCCTTCATTCAGTACTTATATAATATTCATCATCAAAATCATAAATATGAAATTTGTCATGAATTCAATTGAACGTTAAGTTAAATAAATATCATCATCAATTTCATTATCCTCATCATCATCATAAATATAATAATAAATGTCATCATCATAAATATCATCATTGACATCAGCTTCATCATTGTTGTCACAACTGTTGGCAACGATTTTTGATTTTGGTTCTGAATGAACAAAATCACTTTGTGCTATGACGAAGCGGACGATATTTTGAGTAGCTAAAAATTTAAACGCTCCTTACTCTAAACTTACTGACTGACAATTCAAACAAATTAATCAAAAACAAACAATTCTGTGTTGTGTAAAATGTTTTTGTAAAATTACGATTTGTCGTCAATGCATGGTTGCTTGCCCTAACCGTCATCGGCCATGAATTGAAAAAAAAAGTGTTATTTGTTTTCATATTTTATTTTACAATTCAAAAATGTATTCACACTTCAACAAATGGCAGATCACAGCTGAATTGTGGATATTTTCTGCTGTTGTAACAGTTTATTCACAGACCAACAGACCGTTGCCAACAGCCATTATCACCAAATTGGGAATGAATTAAGTAGTTATGGGTATCATTGAGCCATTTTTGTAGTATAATTTTAATTTTTTCGTTCTAGTTTTCACAGACAGAATATGTTGGGATCTGAATTTATCAAAAGATGATATCGATGGCATTGTAGTCGCTGTGGCATAGTGGTAGTGCGTTGGACTGCTACGCAGAGTGTCCGGGGTTCGAATCTCGGCACAGGCAAAATCAATAAGTAGAAAAAATAATTTTTCTACACGGCACCACCTCTTGGCAGGCAATGGCAAACCTACAAGAGTAAAAATTGCTATGAAAAACTTTTCACTTCGCCGTTCGTATTCGGCATAAAACTGTAGGTCCCTTCCATTCATGTACAAATAGATCACGCACAACATGAGTGGATGCGAAAAGCTCGGCCTAGGCCCTCCATGGGCTGTTGTGCCATTAAAAGTAAAAGTAAAGTAAGATATCATAGAAAAGGCGCTAAATCCACTTTTTGTACATCAAGTAGGAAATCATAAACTCATCGTTTGCTACTTGATTATTAACAGCAATTTTGTACTTTAGCTATCACCATATGTACAATAAAGTTGTTGGAATGTTTTTAGTCTCTCTTGTAGAATCAGGAAAGTGGATTAGCAACTTTTCACTCCGAATTAGCTATCTTCAAAAATACAAGAACAAAATTTGAACAATCTTTGACTACTATTCAAAGTTAAAATAAGAACAACAATAATTTTACCGGCTTCTACTTATAACACTTGATGTTTTTAAAGCAGTGCTATCTAGCCCAGAGGCAAATTTTTCCTTTCGTGTTTTCAAATGTAAAGTGTATTGGACAGTGTTTTCAAAATATATTTGAACAACGATGCTCCGTCGTGAGTTCAAAACAACCAAGAGCTGTCAAATCTGCTGTCACAGAAAACAGTGTTGCAAATTTCAAGGTCAACGCCTCCAAAAAAAATAACTTAAAAAAAAAGAAAATATATCTTAAATAACACAAGATAGGAGAATTATGCAATAAGGCTACATGAGACGTCCATCGTCGGTGTGAAAGCACGACAACTATTGTCGTATACGAGGTGGACCATTTATAATTTTCTATTATTCGAAAGTGCAATTCTCCCGGGTAATTGTGGAACACACACAATTTTCATTCGAATGACATCTTTGGCTGTTCTTGCAGTAGCCCATACGATCATTTTTCAGTACATTTTCGACTGTATGTAGCTGTACTAGACCGATTGCTGCACCAACTTCGTTCTTAAGAGCCTAAATCGTTGCTGGATGGTTATCTTTAACGGCATATTAAAGACATATGTTGTTCAAGACCATATCTTCCAAAATAGGCCACAAATAATCCGATATCATTGTGCTGTAGTGCACAACTACGAACTGCAAAAGTACTAGAACGCATTGTTTTATCCAATAAAGATTCAGTTCTACACACACGTTTCACCAATTGCGTGGAAAGAGCTTCTCTTCTACCGTATTTTTTTACATAATTTCTTTCACCTTCGTTAGAAGAATCACCATTTTGCAAGTAAATTTTTAATTTGTTTGCTATTTTTGACATTTTACACACTCTGCAGTTTTGTAAAGTTTTTATTAGCTGTCCTTACACGATTATTTTAAAGTACTGCAAAATATCCCACAAGTATTTAAAATTAAGAAAATACTGATAGAGTTCCGAATTTTCTGATTTTTACTATCAGTCTTCAAAGCGCCAATGGTAATGAAGAAAACACTGACAGTAATTCTGATCGGTTAAGAAGAAGATTGCGTTCGAAAAAATTTAAGTTAATCAGTGAGTTTCAGTCAATACAGACCGTGACTAATTAATTTTCGTCATAATACGAATGAAGTTAGAGTTGCCACTTTTAAAATAACCAGTAGTTCAAATTCCAAATGTTAGATGGACCACCCTTTACAACATATATATAATTTTGGTTAGTCATTCATATTCAGTTCAATGTAATATTTTTATTTCTATTGCTAAAATAAATATGTAGGTATAATATAACAGCCTGGGCCGTAGAAGAAGGTAAAGTTCTTTATAGTTGCACAATAAGGGTGCGTCCATTTGCGCTTCTACGTCTCAAGTCGGCACATAACCTCCTCGTGGCGTCCCCTGGATGCCGATCTGACACCCGTCAGTGAGCTAATGTATGGGTCGGGCTTCTCTGTGGCCTTAAATGAACGGTTGTGCGTCAGTCTCCACGACGAAGGCACCGACAACGGAATGAGACTGATCGACCCGCCGTCGCACGAAACATGACAGTTATTAGCACGAGATTTCAACAACTAGATATCCATAAGGCCACTTGGAGACGTCCTGACCAAATCACACGAAACCATATTGATCACGTTGTGATCGAAGGAACGCATGCTTCCAATGTACTGGACGTACGCACAATACATGATGCAAACATCATCTAAGGCCACTACTTGGTTGCCGCCAATGTTACGGGAAAAGAACGAGATCAGATTCTTCGACAGATTAAAACTCCTGACTAATGGTTTGACAACCGGAGTCTCTTCCTGGAAAGATGAAGACGGAAATCTGGTAACAGATTTCCTGCTAATTTTTTTAAGACTGGAGGCAGAGCTCTCTGAAAACGCATGCACGAGCTTGTATGCAAAATATGGTCAGATGAAAGAATGCCAAGTGGTTGGAACCTCAGCTAAATTGGTTGAAATTCTGCCAATCCCTAAGAAAGGATATTCCATGATCTGCGCCAACTACCGTGGGATAAACCTTCTTAATATTGCATATAAGGTTCTATCGAGCGTACTGTGCAAAGACTGCAGCCCATCGTCAACAAACTGATTGAACCTTATTAGTGTGGCTTCAGGCCTAGTAAATCCACCATCGACCAGATATTGACACTACGTCAAATTATGGAAAATATCTAAGAAAAACAGATCCAGACCCACCATCTATTACTTCCAAGCTACTTATAAGCCACTTGCAACGTTGCCTTCGACTGCACGATTAGGTATTACTTGCGCGCGCATAGACGAGGCAACTGGCAAAGTTTTATCGAGGTCTCCAAGCCCGATCATCGGTTGTGGTACCAACTATGTAAGTAAGTAAGATAATAAATCAAGTCTATTCGTCGATAAATGTCTGTTAAACTTGAAAATTCAAAAAATAAAAACACAACTAAACCATAATTCTACTTCTTCTTTTCATGGTACAACAATTCGTGTAGGTCAAAATGCCAAATTCGAACGTCAGGAGAGTAAAGATTATTGTAGGCAAGTTTGCCGTTGGCCTGTAAAAAATTTTTTTTCCTTATTGTTTTTTGATTGTTTTTTGATTTGACCCCAGCGTAGCAGTTCAACAATACGCACTATATACGACCACAAATTTGCCAATTTTACAGACCAGGTGAAATCTTCATTACTATACAGGGATGCCAACTCCAGGGGAATATCGCGTACTCAACACGTCAGGCTTCTACGCATTCAAAAGACTGATCTAATGTAATTTCTATTTAAAATTATGTTTTTGAGTAAACGAAATAAAACTAAAAGTAAATATATTACAACATTAGTATTTATAAAATCTTAATTTTTTCTATTATGAAAATCGGGATGCCGAAAAATACCGGGATCCAGGGATTATAAATTTTGAATCCCGAAATAACTGGATTTCGAAAAATCTCGGCACAGGCAAACTCATTAAAAGTAGAAAAAACTATTTTTCTACACGGCACCACCTCTTGGCAGGCAATTACAAACCTATGAGAGTAAAAATTGTGTATGAAAAGCTTTCCATTCCGCATTGGGACTCGGCATAAAACTGTAGGTCCATTCATGTAAAAACAACATGAGTGGATGCAAAAAGATCGGCTTAACCTCTATTGGGCTTTTGTGCCATTAAAAGAGAAAAAAGAAACTCATTTTCGAGGATTGATAATACTAAGTACATATAAGGTGGGGCAAAAGTAATGCCACATGTGAATGTGCCAAAATATTTGCAAATGGCGTCAAATGTCTTTTTTCTTTGACATTTATTTTGTAGACATATAGAATTAGTTGACAACAGGCAACAGCGCAGGCAACGATAGAGATTTTAAAACATAATTTTCCTCACCTTGATCTCCCGTTTTGGCTATTTGAACTGGTCAAATCTGGTCAGTTGGCCCTAAACTTCTTTCTTTAGGGCTTTTTCAAATCTCGAGTCCACTATAACAAGCCACAAGCTTTGCAAGTCTTGAATACTAACACTGAAGAAGAAATCATATGTTTTGAAGTGAAAAGATGTAAAACGAGCATAAATGTGCATCAACTAATATCATCAATTTTACACCTTCAAATTTCGTGAAAACAGACCCGAATTTTTTAATTTTTAGCAAATATGATATTATTTTTGCCCCACCTTGTATATGAACATATTTATGAACATATTTTATGTCGGTATGTGAATATTGACTAACTTAAAAAAACAACAACCTGTTTCGATATATGAGGTATTTTTATTTAATTGGTCCTTTACAATTTATTTGGACTATATTTTGAATATAACATCAATCAAGTGGCCACCGTTATTGACCAAAACAAAATGTTCCCCTTTTGATCTGAGCCTTGCTGGCGTATAATTTGCTTTTACAATAACTCCACAAATAATAGTACGGAGGGGTCAAATCTGCAGATCCATCGATATCGATTCCCATCCCAGATTCCCATTTTCGCCTTCTATGAAGAAAACTGGCCCAATGTTGTTTTTGACGCAAACGCCGGCCCAAACAGTTACTTCTGGGTCATTCAAAGGTGTTTCGTGGATCTCGCAAGGGTTCTCTGTTACCCAAATGCGGAAATTTTGAAAGAGTGTGAAATGGGCCTTGTAAGTCATCAAAATTTACTTCCAAAAATAAGTTCAGTGTCCACCATTCGAGCGACTGTTTGGTCGTATTCCAAGCGCGTTCACGTCGCTTTCGGCAATATTCTTTGAGTCAATTGCACTTTATACGGAAACAAATGCAAATCATCCTTCAAAATGATTGTTCCACTGAATCCAAAATGCTGAGGGCCGTGACGTTACAACACATGTGCAACACTCTATCTAACAGCTTCAACCAGTTCATTGGAAAGTCTTGGGCGTTGATGGACGGCTTGTCGACGATCTTCCATTGTCCCGTGCTCAACAAAATTCGATACAAAATGACGTCCGACGGTGCTTGTTGGCCACGATATTTTCGACGATATGCACGTTAAGTTAATACAACTGAAGGACTATTTTCAATGTACGCGTTGTTTCGTAGTGAAGCGATTTATGGTTAAAATTGTACCGAATTGACGTTTCAAAAACATGTTTACAAGTCAATCGGTTGATAAATGTTAAAATTATTCAATGTTTACATACCAACATAAAAGCTGGCGCACCCTGTAGAATATGTAGCCTTTCATGCCTAGTAGTGCATACATATGTGCATGTTCAGATATACGATATAAATACAATAATGAACGATTTGCTTAAATCCGGGTTTGTGGTTTCATTTCCGGCTTCATTCTACTGCACAACAACAACAAAAACTGTAAACCGAAATAGGACCAATTACAAATATGAAGGGATACCCATAGAAATCGTATGGTAACTAAAACTTTTAGAAATCAAATCAATTCCATATCGCAATACTGTACATACGCTTTATGCTTTATGCCATAGGTATGTATATATATACCATAGTCACTCCCCACCTACTCCTTTCCACTACTACTGGTATTTCGTCCAGAAAATGTGTACTGTGCATTTTATTGTTGCCGCGGTGTATTGCAATTTTTTCCCGCTGACATAAAGAATGAAAACAATTTAAATGATTTGACTGAGGCAGCTTCAACATCAGGTCGTAAAACTGGTCTCGACTGAAATTTGCAATATTACTGAAACAAAAAATAAAAAACACGAAACCCTGCATCTTCAATTGCAACGGCGACAGATTGAATACACAGCTGCCAGGAAAGTTTCGGGTATGTAGTTACACATTACGCATTTACAGCATTTTCATATATGTACATACATATGTACAATATACGAGTACATACATAGAATGTGCATACTATGTGCATATGTATGCTGGGACATATTTCCCATGGAATCCTTTCATGCATGCTGAATTTGGTTGAAATATCATATTTGAATGAAAAGAGGAAATGAATCATTAATGCAATCGCATTCCTAATTTCTTCCATTTTTTTTTCAAGATTTTGCTAGAATTGCATTTTAATACTAATGTTTTAGTTATAATGAACGTGAGGTAAAATAACGTGAAGTAATAAAAAGTCACTTTACCGTAGACAATAGTGACGCCAGTTGGAATACAACGTCCTGCCACATACAACTAAACAAATCTATTATCTACAGCTACTTACACGTCCCTTGCTACTGCTTCTATTACTTTTGCGCATACAACAGACAATTAAGTGACATTTCTTTACTTCACCTCACGTCTACGAAGTGTATCCAGAGCATTAGTCTCCTCTTTTCATTAATTAGGGTCACCATTGTACTTGGAGTATTTATGACGTAATCCATATGTTTGGATTGGATGTAACAATTTCAGCAGCTTGCTTCAGCATTTGTGCTAAATCACACGCGGCAATGCCAATGTTTGGCTGGATTTTAAAGAATAACCAAGATTTAGATCAACATGTATTTTCCAAATCTTATCCAATTTGTTTCAGAATTCGTTAAGCTATGGGGTATTACTGTTTCCTTTGGCATAATATCAAATAAAATGATCGAGGGAGAGTGATCAGATGATAAATGGTTGAGGAGTCGGCTTCAGTTTGATGTCGTTTAATGATTTTATGACACCAAAGTCAAACAAATTGGGCATTTTCCGGTTTGTTCGTCAGTAAGTGATATAGCCGACTAGAGTTGCCTGCTTTTTGAGGTAATACCGAAAAAGTGTTCCTTATAATCACCAGCAGCAATAAGTTTTCATTGTTGTTAAGAGAAACAGAGTCAACAAAAATTTGCGCGGGAAGAACCGATTTTGCCGACGTCAATGCACTCTCGAGTTGGTTAGAAGAGTCCGGGTTGACGCCGGGTGGTGGGGAGCGGCGAACAGTTATTGCTTCTTTCAGTTTACTTTTCTTCTTTTTATTTGTATTTTTTCAAATTACAATGCAGCTTGTGAGTGTTTCTATGGAAACTGATAAATTATTCCTCAAGAACACTTCGATACGCGTCTGTAAGCGACGGTTGTTTATATTTTAATTAAACATAACATACTAGGGTAGATCATTAAGTACCCGTATTAGGAATGAAGAGGCAAGTTTTTAATAAATTTTTTTTTCTTATTTTCAAAGTAATCTCCTTTTAGTACAATACACTTTTCCCAACGTTTCTGCCTATTCTTTAACCCCTCCAAAAAATACGATTTGTCAAACTCTTCAAAATACGCTCCTGTCTCAACGATAACCTCCTCGTTTGAGCTGAATTTTTTTCCCCCGAGCCACGTATTCATGTTGGGGAACAGAAAGAAGTCGCAAAGAGCCAAGTCCGTGCGGCAGACGTGGTGTCGTGTGACAGATGGACGGTAATACCAACTTCCCTCAGCAACGCCACCTGTCTTCACACACGGGTACTTATTGATCTAAACCATATATTGGTTTAGATCTATTTGTTTAGAAAAATAGAACCAAAGATCTTATTAAGATCTTTGCTACAACTTTTTTTTAACAAATTTGTGGCTCTGATTTGTTAGTGAGTATTTTGATCAGGTACATAGTTCTCTTCTATCGTACAAATCGTTCAAATATGTGATTAGTCGCTTTTTTGATGAAAGAAAAAGCTACAAAATAGTAACATTTCTACAAATTTGTTACCTGCAAATTACAATTACACTGTTGCCAACTTTTCGATTTTTGAAAACAGGACAGACTTTCATTGAAACTGAACTATTAGTGACAAAACGAAATACCTTGTGTCAAGAAACAAAAAAATGTTACTGGTAACAATTATACTTTTCAAGTCGTCAAGGATATCGTCTATCTAGGATCCAGCTTAAACCAACAATAATGTCAGCCTTGAGATCAAGCGGAGATTAACTCTTGCCAACAGGTGTTACTACGGGCTCAGTATGCAATTAAGAAGCAGAGCCCTTGCGTTGTGTTGCTGACCTTCGAATTGTACAACTTATCCTCTAAATTAGACATAGCTTGGCACTCGGAAAAAGTTCGGGGGTATATACCTAACTCTATGAGGTGCAATTGCAAATTACTCAGGCATACCAAGCAATGGTGCTAAAACTCTCCTAGTGAATTGCAACCTTCCACCGGAAGGTTGCTTGCACACGTACTCAGTGCGCAAACTGTTGAGAGAAACACTTCCGCTTCTTCCAGACTTTGCGAAAAATTCTTACAACAAAAAAACATTTTACGAATTAGAACAAATAAGAAATGTATAATGCGTGAATCTAGAAATATATACAAAAAACAAGCACCGTTAGCAAACTCTTCATCCAGCTACTCAGCTGTAACCTCTTCTGTAAGTACCAAAAAAGAACTAGAAAAAATAATCAAAAAGCAATACCCTCAATCCGATAGCAAATACACAACTCGAAACTAAAGGGTGATTTTTTTCTACTTGGTTTTTGATCTATATATTTCTGGCAGTTCACGCGTGATTCTTGACATGTGTCAAAGTAAAAAATGCTCAGTTTGGTTTGCCATTTCATCATGAATAGACTTACGCCTGAACAACGTTAGCAAATTATTGAAATTTATTATCAAAATTCATGCTTTGTGAAAAATGTGTTTTGGTTCAATGGATACGTGAATAAGCAGAACTGCCATACTTTACTTTACTTTTAATGACACAACAGCCCATGGAGGGCCTAGGCCGAGCTTTTCGCATCCACTCATGTTGTGCGTGTTATATTTGTACATGAATGGAAGGGACCTACAGTTTAATGCCGAATCCGAACGGCGAAGTGAAAAGCTTTTCATAGAAATTTTTACTCTTGTAGGTTTACCATTGCCTGCCAAGAGGTGGTGCCGTGTAGAAAAATTATTTTTTCTACTTTGATTTGGCCTGTGCCGAGATTCGAACCCCGGACACTCTGCGTAGCAGTCCAACGCACTACCACTACGCCACAGCGGCCATAATTGGAGTGAAAACCAGCCAGAGGCAATTCAGCAGCTACCAATGCATCCCGAAAAATGCACTACTTCGTGGGGTTTATGGTCAGGCGGCATCATTGGGATGTACTTCTTCAAAGACAATGAAGGCCGCAACGTTACGGTCAATGGAGAAATCCAGCGTTCGATGATAACAGACTTTTTTTTCCGTAAATGCAAGAATTGGACTCGGCCGACATGTTGTTCCAACAGGACGGTTCAACAATTGAGAGGCGAATTTAAGTTAAGTTAAGTCTCTTGTCTATAGGGACAAGCCAAACACGATTGCTGCTATGAAAGTCAACATTGAACGCGTCATTGGTGACATTCCGGCCGAAATGCATGAAAAAGTGTGCCAAAATTGGAGCTTCAAAATGGATCACTTAAAGCGTAGCCGCAGGCAACATTTAAGTGAAATAATTTTTTTAAAAGTTAATGGCAGGAACCAATCAATTCACTTATGTAACCATTTCCCAATACTTACAACGATTAATGCTTCTTCAGACAAACAACCTAGCAAGAAATATATGTACTAATTATTATTTATGAATACAGTATAGTACATAAAACCTATATAGTGAAAATATTTACTTATTGCTAAGTCAAAAATCTTGATTACATCGCATCCATGGATCAAAACTTTGTGTACAGAACTAGGCATGGTTGTTACAGTACCAAGTATAATTTATTTTATACAAGTCTCTAGTGTCATTTAAAAGCACACTGAATTCCTCAATATCAATCGCTTTGCAGCACGGTAAGACCCTCAATATGAGTGAGAAATTGAAAATGAGATCTTTATCAAACTTTGTTATATCTGCTGCAATGCCAATCTCAGAAAAGAATTGTCGAGCTTCTTGACTTCATCAACTTTAAGACCCATTCTTGACTTACATTTCCTTTGAATTCGTGTTTTGTTTTCCATGAATTTACTTTTATTTTCCTCTCGTACTTGCCATGATTTAAAAGGTTTAACTTTAACAGCGTTAAAGACGGTAAGGTATGTGAATTAGGCGTTAAAAAAACTCAAATCCAACAATGGCGAATTGACAATCCAAATTTATAGTGTCAGGGTTTGCACTTCTCTTTACTTCAACTTTGTTCATTTCCGTAGGACATGCCTTACATAAAAAACACCTGCTTGTGGAATTCGTATTGGTCCCATTGGTCCCCATTTCCCACAGCACCATCAATCATAGTGCAGTGTACTTACTTCAGAAGCTTCGCCATTTTGCGGAAATATATCAATGTTTTCTATTTTAGTTAAATATTATTATACATATTTTTTTATGCAGTCAACACACTGAAGGTATCGACGATGTTCCAAGGAGTCAATAGAGCTGAAAACTCCAGTAAAATCCTGTTTTTATCTTCTTTTGCAAAAACAAATTTTATTGGCCTACACAAAAGTGTTAATGAAGGAAATCTATTCACCCAAAGTTCCTCATGAGATATCGAATCAACCAATCTATAAAGTACTATATAAATAGAAAAAAAGTTAAATTTAATGAAATAAGAACTTACTTTAGTGGCACTAATGTAATCATAAACATGAACTCGCTCGACTGGTCTTCTGATCAAAACTTTTGTTTGTAAGAACTATGATCGGAGCTTCCATCCATTTCCCATTTGCATATATAGTAAGTGACAGTTTTCCTGTTGGCTTTCCAGTTTTATATAGGCCTGCTTGGCCGTTTGCAGTTATATGCATTAAAGCTTATACTATAAGTCCAATTCCACATCATTTTAGGATATTTTTCCCCCGCATCAAAAATTTTTAATTTTTCATTTATTCATCTTTAAAAATCAAAAATTTTAAAATTAATTAAAAATATCATATTTAAGATTTATAAAAAAACAAAAAAATATATACAACAAAAAATACCGCCCTTAGCTAAACTACTCACTAAAGAAACTCATTCACTTTGAATTGTTCTGGAGCCCAAAAAAAATATTTCTATGAACAATTTTTCTTGGTTGGACTATTTTACCTTTAAAAGGATACCAACAACAACTAACGCATAAAACAAGCCCTGTTTCATATTTATTACGAGTCTTGTCTTAAATTGTGAGCAGGCAGCCTATTCGCAGTTTTCGTCACTGCTGGAAGATGACATCGGCTCATTGCTTCTTCTGAAGACGACTCTACGGGTAGACCATTTATAATTTGGAATTTGATTTTGGTGTAATTAAGACACGAATAATTTATTTTAATGGGGTTTTTATTATTTGAAAGTACAATGCTTCCGGTTAATTGTGGAACACCATTTCATTGAAATGACTTCCTCGGCTAACCTTGCAATAGCTATATAGATAGATTTTCGAGTGTATTGAGATGTACTTCACCTATGGCTGAGCCAATTTTGTCATTAAGAGTCTCAATCGGTACTGGATGGTTAGCGTAACACTTATCTTTAACGACTCCCACAAATAATAGTCCACCGGAGTAAAATCGCAACTTTGTGGTGGCTAATGCGCATTACCAAAACGGCTAATAGCACTATTTTCAACCTCCCAACCAAAACATCGATTGTTGCATGGCTTGTGTGACTTAGAGCAAATTGATATTTGTTTATTAAATAAGTTAATCAAGACATAACTGATTTTCGTGCAGTGCAGTGGAGAATTACGCAGCGATTTTATATGTAACATCAAATACACACCGCGTATACTCGCTGCAATTCTGTTCTGCACATAATGTTGCGTCATTTGTAGCGTTGCTATGCTTGCAATAGCAATTCTAATAAGTATTGTACACTAATCGCCATATACCTATATATTTGGACGAAATTTACTTGCGGCTATTGGACTACACTTTGATTAGTACCGTTACGGAACGGTGCGAAAAAGAATAGAAAACGAAAGAGCGTAATTACAGCTATGTGCAAGCAAAATTATTTGTGGATTATCTTTTGCATTCTCTTTCTGCTGATAAGAATGCACGCAGGAAACAATTTTTTGCGTGGCACAAGTATTTTGACGAAACCTTTGTGGTAATTATCTCGCGAGTTTCAGCAAGTGCTTATCAAAATTTTTTGCTAATTAAACTTTGTTAACATTTTTTTTATAATAAAAAAATAAATTCGAGAACTAATAATTGAAAACTATGGTGAGAACGGCAGAGTTAAGCCCTGTTGTTAGAGCTTCAATCGTAGCGAAGTTTGAAGCTGTGGTTTTCGTAAAAGACATTGCAAATAAATTTAAACTGTCGCGCCAAACAGTTCATTATCAGATAAACAAATTCAAAAAACATAATACTGTTAACAACTTGCCAAGATTGGGTGCCAAACACAAAACAACGACGAATGAAGATAGAATGTTTCTGCGGGCATTCAAGAAAAACATTAATTTAAAGCCTCAATCTGCTGCAAATGAATGGAATAAGAAAGCTAATAAAACAATCAGTGAACGTACTGTTCGAAGACTATTTAAGGAAGCAGATATCAAGACTTACCAAGCAAAGGAAATACCGTATATCTCTAAAGTAAACAAGGCGAAACGATTGGCTTTCGCAAACGAGCATCAGCATAAGCCATAAGAGTTTTGGAGGAGCGTTCTTTGGACAGACGAGTATAATTCAGCAAGGCAAAAGATTTTTGTAAGGCTGCCACTGGCACAGCGGCAAAAAATAGGCCCGTTTGCAGAACAGTGAGTCATGGCGGAGGCTCTGTCATGTTCTGGGGCTGCATTTCATACAATGGGTTGGGTGACTTGGTTCCCATTGAAGGCTCGATGAACCAAGGGGAATATTTGAGAGTGCCGAATGATAACGTTTTCCCTTCCGGAGACAAGCTTATCGGTGAGTCATTAATTTTCCAACAAGATAATGCCCCATGCCACAAAAGCAGAATGATCACAAAGTTTTTTCAAGATGTTGGTGCCAATACTCTCGACTGGCCACCACAAAGTCCAAACTTGAATGTAATTGAAAACGTGTGGTCCCTCATGAAGCGAAAGCGAATTGCTTCTTTGCATAAAAGCAAAAAAGAAACAATTTGCGAGGTTAATTCCCTTTGGAAGGATATCCTCAAAGCTTTAGTGGACTCAGTTCCAAAACGCCTTCAAAAAGTTATTGAAGCTAAAGGAGACTATACGTTTTATTAATCGAAATTATATTTTGGAGACTTTTTATGATTTAATTATTATTTCATTAATTAAAATCACTCGTCAAAATACTTATGCCAACGGCTGAAAATCAATTTAATTCATATCTTTTTTTGTTTACTATACATGAAATAATTTTTGTTTTATCATTTTTAAGTTTGTATGACCGAGAAGTGAAAAAAGAAACAAACAATTTTTATGTTCTATAAAGCCAATAAAAATTATAAGCAAGAACACATCGCTTTCATTTCGTCAAAATATATATGCCTACTAGTATAACTCTAAATTTGAATGTTTTCCAGTAATTTATAGAACAAAACTGAAATATATTGAACAAAAGGGTAATTTTTAGCCCACAAAATGTATCACTGCTTTTCACGATACTCGATACCCCGATACCCCATAAACTCATTGGACTCTAGTCCTCACACTCGTTTTAAAGATTAAAGTCTCCAGCTCTCGTAATTTGTTTGCACGAGAAAGCAACAACACTGTGTACCCCTTGTGAGTCTTCAGCCTAATGGAAACTAGGCGTAACAAAAAACAAAATTTTATTTCATTGCAATTTTATGCAATTTTTATTATGCACTCTCGACCTTGCACTTTTACTGCCGCATGAGGCACTTTTATTTGTTGGCTTGTATTTATAATTAAGAAAGAATAAGTCGGAATTTGAAGTAGCAACCAAAAAAGCACAAAGATAAAATTATCTAAATTTTGAGAAATTTATAATTCTCAAGAAATTTGTTTCCATATTTGTTTTAAACTTGAAAATGAATTGAGATATACACATATGTATATGTATTTGAGAACAATACTCCTGTGATAAAATAAAAACAAATAACGACTAGTTAATAATACAAACAAGTAACTTATCGCTTATAGAATCGCTTATAGAATTAAAATGTGTTACAACAAATACTAGTAACTTAGGTATTTCATTTTAAAAAGTTTAAATTTTCGCGACGTATGTAGTATGCTTTGCGAAATACCGTTATTGCTAAATTGTTAGAAAATTTTATTGGAATTTGTTTCACACCTACGCTTTTTTTGCTAAACAATATCGAGGGAAAAAAATTGTCCAACGTCTTTTAGATTTATTGGAAAAAATGTAAGATCTTTTTCAACAGAACCAAGTATCTTGATAAGTTGCTGATTTTGTTTTAGCAATACATAAAAATTAAGAAAAGGAATTAGTTTTTGTATCGTTTTTCGAAGGCTAGGAGATTTTAATAACAGTGACAACGAAAGCGGAAGTGAGATGGCTGATTTCAGCACATTTTCATCCAGATTTTATGCTTAAAGTTATGTTTTTCTTTGACAAATCTACAACAAAATAACACAGTAACTTGCAACTTAATTGGTTCTGAAAAAAAACGAAAAAATTAAGTTGTACAAAAAACAACATTTAACATAATTGTTTCTTAAGCTTTAATAAATATCATAAGATTTATCTAACCAAGAAGTCACTTGATTTTGTAGTTTATCACTCATCGTGTTACAAAAAAGTAACTACATATTGGTATGTATTTTAAAGAGAAATTAAAATTTTTAAAACGAAAAAGTGAAGCTAATATTTTTAATACCTATATTATTATTAATATATTTTGTTACCGCAGGGGCCGAAGTTACTATTTCTACTACTATTTTCTACAACTTTTCTATTTCTATTTCTAAAATTTTTCTTCTAATATCTTCTATTACTATTTTTTTTTTAAGAACCTTTGCAATAAGTTCAGCTCTTTGATAAAACTCTGAGTACGAGGGTAGATCAATAAGTACCCGTGTGTGAAGACAGGTGACTGCCATCTGTCACACGACTCCACGCTAAATTTCAAACTGATTCATAGGTTAGTTTTTATTTGGCAGCCATTAGTATCACACGTGTTTGGTGTTTCGCGATAAAATGGAAAAAGAACAACATCGATCCGTAATTGGCTTTTTATTTTTAAATAGAAAAACATGCGAAGAAATAAAAGCGAAGTTTGATGCTGTCTATGGGAACCCTTCACCATCTATGACAACCGTAAGATATTGGTTCAACGAATTTAAACGTGGTCGTATATCTGTTTTTTATGAGGAGCGCCCAGGCCGCCCGGCAGACGTGGTTACCGTGGGAATCGTTGAAAAGGAAAGTGCGCGAAGTAGCAGAGGCCGTAGGAGTGTCGTACGGAACGGTAATTAATATTTTACATGATAGGTTAAGCATGAGAAAGGTGTCAGCCCAAAGGGTCCCGCGATTGCTTACGGTGGACGATAAGCGGATACGGAATTGTAGCGGCCAAATTGCATGAATTGAATTACGAATTGCTGCCGCACACACCGTACTCGCCGGACTTGGCCCCCTGCGACTTCTTTCTGTTCCCCAACATGAAAATGTGGCTCGGGGGGAAAAAATCAACTCAAACGATCAAACGAGGAGGTTATCGTCGAGACAGAAGCGTATTTTGAAGAGTTTGACAATTCGTACTTTTTGGAGGGGTTAAAGAAATGGCAGAAACGTTGGGAAAAGTGTATTGTACGAAAAGGAGATTACGTTGAAAAATAGAAAAAACAATTGTGAAAAACTTGCCTCTTCATTCCTAACACGGGTACTTATTGATCTACCCTCGTAAATGTTATCAAGCGTAAGTCTAAAAATGTTAACCATAATTGCTCTGTATTTGCAGAAAAGTTCTCAACGTACACAGTACATCAATAAGCACTAGACACTATTATCATTCCTAAAAGCTTCACTTCTATCGCTTGGCGCCCTATTTATTCTCTATAAAAATTTGCCAATTAGCAAAATAAATATTTTCCACAGAAGTCAGAACTGTTTTTATAAATAAATTAAAAATTCGTACATACGCTTTAATATGTCCGTATTTGGAAATCTCAAGCAACATAAATTCATTTACTGTAGAATCCCGATAATTCGTAATTACAAGGGACAGCTAAAATTACGGGGTTTTTCGATACAACGAGGTTAAAATATGAAAAATACGAATTAACGGGTTTTTATTAAATTTATTTAATAGAAAGAAAAAAAAACAAAAACCATTATTCATTTACCTAAAATATGAATGATTAATATTTTCGAACCATAGTTCCATAGACTTTTGCTATGCATTACGAATTATAAGAGGTTTCCAACAACCAATTACGATTTATAAAAAGTTAAACAGACCTTGTATTGGATAAAAATTAGAGAAGGGACCAACATTTATGGAATATTTATGAATTAAAGCGATTTATTCCACCAACAGTTTATTGCGGATTATTAACATTTTTGAATTAACGGGGTACGAATTATCGCAATTCTACTGTAATTAAATTGAAAAATATTCCATCTTATTTACAATGCTGTTTAAGAGCGAACTCTGTACGTGTACATTTGTATGTAACAGGGTTTTCTTGCATAAAAATATAAACGATGAATGAATCCCAAATGTAACCGAATGCAATAAGGACTCAAAAATATTCCACATACACACACAGACACCGTGCTGTAGGTTCCATTTGCACAATATGTACATGTCAGCCGTGTGGGCTTCGCCGGAGGAGAAGCATCATTGCAAATGAGATTTTATTGAAAACACAAACTGGCATTAGCATATGTTTTAACACAAGTTTACCCGTTTTGTTGATCCTTTATGAGAAGAGTTTCACAGTATGCAATTGGAAGGGCATGAAGTAATTGAAATTCATAACATCTTTAACGCATAAGGAGGAGCTGTTTGCATCTATCAAAGCTATGTTGCAACATATATGTATTTACTAGTTAAATACTATCTACATAAATACTACATATTTATATTCATACTCAAGTATTCATACTCAAAAATTTTGCATTCATTAATACAAATGAAATAAAACTTTATTTTATTCTCTAGCGAAAATTATTGAAACACATATGTAGAATTAAAAAATTGAATATTTGAAAGTGATCACATAAAGTCAAAAACAATCAAGTAAAGTATTTTCAAGTAGTTTTGCCTTTTACATATCATCCGTGGACATTTGACAAAACACCTTCTTTCGAATTTAAAAAACTGTTATAGTTTGGTATTGTACACGAATATCAAACAAATACATATTTTTTTAAGGGCAATGATTTTTTTTCTATAAAATTGGAAATAAAAATTAGGACGTTTTGTCAAATCGATTTTTATATTGTAGAAAAAACTGATAATTCCATAAAAGTCGTTTTGTCAGAATGAATTTCGCTGTTAAATAATTAAAAAACCCACTTTTGTCGAGTTTTTTTTCCAAATTTTGCACAGGAATCGACTTATCAAAAACAAGTGCATATGAGATGTGGTTACACTTATAACATAATTTGTCATTGAAATATATGTATATATATATGTTATACATCGGTAATTGGTCAATAAAACACTAAATATTTATTATTCATTCAAATTTATTGTATTGCCGTCAAAGTAGTTCCCTTCCGAAATAATACACTTATGCCAATGAATAATCCAATCATAAAAACATTTTTCAAATGCATTTTCCGGAATTGACTTCAGTTTTCGCCGCGATTTCTCTTTTATGTCTTCTATAGATTGAATACGGGTTCCTCGAAGTGGTAATTTGCGTTTAGGAAAGAGAAAAAAGTCAGCCAGAGCCATATAAGGTGAATATTTTGATATTTATTGAGTTTTTCGCCAGAAATTCGTTCACAATGATAGTCTTGTCGTCTTTCGGAATTATTCAAGCGGCAACGCGTATCTTGCCCAAACAATCGTACAAATGGATTCGTGAGGAACAGAAAGTTCCGCGGCTATCTCTCTCAAACTTAAAGGAAGTTGAAGTCGTTGATGGCCGACCAGAGCGAAGCAACTCTTCCAGCTCATCTCATATGCACGTGTTTTTGATAAGTGGATTCCTTCTGTGCAAAATTTGAAAAAAAAATGCTTTTTTCACTCGACAAAAGTGGGTTTTTCAATTATTTAACAGTGAAAATTCATGTGAGCAGTAAAAGATAGACAACCGAACTTTTCCTTGTTCCTTACGTTTAGATATTTAAAAAGAAATTAATTTGATTTACGGTACCCTTGAACGCATATAATTAGACAACCTATCCGCGATATCTTTATTTACATACATATTACGTTTCATTAGGAATATAGATGGGTGAAGGTCTACCTAAGGCGGAATCTTATAGCAAATGATTACTAATTTTTTTATTTTCAGGTCGTGACTTCTTTGTAGTTTTATAAAACTAAATATAAATGCTAACCCTGCATCTACACATGCAAGTATAAGTTCGAAAAACGTTTATTATTTTTAATTATTTATTACATAAATTAAATTTATTAGTTAAAAATAAATTTTTCAAATGAAACTTGAATTAGAATTTCGTTTGAGGAAAAGCACAAAATGGTCGAAAACCTTAGTCGTACACTATTTAAATTTTAACAATTAGGATGTTTTGTCAAATCAATTTTTATATTGTAGAAAAAATCAGTTTATTCCACAAAAGTGGGTTCGTCAGAATGAAATTTCGCTGTATACGTGCCAAAAAAAAAAAAAATAACGAAGGTGAAGAATTGCTAAAGAGTGAGCCATCACAAAAAAATTAAAAATGTGACTGAAAAAACATTAAAATTTTCTGATCCTTTATCCGCAGAATTTTTGATTGTTTTTTTTTTTGTGTGCGTTGCCAGCACACATACTATATACTGCTATACAGCTTCAATCCATATTGGAGCTCAGTAGAGGTATATAGATTTGAGGTTGTTGTTGTTGCTAGTGTGGTTCTTATTGGAAGTTTTTTTGCTATAAAATCTATTGGATACAATCCTGCTGTGACAAGCGTAACCTTTTCTGAACGCGCAGCACACATACGGCTTACGGCTTCAATCGATATTGGAGCTCAGTAGAGGATTATAGATTTGACTACTCCTGCTAACAGTTGTCTTCGCCGCTGTCTGTGTCTTCTGGCATTCAGCATAATCCTTGACAGTGCCGTTGTTGGTTGTGTTGCTTTTCGATGTGAATATTCTAGATGCGCCTTGAAACGTAGCCTGCTGTTCATCATTATTCCTAACTATTTTATCGCTGGTTTAGATGTAATTGTGCATCTACCCACCTAAATTCTGACTCTTATGTCCTTCCAAGCAAAGTCCCACTATGTTTAGCCAGTTTCAAATTCATTATCAATTATTTCATTAAATTTACTTCATTAAAGTGTTCTGATACCACAAGTTAAAGTTCGTGATAGTCGCACAAACAGGCGAGTCTATACTCGAATCTTTCGCTTCTCCGTCTTAAGTCGATACATAGTTTCCTCGTGGCGTCCCCTGGATAGCGATCTGACTCCCTTAAGTGAGCTAACTATTGTGTATGGCGAGTTTCTCCGTGGCCTTGAATGAATGGTTGTGCGTCGGGCTTGCAACCCACCACGTCAAAAACAATACCAATGAACACTCAGACAAAGCCTCGGATATGGAAAGTCCCTAATGTTGACGACCTCCGCAAACGCGCAATGAACAATGACTTACGGATCTCTAGCCAGTTGGTAGATGTGCTTGAGAGATATCGAGCTGACATAACCGCTAGACAAATAATGCGATTTAAGGGACAGGGTTGCTCCAAAAGAGCTTGCTGCGCTACATCCTGTGTCATGATTCGAGACATGAATTTGGAGTTGGGAAAAGACTGCGTCACCTAGTCTCGAGGTTCACACCCGTGAACGAGCTCTAATACCCGCAACAAAGCAAAATTCACGGCATCAGCCTAATTTGTGTCCATGCCCTGAAAGATGAGAAGGATCAAACCACCAAAGATGACTGATACGAGCTCCTCGACAAAACACATAAGCATTGCCCCCGGCACGATATTAAAATCGTGTTAAGCGATTTTAATGCTAAGGTGGTCCGACAATCGGAAAATTCAGTCTCCACGACGAAGCAACCGATAACGTTATGAAACTGTTCGAAACATGACAGTTAGCAGCACGAGATTTCAACATCTCGATATTCATATCGACGTAAGGCACGTTCCCAGTGTACTAGACGTACGCACAATACGTGATGCAAATATCGACTCAGACCACTACTTGGTTGCAGCCAAAGTCTGCATACGTGTATGTGCAGCAAATCGTGTACGTTCTGCAATCACAACAGACAGCCGAGTCTTCACCAATCGACTCGCTATGCGCGATATGCGCGCAGTGGACGCACATTTGCCGCTCTATGCGTACGGCTGAAAGAGTTTAGCGATGCTACTCATACTAACAACTCTGTATATATGTATATAGACCCACCCTGCAGTCAGTTGCTAAGGAGCGATACAGAGAGTTGAGAAGTGAGAAGAAACGTATTTTCAGGCGCAAGAAAAGAGAAGCAGAAAGACGGGAGTTTAATGATATCAAGATGTTAAGGGGCAGGAACGAGGTCCGACAGCAATAATCCCACCACTGCGGAATCCGCTCCGGAAACCCCAATCAATGACGGCGTTGAAGTACTGTCTTAACATCCATTGCTCGGCCGAAAAACAATAAGGCTGCAAGTGCAGATGGCCTGCCTGCTGAGTTGTTTAAAACTGCCGGCGAAGAGCTCACAAAACGCATGCATGAGCTTCTATGCAGAATATGGTCAGTTAAAAGCATGCCAAGTGATTGAAACCTCAACGTATTCCGCCCAATCCACAAGAAAGCTGATTCCACGGTCTGCGCCAACTACCGCGGGATAAGTCTTTTTAATATCGCATATAAGGTTCTATCGAACGTATCGTATGAAAGATTGAAGGCCACCGCCAAGAAACTGATTGAGCCTTATCAGTGTGGCTTCAAGCCTGGTAAATCCACCATCGACCAGATCTTCACACTAAGCCAAATTCTGGAAAATACCTATTCGTCGATTATAAAGTCGCCTTCGACATCACGACTCTGATTTTTATATCACTGCAAAACTCATTCGCCTTTGCAAAACTACACTGGCCGACACCATCAGCGCAGTGAAAGTTGGGACAGCCCTCTCCTTGGCATTTGATACCAAAATAAGTTTCATACAAGGTGATTCCCTATCGTGCGACTTTTGTATCATTATGCTGGATAAAGTTATTCGGGCTGTAAACATTGACATCTCTGGCACTATCTTCTAAGATTGTCATGCTGCTAGCATACGCTAATGATATTGAGTTAATTGGCACCAACGCGCGAGTAGTCAGTGCAGCATTATTCAACCTTGAAAAAGGGTCTCGTCGAGTAGGTCTAGTGGTGAACGAGGACAAAAGAAATACCTTCAGACCGATCATCCGTTGTAGTGCCAACTAAGTAAGTAAGACGTTAAAAAAATTCGTATATTATCAAATATAGTAAAATGCTAACGAAATGTTAAATGCAAATTGCTGCGTAAATGTATTTACTTATGTATTTATGTAAATAAATATAACTACATACTTAAATCCCGCAAGCAGTCAATGGGATTGAGCGCCGTAGTTGTTCACTTATGGGAGCATTCACTGTACAATTGAGCATGTGATCGCTAGTAACATCTTTAAAGTTAAACATTGTGTGTGCAGAGGTCTGACTTGTGATGTATGTGATGTAAAGGGTGATTTTTATAAGAGTTTAGTTTTTGAAAATGAAAAAAAAAAACACAGAAATTTTACAAAAGTGAATGAAATTTTTATTTGGATCGATAAATCAATTCCTGCCATTTACTTTATAAAGATAATTTCACTTAAATGTTGTCCGCGGCTACGCTTTAAGTGGCCCATTTCGGCCGGAATCTCACAAATGACGCGTTCAATGTTGGCTTCCAAAGCAATCGTGTTTGGATTGCCCCTATAGACAAGAGACTTAACATAGCTCCACAAAAAATAGTCTAACGGGGTCAAATCACACGATCTTGGAAGCCAATTGACTACACCAAAACGTGAGATAAACTGCTCACCAAATTGGACTCTCAATTGATGCATGGTTTCGCGTGCAGTGCGGCATGTGGCACCGCACCACATGTCGACCGAGTGCAATTCTTGCATTTTCGGCAAAAAAAAGTCAGTTTTCATCGAACGGTACCTTTTGCCATTGACCGTAACGTTGCGGCCTTCATCGTCTTCGAAGAAGTACGGCCCATTGATACCGCCTTCTCATAAACCGCACCAAACAATGTATTTTTCGGGATGCATTGGTAGCTGCTGAATGGCTCTGGCTGGTCTTCACTCCAAATACAGCAATTCTGCTTATTCACGAATCCATTAAGCCAAAAAGGAACATCGTCGCTGAAGACAATTTTGCGATAACACACATTTTTCACAGAGCACGAATTTTTTAATAATTTGCAAACATTGTTCATGCGTAAGTCTATTCATTATGAAATGGCAAACTAAACTGAGCATAAATCAAGTGACAGCTGTCAAAAAGACCAACTCTGAAAAAAGTATCGCCAGATTGAAAACCACACTTCTAGAAAAAACACCCTTTATATGTATATTATATACTATTCAACATTGATGTTGAGGTTGCGGTTAAAACAAATAGCAAATGCTGCCGTAGCTTTTAGAATGGAGAAACTATGTATGCATACCTACATATACTATACTTTAATATCGGAAAGATAGCAGGATATATGTACATATGTATGTATGAATGACCGATGAAAATAAAGCAAATGGAAAATGCAAATACTGCATTCATAATAAAGTGCGTGGTTCGCTGCTGAATTGCGGTTGTGTCCTTGAGTGAGCGCCCTGCTGCGGGCTGGCTATCTGTAACACTCGTCGACTTTCGCATTGGATTGGTTCGTTTCTGTAAAACGTTTTTGTTTTTTAAGGCAATACAGGATTTATTTACGCTTTGTTTATTTGCTGCTACCGCATTTGTGGAGCATGTGCCTCGTCGGATGTTGTTGTTTAGATACATGGCAGTGATACTTTGTTTTTATTTTTCATTTTTAAATTTACATTTCTAAAGTGGTACCCACAGATTGAGTGATTTAATGAGTTCGCTGCATGCAAGCATTGCATGCTCAGAATAAAAAGACAGATACATTCATTCATACTTATACATACAAATACATATGTAGATATGTGCCTACTTGCGTTGCAGTTTGTAATTGAGTTTTATTTAGTTTCTCCTACACTCATGCTGATTAGTTTGGAAAGACAAATTTATTTGTACTCGATGGAATGTACATATATTTTTTTTTACATCTACTTTTACAGAGATGCAGAAATGAACACTTCGTTTGCCGTTTTTATAAATAACTTAAATTATTGTCCATTTTAAAATATGTACCTACCTACCCAACAAAAAAAATCAAATTGTTGTTGCAGCGAACACGAAGAGAGAGCTTTTACTCACTCTCACAACGAACACGATATCCTCGTTGGAATAAACACCAAGCACGCCCAGTATTCAGGGTAGCAATGAGCTGTTTTACAAAAAAGGAACAAAAATGTATGTAAAATTGTACGAAAACAAGCAAACCACTATTTCCATTTCCACAAATATTACTTACTTAATTAGTTGGCACTACAACCGATGATAAAGCTGCGCCAATCGCCTATGATCTGCGTGCGCTGGCGGCAGATGGCAAGGCCAAGTGCAGTAAGGTCTACCTGTTCTTTCCAATGGAGATTAGGACGGCCTCTTCCGGATTTGTATAGCTTGACTATCTCAATGTTTTCGATACACGTCGCCCGCTAATATTGGACTACAGATCTTACAGAGTAAGTAGTTCGAAGTAAGTAGTTCACAACATTTTGAGGGCAATGTAGTTTATGAAATATTTCACATTAAAATAGGCTTTTAACTAGACATACATATATGTATAATCGTGTTTCGTTGTTACTCCTCTACTAAATCTTAAATCCTCAAAGTTGTCATGTTCACATATTCACATTTTGCACTTTTTTACTCAAGGTTCAAGAGATATTTAACAAAATGCAATTTGACGAAAAAATTAACTATTAATTTCGCAAAATTATAATTTCAAGTGCGGCCTAGATTGGACTAAGCAAATATATTTCCTTCCAAGATGAGGGTTTAATTTCCTTTAGACAAAAGAAAATAGGTCTCTCAAAACCTTTGAAATAAAATATTAGCGTTATTCAAGGTCTGGAGTTAATTGTCTTCTACTTGTTCTGCATTTTTGTTAATTTTGATATTGGTACATAAAGTAATGAATTGAATTGTTTAATGAACAATGTACTTTTAAACATTTTAGATACATGTTAAAATTACATAATTGATAAACTTAGAATAAATTTTGTGAAAAAGAGATTGTATACACACATTAGATATCCCAGGTTGACAAAAACAATAGTATAAAGTGTATAAATTTAATTAAATTAATACGCAAATTGAAATTGAAATATTCCTATCAGTTTCAGCTGGCAATAAAAGAGCAAGTCAAAAGTGTTTCAACTATTTCTGATGCCACTTTTCTCGAAAATCAGAGCTAATTTCCGGCAAATTCAGAATCAGCGTATCCAAAATACCTAAACTTTAATTAATTTTATACTGCACGAAAAGGGCCAATTAAAAATTGATTTCAGGTTTTTCATGTAAGCCTTGCAAGAATACAATTTTATTTAATTGTTCCTGACAAAATACTTGCGCCGCTTTTGAATAAAGTTGCTCGGAGGGTACAGAACGACCAACCATAGTCAAATATTTAAATGTAATTCTACACAATTTTGGAAACTGAGTTTTCATACTTATCCAAACTGGGCTTCTTAAATAAAGTGATAATTGATCAATTCGTCTGTTCTGGTGGACTTCAAATGATTTTGTTCCAACTTGTAATGATTGCTCCAAAGAGACAATCTTGCTCCACCAACTTCAGATACTTCTGATTCCGACTCAAACGACTCATCACATTCCACATTTGATGTAATTCCTTCCATAATTTTTGTATTGCAAGTTTACATGCTATGGAGTCCACAAAATTTATTTTATTTAACACGGCAGGATAGTGGCAATGCTCAATGGAGTTATCTTTTTATAAATTTATGGAATTAAATTACACACATAAACTAAAAAACAAAAGTCACCTGTTCAATGGCGCCCATGTGTTCAGTTATTTCTTGAAAGAATAATTTTTGTATCTCTTTAGCCAATGCTTCAGCAACTACAAGCGCACTAATTCCGGAAATCATACAGGGCTAGTGGTATAACTTTACTACTGGTCCATAATTTTTCAGTGGATACCTCTTTCTTTGCTGTTTCAATAGGCGTAAGAACTTCAAGAATCCCTGATTCTGTAACTACTTCCAACCCAGTTAGCATTGGTGATACAAGAAATATTTGTATCATGTAGTATGTACTATTCCACCGTGTAGGTATATCTTATCTTGTATAAGCTTAGTGTTACTAGTAGCAGCTTTGCGTAATTCATCGCTTGCAACACAGCTATGTTTGAAGAAAGTTACGCCTTTAATTTCGTTACTATATCATATACCGGAGCATTGCATTATACATTGAGCCACTACGTTGAACGTGTGAGCAAAACATGGAATGTGTAAGATTGATATTAATTCTCTCAAAATATCATTAAACCCGTGCGAAGAAAGTTTCAGACACTTCCCAAAGAGTTTGTAATGAAACTTTTATTCGCTGCGAAAACTCTTCTTTCTTGTTGAAAAAAAAACAACAAAAAGTAAATTACTAGCCGAAGATGACATCACTGACCAAAATTACTTGACCAACACCAAACAAATCGTACACATAGAGACCTTTGCAACGATATATTAAACTTGAAAATCAGCCATGAAATAACCAAGTTATGACAAAAAGACTTATTTAGGGGTTCCTCAAGACTTATCTTAATGAACCAATCTTACATGGATCACCCTTTACACAATTAGCAAATATTAAAACGGTTTGTACAGAATTAATTGAAATTTTGATTTATTCAAAGAATACAAATGTAAATTTTTCTAACTACGAAAACGAAAAAAATGGGTCAATGCGAAGACGTTGTTGCTACAAAAAAGATATTCGCCCCGCAAGGACGATACACATTTGATACCATTAGCGAATATTTCCTAACCTCGTCGTTTCTTGAATTATCCATTTTGTGAAATGATGTTGATTATTATGTATTTCTGTTGTGCTATATGTATAATATGTTAGTGTATATATTAAATAAATAATAATAGGTATATATTATTATACCTGTATTAATATTTATTACAAAAGCTGTAAAATTTTCGATAGTGATGACAAATTTTATATACATATGTTATACGAATTGTCGATGCGTTTGGTTTGTCACGTATTGCTGATTGCGTACCATATAAGCGTCAAAAGAAATGAGCCTATTATACTATTAGACTATTACCCTAATCTTTAATCTTTTTGCAATCAACGGTAGGGTATTTTTGTATGGTTTTTGCATGAAATACTATTTTTTTTATCAGCTTAACTCACTCTACTAAATTTGGTTACATTTGTATCAGTAGCTTCTTTTATATTGCTGTTCTTTTAAGATTTCACTGGTATGGCAAGTAGTAGTAGTGTAGTAGAAATGTTTACAATTTTTACGACAGTTGTTTGAAAGACTATTTCAATGATGTGTATCGCTCAATTTTGCTCAATTCGCATTATAATTTCCTTTAATAAGTCTCTTTGAAAGTTTCACTATCATAATGTGAATGTGCCATAATTTTTACAAATGGCGTCAAAGTCATTGTGCTTTAATTTTTATATTGTAGACAGAATTAGAATTAGTTGAAAACAAGCAATGGAGCGACATACAGCTCGGGCAACGATGGATATTTTGAAACACCACTTTCCGGGCCGTGTAATCTCCCATTTTGGTTATTTGAACTGGCCGGCCAGATCGCCAGATCAGACGGCACCAGACTTCTTCTTTCAGGGCTTTTTGAAATCTAGCATTTACCACAACAAAAAAACACAAACCTTGAACGTTTTGAAAGCCTACATTGAAGGAGAAATCAAATGTTTTGCGAGCAACAATTCAAAACGACGAAAGACGAGCATAAATGAGCAACAAATCAGGCGGTGGCCCTTCGACCCATATAATATTTTCAACTTAATGTCATCAAGTGTAAAATTACCTTCGTATAAACTTTCCGTGAAAACATAGCACAATATTTTAATTTGTAACCAAATGGCAGCCAATTCTCGTTATGACATTACTTTTACCTTTGTACCTTGTTTTGTTAAAATTGTTTATGTTTTATTTTAATTATAGTAGCCAGACATGGCACAGCCACATGGAAACGTTCGTCTGATCTGCCTGTTCTATATACTTTGTTGTTATTCTCTCTGGCAAACCTAACTTTCATTTGAGCCTGTTTAAATACATTAGATACACACATATGACATGGACTTTCCCAAATCGGGAATAATTTTCAATTTAGGCAAGTATTATCTAAATTAAGATGTTCTGGTGCCCCAAGCGCACAAACTTTTGATGCCCCTTTTGATGATCTCCCCTAACGTGAAAACATATTTCGGCCGAAATTTTATTTACCTGAACAATAATTGTGAAACATTTCTTACTAACTAACTAACTAATTCTCGATAGTTTACCTCAGCTCGATAGTTTGTTGAGTAACGCAATAGACTTTGACTCGGGAGGTTGCGGTTTCCGCCTTGGTCTGGTGATTGCTGGGAAAATGGTTGTTACGAAATACACTGTCAAGCCGAAAGGAAACCAAACACTACCTAAACTTAAATCATCAAAAAAATCTATTAATACTCTTGAGCCCAATTCTAAGTCTAATAAACCAACCTCTAAGTCCGCAGCAAGCCTTGAAAATAATTCCACCCTTGATCCGAACTGGAAATTTAAAACTAATATATTTCCTTATTTTTCTCCACAATCAATCCAACCTTCAAATACTCCTAATAATATATTTACTAATTCACAACGCACACTTCGCCCTGCTAAGCCCACTACTAAACGCTCAACTACTCAACGTAATCGCGTATCCTTTAAGTTATCGTCTCCTTCTCCACTTCAGACGCCTAATTCTGTTAGCACTCTTCCCACCGTTAATTACCCACATTTTATTCGTTCTCACGTTCGACCCACTCCTCGCACCTATAACTAAACTAACCAAAAAACTTAGAGATATCAGTGACGATAACCGGCTTATCCTATCTCGTTTGAGAGATCGCAGAATTTACGAAAACGTAAGTATCTATCTTGCCTATCTGCACTATAAATCGGATTCTATTTTCATAGATGGTATAACTAAAACAAGCGTCAATAAATCAAAAAGGCCTATCAACTAATCAAAGTGAGTTGAGAAAAATCTTCGTTCGTTTTCATGAGAGCTCCTCTTGAGGTAAATAATGATTTAACTACATTCGCCTCACACTTAAGCTCCAAACATCTTTGACACCTTCAAAGAAAACGTTCTAACTTTAAAAATTACTATTGCCCCTAACCCACTTCCCAAAGCCCTTCCCAATTTGTATCTATATACTTACTACAAGAATGTTAGAGGGCTACGTACTAAAATCTCCACAGTATTTCTAAACAAAATTTCTATACCCAAAAGCTTCCCTACGACATATTTGCCCTTTGTGGAACCAGCTTGTGTTCGGATTACAAAGATAGAGAAATATTTACCGCTGATTTTGAGGTCTTCCGAGACGACGGTCTCAACAAACAAGACAATTCCTCTGGTCGTGGCGTCCTTGTGGCAGTACATAATCGCTTCGATCCAGCATTTGTTAATACCTCACATACGGCCTACTTTGAGTATCCAGTAACTATCTTAATACGCCACCTTTACCCCTCGGACACTGTCATAATTGTTGGGAATTTTAACCTTCCCAATCTCAAATGGGTACAATCTAATGACGAATCAGACAAGGAAATTCTTTTTACTGACTGTCTCTTAAACTCTGGTCTTTTCCAATTAAGTGGTATTACTAATAACCTTGAGCGTCAACTTGACCTTGTTTTCGCTTCAGATACTATCTCCTCTAAAATTTAGACTATTATCACCCACCTCTATCAATTACTTATTCCTACGAAAATGTAATAAAGTACTAAACTCGAAGGATTCATACAGATTCAATTTTCGTAAGGCGTACTTCGAAGAATTAAATAGTTTAATCAGCAAAGTTAACTTTCAGCTTACATATATTTGATTGCAAACATATAACTATCGATGTTGCAATTTCTCAGTTTTATTGTGAAATTTTCAATTGCATTCAACAATCTGTTCCTTTTGTTCCCCAGAAAAACTTTTCATCGTCCGCTCCCTGGTACAACAAGGATTTGCGAGAGCTTCGTAATAAAAGGAATAAACTATGGCGTGCCTACCTACAATCTCGTTCTGTTTCGACTTTCACAATTACCAAAATGCTTATACAAATTTGTTTGAAATCTGTGAATCTCTTTACCTGTTATACTTAAACCAAATGCAGTCCAACGTCATCTCTGACCCTAAAAGTTTTTTCCACTTTATTAATGTTAAAAGTTTTTTCCACTTTTATAATGTTAACCCGGCTGCTTTAAAATTTGGGGACACCTCTTTAAACAATCCAAAGGAAATTTCAACTTTGTTTGCCCAACTCTTTAGCCAGTCTTTCACCAGCCATGTACTAGAACCTGACCCTAATTACTTTTCGTACATGAGTAATTGCTCCCAAACGTCTCTAACTTCAATCGAAATACCCCTTGAAGTTGTAAAAGAGAAGATACAAACACTTAGGAACGAGCACTCCCCTGGCCCAGATGGCTTACCTGCAATAGTTATAAAATAATGGCAAAACGTTCTAGCGCAACCCATTTGGACTCTACTCCAACTTTCAATCGCACAAGCAATTTTTCCCATACTCTGGAAGAGTCCTTACATCAATCCACTTCACAAGAAGGGCAGTATAAATGAAATTTCCAACTATCGACCAATCGCTAAACTTTCCTGTATACCTAAGCTTTTCGAAAGCATAGTTTATGATGCAATGTTTTTCCATTGTAAATCCATTTTCTCATTTCTAAACGGCATATCAACAACAACTAACTTAACCGAATTTGTATCCAGCAGCCTGAGTGCACTCAACGCTTTAGGCGTTCAATCGGGGTTTATAAGATGGATAAAATCTTTCCTGCAAAATCGGATATATAATGTAATATTTAGGTCTTCCACATCTGAACCCTTTGTTGCCACATCCGGAGTCCCTCAAGGTAACCACCTTGGTCCCTTGATTTTTATCCTCATAATTACCGATGTAGATTGTATCATCAAAAACTCTCAGCTCTCTATCTATGTTGATGACATGCAAATTTAGCGACACATTCTAATATCCCTTAAATATCGCCCACTACAAGATTACTTGAATAATTTTGAGTTTGGTGTGATAAAAATTTTCTCGAGCTCAATGTCAGTAAATGTCAATTCATAACATATTCCAGAAAGCGAATTCCTTCACTACCTAGCACATATTTTATTCCTCTGTAATTTCTTTACGAGACTTGGGTGTTATCTGTGATAAGGAACTAAATTTTCGTTCCCACATTGATATCGTTGTAAATAGGGCCAACTCTGCTCTTGGGTTTGTGAAACACTGGTCCAAAGAATTCTCAAACCCATATATCAAAAAATTTCTCTATTTTACATTTGTCAGGCCAATTCTTGAATATGCAAGCCAAGTCTGGTCTCCTTATTATAACACCCATTCCCTCAGAATTGAAGCAGTGCAACGCAGATTTATTCGGTTACCATGGTCTGATCCCTTTAACTTTCCCCCATATAAGGATCGTCTAAAACTAATTAACGTACAGTCCCTTGAAATACGTCGAAAAACCGCCGATACAGTATTTGTTCACCAATTATTAGCTGGAAACATTGACTATCCGTTGCTCCAAACTAGTTTTATTAACACCAACCCACGTAACCTTAGGTCTGTGCCCGCTTTTCGTCTTTATACTCACCGAATAGATTATGGCGGCAACTAACCAATGTCTAGAATGCTTCGAAAAGCCAACGACATTCCAAATGTTTTTGACTTTCACCATAGCAAATTTAGCTTAAAGAATGCTCTGTATGAAGCCTATTCCCCTCCCTCCTCTTGCTAAGCCATGTATTTAACTATTTTTAAGTATAATTTTAGCTGAATAAATAACAATACGTTGTTCCCATTTACCTAAAAAAATAAATGAAGAAAGCTCTCCCCCTAAATTAAGCATAGATTTCAGGAATTTGCTCTCTTGTACTAAGCTAAATATAAATCGTTAATTTCTCACAAACTTCATACATTCCTACGGATATGAAGTGAATAAGAATTATAAGAAAGTGTACATCACACTTTCTTATAATGGCAAAACCACCAATTGATTAAAAATTACCGCCGTTGGGAACCTGCGTTAAACTGTAGGTCCAACCATGTGATATCATAATTGGCTGTGTGTCTATGGGCAGCCACAAAAACAACAACAGCAACTCAATAAGGGTTGATATGTATGGAAATAAAAGTTTAAAAAATAATAAATAAGCGAAGATAACATAAAAAATTAAATTAAAAATTTTTAGTTAACAAATAACAATTTTCTTATTAAAATTTGTTAAAATCTTTCTAGTAACAAACTCTTCAATAACGTTTTCGAAAAATTCTAAATTCCGCCAATATTTCCCATCCGTAATCATTGCAAGTAATGAAGAGATATTTTGCCTTACACGATCATTAAAAATACATTATTTGTAAATCATGTCATTATTGTAAATAATAAATCGTGTAAGGTTCGCTAATGACAATTCTTTTCTTTTTACACAGAGAAGCAAAATGGGCAATGTTAAAAATAAAAAATTATTTTAATATTAAGAATTGAATGTGATATCTTGTTTTTTAAACTTTTTTAATGTTTTTTGGTTCTCCTGTAAAAAAAACAAATCATTTAGGGCCTTTCTAAATGATGATGACGTTATTGAACTTTATTGAAATAAGCAAAATTGCAGTATTAAGATCGGACACCTACATGCCATTTCTATTTTTTTTACACACAGAAGCAAAAAGGGCAATAATGTTGTTAAAAATAAAAAACTTCTTTTAACATTCCTTTTTATTTTGATTTTGCCTGTGCCGATATTTTAACTCCGGACACTCAACGTAACAGTCAACGGACTACCACTACGCCACTACGCCACAGCGACCATTTCGGATTTCACACAAATACTCGTCGGCTGCCTTTCAGTATTTGTTTGGTTATAATTAAATTGTCTCGCATGATTTTATTTTGAGCCATGAATTCTGTTTTGGTAACCATCTGGTAAGAATACAATTAAAGTAAAGTACAATACAAAGTAAAGTAAAGTAAAGTAAAGTAAAGTAAAGTAAAGTAAAGTAAAGTAAAGTAAAGTAAAGTAAAGTAAAGTAAAGTAAAGTAAAGTAAAGTAAAGTAAAGTAAAGTAAAGTAAAGTAAAGTAAAGTAAAGTAAAGTAAAGTAAAGTAAAGTAAAGTAAAGTAAAGTAAAGTAAAGTAAAGTAAAGTAAAGTAAAGTAAAGTAAAGTAAAGTAAAGTAAAGTAAAGTAAAGTAAAGTAAAGTAAAGTAAAGTAAAGTAAAGTAAAGTAAAGTAAAGTAAAGTAAAGTAAAGTAAAGTAAAGTAAAGTAAAGTAAAGTAAAGTAAAGTAAAGTAAAGTAAAGTAAAGTAAAGTAAAGTAAAGTAAAGTAAAGTAAAGTAAAGTAAAGTAAAGTAAAGTAAGTAAGACTCAATTTTTTGGTCAAGTTGCTTCTAAGTTGTTAAGCTTGTTAAGTACTTCTGTAGCAATATTTTTATAATAAATACAAAATGTCTTTACCGTTGTTTTTATTTTTTGACATATAATTTTTTCTTTCCGATAAAAAAGAAAGAAAAAATACTTACATACATAAACATACATGTAACTATCTCTTATATATAGAGTGTGTTTTCAATGTGTTGGTGTATTTATTAATTTCTTGTGTGGTGCTTGCTAGGCTGTGGTTATGATGGTGTTCGCTGTTCGGCGGAATATTTTTCATACTTACTTCTTCAATAGTTTTATAAATAATAAACTTAATATTCACTTTTAAAACTAAAAATATTCGCAACTTCGCTTTTCTGCAAATGAAAATAATGATGTACAGGTTTGCATGTTTTCGTACTATTTTACATACATTTTCGTTCCTTTTTGTAGAATAACTCATTGTCACCCTGAATGGTCGGCGTGCTCGGTGTACATTTTACTCAGCATATCGTTGGGAGTGAGTAAAAGCTCTCCCTTCGCGTTCTTTCATGGTGTTCGCCGAGCACAATCTAAACATAACCACGGCCTTACCGATTTTTTGCTGGGTTGCAGTCTCTTCATATAGTACATTCATAAAAAAATTCTACCTATTTAACGGCTGTTAATAAAATGTCTGTAGCTACAATATTATTGAAGATTATAAGAAGAAAAAATTAGTATTTCGGAAACCATGGTAAAAAAGTGCGAAACATGTTAGCCTACAGACGTCATCTGTATGTTGACAAAAATCATTTTTAGTTGGACGGCAAAAAAATCAAATATTACGAAAAAAATGGTTTCGTGTTAATTTCACTTTTTACTCTCCACAACATCGGAAAGTCTCTACATATGTAAATTTTTCGAATATTTGCATCCAATTATCGATATTGGGAGTGGAAGAAATTTTAAGCATTTAATTAATAATTTTATAATTTGTTTCAAACATTTTTGTTGATAGTTGAACGTTGAGCAAAAAAAGTCAAAGCTGTTTTGATTTTTCTTTAACCAACTCCTCAACTCTTAAATAGGCCTTTAAACAGTGCTACACACGTTCAACATTACCCCCACCTTAGCAAGTAGATCAACAAGGTCAAATCGTGTGTGGCCACCATAAGCTACAACTTTGCCGAAAACAGAGTTTAAAAAGTTGAATAGTTCACACGATATGGTCAAAAAAACGGAGTTGGGATTTCTCTTACCCACCCGCCCAATGCTTTCGAATGATATAGACCAAATCGTACTGCGTACGGCAGTTACGACACACAAATCAAATGAAGCCAAGTAGACGAAACATCAGCAATTTTTAAATATACTAAGTAAGTTAAAACAAGCATGAAAATATATGTAGTACCATATGTATGTCAGTAGGCAAACAGGAATATGTAAACACATGCTTTCTATTTCTATCGCAGAAGACATTTTTCGTATTCGAAGAAAAATTAATATCAAGGATACTCACAAATGCAAAGAAATTAATTTAAATCGAAATGTTTAAAGGCTGTGCTTTTTTTATTTTGACTTGTAATAATAATTTGTCATACAAAGGGAAATGGAAAATCAACAGCAACAATAACAACAACCAAAAATCGAAAATATGAAGAAGAGAAGATGCCATTGTAGCGTTCATGTCTGCCTGCCGGCTCTCAGCGCCAGTTCGTCACGCTGAAGGACACTAGCTTAAAATATTAATAAACATATACACATATGTACACCAAAAATAGAAAAGCAAAAGTTCATTCGTGCTCAGGAGAACTTTTTTCACTTCACCTAAATACGCGAAAAAGTGAAAGCATTCAACGGTAAATGAAAAACTGTCCAATTATGTGTTGTATGCTTGTTGACTTTCCCAGCTAACTGAGACGTGTTGGTCTGTAGTAAAAGTTGTTTCCATTGATTCGAATTCAGCTAAGGAATTGAAATTTATCCGATTTCAGTAAAGTGTATAAATGTAAGAGTAACAGCGTGCAGATTCAGTACATTCAGGGGATGATTCACAAGACATGGTTCTGACACCCCTTGTAATTTTCTACAACTTTTCAGCATGTTACAAAAATTTTACAAGCAGTATTCCGAATGTTTATATACATACATATGTAGATACATGGCTAACAGCATAACAAGTTTCAAGAATGTGCATACATAAGTAGCTACATTGGTACAGATGCCCTTAAGAATTTAGCACCAGCGGGTGTCAAAGTTTAAATCTATCCCCTTTCCATTTCATCCCGTAAACTCCTTTTGTGAAACTCGAAAACGTGGGTGATCCGATGTATGATATTCATATTGATGTTACCATATAAGGAATATGAAAATCAAAGTTATATCTTCTTCTACTTTATAAAAAATAATGTAACAAGTCTGTTTGATTTTTAAAAGCTCCTAGAATCCTCATCTGATCTTTACTAAATTCCATACCTACTTCCGTGGCTATTCGGAGCACGTTTTAATACATACAGAGGATTGGAGAAGTGGACGTGGCACCTCCCATACAATAAATAGCATAATGCTGCAGGTTTTTCAAATTAAATTGCAGCATTCCAAAACTGCAACGGACAACCTGCCCGTCTTTCTTGCGGAAGAAGTCGTTGATATCGCCATCATCCAGGAGCCTTGGATGCGGAGCAACGAAGTGAAAGGACGAAGTTGTAACAACTTTAATCTTTTCTATAAACGAATACTAGTTAAGTCTAGAGTATGTGTATTAGTTAAAATGAGTCTTAATGTTTTCCTTTAGCTCCTCAGATGTCGTGGTAGTTCCAATCGAAGCTACTGAATTTGCATATGTTTATATGGTACACGATAGACCAGCACCAATCAAATGAGGTGATTCCAACACAAGTCATGTACTTTGGGGCAGTGGAGAACAATGATCGGGGTTAACGTTGGGAAATACTAAAAATTTACTTGCAAAATGGAGAATCTTATACCGAAAGAATAACAAGAGAAGCGCCTTCCATGTAATTTGTGCAACGTGTTCGTGAAACTAGGTCTTTATTGGATAAAACAACAAGTTCTCGTACTACTACAGCACACACAACCGACAAAATTGCTGCTGTTGCTCATAGGAAGGAAGATGCGTTACAGTAAATGTTATCATATTCGCTACCACACAATGATAACTGACTATATGTGGCCTATTTTAGAAAATATGAACTTGGACAACATTTGGTTCAAACAGGAAGACAAGCGGTGAAACAATCGATCTTTTGCGTGGGAAGTTTGAAAATCGCGTTATTAGCCGTTTTGGTGATGTGCAATGGCCACAACGCTGTTGCCGAAATTTGCGCAGTCATCGGTCCAGTACAGCTCCACATAGTCGCAAATGTTCTGTAAAATTGGATTGATCGTATGGGTTACTGCAAGGCCAGCTGAGTAAGTCATTTGAATGAAAAAGCGCCTTCCTAGACATAGAAGGGCTTTTAACAACGTACGCACCGAAGCAATAAAACAGTCCTTAGAAACCTATGGGTAAAACTTTGTACGTCACCTATTATATCACTTCTATGCTAAGGGGGATCATCAGTGCGAACGTCGGAAATACCAACATTGTTATAACGCTAGAAATCTTATCACCTCTTGGTTGTGTGTAATAAACAGTATCCTGATTAAACTGATCAGGGAAAGTGCTTAAGTGCAGACGATGTGGTTTTAATGGGATCAGGACTGTCCCCTAGCAAATGTTCACCGATTAGTATCCCATTATAGATTGCAGTTGCTTAACTGTGGTTGAAAAACGTTTTGGATGTCACTAAAGAAACCAAAATTAACAATAAGTCAATTGGCGCCGTTGTTGCATCACGTTTTATACCAAAATGTAATTTGGCACAAAATTAATGTTTCCACCAAGGTTTGCAACTCCAAAAATTTGATTTGCGAAATTGTGCTGAAAGAAAAGGGATATAGCCCGAAAATGCACGACATTTTTGGCACTAAATTAACAGTTTCTTTTAAAAACTTATGTTAAATAATGTCTAGGAATTTATGGAGGTTATGGAAATTAGTTAAAAGGGTACTACTTGGAACTCCTATAACTGTGATATCTGAGACACAGTTCTTTGTCTTACTTTTACTTCCTCTATATTATTTTTGTATCAAAAACCTATGAAAAGCGAGTGGCGGGTTGATGTAAATTAAATTTTTTTTTAGATTTTTATAACGAGCAACTTTGTTCCAGATATCAGGGTTTTTGAATTTAAAAATAACAAACGTTCTCATCATTCTAAAATTATTATCAAAGCATTCTATCTCTGTGGGAAAAATTAAAAACAACTTAAGTTGACTTAAGATGTGATATATTTATCACATATTTTTGACTATATGTAAATATCAAACTGGATCGAAAAAGTATCCGCGGTTTTTGGTGTTGGTACCCACAAATCTGAAAACACTAGTCCGATTATGTCAAACGAACACATGTTTTCAGGCTACATTGTGTGAAGACAGTTGTGTAATTCGTCACTAGTGTAAGAAGTTACTTAATTACTTACTTAACTGGCACTACAACCGATGATCGGTCTTGGCCGCCTCTACAAAGCTTCGCCGGTCGCCTCTGCTATGGGCGCGCTGGCGCCAGTTGATAAGGCCAAGTGCAGTCAGGTTGCCCTGCACCTGGTCTTTCTAACGGAGATTAGGACGTCCCCTTCTGCGTGTTCCTCCACCGTGGTTCGAATAAAACACCCTTCTAGCCCCAGCGCTTTCTTCCATTCGCTCAACATGACCCAGCCAGCGAAGCCGCTGGAGTTTTATACGCTTGACTATGTCAGTGTCGGCGTACAGCTCATACAGCTCATCGTTCCATTTTATTCGACACACGTCGTCCACGCATACTGGACCGTAGATCTTACGGAGTATCTTCCTCTCGAACGCTCCTAACAGCCTCTCATCATTGATGGTCAATGTCCACGTCTCTGCGCCATACATTAGGACGGGAAGCATGAGGGAATTATAGAGCGTTATTTTCATCGGTCGAGAGAGGGCTCTATTTCTCAATTGCTTACTGAGCCCGTAGTAACACTTGTTGGCAAGAGTTAGTCTCCGCTTGATAGTTACATTGATTTGAAAATGAGTGAAATATCTGAAGAAATACGATAAGTGATGCTTTATTACTATAGAAAAGGTGAAACCGCTATAAAAACATTCCGAAAAATTTGTGCGGTTTACGATGGGGAGGCTGTGAGTGAACGTCGAAGCCAGAAGTGGTTTGCTCGATTCCGTTCCGGAAATTTCAATATCAAAGATGCACTGAAAGTCACTGAAAAAGCTGATATAATTTTGCAAAAATTACTTGAATTCCGGGACATCCCGCCGCAAAATCAGGGATAGTTTGTAACCCTTGCTGCCACTGATAAACAAATATTTACATATTGCCATTTTAGCGAGGGCTTATAATTGTTTTGATTTTTTTGTGTGGGTATGTGTAATCAGCCATATTTCTTGAACCAGTTGAAATAGGAACAAGTTAGAGGTGCCATCCTGTTCAGTATCTTCTTTGACAATTCCGATGTTTGCAATTCATAACAAAAATTCAATCGCCTTAAGAACTTTTTGTCAGACACTAAAGACGTCGGAGTTCATATGTAATAATACATCATTACTAAGGCAACTAGTGGTCGCCGTTGCTCAGTTGGTAGTGCTTTGGCCTGCTGTTAGGATTTGGCATAAAACTGTGGTCTGTTCCATTCTTGTTTTTTTTTTTTTTTTTTTTTTTAATGGCACAACAGCTTATGGAGGACCTAGGCCGAGCTTTTTCTCATTCACTCATGTTGTGCGTGTTACATTTGTACATGAATGGAAGGGACCTACAGTTTAATGCCGAATCCGAACGGCGAAGTGAAAAGCTTTTCATAGCAATTTTTACTCTTGTAGGTTTGCCATTGCCTGCCAAGAGGTGGTGCCGTGTAGAAAAATTATTTTTTTTCTACTTTTTTTTTTATTTTGCCTGTGCCGAGATTCGAACCCCGGACACTCTGCGTAGCAGTCCAACGCATTACCACTACGCCACAGCTACCACATTCTTGTACATATACTTATAACTCGTACAACATGACTGGGTGCGAAAGCCCAACCTAGGCCCTCCATGGGCTGTTTTGCTGCTGAAAGAAGGAGGACTATCATAATTTTTAAAGTTCATATTTATTTTCATATTCCTATTAGGGGAGGTTTACACTGTCGAAAATGTGTATGCCGCATAGTGGCTGTTTACACTGGCGCAAGCATGAACGACTGTGCTAGGGTGACAAGTAGAAAAGTATGGTAGTAAGTAGGAAATAGAAGTTTTGTGTCTTTTTCTTACTACCTTACTTTTCTACATGTTTCTCTCGCATAATCTTTTCAGAGAGCTAAATACATATTTTATGTTTATTTTTGCTTTCGGTTTCATCTTCAGGAAATATGTATTGACAAAATAAATAAAATGTTTTATGAAAACTTTTGTTAAAAATTTTAAAGAGAGCTTCAGCAGCTATGTACAACGCAACCGCTTAGGTCCATTGTTTTCGCTTGCTTGTTAGAAGAATTTACATTTAGTAAGTAGTTTTCTTTAAATAAATTAATATTTCAATTAATTGTTTTTGACGTTTAGAGATTAAACTTTTTTGTTGTTGCTAATTTCGATAGAAAATAGTAAACTGCACTTTGCTAACACTGCTTTTTGACTACTTCCAGTACTTTCCCGCTGGGTAAGAGTGGTCAGAGATATAAATTTGTAGACTGCAACGAAAAGTTATGCGTTGCAACCTATTACTTTTATTATACATAGGCTTAAGTATTCTTACGGCAACCTCTTTAGATTTATTTGTGTCATTTTCACTTTCATTGATTTGCAATTATTGAATCGTACTTTTCTCGCTTTCAATTATTTCCGCGTCATGCTTTGACAGAAATTATATAGAACGACTTACTGTTTAACACCCATTAAATTTAAATGTTCCATTTCTTAATAAAATTTGTAGCATAAATCACAATGATAAAATGAAGCATCAAAGCATACTTATTTTAGTTTTTTAAACTTAATTTAAGAATTCTATCAGATTTTAATCTCTCTAATTTCAAAAACCAAATTTTGAGTTAACCCTTTCAGTTCTGAAGTAAATGTAGCAGAGATAATTTTTTTTATTTAGAGTAAGATTCTTAATTAAATGTTAAAGAAAACAAAATAGGACATTTATCTAGCCTCAACTGTTAGTTACGACATGTCATATTATGTTTGTTTCCTTACTTTTTGGGCAAAGTCTGCTAAAAAGAGAGTAAATAAAAAATACTTTTCGTGAGAGACAAGAATGAACAAAAGTATAGGAACATAAAAACACATTTCTTGCCCGAAACAAAACGTCAAATTGTAAAAACAGAAACTTGTCGAGAATGTTCAAATTGTAGTCACAAAATTACAAAATTTCAAGAATTTTTTTTTTTTTACATTTTCCTTTATAATAATACATATTTTTTCAAAAATTCTTATTAATTTCTTAATTTCCAAAATTGCAATTTATTTTCACAAATACATAACAGCTTATAATTTGCCGCTTTCAACTTTTTTCCCCGAAGGAAAAGTACATACATTCGTGATATTTCATGCATGAAGTTAATTAAAATACGTTCGATAATTCTGCTCAAAATGCTATAATACGATTAATGGTGTAGAATAATTTAGAGTCTCCAGGTTGGCAACCTAGATGGAGATAGAAACGAGATGTACATAAAAAACAACCTATCCATAAAAGTCCAACAAAATACCCTCACAAATATTGAATACATCGCGAATTATAAAAAAATATCGATACAGAGAATTATAAATTTTTAATAATGGAAGTGATGATAGAACATAGAACATATGAGTCGATGTTTTCAAAACATCGAAATTTAGTACAAGCAACAAATTTCAATTACTTCAACTAAACATAGAAAATGTGTTATAGCATTGGTAACGATTTATAAAAAGTCTGTTTTGTATTTAGAATAAAATGAAAAGCTCACTGGCAATTGCATTTCAGGCGTAATGAAAATAATATCTAAAGTACATAAAAGCTTTGTTTTCCATGCGGTTTCAGCTTTTTTCGTAAGATTTTGCAGTTTGCATATGTAACAGTCCAACGCACTACCACTACGCCCTTTCCTGCTGAAGAATAAATGTTTGTTCAACGTTGGTTTCCACAGTTCAAAATGTTTGCAATCAATATATCCAATTACTGCAAATAAAAATCATATTATTAATACTCTTACCTCCTGGAATACTGTATTTCACCAGTGTTGGTAGCTTCCACTAGCCAAGAGTGATACGGTTACGGTTAACTGTAGCACTGACGGAATAGATGTGGATAGATGACTCTTGAACTCTAACTGTGAGAACACATACATAACTGTCATCCTTTGACACATTAAACGTTTCTTGAATCTGCAAATTAATAATATTTAATTCATCAAAATTATGTAGTAGTGGGGTTGTTTAGTCCATGTTTTTAAGATATCGAATAAATATTAAACTTCTTCCACTACAGGAAACATTTAGATTGGTCAAATGAAACGTGGGAAACTTTTCTATTCCACTTAACATGTACGGATAATATGTGGAGGGAATCCATCTTATACATACATGTGTACATATACTCGTATACACACCTGGACAAATAGGTGTGAACATATCTTTTTTCAAAAAAGCTTGGCTTTTATATATTTTATATTATCCTTCAAGTTTTCAGCGTTAGCGTCATCATTCAGCGTCATAACAAAACATAAAAGGTTTTAAAACTCTAACAAATAACTTAAATTTGGGTTAATTCATAAAATACACAGATTTTCGATTGGATAGAATAATAGGTGTGCACAAAAAACTGAATTAGTAAGAACGCATTTAATACCCAGAATATCCACCATTATTCTTGATGACTTTTTCGATTCTTCTGGGCATTGACGATATCAACTTCCGACAAATTTCTACAGGAATGTTGTACCAAATTTTTTGAATATTTTCCCATACCAGCGTTTTGTTTTGGCGTTTAAGTTCTTCCCAGAGGTTCTCAATAGGATTTAGATCTGGGGATTGACTTGGCAACTCAAGGACGTCTACATTATGCTTTTGGCAACTCGCAATGAATGTTTAGGATCATTGTCCGGCTGAAATTTCCACAAAGCGGCATATTATCCTCGGCATATGGTAACATTACGCCATTAATTTGATGTATAGGACCAACACATTGCCAAGAAAAACAGCTCCATACTATTGATCTGCCACCTCAGTGCTTCACTGTTTTCTTTGTGAACCGAACGTCGAATTCTCTGCCTTTCGGGCGACGATCGTTACCAAACAAAATTATTTTTTTTTCATTGCTCCAGAGAATATTACACCATTTTTTTTCTCCCTGTGAACCGCACCACTTTTTATGATCCAATGCAAAGTTATTTCTCTTCCTCAAATTTGCAGTTCTAAGCAGAGTAATCCTACCGCCTACCGGGTAAGTTTGCCCTTACTAATCGTCGTTGAACGGTTCGTGATGATACAACATTCCCAATTTCGCTTGCAATTGTTCTGGGCAACTTGAACAGGTCGCGTTTAGCTAATGTAACGATACGATTGTCGGTCACTAATGAAGTTTTTTTTAGGTGCTCCACGCGTTTCTGGCTTGAGAGCCTTGGTAACGAAATTCTGAGACCATCCCATCGATCTGGCCATGAATTTGTAGGTTTTTCCTTTGTTCTCTCCTCTGTACTGCAATGAACTTCACGAACCATCTTATAATTAAAAAAAATATATATACTGCTTCTTAATGCTGCTTAAATGTCATCTTAGAGTCGATGAGTACCCCTAGCTATTCCAGATGTGACTGCGAGGTAATGCCGTGACGACCAACTGTAATGAACAGCCTTTTCCGCACTTTCCTTGTGTGCAATAGCACGATGTAGAAGTTGATTTGAATGCATTTCCATTAAAATCAACATAACAAACCACCATGCCACTTGCATAATACAAAAACAAAATTAATCTTTATTTAATTTCAACGTATATTATGGCGTATATTAAGATCCCTTTAAAACCCGATGATAATATAACTGTATAAGTGTCCGGGGTTTTAAATCTCGGCGCAGGCCAAATCAAAAAGTAGAACAAAACCATTTTTTTACAGAGCACCACCTCTTGGCAGGCAATAACAAACCTAAAAATATAACACGCACAAGATGAGTGGATGCGAAAAGCTCGGCCTAGGCCCTTTATTGGAATCTTGTGCCATTAAAATAAGAAGAAAAATATAACTAAAGCTTCTTCTTCCTACTTCACACCAACCACCTGTACTAAAAGGATACAATACGTGGGAACACGTTGAAGAGGTATATAGTATACAGCGCACATAACAGATTTTCCAAATTAAACTTACCAGCTCGACTTGTCAATTAACAAGTCTCTAAAGAAGAAATAATAACTGCTACTAACTAACTAAAGATAGGGTAGGGTACGATATGTCCTAATAACAGCCAAATTATTAAAAGAATTACCTATTAAAGGATATATGTTTCTAACGCAACTCTTCAACGCAACGCTAATAAAAAGTTTCATTCCGCCTCAAGTAGCGTAAGTAATTATTGTATCAAAGCCTGGAAAACGATTTACTGAAGTCAAGTCTTATCAACTAATAAGTTTATTGCCCATCACTTCGAAAGTGATAGAAACATTATTTCTGAAGAGAAATAATAATAAGAGAATCTGTTGTTATTGGAAAAAAAACTTCCGAATGACACTGCTGCCCTAGCAATTAGTGCGAATTCAACTAAAGCTATTCAATTCAACTGATCCGAAATAGTTAAATAATGGATCAACGCAAGTTGCCTTCACTTCAAATCCCGAAAAAAATTAACCTAAATACATATACCATACATAAATAATATATACCATGACTCTAAAAAGTACCTATGAAAAGCTTTTCACTTCGGCGTTCGGATTCGGCATTAAGCTGTAGGTCCCTTCCATTCACGTAAACATATAACGCGCACAACATGAGTGGATGCGAAAAAGCTCGGCCTATACCCTCCATGGGATGTTGTGCCATTAAAAGAAACCTTTGTTGATTTTGTACCAATAAAAAGAGTTAAATTAAGAAGTGGCAAACCAATGTGGTCCAATAAACGTATGACTAACCTAAAAGATTCAAAAATGCAAATTAAGGAGAATATGAGTAAGTAAAAAAATCCCTCTATAAGCAATATTTACAGCGGGATATTAGAGATAAAAAGCTTTTTAGAAGCAGAAAAGGAAATCTGTTGGCATTCCAAAATAATATCACATCTGGGTGTTATTTCTGACAATTTTATCTTATTTGTAATATGTTTGCGTCTTACTTCCAATTCCCTTGTTGATCCTGCGTTTTCGACTTATCATGAGAATTTTAACATAGGATATCCAATAACTTGGGTTATCTGATTCTCTCTGGGTATGAAGTTGAGACTGTGCTTTTAAGTTTGGACACTAAGAAAGGCTGTGGATCAGACAACATTCCACCAATTTTTCTAAAAAAGTACGCACTGAATCTCGTAAATCCAATGAAAAACATTTTCAATATTTCGCTAGCTACTGGAAAGTTTCGGGATAATTGCAAGGTTTCTTACATAACTCCAATCCATAAATCAAGCCCAAAGCAAAACATTTCCAACTAAAGACCTATTGCTTCCCTTGATTGCAAAAATTGTTGAATCAATTGTTAATGCAAGTATAAAGAATAATATAACGTATTATCAGCATGGTTTCGTGAATGGGAGACCCACTGTAACAAACTTGTCTCTTCTCTCTCAGTTCTTGAGGAGCGAAGTTGATGGTGGTTATCAAGTAGATAATGTTTTTACAGATTTTTCCAAAGTGTTTGATAGTGTTCAACACTTAATACTCATATAGAAGTTAGTTCCAGTAGGTTTTCATTAGTCCAATAGGTTTTCTGCTCATTGCTGCAAAATGACATTGATAATTCATTGGTCTGAGATTAATAGATTTCACTTTAAAAATACGAAAATTGAAATACTTTCTTTTCATTATGTAAAAAATTCAATTTCTACAACTATTCTATTCTGGACGCAATCCTTTCTAGAGTAACTACAAATTCTGACCTCATAAACTTACTTTTTCTAATCATTATAATCTTATTGTCTCCAAGGCTAATGTTATGCTCGGATTTCCTATACGTAACTATAGGGATTTTTCTGATCCGTTCACTCTAAAAGTATTCCGTTCACTCTAAAGTATATTTTTGTTTCCTTATCCTTGTTCACTATTTTTGGGATAGTAAGTAAGTAGAATAGAAAATGTTCAGAAATTGGCAGTTTAAGCCATCTTATATTGTTTGTTGTGCTCTTCTCGGTGTAAATACATAACATTCAAGAAGCAAATATTATGGGTATTCCACCAAAGACTTAAGCCCGCCGTGAGTGATGCAGTAATGCAAAAACAAATTAACATCAAATATTGTTTACGCCATATACTCTTCAATTTTCAGGTGTAAATCGTTTGCACAGCGTAAAATGCAACTTTGTGCAGGTCTGTATCAGCCACAGTTGCCATGATGTTTTCATACAATTATTTATTTTTTATTTGTAAGTTTAATAAACTTACAAATAGAAAAGCCGTTGAAAATCCCACAAATTTCTCAAGGAAATTGAGAAAAATGTTCATAAATTGATTATCTCCACAAAGTTGGCAACTATGTATGTTATCAGTTGTTCACAAAATTAAACAAATCGAAAAGCCATTAATGCGGTACGGAAATTTAAATAAATAATTTTTATTTTATTTAATATTTGAGTGAATTTTTCTTCCAGATAATTGAAGCCCACACACACGTGAACAGAAAAGCAAGCACCCACCCTTCTGGAAACAAACCAGAATTTGAAGTAAGAAATTATGATCTTATATTACATATTTTAAATTTTAACTATTTTTAAACATTTATCAGAAACAAACGCTCAAGAAAGTTACCAAAAAAATTATTAATAAAAATTTACTTTGGGTAAACTGGAGTGGCCAACAAAGTAAAGCAAATACATTTACAATAAAATAATTAACATTCGTATTTTCAAAGGCATGTGCAACTAACAGCTCCAAATTGCATTTTGCTCAAGCGCTTTAATAATTATTCATTTAACTTAATTTAGGCATCTTTACGCTTTGTTTTTTCGTTCCATCAAAATCAGCTGTTTCTGTTTTCGGAAGCATACACTTATCGCTTTTTGATAGTGCGTTCATGCTCATCACCGAAGTAAACTATTTTTTTACGTCGAAGTATACTTACGCAGTTTATTGAATATCCTTATTATCATCTTATGTGCTTACTCTTTATGGAATATACGCTATACAAGATACATTAAACAAAGGATTTTTTAGTCACTACTCATCATAGACCAAAATTATGGTCATAGTGATGTTATAAGTAAATCAAGCAATGCTTTCAACTCCACTAGCAATGTAATGGACTTAATTAGACACATACTTAAAAACACTGTGTTAAGTATTGCGAAACATATACTTTTACATACTGTGAATCAGAGAAGTTTAGGCACAGGCACCGTTTTTAAGAAAACGTACATATGTTAATTGTAAAATATGTTAATTAAGTAGTTTTATGTTTTAATTTATATATGTATAATTGTACTTGCTAATGTAACTTGATAAACTTATTCCGCATATAATTAATTTAAGAATTTGTTGTAAAGTAACCCTGCATATTTTAGTTTAGTTTTAAGTTTTGTATTTATTCATATAATGTTGGCAAAGAAGTAAGTAAATATTCATTAAATCATACATAATTATAATTATTATAATTATAATTGAACAAGACTCCCACTAAAAACATGCATTTTCAGAATTCGATGGATGTTGGAGATCTCCTACCCACAAGTAGCTCTCCCAATACAGCAGAAATTTTACCTCGCTTATTGTTTTTGTTGATATAAGGAGTGAGATCGAAAAAATCGGTTAACTTTGAAAGACCACTGATTTGAAACTCTTCATCTGAATGAAAAAATTCAAACATTAGGCTTTGCGTTGGAGAAATTCTGATGAAATACATGTTTTTTGACTTGTGAACTTTCAGTTGAGTCATGGCATCGGAAGTGGAAAGAATCGATTTAGTTGTTGAACTATTTCGAGAAAATCCGCAGTGGAGCCAGAAAACTATTGCAAATGAGGCGAAAGTTGCACAAAACACAGACTCGATGATTCTTAAAATATTTTAATACAGACTTAATAGTTGCTAGAAAATATGGTTCTGGAAGGAAATGCGGTTTCGTGTCTCCACAAAAGGCGAAGAAAGTCGTTGCTCTCTTAGAGAAGAATCCAGCGTTGTCTAATCGAAAATTGGCGGAAAAAGCGAGTTGCAGTGAGTTTTTAGTTCGTAAAATTAAAAAAGATGCGGTCCTTAAAACGCACAAAGTGCAGTCAGTACCCGACAGGAACGCTACTAAGAACTTGGTAGCCCATAGCCGAGCTAAAAAGTTTAAGATAGATTTTTTCCAAAAATTCGATTGCTGTGTTATGGACAATGAAACATACGTGTTGTCTAAATTTTATCAATTGCCTGGTCAAGAGTTTTACATTGCAAAGGAAAGAGGAGGAGTTGAGGAAAGATTTGGGACAATACAAAAGTCTAAATTCCCAAAGAAGTTTTTGGTATGGCAAACGATTTGTAGTTGTGGGCTAAAGAGTAAAAGTTTCGTAACAAGTGGTTAACACCGGAATTTATGTGAAGGAGTGCCTTCAGAAGAGATTGCTGCCCTTCATTAGAAAGCACAATGTATCTACTTTCTTTTGGCCCTATCTAGCCTCCTGCCACTTCAGTAAAGTAACACTTAAATGATTCGAAGACCAAAACATCAAATTGGTACCAAAAATCCCAACCCACCAAATTGCCCAGAACTTCGGCCTATCGAGAGATGTTGGTCTCTAGTGAAAAGAACATTAAAGGCAACAAACAAAGAAGCTAAATCCATGGAAATAAGTGGAATGTTGCCACCAAGAGAGTCTTAGAAATGACAGTAAAGGCGCTAATAAACAACAAACAAATTAGTTTTATAATTTTATCATTTTATCAGAAATTAAATTTTCTTTTCAAAAATGTTTACATTTTTTATTTGCATAAGGGATTCTAATGCTAGGACAATTTAAAGTTATCCGATTTTTTCGATCTCACTCCTTATGTACATGTATCTACCACCACTATTCCAAACTCGGTCGAATTCGTAACTCCATTTATAAATCTCAAATAAATTATATGCTGGAATTGAAAATGAAAGAGCGATAAGTATTTAATAAGGAAATATTGAAAATGATCCCGATTGGATTCAAGAATACATGATTTAATAATATTTAATTTGATTTTGTAAATGTAGCTACGAATTTGTAACTGTTACGACGGATCCTGGAAGGTACATCTTCTTCTTCTATTCCCACTATTTTGGCTTGTCGTTTATGATAATGGAAAGGATAGAAATGAAAAAATATTTAAAATTACCCACTATATGGTCGATGAATCACAACCGAATAATAGTTTTTAGCAAATTTAAAAATCTACCAAAAATCCACCAAAACAGTTTCATAAAAACAAAACATATATCTTTAAATTTGTGTTTGTAATTTTTGTACAATTTTTTGCCATACCACTATAATGGTAAATGGAAATTTCAGATTCGGATATCGTTAACTCTATTCTATTCTTCAGCCACGTATCTGTAAAAGAATCATTTTGCAGAAAATGAAATAAACTAAATGTTTGAAAACAAAATGTAGTATTTAATTGAGGAATTGAGACTCTAAATTTTTTTCATACAAACTCGATGAAAACTTATTCCTATCCGTATTTTTAGGTGATTTTATACAATGTAAGCAAAAAACTAAACTTCGTCCAAAATAGAGATACGTGGTTGTAGAATAGAATAGGGTTAACGATATCCGAATCTGAAATTTCCATTTTACCACTGTAGCACCTTATGCGGAGGTAATCGTTGCAACTCAAGTTATAATTTTATTAAAATATTTGTGGCTTTTTAATATCAGAATTTAAGAAATATTTTTCAGCCTTCTATCCAATAAATATATTCTCGATTGGTAGGAAGATATTGGAATTCTTTGTTTAAATTATTAATTTCATTTAAAATTTTGAAAAAGAAATAAAAAATTGTTTTTGTTTCCGGATTTGTTGAGTTCCTTCAATCTCTGGTCAAGTATCCTATTTATAGGATGCTGTGGCCTAGAGAACGCCACATTGTTTGTGATATGCCAAATACAATACAGAACTCCTGAAATGCTTTAAAATAATGATTCCACTATTTTTTACCTTATCGCCATCAGTGGCGAGGCCCATTAAATTTAAGATGGGAATTACATGTTTCAATATAAAACTTTTAATTGCTGGAAAAATTACTGTTACATCACATTTAACCAATTCACGGCTCCACTCAAAATGTTATAGCTTTCATACAGTGTTGTCAGACTTTTTCTCAAAGTTGCCAGACAGATTTCTCAAATAAAAGAGTACAAACGAATTTGAATGAAAATAGGAGCCAATTCTACCAAAAATTAAAAAAAATAAACTACCAAATCATCGTTATGGTTATGGGCTATATCCTTTTGAAAATAAAACTTCAAATATGCCTTCATTTGAAAATGGAAGTGGAAATGGGGGATGTCAAAACGATAATGACATACACGATATTTATTGGACAGTTACGGTTAAGGTAAGACCAGTGAAATATTATAAATGGACGCATTCGGGTTACCGGAGATTCTCAACCATGAATTAAACAAAATCTGAGGTAACCTACCCGAAGATTTAACCGAGACTGAAAGGATCGACCGTATATATCTTGTCTCAGATTAAATAGAACAGGAACACCGAAACGACATGATTTAAATTGTACTCCTCGGCGCTATGGAAGGTAAATTACCGGTGCTTGCCGATCGATATTTATATATAGTTTTATCAGAAACATCGGTAAATATCGATAATTTGCTTAACGATTTTACTTAGCTTCATATGGAAACGTGTAAATGCAGATACTCTTTCACAATTGGCAGCACTGTCATTTCACCGTAAACATTAGAGTTTCACGTTACGTCATTGCTTACTACGTTGTGCCGAATTCCATTGCTAGTTTCTATATTTATTTGCTACTTCGGTTCCCTAGATACAAAAGGAAAACAAAGAAGAATTGCTTGTTGAATAAAATTCAAAAGTTTTAGTAAATCTTGACAATGGCCGTAAAGTTCGACCAGCAAAAAACGAAGCACCAATTATTTCACTTCTCGCTCAGCCTTGGGATAACACTAATATGTATGAGTTACATGCATTACCGTGAAAACTGGATGAATCTGGGCAAATTCTGGAGTTCACTCATTGTGCCGATTGTGTTTGTTGGCGAGATTCTGAAAGTGATTCTCGCACGCTACTTCATTAAACTGGAAGACGGTGGCATACTTACGCAGAAGCAGCGACAAAAGAAGGCCTCCTATTTTACGCCACGTGAAATACTCGGTGGTCTCTTGCTGCAATTCCTATGCACCCTGCTTTACGCCTTTATTTGCATAATTTTGGGTGCACCAGTGTTGAACAACTATGAACAGACATTTGTGCTTGCCCTGATGTTAACTCTGACGACAGTGTCGCCCACTGTCTTCCTGCTTGGTGGTGGTGGTGCATTGCAGGTGATATTCTGCGAGAAACCCGAGTTTGTGACCAAAAGCGAGGATACAGCATTGGATCTTTTTAAATACAACGCCTTGGGTGGTCTGATTGGTGCATGGGCTGGGTCGATGGTTGCACCTTTGGATTGGGATCGTGAGTGGCAAGTATACCCAATTCCGAACGTTGTTGGTGCAATGCTTGGCAGTGCTCTGGGCAACATTTATGCATGCTCGCGTATTTTATATGCTACTGCCAAGGTCTACATAAGTAAAAAGCGTCCCTAAATGCTTACTTCCACTGCTGACATCAGGACACGCGTAGTAAAACCATCCATTCTAGTCACTGAACCCAATTATCGTTAAACACAAAATACATACATACATAGTACATAAATTTATGAATATGTGCCACTAAGTATTCATTAATATATAGCTTTGATTCAAACAACAATTTTAAACATTTAAATAAAAATTAAGAATGCATTTGTAAAGCTAAAAAATAAATGAAATTAAAAAATACCCATACACGTAGCTTTAATGTTTAGCTCCGATTTTTAGTGTAGTTGTGAATGTTTTACATGCTTAAGCTTTCATTGCAAGAACGAAGGTTTCATCTTCCAGCAAACAACGTTTGCCTACAAAATATTCATTACTCTCCCAATATTCTTCATCTGTGTCGGTTATATCCAAGGGTTCATTATCCTTTCCATAGCGCTCCGATCCATTCTGTAAAGCAAATTCACTAATTCTTTGCATTGGAGCTGCCATATGCGATGTAAACTTGGGATGTGTAGCGGACCCCGGACAAGTACCACTTTCGTAAATATTATGCAATTGCACGAAATGTTGTCCTACAGCAGTGCGCTTCATTGAGTTCTGAACAATAGTTGCCATCCAACTAAGCGCTATCGTTGCGTGAGAATTTTGTGTGGCCACAATACTGTTAAACTCTTCGGTACTAATATTTGCGTTGAAAAATACAGTTTCATGTTTAGCCAGAAAGCTATACATTTCACCAAGCGCTGGCACTTGGTTTTCCTTTACATCTCTCGCTGGCATTACGTTTATAAAAGATAGATTATTTTTGAGTAAATGCGAATCTGCTATTGCAGTGTTGGAGGCGATACCTTTGTCGCGTTTCTCTAGGCGACATTGAAAACTTGCGGACTTTGATGATTTTAGACAGCGATCTAAAGAAACAGATACAAAATTGTTACATCTGCCGGTGAAATGTTATGTGTATAGCGATAATGGAGTTAGATAATTTTCGATGAATCCACAAAGAAAGGATGAAACAATTGAAATAAAATAATCCGCGATTGATATAACTCCCAAACAAGAGAAGTTATCAAGAACTTCCGACAAGGGTTCGAAAGCACAGATCATAGAAGCGTTCAACGCTCTAGAAATATCAAAGTTTTGCTCACTTCTCGAGAAGGACTGCTGAAAACACAATGATGTGTATTGCGCTTGCATAGAAAGCGATGCTTCTGATGCGAAGGCCTTAACAAATTTGCTACTGGGATGCAAAGTGTTGCAAGTGTGGTCGCCGTGGCGTAGTTGGTAGTGTGCTGGACTGGTACGCAGAGAGCCCGAGGATAAACCTTCAACAGGCAAAAATCAAAATGTAGAAGAGCAAATTTTTAAAATATGGTCGAAATTTCATTTATAGGTTATGGCGGCGGCAAAAAGCCTCAGATAGACTCAAAGGTCCATAGTCTGACTCTTTCTCGTTATTTTTGATGAACTATTGTTGTTTCTTTTTCATCGCTTTCCAGCATTGTGTTGATTAAAAGAAAGATTGACAGGTGGGAGGAAGGAGGGAGAATGAGAGAGCCAGCTGACTATCGGTTATACAATCTTAATACTACGCCAGGTTTTAAAAATTAATTTTTTTGTGCAATTAGTCCCGGGTTTGTTACCAAAATTATGCTTCCAAGAAAAAAAAAACTATTTTGGGAAAATGTAAAGCTAAAAATAATGTAGGTCGGTCTTACAGGATATTCATCCTGCAAGGGAGAGCCTGTTTAAAAAAAATAAAATCTGTGTAGGGAAGCCCCCTTAACGGTTGTAAATGAATGGTAAGTATATTACAAAAAATTAGGTGGTATTTGAAAAAAATGGAGGTCGGTCTTCCAGGGGAATCCCCTGACTAGTAATTTCTAGATTTTCTGTTCCCGCAGCACAACTTTCACTGCATTAAGCCGAAACCGAGGTTTTCGCCTCGGCATATAGCCAGCTGACTATTGTTTTTGGACCAAGTATCATGTCAACTATATTATATCCAATTTCAACCGGTATGAACATTTTTTCCATGTTAGTGCATGTTTATTTTTGCAGCTGACTAGTTTTAAACTATTAATAGAGTTTCAGCTGATTTAGTGATCTTTGCTTTTTACCCCATGGTGCGCGCCACAGTTGACGTTCATGAGGCTCCATTGCACCATCATAAAGAGTAACTCACTACAATCAGAATTACGTCATACATGGAAATGTAGTGTAGAAATCTATAAATACTCTGTATACCCGAATTAAGTGATACAAAACCTGAAACGGTCGAGCATCTTGTGCAGTAATTAACTAATTTAGAATTAAAATTCTACATTCTACATGACTCTGAGTCCAAAGTCAAAAATATAGGGACATATGTAATTTACCTCCATGTTGTCCAGGTGTAATTTCCATTTCATTCATGACTGAAAATTAGCAGAACTAAGTTAAACATAAATAATTAATTGACAAGTATATACTCACGATAAAATTTATTCGAATTCAATTGATATTGGGCGCAGTACAATGCCAACGAATTAATGTACAACTCAGTCATGAGAGGATGATGCATTTGATTATCATTTTTTACATTCACATTTAAGCCCAACTCTCTGGACAGTGTGTTGCTCACAACACAAGTGATCTCGCTAAGAAGACACTCGTGTATATTAAATTTCCAGGTGTGGCGCACCAAACGATATTTAATATTTGTGCTGGTACCACTCGGGAACCCATAATAAAATAGCAAACGTAGTGTGAACGGACCCTTCTCGTATGGAGCCTGAATATACATGGGCACAGTTGTACCTTCCTGTGCCTTCAAACTGGCATCTGCATTGCGTTTCGCCAATAAGCGAAATATATGTAGGCGTCGCATTTCTTTGTCCTTGACAAGTTTCTCATTGGAGAGATCGCGAATAGCTGCAATAAGAAGTGGTAAGTTAAAAAGAAGCCTTAGAACGCCGAGTTGTTACAAACGTACAGCTTAATATCGAAAGTGGAACTTGTGCGTCCTTATCAATTAACGTTATCCAACGTGGACTCTCGCATCCAACGAATACATCTCCAATTGGAATAATTCCGGAATTGCGCAAAGATACTGTAACGGGGATAATTTCACCTGCCAGCAGATCTGTCGGCACCGCAGAGAAACTAACACTCAATGCAGGCACAGGCGGTGTTACACGTATGGAAAGCTTGTTATCCAACAGTGTTTGAGTTGACTGCTTGTCGCTTGATTTGATGCGTTGTGTTTCAAACTGTAATGAGCCAAGCAGAAATGTCCCAGGTTCAGCTGTCATAGCCACTTGCCCAACAATGCCAATTACACTCAGCAGGCCAGTTAGCTTCGGAGTCAGTTTAAAGAACAATGTCTTCTCGGCACGTTCTTCCAAAATTATAGATTGACTGCATGCGGTTTTTATGGCGGCACTAACTGCTGCCTTGCCTGCAATATATTATACATAAATGTGAGAGATAAAATATATTTTGGGAAAAAATTATTTCAATTTACTTGGACTTTCAGAGTCATTATTCTCGTATAAGCACTCATTGGACAGCACCTCCTCATTTTCCAATTTTAGCTTCCAAAGTAAATCTATTCCCGTCAAACTTATACTGCATTTGACTGTATTCATTAGCGTAACTGCAAGTTGGATCGGTTCTGTGAAATTCGGAATAGGAAACCGGTTATTTAAAGATTTTTTTTTTCTTAGCGTGATTATACCGCTTTGAACTGCCAAAGGATAATCAATGGAGGCATTTTCCTTCGTAAATAGATAACGCGACGGTTTAAACACAAATGGTTTATTCGAAGCTGCTGTTATTACAATCATTTCTTCGATTTTATGCCATAATGGCTCATCATTTAAATCGGACTGTAAATACAAATCATAAATACAATAAAGATTTTCCAGCGATCAAACGATTTGGTTCAACCTTAATATCAATATCATTAGCGGCGGTATACTGAGTATTGACTACTGGAGGATGTGGCAAAAGTAAAACACGTATCGAATCCTGCACAACTTGCGGCAATGCATGTGGCAAAAGTCCCAATTCAGGATTACGTTTCATGAGTTCCTGAAATATCAAATCAGGTATTACTATGGACATTTGCTACTTTAAAACCACAAACATTCTGCGTTTGAATGTACTCCTTAAGAAAATTTATCTGCTGATGTGAGCTCTGTAAACTGCCAGGACGCAGTAGATGCGCAAAAGAGTGGCTGGCTTCCTCTAGTTTTTTCAACGTATATGCTTGTTTTGCCATCGTATATTGTATGTGGTCCTCAGCTAAACTCCAGCCACGATCTTGAAATACTTGATAAGCTTGTCTGTAGCAACGATAGGCATGCTTTCTCTGTCCAGTACGCGAAAAACGATTACCCGAGAGAACAATATGGAACGCGTATTTTCGATACATTGAAGGGGACGAATACAGGAAACAGTACGCCGCTTGCTCAAGTAGTAGAGCAGATCGCAAATCAGATTCTTCGCTGGTCATGCGAATGAGCTGCTTCGCCGCTTCACTTTGTAATCGAGCTGATTTCAGGCACAAAATACTGAGAAGTGTGGCACGTGTTGCAAATTGCTGCAGCCTATAATTATATATTTGATTTAAAATGTTTTTCTATTAGAATCACAGAGTATTTCGTACTTGCATGTGTTTAAATAACACAAAATAGCATCTTCCATATAATCGTAGGTCTTTCGATTCGATGTACCTAGCATGAAAGCAGCAATGGCCGCCATTTCGAGTGCTCCAGCGTAGTATTGCCATGCAGAGTCGGCGTGAAAGTCTCGCTTTGCTTGGTGGTAGGCCTATAAAACAAATTGTGATAGCGAATTCAATATAATATGTAATAAAAAGGGTGTATTTACCTGAAATGCTAAATTGTAATTGCCAAACATAAAGTATAAATCGCCCAACTTTCGTGTTTGTAATTCTGCTGACTCATGCGTGTAACTAATAAAAATACAGTGTATAGCATTTTAAGCTCTTTTCGCCAAATCACAAACTTACATTACAGCATTTTGATTACTTGCTCCAGCTCCTGGTTTACTTGTTACGAACCAACGTTTGGTGGCGCTTAGCAAAGATTTGCTGACTCCCTTTTTATTAGTTACCTGTGAAATTATTAAAATTCAGCTTTAGGTCCAATTTTAAAAATGTATTACACTTTCTATTAGTTTTCAGAGATACATTACCGCTTCCGATAAAATAGCTACTAAGTTTTCAATATAGGGCAGTAAAGCTCGAATCACGTAGTCTTGTATGAAATGGCGCAAATTCTCGACGTCCATTGCATTAAGGCAGGCACCTCGAACTGCATCGGTATCCAGATCGGCGGCCCAATTCGGATTAATGGTTTGAGAAACTATACTTTCGCTGCTTATAGAAAATTTTGAGTTCTGAGAAGAAGAAAAACCAAAATGCATTTAAATTCCATGCAAGTTTATAATTAGTAAGTAACGTATCAGTGTCGTACTATTGCTTCCATTGCATTCTCTTGCACTGGACTGAGTGGATGCAATATGGATATATCGCTTTCATTTGAAGCAGTGTCATTTAAGCTGGACATTTGTATTGTGGGCATCGATATAACCGAAACGGAGTCTTGTGGCGTCTTGGGTGCACTAAGCTGTTCCGCTGCTAGAGTGTCCTGGAGGGGAAAAAATTGTTTTTTTTTTTTTGTATTTTATTAAATTTTATCAGAATTTGGGCATACCGGTTTCGGTTGCCTTTTTATGTATAGCGACCAATAATCTGGAATTTCACTATTCACTGAACCGTCCAAGGAATTTATTTGAATGAGGAAGCATTTATTATCGCCAAATGTTGATTTAAGTAATTCATATCCTTGTTGAGCTCTTGAATATTAAAGAAAACAAGAAACTAAATTTGGTGCACTTAACATTTTTAACTTGTATAATTGCTATAACAAGTTTAATTAATTTCAAAACATTTTATATATTGAATATTTGTTATAATGGATCACCACTGAAATTGTTATATTTCGAAAAATCTTTAACACAAATCTTAGTTACATTAAGAGCTCGTAGGCAGACGCTGGAACTTCAGAATTGACATTAAAAAATTATATAATTTAAGACACAATAAACAAATTATAAATACTACTTTGTTTGCTTACTTCGATAAGTCTCCTTGGCATCCCTCGTGCAGAACTACATAGCTGTTAAGGACATCATTTGAGTTAAACCACTTTGGCAGCTTTTGGGGCGTGACACTCTGCATTTGAGTTACCCGCTGTGTTAATTTATGGGCTGTTTCTATAATGTTTGGATCACCACTAGAGAGAACAATGAGGCAACTGAGGAAATGCCGTGTAAATTCATGATCTGCAGGGAATTGCACTGTTAAAAATGTCTCACGCCAATGTTCAAACCAAGGTTCAGAAGTGGGCAATTCCAAATCAACCTTGCCTACGGGTAATAAATGTAAATGTGTATTCTTCAGGTGTATAGCGTTCTAGCAATTACCCAGCGACACAAATTTTGTTTTGTCATTGTTCGCATTTGTTACAGCCTCGTTAAGCATCTTCCTCGCGAGGACGGTCTGTGGCGGGCGCCAATCTACGTCACATATATTTAAACGCAACCCCAGCAAGGAAACACTAGTTCCAGAAATATCATGGAATTGCGCTGTAAAATACATTATAGTAATAACTACGATTAACGTCAACTTTATGTTATAATTTACCATCATTTGGGAGCTTGGCAAATGGTTGTAATAACTCAACAAAAGAAAGGTTGTTGCGGTGGCATATTTCATCTGCAAGCGGGCTGTTAACAACTCCAACCAATGGCGAGAATATACTTTGAATGGTTTCACGAACATTGTAGTTCTGTCCAGTTAGATGGATCATTGTCTCGGTCAGCTAAACACTTCTCCCAATTAATGATGTCAAGCAAACCATAGTGTACCATAGTGAACTATGGTACTCTATGACAGGGTTGATAAATGGTGCTTCAAGTGTTGCGCTAATGTAACAAAAAGAAAATGTATCATATCAGTGCAAAAATTACCAAAAACCTTTTTAAGGAAATAATATTGTTTTAAAATTACATGTTCCTATTTTGCGGCTTTGAAGCAAATTTTACAGTTTCGTTTAAAAACTTTAAATATTCGGCTAAAATGATAAGTACGACTGCGTTAATAGATAACTTCAAAGTAAGTGGCATGTACAAACAATAAAATATTAATGACTGGCCAATTGTTAAATAATATTTATAATATTATGTTTGTATTATTTTTACAAAAATGCAATATTTTAAGAATCTACGTTTTGTAAATGCAATGATATTGCAATATATTTGGGATTATTTCATTAATTCGACACTATCTTTAAGATCATATGATATTTTTTGGTTTAAAAGTTATTTTCTAATGTCGCATTATAAAAAAAAAACTTTTAGAAACTTGTCGTTACGGTACCAATGTACTTTTTGGTTTCTAATTGTGCCAAAAATAGCATCACCACTGCTCTACGAATTGAACTATTTACATTCAGCTGATTGAAAAAAAACAGAGAAAAGGCGCGGTGTTGCATTAAATACGAAGTGAAAAATAAAGACGTACTTTTATTTCGGTTTAATTTTATATATCTGTAGCAACATAACAGAGTAGCTTATGTTGAAAATCTTTTGAAATATGCCTATTTTGTGTAAAATGCTGTTTTTAATCTCATTGACAGTTAATACATTATTTAAAGTAAAATTTTTAAAATATATTATTAGGAAGCCTGATCGTTTTGTTGTAAAGTAAAGTAGCATAATTTTGCTTAAATTCGGTTTTTTTTAGAAAAAGTAATGAATAACATAAAAAGTCAATTGCACTTATGTCGACTTAAGCTACTCAGTACAACTTAAGCACAAAAAACCAAATTGTCTTTAGTCTCACTTTTTCTAATTCTTATTTATTTCAATAAAAAGATATACAGGCAGATTTAAATGTGTATAAATTCTTTTGTACTTATTCTCTACGTTACGCTCTTTATGAATTGTCCTCCAACCAAAAGAAGCTCAAACGATGTGAATTCGGTCACCTCAATGGCTGTCTGGTGCTGTATAATCTGACGACCTTCATCGAAACTCAATGACATGAGTGTTATATTGGCTCTAATGAACTCATTTGCCATTCATGCTGTCTCTCCGCATTAGTCTATGCGATTTGTTTTACAATGGAATTCGAATTCTGTTGTGCTTCAAGTTGCTTGCGAAATCTACACTCTCGCGATATCTCTGTGCTGGTTTTTGGGTTTTTTTTTCATAATAGCAGAATCTGAAATTTGTTGGGCCTCTCTCAGTCGCAGTTTACGCTGGTGATTTTATCGTAACACAATCGCCATTTGTTTATGCCTCGCGTTTGTTTTTTTCAGTCTATACTAGCTCATTCGTTCAGTTCTAGAAATTTCTGACGATTTTTGTTAGAAATGGCAAATTTTAATAGAAACTGATGGGTAGCGCCCTCAATCAATCGAGTATGAATCAAGCGCGAATCAGCCCCTCTATTAATCGATAATGGAATAGAGAACTCCTATATCGATTGATGAGGCCATCATTTATGAGTATATAAATATGCATCCTTCTTTCTTTCATACTTGATGATAGAGGGCGCTGTCCTTAATTTCCGTGACAATTTTCACTTTGCCAAGATCATTTTTTACCCCATCGTAATTAAAAAAAGATTCTAAAGAAGTAAACTAAGGGCATTTTGAAGTGAGTTGGCTTTTAAGTTGATCAACGTCAAAATCGAATGAAACTTCAAATTCATGTCATGGTTGATAGCTAAATTTCTGCCTTACCAAAACGTTAAATTTTCTTGGTATGTCATCGACAACGATATGTCTCCACTATACATTTTGTTGACAGAATTGGTATTGTTTCGCATGTAAAAGAGGTAGTCAAAGAGAGTAATTTTAACAATTCCTGTCATATGTGCACATATTCAAGATTGCAAAACACGTTTGTCCCCGGGGGGCAAACGCATCCAACATTTGTCATATTTTACTACATTTTTAAGCTGATGGTGCATCTATGGAAAACATCATATGTATATGGCAGTACAATAAATTGCTTCTCTGATTGTTCCCGTTACTAAACCTATTTTTTTTCTCGAGAGAAAGTGTGTATCGAGATTTTGCGTCATTTTCCTTGTCGTAATATTGGAAGTGTTTTAATGAAAACCAAGAATAGTTGAATTGTGTACGAGTTTCTAAGCGTAAATAGTTGAACTTTAAAATATGTCGGTCTCAGTTGCAGTTGACGTGGTTAAGAATGATCTGCACTTGCGATCATTAAAGTTATCTGGTCATGTGGGATTCGATAGTTTGCCAGACCAACTGGTCAACAAAAGTGTACAAAATGGATTTGTTTTCAACGTCATGTGCATCGGTGAAACCGGGCTTGGAAAATCTACATTGATGGACACCCTTTTCAATACGAACTTCGAGTCCACACCTAGCCCTCATACACTGCCGAATGTTAAACTAAAGTCGCACACCTACGAACTTCAAGAGAGCAATGTCCATCTTAAGCTTACTATATGCGATACGGTTGGGTACGGTGATCAAATTAACAAGGATGATTCATTCAAAGCTGTGGTTGATTACATCGACGGTCAGTTTGAGGCATATTTGCAGGAAGAGTTGAGAATAAAGCGGTCCTTGACTACCTGTCATGATAGCCGCATACATGTTTGTTTGTATTTTATTTGCCCAACCGGACACGGGCTAAAATCATTGGACTTGGTTTGCATGAAAAAATTGGATAGCAAGGTCAATATCATTCCCATAATCGCCAAAGCTGACACAATTTCAAAGGCAGAACTTCAACGTTTTAAAGCAAAGATTCTTCATGAGTTAAATGCGAATGGAGTTCATATATATCAGTTCCCTACAGATGATGAGACTGTAGCAGAGACTAATGCTCTCATGAATGAGCATGTTCCATTAGCCGTTGTCGGCAGCACAGATTTTATTAAAGTGGGAAACAAACAAATTCGCGCACGTCAATACCCCTGGGGCACGGTGCAGGTGGAGAATGAAATGCATTGTGACTTTGTTAAGCTTCGTGAAATGCTTATACGTACTAACATGGAGGATATGCGAGAAAAGACGCATACACGACATTACGAGTTGTATCGCCAAAAACGTCTTGAACAGATGGGGTTCAGTGATGTGGACAGCGATAACAAGCCCATTTCGTTTCAGCAAACGTTCGAAGCTAAACGTTCTAATCACCTGGCTGAATTGCAAGCCAAAGAAGAGGAAGTACGCCAAATGTTTGTTCAGAGAGTTAAGGAAAAAGAGGCGCAATTGAAGGAAAGTGAGAAAGATTTGCACGCAAAATTCGATAAATTGAAACGCGACCATGCTGAAGAAAAACGCAAATTAGAGGAAGCGCGTAAAAAGCTTGAAGAAGATTTTGTTGAATTTAGCCGTGGAAAAGCGCAGATGGCTGTCTCACACCACACCCTTACTTTGGGTAAAAACAAAAAGAAATAAACCACTGGCATTCATTTATAATATACAAGCTTATTTGAATTGCATCTAGCTTACTTAAAATTTATTCCATTGATATTTCATATTATTTAAATCGGCGATTTTCTACATTAAAAAAATCTATGAATAAGCATTTGCAAAATATTCGGTTGAAACAAATATTAACAGTCAGACAAATTTGGAAAAAACGTGAATATAATTTTAGTTCAAAACAAATTTCGAATTATTGAAAAACTTAAAATTAATTTATTCAATCTGAAAACATTACGCAAACGGGCCTTAAAAGTGTTCTGTGTAGTGTGTGTTGATATTCACATATATCTTCCTAGATATTCACATATATCTTTCTAGTTCTATAACAATAATATAATCATTTCGCTGAATCATAATAATTTCACTTAAAAATATAATAACCAAACTTTGATATGCCGTAATAGGAATGTCAGTTAGGAAAATATATCGCAATGTTTCGTTAACTGTAGGGAAATATTATTTCTGATATATAATCCTTCATTGCAATGTTTATGAAAAATTATTCAAAATTACTGTATTATCTTCTTAATATAATTTCATAATGTCATACAAGTTTATAATATATAAGTACATTCATGTAAATGTATTTATTATATGCATATTACACTCAATAAAATATGATAACATAGTTTTAATTCTTATTATTTAAACTAAAATTTTCTTAATTTTGGGAATTGTAATTCTAAACACATGTGTGTATGTATATCGCAGACTAACTCCATACAAAGGGTTCACAACTCAAAATTGCGAAATCAGCTGAAAAGTAACAACAACAAATAGTTCACTAAAGTAATTAGTTATATATGTAGGTATTAAAAAGGGCTTAACTCCGAATAAAAAAATGTAAAAAAACAATTTCTCTACACGGCACTTTTCACTTCTCCGTTCGGATTTGGCATAAAACTGTAGGTCCCTTCCATTCATGTAGTACAAATATAACACGCACAACATGAGTGGATGCGAAACGCACGGCCTAGGCCCGACATTGGGCTTTTGTGCCAATAAAAGAAAAAAGAAGACATGTACATATATCAGCGGGCCGCTATAGGTCTACTATATTATTGAGCATAGAAAGAGGCAAAAGTTTATTTAAAGCAGCGAAAGATCCTATTCACAATCAAATAAGACTTTGAGAATAGCGTTGGTTAGACCATACGGTGTCTCAGTCTGAAATACGGCTATAATTTACCTTGCAGCAACTTTCATTTTTTTTTGCTTGAGTACATTCAACACACCCTATAAATGCAGAGCATTGTGTTGATTGGTTGAAGATTGATAGGTGGGAGGAACAAAGAAGAAGAATGAGAGAGGGAATGCAATCACAAGACACCGATATCTTTATCGGTATCTATGGTATTGTACAACAATTAAATTACAATTGTATCCAGCTGCTTTTCAAGAAGTTGTAAAAATAAACAAATGGTAAATCAACAAATAGGCGAAAAGACTCTTATAGTATACCAACAATTAAAATTTGTTTGCAAACGCGTGATGTTTGTGGTAGACTTTGAGCAAAACATGGAAGTCTTTAGAAAAATGGTCATGGCATATGTAATGTGATATTTTTTTGGTAAAGTAAAGTATAAAACAGGATATTACATATAATAATAATATCATTTTTTTCTTGGTTCATTTTATATTTTTCAGACGTTGAAATTTTTTATAGTTTTGGCTTTTATTGAACTAAGGAGTGAGATTGAAAAAATTTTAACAGACGTTTTACCTAATAATTTTTTTTGGGTCTAAAATTTAAAAATTTCTTTTCTAGTTATCTTTGAAAAATATGTCAGTTATTATTTTTAATGATAAACATGTTGATTTATTGTGAGTTTGGTAAAAAAGAGGTAAGAAAAAGAAATACATCTTAAACTTATAAAAAAATTTCAAAAAAATTCAAATTGGTCCTACAAAAAATTGGTCAAAGAATTGAAGGTCAGCCGTCAAACTGTTTCCAATCTTATTAAACAGTTTTTGGAGAATTTGACCATAGATAGGAAACCTGGTTCGGGAAGAAAACAAGGACCACATGATATTGGGAAAGCCAAGAATATAGAAAGCATATTGAAAAGATCTCCAAACACATCTGTTAGAAAAGCTGCCCGGTTAGCCCAGTGCTCTGACTATTTGGTGCGAAAAGTTAAAGCCAATGCAGGTTTGAAAACATACAAAGTCCAAAAAGTTCCAGACAGGAATGCTGGAAAAAATTTAGACGCCAAAAGTAGGGTTCGGAAATTAAAAGCGAATTTCATGCAAAAATATTCATGTTGGACGACATAATGGACGACGAAACGTATGTACTGTCAGATTTTACGCAGCTTCCGGGTCAAAATTTTTATGTTGCTGATGCTCGAGGAAATGTGAAAGAACAATTTAGAATCCAAAAGCAGACAAAATTTCCTAAAAAATTCCTGGTATGACAAGCTATATACAGTTGCCACAAAAGAAGCAAGTCATTTGTTACAGTGGGCTCTATAAATACCGAAATATACATCAAAGAATGTTTGAACAAAAGGCTTCTTCCTAAGCCTTTAAGAGAGCACAATGTGTCCACATATTTTTGGCCCGATTTGGCATCATGGCACTACAGCAAGAAAGCTCTAGAGGGGTACCAAAGTAATAACATAGTTTTTGTACCAAGAGAGACTAATCCTCCAAATTGCCCGGAGCTAAGACCAGTGGAGAGATATTGGGCTCTTATGAAAAGAAATTTAAAGAGCAAAAAAAAGGTGTCCTTAAATATCGAAGATTTTAAAAGGAGATGGGCAAACTGCTCCAAAAAGGTGTTTGAAACAACTATCAAATCTCTAATGGAAGGCTTACCAAAAAAGGTCCACGAGTTCATAAATAGTTAGAACTATAAAAGTTATTTTTTTCTGTAATTTGTAAAATATTATCAATTAAAAAAAGAAAATCAAAACTCTAAAATCAACCGTTTAGAAATTATTGAGTTTTATATATGTTAAGATTTTTTTGATCTCACTCCTTATATGCACGACATATATAAGTACATAGTTATATTGTACATGTTATCAAATATACAGGGTTAGGCGGTTGATGTGTTACCAACTTCACACCCGTATATCTGGCAACGCGATACTGCCAACTATGTCAAATTCATACCAATGACAGCTGTTTTTATTGTTTACAAGCACTTGCGTCTAAGTTGTATAGAACAAAAGTTATTCGAAATGTAATTCACACGTAATAGTGTGATTGCGTTATATTTGAGTGGAAAATCACAACCAGCTATTGTTCGTGAGCATCAGGCCTCTAAAAGTGAATAAAATGTTTGTGTATCGCACCATAAATCGTAATGATACCTCACCTGAAATGGTTCGGAAAGTGAACACTCGTCTTGAACGAAATCTATGTGGTAATCAAATGGCCAAAGAACTGAAAATATCACAGCAAAGCATCCGACGAATATTCCAAAATGAGCTCAAGGTAAAGCCTTACAAGTTTCAAAAGGCACATGATCTTACTTATTTTCTTCTTTTAATGGCACAACAGCCCAAGGAGGGCCTAGAACAAGCTTTTCGCATCCACTCATGTCGTCCGTCTTATTTTTGTACATGAATGGAAGGGACCTACAGTTTTTTGCCGAATCAGAACGGCGAAGTGAAAAGCTTTTCATAGGCAATTTTTACTCGTGTAGGTTTGCCATTGCCTGCCAAGAGATGGTACCGTGTACAAAAAGTGATTTTTTTTTTTACATTTTGATTTTGCCTGTGCCGAGATTCCAACCTCGGACACTCTGCGTAACCACAGCGACCACCAAGATCTTACACCAAAGCCAAAAAAAGTTAGACTCGTAAGAGCAAAGGAGTTGTTACGCTTGCAAAATATTTGAGCCTAATTTTCCATCTCAAGTAATGGTATGGCCACCAATGGACGCTATCGAGCGTGGTGTCAAAGTAAATGCGACTTATTATAGGGGAATTGTTTTGGAAGCTGCTTTAAAGCAGTGGGCACGCAAACATATCGGTCGTACTCCGTGGACTTTTCAACAAGACTCGACACCGTCTCATAAATCTCGTGTGAACCAAGAATGGTTGAAAAACCATGTTCCACACTTCATTTAGTCCACACAATGGCTTTCAAATTCGCCAGATGCAAATTCGACGGACTATTCCATCTGGACCATTTTTGAGAGCAAGGTGAAGACTAAAAAATATACCAGTATGGATGCGCTGAAGAAAGCCATATTACGGGAATGGGCCAAAATACCGCAAGATCATTTTTTAACCGTTTGAAGGCCATAGTCAAAGCAAAAGTTGGCCACATCGAGCTAAAGAGAATGTATTCTAAATTTTTTATTATTTCCACACATTTTTGTAATTTGAATCAATAAAAAAAATTTCACACAAAAAAAATATGGTCGTTAACAGTTCAATCGCCTAAACCTGTAAATGGCATTTGTACCTCACCCAACATTATATGTATCCTAAAGTTCCAGGGAGTAACAAAGGGCCAGAACAAAGTTTTTCTATTCAGATCTTCATATCTTACGGCAGTCTCTTGACTTCGCTCCAGCTTAGATTCATAGCGCGTGGATTGAATTTAAACGTTCTCATAAAAGTTTTGAAGATGAACCACGCACTAGACGTCCAAAAAGTGCTTCGACACCAGACATCATTGAAAAACTACATGTTACTGTTCGTGAAAATCCAAGTGCGACTATGTGTGAAATAGCTGATACCATAGACATCTCAGAGGAACGAGTTCACCACATTTTACATAAAGAAATACATTTGAAAAAGCTGTTTGGAAAAGTTGGGCCGCAAACAGTTGTGTCGAGTTTAAACAAAAACTCGATCGAAAACGAATTTCTCGGTGCAATTTGGAACGTTTTATGCGGAATAAAACGAATTTCAAGCGTCGCTTCATAACTGTGGATTAGACTTGGGTCTACCATCATGATCCTAAATTAAAACAGCAACGTTTACAGTGGACTGAAGCTGGATGTTCGGCACCAAAGCAGACAAAGTACGATCGATCGGCAAAAAAGGTTATGACTACCTTTTTCTGGAATGGCAACCGGATTTTGTTGATTGCTTATCTTGAGAAAGGTAAAACAATAAACTCAGAATACTATTGTACCTTTTTGGATAAATTGGATGCAGTAATTCGCGAAAAAAGACCCGTTTAAAGAAGAAAAAATCATTTTTCATCAATACAACGCACGTCCCCACAGAAGTGTTTTCACAATGACTAAATTCAAGGAATTAAAGAACGAATTGCTTGACCATCCACCGTATTCACCAGATTCTCCTTCGTGGAAAACGTTTTGCGAATTTGCATTGAACTGTTAGGATATTATACTGAATAAAAAACCAAAATTCAAATCAAAATAACTGTGTTTTCATATTTAGTGTAGAGACTTCTCACGTAAGCTGTATATTCTGAATTAATAAAGTTTTTCAAAATATCTCCACACCAGCGCCTCCTACCAAGCAAAAAAACAAATAACCAGAAAAGCTTGAACCAAACTTACGGTGTAAATCTTAGCTCAATAGCTTTTATGGTTCGGAGATCATTCATTACTAACAAACGGACAAAGGATTTTAGATATAAAAGTGAAAGTTTTATATAAAAATTGTTTTATTTAGAATATTTTATTCAAAATGACAAATTTAACATTAGTTATGAACAATTGTTTTATTTGAAATAATGAAATAAAAGTTTTTTTAAGAACAGTAAATTTAAATATCAATTATAAGCGAGGTAAACCAACACGCGTCGCTGTCTAGAAACTCTTGCTGACCAACTCAGCTGTATAGCTAAAAACTAACTGCATAGCTTAATGATTTACTATTCAAATTTCTTTACACTTTGCGCTTTAACTTCTTATTCCGATATAGTATAAGAGATAAAGATACAGGTGCAGTCTGGAAACAGTGGGACTATGTCGCTTTCATTCTGCAAAAATTATGATAATCATTTCCATCATTTCTGAGAGATGGTAAGTATGACACAGTTGCAGCGTACAAAGGTAGAGCGGACAACGGCAACCCAACAGCTTTTCAAAATACCAAATATTATTGTCGATTTTGGTTTGGTCAAAAATCACAAGCAGACCCGCGATAATTGATAATTGATGTCTATAACACATGATCTAGAATCACTTACCCCGGGTTTCATTTTTAAGATTTAGCCACAAATGAACTTTCGCATGGAAATCTGAAAACTATAGAGAAAATTAATAAAAGAAAATTAGAACAATCGTCAAAAATACGACAAGAAAACCGATCACGCGCTTTATTGTCTATTCCCTTTATAGCCCACCTCCCTGTGCATCACAATCAGTCACGTACTTGTTACCCAAAACGAAAGTAAATGCCGTCTATGTTCTTATAGAAATTATTGCAAACTACTTATTTCCTTTTTATGAAACGTTTAGTAATTTCAATTATTTTTGGTCCACGTGGGCTAGCCGGTAGTGTCCGGGGTTCCTATCTCGGCCTGAATGTGATGTAGTCAATATTGAGAAACTAAGATTAATGTCAAAACATAATCGTCTAATGAGTAGTCAAACATACAGGGTTTTGCTTTATTATAGTAGAATCCTAAGGGCCGCCAACAGAACCCGTCACTTACCAAGAAAAGTGAAAAAAAATTAAGAAGAAATGTCAGAAATATCACAAAAAAACATATCATGCGCCTCACCTCCACCTCCCCCGCCATCACAATCATTCATGTAGGGGCCATCATGTAGGGGTAAATTCTGTATAACGACATAACGTAAAACCGCTCTCGGAAAATGTTTTGCTTATCACGTTTATGCACTTTGTATATAAAATATATAAAATACAGTCCATTTTAATTTTGTATGGTATGTATTTAATTTATTTTTTTTTTAATTTAAAGTTACTCTGTAGGCTTTTTGGCCCGATTTCCTGAGGAAATTATATCGCCATAACTGTATGTATTTATTTCTAAATATAATTTCAGATTATACCAAAAACACAGCGCTGTCCTTTGATGTTAAAAGTTACAATATGGCAGCTCTATTTAAAACAAATGACAACCTTCCAATGGAAATTGTTTGGCGGGAAAGTAAAAATAACGCTGGAATTGTCAATTTATGTAGTGCTGTGTCTAGCTTGAAATTTAAGAAGTTCGATAAAAAAGTATATTCGCAGGCAATAAAATAGGTATATTTTTCTAAATTTGTAATGCCAATATTTGCTGAAATTTTAAAAAACGATTGTTCTCAGGTTTAATCAAACATTAGCACATTTACAAGTACAATTTTCGTTGAACCCACATAACTTACATTGCGATAGACCTCATCCGAAAAAGAGGAGACATGGCAAAAGTGCACATCACGAATGTTGTTGTATTGGATAATCCGAGCAGCTTCTTCAATCCGTTTCAATTTGAGCTTACTTTTGAATGCATAGAAGAGTTGAAAGAGGATTTAGAGTGGAAAATGATTTATGTCGGCTCTGCTGAATCTGAGGAACACGATCAGGTATTGGACACGATTTATGTGGGACCAGTGCCGGAAGGCCGTCACATATTTGTATTCCAAGCTGATCCACCAGATGTTACAAAAATCCCTGAGCAAGATGCTGTTGGAGTAACAATTGTTTTGCTGACTTGTTCTTATCGTGGCCAAGAATTTGTTCGTGTCGGATATTTTATCAATAATGACTATGCGGATCCGGAGATGAGAGAGAATCCTCCACCTAAGCCACTTTTTGATAAACTTACGCGTAATATTCTAGCAACGAAACCACGTGTTACCCGCTTTAAGATTAATTGGGATGATGCGCCTTCTAATGGTCTGTCAAATGGGAGCGTCATGCTTCCACATACTATTACTATGGACCATGAAGATGACGATATTCAGTGCAGCCCATCTACATCAGCTGCTGCTTCTACCTCCATGTCGGCGAACGTTCACGATCAGAAAGTTTCCAATGTGCCTGAAGCATCTATTGATGACAATAGCTTAGTCATGCCTATCGAAAACGGCGTCAATGCACTGAATGAAAACTCTAATTCGCTGGCCATGGAGTGTTAAAGGCTGCAGCATCAACGCGTTTTTTTGTACCTAAGCTATTTATTACGAAATTCGGAAGGCTCAATCGCCCTGTTCTGTTAAGTTATTCCGTTCGATTTTCTTTTTATAATTATAATCATAGCTCATAATTTATCACTGTATCATTTAAATAATAATACAAAATTATCTAAAAAAAAGTGCTAATTGAGATTTTGCGAAATTTTACTGAATGTAGTACAAAGAAAATTTCAGCGATATCGTTTTGCTATTCGTTTTCCCTACGGTAAATAATTTGCTTCGGTCTTATTAAATATGTACTAATTGCAAGTTATTATTTGGCACGGAGTAACAAATTGATACCTTGGAGCTTGCGGAAAGATAGCTACAATCGGGGATACGTTCCTCTTTTTGGTGACAACTTTTAAGAGTATTTTCAGCTAAGAGGTACTTAGTTTCTTTCTTTAACGACACACAGCCCAAGAGGGCCTGGGCCGAACTTTAAGTCAACACACGGTGCAGAGCACACGCATTGCAGACTATTGTTATATTTGTACATGAATAGAAGGTAAGTGCGTACAGTTTTATGCCGGATTCGGACACCTTATAGCGGGCCACACTACCAACTACGCCACGTCAAGCGCTAGTAGTAATTTTTTAAGTACAATTTAATCACCAGAAAAGGTAAATACATACTGAAATGTACAAACTATGAATTATATAATGGATTAAAATAAGTTTAAAATGAATAATTTTGCGCTATGAATTTCACCACTAAAAAACGTTTATGACTAATGTGTACGAGTATAATACTAAAATGTACTAAAAAGAAAAAGAAATTCTCAACTATATATAAAACTCGGCCAAGATCGATCATCGGTTATAGGGCCAGTTAAGTAATATATAAAACTTAAAATCAAAAATTAAAGTGTAGGGTGCCCATAGCAAATGTTTTTATAAGATTAACACATTTGCATTTGGTATTAGCACCCTACGCTTTAATATTTGATCATAAGTTTTATATATAGCTTTTTACTTTTTAGTTCATTTTAGTATTACAGGGTAACATAAGTGTTTAAAATTTTCTCGAGTATTGTAATTTATCCGCAATTTTCTTCATTCTTTTATTATTCTAAGTAATCGAGAGTACATCTGATTTAATTTTTGTGTGGTCCAGATTTAATTAGCTATTTTTTTTATTGATATTATGACTATTGATAGGAGGGAGAATGAGAGAGGGAATGTAAGCACACAGGTCACCGATAAAGAGATAGACAGCCATTTTGGCAAGTGTTATGCCTGTACCACAATGAACTTCAGTTTATCAGCGTCGACTATGACCGCATGTAGCGTCAGAGGCCAAGCTTGATATATTTGTACATTAATGGAAGGGCCCTACAGTTTTAGGCCGAATCCGAAAGGCGAAGTGAAAAGCTTTTCATAGGCAATTTTTACTCTTGTAGGTTTGCCTTTGCCTGCCAAGAGGTGGTGCCGTGTATAAATTTTGTTGTTGTTCTTTTTATTTATTTAATTTAATTTTATTTATATATTTTATTATTATTTTTTTTTTTTTTGCCTGTGCCGCGATTCGAACTCCTGAAACTCTGCGTAACAGTCCGACGCACTACCGCTGAGCTACAGCGACCACCACTGAGGTGAATTCATCGTTGTGCCAATATCGCACATACCTGGATCGCAGTATAAACACGATACTTCCAACTCTTTCTAATGAAACAATGGAGAATGCACATAGAGAAGGAATGTGAAAAAATAGTAAAACGATTCGAAAAATGAATGGCGTAACTTTCCAAATATGTGCGAAGACGCTATTGGTTCACTTCAACAATCTGCCAAACCATATATGAAAATCAATGCTTTTATGCTACGCGCCCCCAAACGTGGTGATCGATTACACGGGGAACATTGATCCTGCGGCATGGGATATGTTAATCAATTTTAGATTGGTCTGCTGAATACGAACATAATAATGTTTTTGTTGAATTGAGATAAAGCAGAAATGGTCGGGGTTATTAACCCATGACTTGCGACTTGAAATAAAACTTTTGTAACAAATCCCAATAAATTAGATAATATAATCAATGGGGATTTTTTAACACTCAAAAATTATGAACAAGGTGCTATTCGTTAAAATCTCGGACAACAGTAAGTATTACTCACTTACTTACTTCGAAAAAGACACGTTAATGAGGGTAGACTAGTAAAAAACGTGTATTTTTTATATAACGGTTTATCATGAGAACCAGAGGCAATTCAAACAAAATAATTTATAGGCTGAGTACTTCATAATCATAGAAGTATGTATCTAAATTTACTCTATTAACTTATGCAGCCAGGCGATCACTCAAGTGTCCAACTATATTTTTACTACTGGTGAAGTCCCAAATTGTTTTCAAAGAGCCACCATATTTTCTGTCTACAAAAATGGTAACCCAAAGGAGGCTGCTAATTACAGAGGAATCTCTTTACTAAACTGCATTGCAGCAGTCTTTACTGTAGTAATTCTCTGTAGACTTACGAATTGAGTTGAAAAAAATAATTTACTAATTGAATTGAATCAAGCGGGGTTTATAGAAGGATACTCCTCTTTAGCCAATATATTCTCCTTGATCAACTCGGGTAAAAGCTGTACACAGAGAGGAAAGATTTTATATGTATTTTTCGTTGACTTCAGGGCGGGTTTCGTTGTTATTGGCACAAAGGCAATAAGGTATAAGGTCAGCAATCTTGGCTTCTCAATAAAGGTGCTGAAAATTCTGCAAGAATTATGTAAAAATAACACTGCGACGGTGTGGGTTGGTAACACAAAACTTTAAGTTCTTGAACAATGTGGGGCTAGAAGATGTGAATAAATATAAATACCTCGTCGTATGTGCAAAACACAACATCAAGTTTGGCCTTCACTTATAATATAAACTGAAGGATCCTTTGTAAAGTGGATCAATATTAGAGGTCCCCTCCTACTTAAGGAATATACTGCTGAAGGACGAGATGAACTGCATACATACCTGTCAGTCGTACCTTCAGAGTACCTTGGGTATTCGCTCAAAGTTGGGTATTTGCCCTCTTCACCTGTCCTGCTGATGATATTTATAATAGGTATGAGGCACTAAACTACGAAAATATGACACTTGATAAACAAAATAAATTCCGTTTCAAATTTGAACAATCCATTTTTAAGTTGTCAGCAACTTAAAAATATAAAATTTCAATTATTTAAATATATAATAAATATAAAAAAATCGTAAAATATATAAACATAAAGTTACAACAAAATTCAAAAATTTATAAAAAAATGAATCCAGATCGACAAGTTGGGGGAAACGATTGTATGTGCTGCTCTAACTGTGATCGTTCGCCGTCTCCAGATGAATGCACGCAAGTGTGAGTGAGAACGATATAAATTTGTGCATGATAAACTGGTGATAGTGAAATGTGATTTTTTTTAGATCAAGATTAGAACCTCCCAACAGAAAGGAGTGCATTTGTACACCAAAAGTTTGTAGCATATTTGGAGGCCATGACACCAATTACTCTCCAGATGATGATTGCCCTGGTCCACGTAAGTGCTTCTTGCTAATTTTTGGTTTATTTCGTTCTGAAAATGTATAATTGTTTTTTTGTTTCGCTTGAAAAATGCGAAAATTGAAATTAAATTTTGTGAGGTAGCATCGTCAGGTCTGTGTAATTTGTAGACAGGTTAAGGTATACTACATATGTATGGTATGTACTATATGTAAGTACACATAGCACCGCACCTCGACGATGGTCAGTCTAAGATGCATTCCTTGACGTTGAAATGAAAACTGTTTTACCAAGTTTTATAATTGCCAATGCGTGAATGGGACAGGAATGATTTTCAAAGGCTTTAATTTTGTAAGAAAGTGTGTGCCTACTCCATAAAAGTTCTGCAAATGTGTGTACACATTATTAGGTGAAAATAATCAGACACACACAAGCGAAAAAAAAACAAAATTACTGCATAAGCTCGTGGGCTACTGAGAGCAATAGTTTTTGTACGATTTATGTACTCATCTGAGAATTTGAGTGAATCAGGAAGAAAACTTACTGCAGTATTCATGTGTGATATGATTAGGAGATAATGAGAAAATGTATAGTTGTGGAGCATAGAAGTGATCGCAGGAATTCAAATTGTTTAATTGCATACACATTTATGCACATAAAGGAAAATTTAACTAAATTATATCAAATGGAAGAAACACGAAGTACCACCACCAATAAGAATGCTGGGAAGAATAAATTTATTTCAGCTTGAGATCCACCACGAGAAGGGCCTTTTGTGGAAGAAAAGAGAATTAATACTTTGTGTTTGTTTTTGTGGCTTACATGTGTTTTCGGGATTTTTTTACTTTATTTAAACTACCAGTCCCGTCTCTTTTATTTCTTTATACTCTCCCACAGGTCCTCGTTCCACAGAAAGCTGTCGCTATCATGAGAAGGAAGAACGGGGACGAGTTTTATGATTTTTCATTTTCTTCCGCTCATATTAGTAGTCGATAGAAAAAAACCAAACTAAGGTAAAGAAGAGAGACAAACACAAAAAGTGAACACGAAAATTAAATATAGGGTCATATTTTTTTCATAACGAAATTATGTAGGTACTCTCACATCTGGCAACACTAGTCCGATTAAGTCAAACGAACACATTTCATGCTACATTTTGTGTGAAGACAGATGCGTAATTCGTCGCTAGTGTTAAAAGTTATATTGATTTGAAAATGAGTGGAATATCTGAAAATAACGTTACGTGATTCTTTATTACTATAGAAAAGGTAAAACTGCTGCAAAAGCATGCCGACAAATTGTTGCGGTTTGCGGTGAGGATGCTGTGAGTGAACGCAAGACCCAGGAGTGGTTTGCTTGATTCCGTTCCGCATATTTCGATATCAAAGATGCACCACTCACTGGAAAAGTAGAAAAGCCGATGAAATGTTGCACATGCATGAACAGCACTTCCGCTCCATATTTAAGTGAGGTTCCCTTTTGCCGAAACGTCCGTATATAAGGGACGTCTGCGTGAAACCACTTCGCCTACATAACTAGCTTGGATGGGTTCAGTTTGGCATGGCAGTGTAGCACGGTGGTTTGTCGGGACGATTATTATCACTCATTCTTGCCATTCACCCTCACATTCACTGAATTGTCACATCATCCATTTTAAACACATTCATACACCTATCAGCCAAACATCCAATCTCCTAAACATTCACATATTAATACACCCAGACTGACACCAACTCATACCGACACAGAGCTTCCCCTCCCCTTCATCTAAAATTAGCATATAGCCATGAACAACACTTACGCTCCATATTTAAGTGAGGTTCTCTTTTGCCGAAACGTCCGTATACGGACGTCAACGTCTGACCGCCTACATATTTGTTCCTACACTGTCTACAGACTATGACACCTACATCAACCATGGTGAAAATTTAAGCACTCAAGTACCTTCTGTATGGTACCTTAAATTAACGTTTGGTTTCAATAAAGGGTAATTTTTTAAGAGCTTGGTTTGCGTTAATTCAAAAACAGACAGAAATTTTAAAAAAGTGAATGAAATTTTTACTTGGATCGATAAATCAATTCCTGCCATTTACTTTTTAACGATAATTTCACTTAAATGTTGCTCGCGGCTACGCTTCAAGTGGTCCATTCTGAAGGTCAAATTTTGACACACTTTTTCATACATTTCGGCCGGAATCTCACCAATGACGCGTTCAATGTTGACTTCCAGAGCAGCAATCGTGTTTAGTCTAACGGGTTCAAATTATACCATCTTGGTGGCCAATTGACTGCACCAAAACGTGAGATTAACTGCTCATCAAATTCGCCTCTCAATTGTTGCATGGTTTCGCGTGTAGTGTGGCATGTGGCACTTCCTTGACTTGGAAAACCTTGTTTTGGTTATTGACCCTACGAAAGTCGTTGGAAAATGTAGCAGGGTGTGGTGGCGTTGGTCATATTGCATACAATTTCTTGTGCTAATGCAATGAGTAAAGAAATGAGATTTACGTATGCCACGTGTTGCGACGAGCGTTTTGAGAATCACAATGTGTTCTGACGCCGGTTGACCACGGAGTCTGATGCTGCATTTTGTTCAGAGCGATTTTCGATGGCATCTTAAGTATGTAGGCGAGTATATAAGTAGGAACGATTCAACAACGGAAAATTTTGAAATTTTGGATATCAGTTTTGTTGCCAAGATGATGAGATGATGCTCCCAAGCTTGATGCGTTTCCTTTGGCAACATGGCGACGAGATGGTGTACGATCCAATGCTTAATTTCATCTAAGGAGTGTTTTAAACGTTTGAATTCGTTAACGCATACATTGGCGGCATTAGGCATTGACTTAATGTTATCAAAGCGTTCTTTATGAAGCTTTGGAAGAGTATAGGTATATGTATAGGGCATTCATATGGTGTATAAACAATATTCGCTGATTATCGTACCGTTTCACGAGCTGTATTGTAATTGGCTGCGGTTGGTGGGATGATGCTTAAATTTGTTGAAAGTCACTTGACAGTGCCTTTTTAAAAAATATAAAATCTTTCAACATCATTCAGATTCGAATTAGTTAGCTGGGACGAATCATAAAAGGACGGCCAATCTATGAATTTACCAGAAAATGTTGGAATCGGAATATTTGACATTGGAACACACGATATTCAATTAGATTGAGTTGGAAACAATTCTGCTGTTTCTCTAATGAGCTCTGGTGGGAACCATTTCTCTTCTCATTCGCTTAGAATAGATTTCGTCAGAATGAATTTCAATAATTTTAGTATGAGACTCAATAAAAATATACCACTTTCTTCAAGCGTTGTGCGAAGTAAGTTTTCGATTTTAGTTTCTTTAACTAAATGATTAAGTTGCACTCTAACGAGATCTTCACAGGGAGTTGGTTCTGGAGCCATTCTCAACGATAAAATCTAATTGAACTACCTACCAAACGGAATTGCACCCGCTTACCCGATTCCTTTATTTGCAGCGACGTCAGATCGAACTGTTAAATGTTGCTGATAACCGTGTTGTAATGTTATTATCGTATCGTCTGATATAGCGGCCGCTATGGCGTGTGGTCGCGTAGTGGTGCGTTGGACTGCTACGCAGAGTGTCCGGGGTTGGAATCTCGGCACAGACAAAATCAAAAAGTAGAAAAAATAATTTGTCTACACGGCACCACCTTTTGGCAGGCAATGGCAAACCTACAAGAGTAAAAATTGCCTATGAAAAGTTTTCACTGCTCCGTTCGGATTCGGCATTAAACTGTAGGTCCCTTCCATTTATGTATGTACAAATATATCACGCACAACATAAGTGGATGCGAAAAGCTCGACCTAGGCCCTCCATGAGCTGTTGTGCCATTAAAAGTAAAGTAAGATATATCGGCTAATACTGTACGGATCTATAGTATGCTTTGAGGATGACTGAAAATTTATTTGTAATGATGTGTATTGAGATTCCCCTCAATACACACGGATCATCAAAATGTTTATGCGTGTCACGGATAAGGAACGCAACTGCGAATTTAAAGAAAATTCATGGGTTCTTCAATTCTAATTTTGCTTTAATCGGAATTAACAAGAACAAAAAATTTGCAATGAGTAGTAAAATTAATATACGTTTTCTGACTGAGATGGGTAATTAATTTTAGGCAGAGAAAATAACAAAGCAGTACATTTGGTTGTACAATGCAGTACAACAGCCCAAAAAACAATTCCGTAATTAACAGTTGGCCACATTAAAAATATCAGACCCAGAATTTCAGATGTCTTTTCTGAAAGATGACCATCGCATGTCTCTTTCGATTTTTTCTATTACCAAACAGTAGAAATTTATCAAAATCCATGGAAATACGTAATATGGTGAATTCGAGTTCTTCTAACAATTCTTTCGTTCCAAAAAACCTTTATTTGTTTGAGCCAGCACTGGTCGTGAATGGTACTAAAAAGTTTAACCTTTATTCTACACATGAAACAAATTATCTATATTTAAATGGTAGACCATACCTAAGTTCATTATAGGGCCATATTTGCCTAATTGAGGATGTATTGCGTATAGCGAATTAAGTGTTAATTTCTCATTGTTTGTTATGCAGTTGAATGATTATGGAGCTTTGCGGGTGTTAACGTTAACGTGGTGCCATGGTGGTTGTTCTCGGTTCAGCTATTTTAATAAGTTTTTTTTCTGAAAACTTAGTATAATGAGTTTGTATGAATATGAATTATATTTCCTTTCTACTCCCCATCTTAGCAGGTGATTGGCCTACCGGATACAGTGGGACGTTGATATGATAGAACCATTACAGCCTAATCAGTAGAAAATCAGAAAAAATTCGTCACCATTCTTTGAAGCGTGAGAAATATGGTAAAAAACTCAAATTGAACGAAAAAATTGTTTTTCGAGGTATAACGATATTTGAGGAAAAAATTCGGCCGATATTCATATATTGTATATTGTACTTCAAATTTAAGTCTCTCTATGTATTTTAGAATCTCAATTTTATTTTGCTTTTATACTCCTTAATTTTTCATTAAATTGAAAGTACAATGCAAACAATAATAAATGGAAAAGGGATCAACAACCACTGGGATGCTTATAAATGTTTTAGAAACTATGCACCGTGTGATGAAATATAAGATTAGCTAGCAAAAATGCGGGTTTTTAGTGAAATGTGGAATATTAATCTCTCCACTAAGGTTCTCTGATCCAACTGCATGAAATTTGGTGTCTATAATAACGGTAATTCTGAATGTAATATGGACATTGATCGGTGCCATATCTATGTAGTAAAAAAAAAATCATGCTCAAGCATACGTTAAACATTTCTTTATTATTTTTGTTGTTGTTGTTATTATAAAAATTAAATTTGGTTGGGGCTGTGGTGTTGGCATGCGGCAGAATATAAATCTGCTCTTCTCCTTAGCATTTTTTATCCATGAATCGTATCCATGCCACTTATTTAAGGTATTCCTAAGATGTCTTATTTAGGGTCGTATACTATCAATTGTTAAAAATTAGTAAATTTCTAATACAAAATTTTATGACAGTATTGAATTGGAAAGCTTGTATCATAAAAAGAAAACTAACTTTTAGAATTTACACAGAATGGTCTGTGTTGTGAGATAGATATATGGAATTAAAACTCATTGGTATTATGGCGTAAATTTCACTGAAGATTAAAATAATTTCGTACATTGCTTTATTTTAGTTCTTCTAAAACTTGAATAGATAATAGATAGATGTAGATAATAAGTACATCACTCAGTCCTTCTGATTCACTAGTTTTAAATACATACAAAGGTATTTTTTATTTTTCTGTGGTTTGTGAATGTGATCTAGCGAGATATAATATGAAAGTCAATGGGTGAATATGGTCTATTAATTTCATTCAATTAATTCTTCCGTTTATTCTGAGCCCGCTCATTCTTATTATCAACCAATGTTTTGCTGCTTCTAGTTTCCCAAAAACTTAGAAAATTGCCACTGTAATTCCGTTAGCTTGGATTATATGAAAATATCTTCTGATAATGAGCATCTTACTTTGCTGTGCCTACTGTGTGAACCTAAGAGCTCTTTATGGTTTCAATGATAGTGCGGGTTTGTTGATGACTTTTGCTTTAAGATGACTGAAAACCTGGTCTTCTTAGTGTATGGAGTATGATAATGAGATCTCTCTCTATCTAAAATATCTTTGTTTACTTTTGTTCGTCCCCCTTTATAGGTACATAAGTACATATGTTGGTATGTCCGCGTTAGTATAGTAGTCAGCAATATTGCTTAAATTGGTTTCTAAGTGAACTTGTCTCTAAGTTGTGTTGATCATGTGAATATTGTTGTAAAAAAGTCTTCTTAACCTAATGAGGCTTAACTGTGTTTAACTGTTGAAACTAAGAAATGATTAATAATGAATACAATTAATTCTACCTATAGTTATGTACTGATGCCGAAATTGTATATAGAAAATTGGATTCTCTGTCACTTCAAGCTTGATACGATCATATCTCGGACTGAAGACATAAATTTCTAGGTTGAACTATTTCTGTATGCCTTAAGGCTAGGAGTTGAATGGACAGCACTCCAACATACATAATTGATAAATTACAGTTCTTTCCAGTGTCGCCTGACATAAGAATTTATCCAGTAGAAGTACAGATTTCGGCTTGGTGTAAAAAATTCGTGTTTTCATACGTTTTCATTTCTAAATAAGACAAAATGGTGCAATTTTGCCAGCTTTCTCATTTTCTGCTGAAAATGTATTGAAATTGCACTGAAGTCCGAATACAACTCGTGAATTTTGAAACGTCACAATCCGACGATCATTCAATTCCGTTAACCATATTAAGTTTTTTTTAACTATGTTTACCGTTATTAAGCGAAATTAAAAGTTCCAATCAGAAGTACCCAAAATCTACCGCTTGGATCGGAAAATGGTAACTCTCTTCAAGACCATCGTTGGATTATAATGAAAGGAAGAGTATGTAGAATTATTAGAATTCGCCAAAATGACAAGAAAATGAACATAACTGAAACAAAGTGCATTACAACGTTCTTTCCGGCGGTTCTGCGGAGTTTGCATTAATTTTAGATATTGCTGATAGTTTAACTCTCCTTTCCTCAATCTTAGGCAAACTGTGAATATTTAGCACAATTAATCTCAACAACACTATAAAAAGGAATAGTCTCGGTTCGGAAACTTTGGTTGGTATTTTTCACTCCATGACTGTTATCAATAAAAAGCCACTGTCGTCGATTGCAACTCTTTAATGCGCAGAATGAATAAATCTGCCATGTAGGTGCTGAATAAACCATGTTTTTTTTTAAATAAAATATAAAAATCGTCATTGCCTAACGATTTATGTTGTATAACTAACAGAAGCTGTGTTCTGTGTGCATATCCGCTTAATTTTTTGTGAACAACACTAAGATGAAATTTAAATAAAATTTATGTCATAAATAAATATAATTTTGACCCATAAAATAGCCCAAAATTCAAAACGAAACGTTCTTTCTATCTGAGACACGTTTTTGCACCGCCAATTTCCAAATAAATGTTTTCGTTCAAATAAAATGTGAAGATTACAAAAAATTTCATACAAACTTTTGATTACCTTTTTACAGTCACTATTTTATTTGCCTTCTTCCCCACTCACAATAAGATATATGGCGCCATTAACATACCGCTGACTTTCAAAATTAGAAACTAAGACTTGGCTACGCTTTTTTATCCCGGTTGTAATTCTTCGCAGGGTATCGCCGCGATATAATGATGTAGTACAAAAATGTTCAAGCCAGTATGCGCGACAAAAGAAACACAGCTTTAATTAGTTTTAAGCTTCTAATTATCGAATATTACTCAAATCAGTAAAAATTTAATGAACCGATTTAATCGGTTATATACATTACTAACAGCTGTCAGATTTAATAAGCCAAAATTTGTATCGTAGTCTTTAAGTTTACTATTATTATTACTATCCACTGTCATTATTATTGTACAAGTAGTTACATATTTATATTTACAATTGTACGGAAAAGATTTAATCTTTTATATTAATTAATAAATACTCTTTTCATGTTTAATTAAAAAAATTCAGAACCACTTTTGGACAGTAAGTTAACACATTTTTTTAATAATTTTGGTTTTGTTAATTTTTATTTAAATATTTATTACTTACTTATTTTTCTTGGTTTTGGTTCCATTTGTTGATGTATAGGCAATTTAAAAAGCCATAAACCTTGCACAGAGTGTGTATAAAAAAAGAAAATTTTGAATTTTGTGAGTTTTTTTTTTAAATATATTTTGGTGGCTGTGCAGGGTCGAACCTAGACCAGTACAGCCCATTGTGATACCACATGGTTAGAGCTACTGTTTAACGCCGGTTTCAAAATGCGAGATGCAATTTGTTATAACATGGTGCAATTTGTTATAACCCTTTGAAAATTGTTTTCTTTATCTGCTCCTGATAACTATGTACATATCTATGATTTATATGCTGTTATGTATGTACTTAACTGCAAATGGAAAAGAATTAAGTCAAAATACAAAACATAGAAGAGGTAGAAAAGCACTAACCTCATTCGAATTGCTCCTTAGATTTTATTTTCATTTTGCTGATCTTGGGTGATCTTAAGTGACGATATTGCTTCGGCCTATGAGCTTGGTATATATGGTACTATGTATGTACTTATAAATATTATAATATATATATAATATAACTTATTTGTTTAAGTTATGCAACGATAAGATTAAAGTTAAAAATAATTTGTATTTCAGGTACTAGATATAAACCGAATTTGAATACGCTGGGCTCGCCTATTGGGCTTGTAAAATCAACTACAGTTTTAAATACAAAAAGCGATAAAATCTCTGATTTGCAGCCACAGCGATTAGCAACATACATGAAGGCGTTTGCAAAGATTTATTTAACCCCGGAGAATGAGTGGAATTCTGCAGTAATAGAATTTTTATTGAAAGAGGGCCAGCAATTATACACTGAATCTAGCAATAGTGTTGTCCCTCAGGCTGACTCCCCTCCAGAAATTTATACTGAAACAGAGTCGAAAGTAAAACGTTGGTTCGATATGGGTGAATATTCTTTTCAATTGGAGCTAAATGAAAAGTTTGAGCTAAATCCGTCGACGCCTGCTGAGAATCAACCGATTCCTGACACGCACATGGCATTTTTTAGGCAAAGTCTGAAGGCATTCTTTCGGCAGGCCAACTACTGTTTGGTGATGCTAAACAATTGGTATGTGCTGGTATGGAAAGCGAGAGGAGTTTATTTTGTTTTAGATTTCTATGGGAGAAGAGTAATTGATTTTGTTTCGGATCGCGAAAAAGGTGTGGCAATGTTAATTTGCTTGAAAACACTCGATAATGTCTGTCATTTGATACTGAACTTAAGCGAACTAACCCCAAATGATACATTTAACTTGCGCGAGATAAAAGTAGTAAAACTAACCGGACCCGATGGAAAAACAATGAATCGCGACTTTGGTAAACGTGTTAATCAGTTTGAAGTCATTAGTGGTAATTATGCAGTCTTGAAATCATATCTTCACCTAGCTCGTAATCGTAATGACCCGTTTCGCAGTCGAAGTTCGCTGCCTGTGGCCGTTGCCGCAATTCTGGCTGCTAAAATCGATCATCCCGCTACCTGGAATCAGAGTGTGCTCGAAAAGATTATTTGCTATGGTGTTAATGTCTGCCTCTGTTGCTGGGAACAGTGTCTGCACAGTAAAGATCCTATGGAGTTGGAGCGGTTTCCTACTCAACTTAAAATGGGGCAATTTTTAGCGACCTACACATTGACACCTCGAAGATTTGATGGTACGTGGAAGTGTGTGCCGAATTATAAGCAGAGTGAACTCACACTTGCCATAGAGAATACCTTTGCTAACAATGAGAACAATTTTCTGTTACAAATCGATTATCAAATGTATGCAGTGTGGAAAAAAAATAACTTCATCTATCTTCTGGACCCTTATAGGCATAGAATCGATGGTCTTGCGAACAGTGATAGTGAAAATGAAAGGACGGCAACATTGAGAATGTTTGGTAACTTGGATACGTTTTTTAGTGTATTCACTCAGATGTTATTGGAAACAAATAGAACGACTAAGTTCTACATTCATAGTATGGTTGTAAACAAAATCGTGCTTACTGAAAAGACGGAGGGCGTGCCAGCTGAAGATGCGAAGAGTGATAATATCGACGAAGAAGTCAAATCACTGAATGAAACGATTTGCTTTGAGGAAGATGAGACTAAGTGTAGGCTTGATCTGGCTGACGATGATCCAGAAGATGAGGATATAACATCTGGAATCATTCAACTGGATGATCTGAAGAGTTCGTCATCTGAATCCGAAGAGGCTGTGGAAGAGGAGGAGGGAGGTATGGAAGACCTTGGGGAATACGAATCATCATCAAGTGGTGACGATAGTCACGGGAAGAGAAGAAAGAAGAAGGACAGCAAGAGCGGCGGTGGTGGAAAAGGAGGTAAAGGAAAAGACAAGGGTGTCAAAAAGAAGGGTAAGAGTAAAGATAAAGGAAAGGACACAAAGAAAGGAAAAGACAATAAAGATAGCGAAAGAACGAAAAAAGGGAAGGTCAAAAATAAAAAAGATAAGAAGTCGAAAGGAGACAATGATAAACGAGGTTCAAAGAAAGGTAAAACGGAAGTGGACAAGGTTGATGATGCCAATAAGAAAAGGAAAACCACAGGTGAAGACGACGATGATGCTAAGAAGAAAAAGACCGATTCTGTTTCTGGTAAAACTAGTGCTGGAGCACCTGTTGCCGATGGCACCGGCGAAAAAGGTGGTTATGATGGAAAAGGTGATGATGGACGAGGCAATGATGGAAAAAGTACGAATGGAAAAGGTGTTGATGGAACAGGTGTTGGTAGAAAAGGAAGTGATGTAAAAGGTGATAGAAAAGATGGAGATGGAAAAGATGGGTTTGGAAAAGGTGGTGATGGAAAAGGTGGTGGTGGAAAGTATGGAAATGGAAAAGGTGTTGATGGAAAAGGTGGTGATGGAAAAGATGGTGATGGAAAAGGTGGTGATGGAAAAGGTGGTGATGGAAAAGGTGGTGATGGAAAAGGCTGGGATGGAAAAGGTGGTGATGGAAAAGGTGTTGATGGAAAAGGTGGTGATGGAAAAGGTGTTGATGGAAAAGGTGGTAATGGAAAACATGGTAATGGGAAAGGTGGTGGCAATCGCGATTCCGTCGGTGAAGACGAGAATGATACAGAAGGTGGGAGTCTAACGTGCAGACCCAATAAATATCCAGGGAATTCACCTGTTGCGAGAGACATGGCTGTTGTCGGCTCCGAGAGTGGCACATATGAGAGTATATGTAAATTGTTACGTGCTGGCTTCAAGTGTGCTGATCGCATACTAACGATGACGCCATGGGGCAACTATGTTGTGTTTCGTGGAATCAGTGGATTCCACAAGATTTATTTCCTCTTTGATGGTTGTACGTGCAATGTCAATCGTTTCCGCCATTTGGACCTTAATTGTGGCACAGCCGGGTTGCTGTGTTTCCAAAATTTACACGATCTTATTAGTTATATAATCGACTCACAGACAATCCGTACCTCTCTGAAAGAGCGACGTCGAAACATTGTCGATGAAATATGCAAGCAATATTGTTAATGAGTGGAAGGCGGTTATCACAATGTCAAATTCAAAATAGATAGATTGAATGGATGATCATTTTTATATATATCGTTTTATAATATATTTAGTTATGCATATATTTACACATGTATATTCATTATATAATATATATGTATAATATAAATAGATTCCAACTTTTCCATTCAAGTACAAATAAAACCTGCATAACATAAATGGATGCAAAAGAAGAAGATCCCAACTTTTACTTTTATTCGTTTTATTTCTTTATTGTTAAACACGAGCATGTCGGACACATTTTTGGCTCAGTTCTGGACCGACAACCCAGAACTCTTCTTTTTCTTCGTCTTCTTATGAATGTATATAGGTAGTTTAATACCAAGACTTTGCATGGATATGAAACCGAAAAATTCGCTTCAATAGTTGTCGGCACCAATAAAGGCTCAAAGGCTCGTTTGCACATAAATTTCTGTTTTCTTTGTTCTAGTAGTTCTAGTAAAATTAATTCTAAAAATAGAGAAGAAAGATTTTGTTTTCTGCCCACAGGACCTCCGAGAAGAAAGATTACGCAACCAAAATCTTTCTCGCACATTAGTTTATCCTACTTACTACGTCTTTTAAAACAATGAAGAAAGTAATTAACAGATATTACGAGTAAGTATAACAATGACATTGAAGAGCATGCCCTTACATTTATTCTAACGTCCGTACCCATCAGTTTGTGGATGTAAATCAGTCGATTCCACGCCGTTCGCAGGAATTGGGAATTTTTCAGTCCACATTGTAACGAATTTTGCGTAAAGATCTTGGCCTACAAGATCAAATAAACATAAGAAGTGAAGCATCGTGATCATTTGAAGCGCCGAAACTTCTCCGATTAGGCTTTGCAAAAGCTGAAGAATGTACAAGTACAAATATAACATATTTACTTTTACTTTTAATGGCACAACAGCCCATGGAGGGCCTAGGCCGAGCTTTTCGCATCCACTCATGTTGTGCGTGTTATATTTGTACATGAATGGAATGGACCTACAGTTCAATGCCGAATCCGAACGGCGAAGTGAAAAGGGGAGATTCCGTGTAGAAAAAATATTTTTTCTACCTTTTTTTTTTTTGATTTTGCCTGTGCCGAGATTCGAACCCGGACACTTTGCGTAGCAGTCCAACGCACTACCACTACGCCACAGCGACCTGCAAATATAACATGCACTACATAAATGAATGCGAAAGAAGATCCCATCCAAAAATCATCTTCAGATCATTTTTAGCTTAATGGATTTATCAATATGGAAAAATGTGCGATATTGGTCGACGTGGTGTAGTTGATAGAGCACTGGCCGCTGCTATAAAAAAACTATTGTTTTTACACGGCACCACCTCTTAGCAGGCAATGGCAAACCTACAAGAGTAAAAATTGCCTACATGAGTGGATGCGAAAAACTCGGCCTAAGCCCTTCATGGACTGTTGGTGCTATTAAAAGAAGAAGAAGGACAGAGACTCCATTGCATCCACAATAAGTGACCGTGTGGTGTAGATTTCATGCCGGATGTGTAAGTGGAAAATTGAAAATCTTGTATTTTATTTAAATAAAAAAATTGTAATGTCTCTATTGACCTCGTAAAAAAATATAGTGGTAGAATATTAAAATTAATGCTATTTCTGACATTATTTAAATACAAGTATAAGAAAAAATTCATAGACTTTTCTTTTATAAATACCAGAAACTAAATTATAGTCCATGTGAGAGTTTTCCATTCCATTGTTTTAACAGTATTCACTGTCAAATTTCAAAGAAGAGCATTCTGTTCTATAAACTGTTTAGACTGTTGAATGTATGTACATAAATCAACGGTTCACCCAGCCGGCATAATTTGACTTCAAAACCACTTATTGTACACTGCAAAATAATAATTCAATTATGCCTATATAAAACTGCCTTTACGGCAGGTTTTTGTTATTACTCATGGAGGCTTGTACAACAGGAAGAATGTGTGAAGGCTGTATAGGTTTTTTTTATAACTAATTATACTGCAACATCATCCTTACTTACTTACTTTTGATGGCACAACAGCCCATGGAGGGCCTAGGCCGAGCTTTTCGCATCCACTCATGTTGTGCGTCCAGAACAAATAAAAATAAATGTTTTCTTTATAATTTATATTTTTTTCATACTTTTCATATAAGTACTTATTTAGGTGAATCACATCTTATCGAGTTGTATTGTCATTATGTTGTACAATTTTTGATGAAAAATTAGAGAATTTTCGGCTATTGAGGGGATACGACACTGAATATGACACCTTGTCAATAGTCCAATTGTACGAGTATGTATCTTTGTAATTTTTTCCAAATTATAACTTTTTTTTATTTTAAATTTAATTCGAACTCGCTACCTATGGATTCCTAATCCCACACATTGCCGTTCAGCTATCATGTCAATACATGCCCATTAAGCGCAAAAGTACAGAAGACTAGAATCGAAGAAATTGCCGCAAGGTTCACTCTTACGGTAACGGCCCTCTATACTTACAGGTATACACCTGGATTCTTACCAAGGGTAATCCTAGATCCGCATTTGATTACAGCACTGCGCCTCTGAGGATAAAACAAAAATTTTTTTTACAAAAGTTCATAGCGAAAATTGCGTTGTAAAATACCCAAATAGAAAAAAGCAGGTTTTTCTCTCTTTGGGGAAAATTTTATGATACTAGCAAGTTTGACCACTATACGATCAACATGTGACTATTATAGGTATCATCAACGATCTATCGACTGGATCCTACCTTGAAGAGGATAACGGAGAAACATTGTATAGTCAGCAAGCTGAAACGGTTGCTGGGTAGCGATGCTTACCGGGTGAGTTCTACCCTAAGCTTCAACTGACGGTATAATTCAATCTAAATAGTTGAAGCACACCACACTCATCTTTCTATGTACTAAAAAAACATTTTTTAAATTAAATTCTTAATAATATTATTTATTAGTTAATATAGGTATGATTTATGTATACATACATACTTATAAATATATGCGTATGTTTACAGAGCAGTCCAATTGCAATAAAATTAAAATTTTCAATTCCATTTGACAAAGTTTATAATTCTTTAAGGAATTAAAAATATATGTTAGCAATTACAATTCTTTGGAATGGAATTGAAATTTTTCAGCTCCATTACTGAACAATTGATATTTTAATTCCCAATGACATTGAATTCCTAAAGTAATCATTACTACCCGGCTCTGCATGTATATACATTCTATTTGTATGTATGTACATACTTATATGGAGGGCATCCTGCTCCTGATTGACAATACGAAAGAAAGAGGTGATGGAATATGGAAAACAAACAGCAAATATATGCAATGGGGCTGAGCTCCGATCATGATCAATTCTTTATCTGAAAAAAACACTTAGTCGAAAGAACTGTTTAAACAGAGTACAAGTTGTTTGCTTAGCTAAATACGAGTACATACAAATAAATTTAATTTTCGGCAGCTACCCACAGACTTGAGCAAACTCCAAACAAAAGATTATAGCCAACTCCGTTCACAACATAAATCAGTGATGGGAAAAATTACCCTACAAGTGAGTAGCAAGCTGGAGAAGCTCAAGGTGCATTTGGTTAAGAAATGAGGTTTTCGCATTGCACAATAGGACGAATCACCATGTCATGTGTGTATATACGCTAAAATATATGTATGTACATACATATGTACTTAACTGCATAATTTGTCGGTAAGGGGATTTAATAAAAAAAAACTACACATTATTTATGCGTGTATGTATATGCACTATGTACATATTACAATATACATATATATTATATTTAATGCAAAATAATAAGTAAGTTCACATTAAGGCACTGAAGCATAAAGTTGTGCAAAATCTTCAACTGACGATCCAAGTCATTTCTACTGAGAGTATGCACGAGTATGGCCTGAGAAAGCTCTAAATATGCATTATTCCGCGTCGTAGATAGAAACGTGGACGAGCAAATAATAATAATAATGGGCTTCTTAACTGGCAATCAAAGAGAGCTCTTAATTCGACTTAAATTAACTTATAAAATAACATAATCTTAAGTTTCAACCTTAACTCAAATTATAATTTTCAAATAAAGAAAATCATACATACGTACATATGTATGTACGTCTATAGGTACATTCATTTATGTATGTACGAGTATATATAGAAATAACATATATGTGTGTAAGTATGTTATAGATTATAATAATGTATATTTAATTTAAATACCAATAGTTATGAATACGTACAGATTGTTCTGCAATATGAACTTAACATTTAAATAAAATATCGAAATTAATTGCTTAATAAATTAAATGGAGCTTACTCGTAAGTCAATTGATTAATTACATAGTGCATTTGAGATAAATATAATACATACAATTAAACTACATACACATACATCCATACTTACATACATATGTATGTGCATATGCACATATGTACATGAATAATCATTTCTCACGAGTATACTGCAGAAGGCTTATTTTTTTTCTACTAAAATAAAGGAATATTTAATGGAAACATCTTTAGTTAACGAGTTTCATATTGCGAGTTTCAACCACCAATCGTTGACCATTGACTTTATGGGATTCTTCCGAACACCATGTATGTTTAATATTGCGTATCGTGCTTAAACCATATTCACAGCTCCATCCGCTTCAAATGTTGGTATCGAGATCACATCACGTTTTTTCGAGGAATCCCTTAGTGCTTCATTAGCGGAAGATCTGATGGCGGTATTCAAATCAACTAAGTTATTTGCAATGGCTTTCTTCTGATGATTTTTCTTGTAATGCTGCTGTCGCTGAGGATGAGAATAGCATTTGTTGTGATTATTTTCATCTGAATCGTCTTCGCATGATTCCTGTTCATCGCTGGTGTCATCTGAATCAGGTGCAGTTGTGGTATTTGTTGCTTTAGATTTCATTTTTTTCAATGCGTCTGGGACGTCGGGATTGCTTTCGAGTGTAGAATGTTGACTGGAAGGTGAGTGACTATATTCCGAGGTATTCTCCTCGTCGGACACAATAACGACATTACGTTTATGTATAGCGATTTTAGATGCCATTGGTATCTTATAACAGCGGCGTGATCTCATTCCACGACCAATCGGAAGCCGTCCAATGCTACAAAGATAAAATATGAAAAATATTAAGACATATTTTGTTTAAAATTAGTAGGTGTAATTAGGAAAAAGCAAAATTACTAATATTCACCACTAGGATTTAAATACCAACACTACCAATATTTTGGATCGCAGCTAAGTTGAAAAAGCAACAGAAGCAATTATGAAGCGGGTAAAAAAGGCTTGGTTGACTTTTTACGCTTTTAACAAACCACAAATAACATATGTTAGGTTGAGATATGTAGTCGAGACAGTGTGCATTACAAAAAAGGTTTATAAAACTACGTCTTTAATCATTGCTTTTCTCATTGGAATTTTTTTTAAGTTTCAGGATTGTTACTTTAACCAAATTTCAGATTTTATATCTTAGACACAGTAAAACTAAACCGATAATACATACATAAATAAGATATTTCATATAAAAATAATTCCAAATTCGACAAAAGTCGTGGGAGTTCTCAGTGTATGTAGATACTTTTTAATGTATCCCAACAGTTTATTATTTTTACAGTCATAACTTTAAATTTTGTAAATTGTGTAAAAATTATAATTTTTTAAATACTAATGGGATTATGGTTCACATGAATCTATAAACTCGTAAGCTAACTTTCACTTAACGCAACTGGAGTTTCTGAACCGAATTCAGCACCGGGGACAAAGATAATATGAAGCAGTAGAGTTTTCGGCTGTATTGAATTTTTTAACATGGAGATGCGGCGTTGCTCTGTTTGATGCCACCAGTTCGCGTGTTCCCAAGAACTACACGAACCGCAAGTGGAAATCACACATTTCACGTGGACACGATTCTACAACGCACCTTGCATTACAGAGGTAGTTCTTTCTCTGTGGTACCGTCCATGTATGGAATGAGTTCACTTCAAATATTATTACTGATTGTTATGACGTTTCCTTCTCAATCTAAACTATGCTTTGTATTCATAGAGGTACACCCCCTGTGTTCTGAATGCTTGTTAATCAAAATATGAAGGAAGAGGATATATGCCCCGTTTTTGCCCCACTGACATGCTACTACACTGACCATAATACTTTATCTTAAAATTTAGCCTAAGCTTCTCATCTGACATGTCCGAAAATTTTTAGTAATGGGTATGGGCTGAAAACTCTAAACTCTAGTACATCCTGCTGGCTGCTCGGTTCTAACTAAGTAGATATAGGCAAACCATCTATTTTTAATATCGTAGCCGCGACAGTGATATCAAAAAACTCTTTTGCATAAGGAGAAGCAAAGATTAGGCTTAATCTAACGTAATCACGTGTTTTAGTTGACAACTTTATTTACCTCCGTCTTCGCAATGAGTAATTGTAATCAGTATCTTCTCCCTCCTCATCAGACCAACTATCATCGCAGAGTTCTTCGTTTGACTCTCCATTTGCATTGGAGATGCACTCGCTCTGTTGCCTTCCAGAATGCCTCAGTTGTTGTTTTATGCGTTGGCTGGAACACCACGACAAATGTGGGCTACCCTGTGTTTCGACACTGTTGCTGTTCTGTGCATTATCAATAAGCGATGATATTTTCTTCTGTACTTTGAATTCAATTGTAGCATTCCCATTGTCTGGTTGCATATTCGTTGCTTCTTCGTTGTTGCTGCTAATAGTGGTGGTGTTGGTTTGTATACACAATCGATTTTCGTTAATGAATTCGATTACTTTGCGACCCAGTCTCTCTAGGTTTTCGTTGTCACTGCAACAATCTCGGATGTCGAGTCTTTCGTTGCTGTTGATAACATCGTCAATTAATTGATCTGGGCTAGAGCAGGCATCTTGGAAAGTTAAGTCACTCGTTGTCATTGAATTGCCATTTTGGCTGGTTGATGTTGCAAGCGGTGGTGATTGCTGACGTGGCTGTTGTTGTTGGTTATTCTGTTGCTGTTGCGACGACGACGCTGTTTGGGGTTCTGCTGATTGCATATGTCGTTGTTGTCGATTAGATTGCGGAACGTCGATTGGAGCTGATGTCTCTACGCTGCGACAGAGAAGCATTGATATATCGCGCGAGGCGTAATATGCACTCGGGCTGATATCAGTTTCACTGACGTCCATAGCATCAGTCTGGGTTTCGGTATCCACAAGTTTCACTTTCCGGTTCTCAGGTTCACTTTGATAACGACGATCTCTGCTGGGACTATATTTGGGAGCTGCTGCAAAAGTACCAGAACCAACTCGTCTATGCCTGGTCTTCTTCAGTTGTTTTTGTGCAGTAACACAATATGATTTTGGTTGGCTGCAATTATCGAGCTGGGCATACAGCGCGCATTTTACAGGACTCTGTGAGCAAATTCGGAATTCGGCATGAGCTTTTTTCAGTTAAATATATAAGTATTTGAATTGCAATTTGAATTACCTCAGGCGTCGTTTCAGGATCTGGGGTTGAAGATTGTTGTTGAGCATTTCCTGAGGTTAGCATTGGAGGGTTGAGTCTTCTGCGGTAATACTGCATTTTGCGTAAAGTGTTTCCTAGACGTCTAGTCGGTTTGTAACCGGGTAACTTTTTCTCTCTCCTGAAATAACAATAAAATATTCCGATATGTATCGGCTGGTTGTTGCTTTGATTGTTTTTGACTTACTCGGCAATTTCCTTTTCCTTCTCCTGCAATTGAGTCATGCATTCACTTAATTCTAAATATAACCGATTAGTTTTTTCAAGCTTATCTTCATACACCATGCGAATGTCCTGTGCATGTTGCCACTCAGCAGTGCGCCGTTTTATCAAATCCTGTTCATACTTGTGTATACTTGTACCGTTCTGCGTGATTTCCTTGAGATGTGAACGCACTTCTTCCTTCCACGACCTTTGTGTTTCGAAATACAATTTTTCGGTTTTTCGTAACAGTTCCGGGCCAGCGATTTCCAAGTGTGATAAGATTTGTCGAAATGAGGGACGGTTTCGTGGTTTTGTATTCCAACAAAGCTTCACCAGCAACTTAAAGCCATCTGGACAACTGGAGGGAATAGGAAGCTTAAGGGAGTTATTGCCAACACCCCATATAATTGCAGATGAGTCGACGTCTTTGTAAGGTATTTCGCACGTCAACATCTCCCAAAGCACGACGCCATACGACCAAATATCGACTTTTTCGGAACAAGGCTCGTTGCGAATAACCTCGGGTGCCATCCAAGCCACTGTTCCAGCAAAACTCATCTTCGTGCTGATTTCATTCCATTCACGACTTGTACCAAAGTCGCTGATTTTTACTATTTCATTTGTACTAATAAGTATGCTGAACAAAGAGAAGAGAACATTTTCATATCTTAATACAAATAATGGAGTAACTCTAGGCAACATATTGAAACATTATTTCACGTGTTACCTACTGCAAGCGTAACACCGTTCGACACTGGTTTATAAGAAAATAAAATCTGTAATCCCGAATGTCGTTGTTTTTCTGACTACTTATACCTTTTAGTCACGAAATAATATTATAAGTATCAATAGTACTCATCCCTCTACGCGGGGATTGAACCTGCGGCGACTGGAACTCCAGTCTCAATCTCAATCTCTAGGTCACTTAGGTGTTAAAATGGGGAAAATACAATGGTCCAACGGACTGAGTGCTATGGAAGGTCTATGGCCCACATAAATAATAAAAACTATAATACTAATACCACCTGATATATTAGCCCTATTCCAGAATCCGACATAATAGTTACGAATTCGAAACTACTTATGACTCCAAATCCAGGAATAATTGTATAGGGGAATTCAAAATATCAAATTATAGAATAACGATTTGTCTTCAATAAGATATCACTAAATTGGTTTCTGAATAGATTCTAGAATATAATAAGGTTTACGATTATTGAAATCAAGCAGTGGTTTCCTAAATATATCTGTGGCTGAAGCCGAATAGGGCTGCAGAATTTTTTATCCAGCCAGGAGTGATCATTTTAAAATTGTGTCTGCAAACAATCTACAATTTTTCTAGTGGTTTTGTAGAATTGGAAATATTGTTTGTTTGTTACATAAAAGGTCTGTTTTTGATTTTATTCTTGAAACCATTTGAAATTTTGTCGAACAGTGTAGTAACTACTTAATGGGAAATGTGTTAATTCTTGAAATTACTTTGGACTTTTCAAATCCCTGTGAATTATTTTATGCGAGTGAAGATACTGCATACCAATTGCGATTTGCTTCGACCACGACACCAAACGAGACGGCATCATAACTGCCTCCTCTTTTAGGATGTTTTGCAGTGGACCATAAGGACAAAATTCCATTATAATACAAAATACCGGTGACTGCGTGCAGACACCCCTGAAATTAAGAGATGAGAGAGTTATTTCCATAACTATATGTACATATGTATATCCATGTAGGTGTATTTAGGTCACTTACTTAAACTTAATTATATTTTCGTGATCCAATTTTCGCAAATGCTTTATATCGGTTTCCTTCAGTTCTTTGACTTTTTTGACGGCTACAATGTCGTTTTTTAGTTTTCCACTAAAGACTGCGCCCTGGGCTCCACTGCCAAGCCATTCTAGGTCCGTAATTGCCTCGAAGGGAATTTCCCAATCTTCGCCCTTAGGATTCTTTATTTCAATTACACCAGCTTTGCCAATGAAAGAAAGAACAGGCTTCATGCATCCCAGGAGACCATACATCCAATTGATCGGCTTGTCTGGATGGCCAAATGTGCTTCCATTTGGTGGCCACCGATGTTGACATGTATTTTCCGTACTACTGTCACTAACTTCTGCACCGACCTGTTGTTGGAGATCAGTAGCTGCCTTAAAGGGCAGATCTGTTGTTCCCATCCTTAAGTGGGCAAATTCATCGTGAATACAAGCCAAACTGAAAATTAGAAAAAACCGAATACATTTTTTATAATTATACATAATTTATGAAACAGGCTATTATTTTCTCGTTTACTCATATTTTGTACACATGTATTAGAAATCGTCGTCTTTATATACATATGTACCTATTTACTTTACTTTTGATGGCACAACAGCCCATGCAGGGCCTAGGCCGAGCTTTTCGCATCGACTCATGTTGTGCGTGTTATATTTGTACATGAATGGAAGGGACCTACAGTTTAATGCCGAATCCGAACGGCGAAGTGAAAAGCTTTTCATAGCAATTTTTACTCTTGTAGGTTTGCCATTGCCTGCCAAGAGGTGGTGCCATGTAAAAAATTATTTTTTAAATTTTTTTTGATTTTTCCTGTGCCGAGATTTGAACCCCGGACACTCTGCGTAGCAGCCCAATGCACTACCACTACACCATAGCGACCACATACGCTACAGCGACCACATACAGGTACATATGTACTTATATATCCCGAAATTGTATTTAATAAACTGTAAAAACTAAGTACGCAAATATTTAAAAGAAACATAAAATATGAATATATTTAAAATGTTCGTCATATCAGATTTTGTTAAATACTTATTACTTCAACCGGGTGAAAACTGGAAAAACTAAAACGGTATTTATATTTTTCATCAATTTGAGGTACAGTTTGTTGCATTGATGAAGAGAATGACACTTAGAGTTGGTAAGGTCATAATTGATGGAATGATTTAGAAGTACCCCCTATTGATTACAAGGCGAAGCTGCCAGATAAGCGAATCCCCATTACTATTCTTAGTTGGTTTTTGCTGAGCTTAAAATAACCGGCGGGTCTTTAAGGATCGTAATTCCCGATTAGTTGCTTGCAATTTCTCAGCTTAGGGAGGTGCATCCAGTACGACAATGGTTATGGTTTCTTTCCCGTTACCAGAATATAGTGACCTAGGCCTAATGTGATCGCATACAAGTTTTGAAGGTATCTCAAAAGAATCTAGCGGCTGTCCCAAACAACGTTTCAGATGTTCATTAAGACAATAATTGTCCTTTGGTATGTATTAAAACCAAATTTCAACTTCTTAGATTCCGATAGTAAAAGCCTACCAATTGCAGCAAAAATGGTAAATTTGTGTACATATATACATAGAAAGTACTTGAAGGGATTTTAAGTTGACATATTCAAACTGTAGTGGGATCTACGAATAACAAATCTGTCAAATCTCTTTAGAATCTAGATTCAATTAAGAATCAATTCTTAAGGAGTGAACTGAAGCTACAAACAGTGATTGTAATATCGAAAGGTAGGGGTGAGAGTGGAATTCGTTTTAGTGCGAAGGAATCCGCCATAACCGTAAAACGGAAATTCTACAAGTTTGAAAAATATTATTACATTTAACGTAAACAATTTTTTTAAACAATTCGTGAATAGTTGAATTCTCGCAAATAGGGATCTATTTCAAAACATATGGGTATAGACTAGGGTTACCAACCGATTCTTTACATTCCATAAGTTAGTCCACAATTAACCTAGAGTCCTATGTGCCAATTTTGACTTTGCAAGCAATTTGCATGTAAATAGTTTTTCAAATAGTTTGTGCAAGTGTTGCAAGTGGTTGAACGCAAATGCTGGAAGTGATCAACAACTTTAATAAATACAATCCAGCGAAAATATGGTATTGTAATTCTCATCTACTGTAAAAAATTAATCACTTATATGGATTTTGTAATGTCACAAAGATCGCTGACCAATATGAAAATAAAATTTGAAAGAATTAAAAAAATTATAATTTTCTCCAATTTAAAAATTTTATTTTTTTACATATATTAAATTTTTTTTATAATGTTATTTATTTATTAATTATTTATTTAATATAGTAATTAATCCTAATACCACAAGAAGCATTTTCAAATTATAATAGATACCAGTCCGTAGACAACTGGAAAATGAAATAATTCGATTGTTCTAGAAACTTTTCCAAAAACATGTATCTTTCTAGTTGAAGTTTGATTGGTTTAAAAACTATTCCAAAAACGTCTACCTACATACTATTTGAAAAGATATGCTAGCCTGGGCCATTAAGCCTAGGCTTGTGCCTAGGGCAACAAATGTGGAACTAGTTGTGGTGTTTTCAGTACACCAGTTTGTTGATTAACTTTAAACCAATTGGTTTCCCTGCAGGGAAGTTATTCCCAAAATTAAAGAGCTTTACTAACAATTTCGAACCTACACAAGTTCACGATACACATGTACATATGCATACATATACTACATATGTACATACACGTCAGTGTAAAGTGACTACGACGATGAGCAAAAGTGCGCGGCAACGGAGGTATGGAAATGTTTTAGATATGATAACGAATTTAATATTTTGCAGGTGAAAAGTAAATCACCAAAACAGTGCACAGTTATTTTATGTCACACAATGGCAGAACCAAAGTCTAAAATGATCACGAAGTAAGTACGAATGCAAAAAAAACTATATTTCTAGTTAAATTAACATTAACATCATAAGTTATAATTCATCTTTCCGGCACAAGTTCGGCTTTAAAATAAGTAGTCAAAACTATTTTGACTTGCTTCAAATTTTTTCTTTCTTGAAATGGCCTCGAAATTTTGATGATGATCTACTTATACATAGGTATAGTATAATAGTTTTAGATTTTCTCCACGAAAGTTAAGCGTGGATAATGCGAATTGGTTCACCAAAGGTTTGTTTCAACAAGGAAATAAAAAAAATTTATAATAAAAGACTTGCTATTTCGCACTGCATACAAAATGTGGAAATCTTATTGGGTATTATATGCTATACAGCTTGTTTAAAATAAAACTGCTAAATTGTTACATCTCTTCTTCTGTAACATTCACAATGAAACTGATCAATAACATTGTTAGATGGAGGTAGTCTTCCAGCAAGTGAGCATATGCATTTTTCTTCTTTCTCTTCTATCGTTTTCTCTCAAAGGTCTGATTTATTATATGCCTTCTTATTCGCTGAAAAGAAAAACTACCGTTATTCTCCCTATATTCATATAACTCCGTGATGCACCAAGAGCGTATCGAGTTTACCTGTTTCAATGTGCTACATATGGGAAGTTGCAAGGGGGCTGTCGCTACAATACCTTCAATTAATGTTTGGTACTGCTTAGTTTCTATGTTTAAACTTTTGCCAATCTTTTCGTGTTTTTCGTTGTAAAAGACGTATGTTCGGTGTTTCAAAAGAAGGCAAGAGTTTTCCGATATTTTTTGTCTTACCCTCCAAAAAGTTTGTTACGATAGGAAAAATAAGTTTCCGTAAAGAAGAGAAATGTGGCTTACGAAAAAGAGTCCCTAACATTGAATTTCAGCATTTATTTATGCTATCTTTAGTATTATCAATTTGTAGGTTATGTAGTAGTGTGGCAGAAAGTAATTTTCAATAAAAAAGAAATACAAAGTAAAAACTAGAAAGTAAAAATATTCCAGGAAATTATTTGTTGGGATCTGAAATTTGTTTTTTAAGGGATACTGCTATTTAATATTTCATAAACAAAAAGTTCAAAAATTTACTTTCCCAAAGAACGATGTATTTTTTTGCAGCAGAAGAGATGTACGGCATTGATGTAGTAGTTCAAAAAGCAGCAAATGCGAGGGACAGTTTTATGATTTAGATCCAATTAAAAAGTTATGAGCAAGCATAAAAAGCGTTAAAACAGTGATGGGCCTAGGAAGCTAAAAACCATTAACCCAAAAGATGGTACCTTGAAGATGGTACCCTTATTTACTCTTTGACTGGACACAAATTAAGTATTTGTGTTAATTAGTCTACAACTCCTGTACACGTACACATACGCATACATACATGTGCTACATGCACGCGTGTGTGCGCAAGTGTATTTATAATATACACATATATTTCATGGCATATAAATATTGTACGCATACATACATACTTATATACTATATTTATGTAAGTGCATGAGTGTATTTTTGAATTGTTGCTCTTTAACGATAACTACCTTTTGTTTGTATTCATAATTTTATCAGGTGGTTCGATGTTTCTACCGAAAAACGAGATGTAGAAAACCATTCTTTTAGATTTCTTCGACTGAATATCCAGTTATTTTAAGAATATTGTTAGTGGCAGGTAAGGAAACGCGATACAATTTTAATTTTTAAAGATTCTTTTTTTTCGTTTTTCTCGTTGCCAATGGCATTAATATATTATGATCCACTTTTTTTGTTTTGTTGAAATATTAGCATAAATGGCACTGTGAATGTGTTTGTAAACGTGTGTGTTACTTGTCTCAGAGATCATTGATTTAAATTCGAACAATTTGTTTTATTCCATTTATTTATTTATGTAGGTATATATACATATACTTATATGGTATATATGGTATACTCGCTTATCGTCTTACACACGTTAATACTACCGTCTCACAGTCTTTCACACGCTTGTTAATTTGACAGCTGAACAACGAAATCAAATTTAAAAAAAAAAAATTTTCAAACATGAACGAATCGATCGGTGAACGCTGAGCATACAATGAAGATTGTTGGCGTTGTTGTTGTTGTTGTTGTTGTTGTTGTTGTTGTTGTTGTTGCTGCTGTTGTCACTGGCGCAACGTTTGATCGACGAAGACGACTTCACGCGAGAGTTGCCAGCAACTTTACTGGTATTTTTAGCTTTGTCGTTAAATGGGCTATAATGGTTTGAGTTCGTTTGTTAATAATAAAATAATGACGTCAAGGTAATTGAAAAAACAAGAAAAAGCACGGCACAAAGCAACGTATCCGTATTGAACATACGCTGCTATTATCCACTACGATAGTTAGCCGCTTAGTTATTGAATTCTTATTGGTGGATACAAACTCAACTTATCACAAATACCAAATAATCGTACTTATTTGTTTCTCCATTTCACAATTGAACAAGTTGTTATTAAGTACTTCTTCTTTATTTTTTTGCTGAATTTTCGTTTTGCTATTCTTACAAAAACAAAAACAAAATCACATACATACATACGTCGCGAAATACAACATCAATATTTATATTATGTATATATCTACTATTTATATACTATCTACTTGTATGATACATACATACATACATACATACATAGTAATACAAAAAGCAATCTCTAAATAGCAATATCAACAACAACAACAGCACCACCAATAATATGTACAAAATATTAATGTTGACAACAACAACAATAGCAGTAGCTTATAATTTGAAGATAACGCACAAATAATAACGCGAAATTCTTCACTATCAAACTCAACCTGACGTTCCGATTGAAATTCGCGTACTAATTTACGTTGGGGAGACTCGTTCGCGCATTGAAAGCAAAAACCGAAAATGTTTCAGTTAATCGAGATGAGAGATGAGAGCCGCCGATGCCGATTGCATTGGTATGGGTTGGTTAATGTTGTTGTTGTTGTTAGTATTGGTGTTGGTAATGAAGTTGTGGTAGTACTGGTGTTATTGGTTGTTGTCTTTTTTTGTTGTATTACTGTCATTGCTGTGGTTAAACCAGTATTGCTGCATAAGCGAGAAAGGTGATGAGGGGAGTGAAAAATAGTTTTGAAATAATTGGAATGGGTATTCGCACAAAATAGTAACCATTTTCATAAACTAGTGACGTTTTATTGCCATCACAATTTCTGAAAAGCTATTTCAACCTAACCTACATACCGCTTTTACTAACTGTAAGTAATAAGCCAACCAGAGTGTTGCAAAATCGATTATTTAACTATTACCTAAACTATCATGATTATGATAGTGGGGATCGAAAACAAAATTGTAATTCCGAGTAATCACAATTTGTATGATTACCAACCTAAATACTATTATTACTCTTGCATAGCTCAAGGAAGGACTAGGGCAAGCTTTTCGCATCCTTTCATGTTGTGTGAGATATATTTTCACACGAATGGGAGGGAACATCTTCGTTGTCTTCGTATAAGTTGAACCCTTTGCACACCGAGAAACCGAACAATGTAACAACGGCAACCGGTAACCGGATACGAAAATGTTCTATAAAATATTTGCACATTTATTGTTGACTTTGCGCTCAAATTTTTGTTAAAATTGTTATTATTGTAAATACTATCAAAGGCAATGAACGACAAAAATATGTTTTCCTCTCTCTTATAAAATTTCGTTAACAATTTCAAATCGAATTCAATTTGAGTCTGTTTGCGCGTAATCGCAAATTGGTAGAATACAATTTAATTGATTTTATATAAACCAAATAATTGTAAAGTTTCCAGATCGATACCATTCTGCATTACAGTCACAGAATGAACTGAAAGATATAGAAACAAACAGCCAATCCAAAAGACTTCTGACTGATTGGCTTCCCAGTAAATATAATCAGCTGATGGCTCCAAAGCTAAATATAGAGTATATTAGGTGCAATAATGTTCTTTCTACCCAGTTTTAATATCAACAATACGAGTATTTTAAACGTCCCATCAGTTGTATTGTGTTTGTCCATAGCTAAAATAGAAGCAATTTACTACCTATGTGTGTATATAATACACAAATTTTTTGTTGGCGTTTATGAACAATGTTGATACTTCATTCACCAACGAGATTTTCAAATTTTCATTATCAACGAACGATCGGGGGCGGAGTTCAAATTATGGTAAATAATATAGTTACCTTTAATGCAAAAAAATTCCATACAATTTTCTAAAATAAGTATTGAAAATATTCATATATATTTTAAAAATTCATTTTATATCATTTGTCCTTTATTTGAATCAAAATGTCCTAGTATTTCCAGATATCTGGCCACTCGTAGTTACTTAAAAATTATTAGCGATGTATATGAAATTTTCTCGTTTTCAAGGATATAACAATTATTTTTTATTTGTATATCATGAAGAAAATAATGAAAATATTATGTATTTTTACTGTTTTCTTGTCTCTTGTAAAATTTGTTGGAAATGGGTTACGAGGGGTCGAGGTATGACTATCGATATGTAGTTTTTTTGAAACAACTTTATAGATTTTATCGTTAAAAAACATTAATGTGATAGCGCCATCACATAATAAGAATGTTACATATATGATTTTACAGTGAATAATTTTTTAAAGAGTTTTCTCCCTTTTTTGCTTTTAATGCAAATGAAAGAAGAGGAAAGTTTCAGGATATGGCCTTTATCCCCAAAAGGTGTATCAGTTCCTGAAGAGAAACGCTAATAAGATAATATTTTTAGGCAGATCAAATTTATAAAAAAAAAAATTAAAAAATTCATGTAATAATGAAAATGATATTTCTAAATAATTGTCACAGTGGCGTAGCTGGTTGAGTGATGGACTGCTATAGAAAGCTCGCGGGTTTAAAACTCGTAACACTTATAAATCAATAAAATAACAATTTAAATTATCTACTTAACAACAGCTTTTGGTTGACAATGATAAGCCTCCAAGTGTAAACAATATCTAAGAAAAGATTTTCCGTCTCTCGGATTTGTCAAAAAATTCGTTTGTCTGGTAGTTGTCACATCCTTAGCCAAAAATAGTACTTAATATTTTGTTCAGTGCTCATTGCAACCATTCCCGCTTTGGAAATCAAACTTGAAAGAATTTCCTTTGTATGGCAGGTGCACCGACCATTTTTTCACAATCAACCATATACGTCCAGCTTTCACACACAAATTCTTATAGTATGCCTTGGTTCACCAGATTAAAAATTAAGGTTGCTTAAGATGTCACACCTACTAATCCAAGCCTAAGAATAATTTTGCTTAAAGTTCTATTATCAAATAATATTTTCATACCAATAACATAATGAAAGCGATTGAAGTTATATTTTCCATAAATGTCTGAAACATTTTAATACAAAAATTCATGGTAACTTGTTGGCAAATATAGACCCCTAGTATCACCAAAAATCTATCGACACTTGATTGAATATACATAAGTATTAATGTGATAAAAAAGAGTAATTGACTTTAGAAAGAGCATTTTAGCATTTTTCCCTCTTTTATTGTATTATATGCGTGAACTCGTTCTTGTGTACCATACAACTTTCTAATCCAATTTATAGCTCACTACTTTTCTTCTGCCGACGTTTTGACATATTTCTCTTTTATGTTTCCCATGCATTTATCGCTACTAGTTGCACATAATTAGAAAAATTGCATATGAAAAACTTTTCACTTCACCGTTCGGATTCGGCATAAAACTCGGCCTATGCCCTCCATGGCTGTTGTGCTATTAAAATAAGGAAAAGAAGAATTATTAAAAAAACATAATCGCTTACGTTGAGTGACAATCAATTACATATTTGAGCTACTGGTTATTTTGACGGAAAATTACTTTTATATTTTTAAGAACTTGGTTTTTGCAAATTCAATAAAACACAGAAATTTTACTAAAGTGAATGAAATTTTTGTCAGCCTTGAGATCAAGCTGAGACTAACTCTTGCCAACAGGTGTTACTACGAGGAAGATACTCCGTAAGATCTACGGTCCAGTATGCGTGGACGACGTGTATCGAATAAGATGGAACGATGAGCTGTATGAGCTGTACGCCGACACTGACTTAGTCAAGCGTATAAAACTCCAGCGGCTTCGCTGGCTGGGTCATGTTGAGCGAATGGAAGAAAGCGCGGTCAAATTTTGGTACACTTTTTCACACATTTCGACCGGAATCTCACTAATGACGCGTTCAATGTTGACTTCCAAAGCAGCAATCGTGTTTGGCTTGTCCCTATAGACAAGAGACTTAACATAGCCCCACAAGAAACAGTCTAACGGGATCAAATCACACTATCATGGTGGCCAATTGACTGCATCAAAACGTGAGATTAACTACTCACCAAATTCACCTCTCAATTGGTGCATGGTTTCACGTGCAGTGTGGCACCTTCCTGTTTAAACCCAATGTCGGCCGATTCCAATTCTTGCATTTTCGTCAAAAAAAAGTCTGTTATTATCGAACTGTACCTTTCTTTTACATACGCTTTTTACATACGCTTGAATAACGTTGGGAAATACTAAAGATTTACTTGCAAAATGGTGAATCTTCTACCGCAAGTGATGACGAAACAGAGTGTGTCTTTGATTTCAAGGAATGCCAATGTGAGTCTTTCATAGAAGGTAAGGTGGCTACAGGGTGCAGCAGGTATTTGCGGACATTCACATATGTTGTACCTACAACTTCTCAGAAACACGTTTTACCTATTTTTCTTTTCGGATCGTAAATTGAGGGGCGCTATATAAGCGATTCACAGTGGTCATGAAATCTCCTCATACGTTCAGACAGTCTTAGAACATCAAATTTTGTGTAGCAAGTCCAGGGCATTGTTGACGAAGCCCTTCAAAGTCCATAAGGGCCATATCGAGAGACCTTCAAGTTTCTAAACACACAGTCACTCGTATTGCCCACGAAGACATCCGGTACAAATCCTACGTGATGGGCAGAGGACAGCTTATGTGGGCACAAACTCGAGAACAATCCATCCAGGCAGAACGACTTTAAACCAAGTTAAAATATCCTGAAATCCAGCATATGCGGGATTTCAGGATATTTTAACTGCTTTTATTCTGACGATATGATAGGTGGCTATGTTCGGATCCTTCAGATGTTCCCCATGTTATTCACATAAAGTTTCATGGTTTTCGGGGTGGTGATCAATGAACGAAACGTCATGCCACCCCACTTCTCTCCTCAAGAACTTCGGGTGTTACGTGCGCGGTGAAAGGCCAAACGTATTCCAACAGGGCCATACGTGCTCCTTTAAAAGAATTACCTGTCGTACCCTGTACATTATAAAAGTCGAATAAAACCATGTATTTTATTCATTGTTATTTTATTTAATAGATAAAACAATTTTAATTTAGTTTTTCGTTTATTTAAAAAATTAAAATGATATTAAAATGAAATAAAATGATTCGGTCAATGTACCACGCTCAGTGCTCGCTACTCTTATCCTTTTATTAAATATTCTCCAAATTGGAAATAGTTTAATAATACTATGGCACTTTTGAATCTATTATTTTATTAAAACTTTTTCTTAACTGAAGCGGTTTACTTTTCCAGAAATACGTTTCGAAACAAAAATTTCAGACTTAAAAGATATTACTTCTACTTCGCTCTTACTTTCCAGGTTAATTTATATTTAAAATCTTGCATATACATATGTATGAAAGTATTTTTTGATGTTTGTTAACATTTTTCATAAGCTTCAAATTGTATGACTTTGCAATTGCACGTGTTATGCTCACCACTGAAACTAGAAGCATGAAGCAATTAGAAAAGGGCAGAAAAGTATGCAGGGTATACAAAATATGAGAGCACAAATCATTCTTTGCAACTATCAGCACCCCTTTTAAGTTCAATGGATAATACATGTGTTTTAAAAATCGTTTATGTTTACCTTCTTCTGAAGTTATCTGGCTGGTCTTGGGAAAGATTCGGACTGCTGCCATGTCTGGTTTTTTGCTGTGAGAGCATGCGCTGTGATAGTTTTGATGCTGTAAATAAATCTTCACGACTTTTACTGATACTATCACTATAAGGATGCATTGTACGCTCTTTGGCAATATTTCCCGATCAATATTTATGCCATTATTACTTTATAAATGCCAAATCTGAAAATAATAATAAGAAAAATTTATAGGAAACTGTGATAATATGCAACATATGTACTGTACATGTACTTAGATACATACATATGTATATACAATATATAATTCATAAATATGGTATGATTGCGTACGAAAAATTTTACTCTGTGACAGAAATACGGACTTTATCGATAACTTTAAAATTATATACATACAGATGCACCATCTTTTATGACGGTATGTAAAAATTGAATAATTTTAACATTTATCAACCGATTGACTTGAGCTAACATGTTTTTGAAACGACAGTTCAGTCACACCGAAATAGCGCGCCGAAATAGTGACGCTTTACATTGAAAAAAGTCGTTCAATTGTGTTATGGTAACTCAACGTGGCCAAAGCACCGTCTGACTTATATATACTTTTCGTGTTTGGTGTCGAATGTTGTTGAGCACGGGACAGTGGGAGATTGCCGATAAGCCGTCCATCAACGCCCAAGACGCTCCAATGATGTCGTATCGTCACCGCCCTCAGCATTTTGGCGTCAGTGGAACCACCTTGTGGCACATTTTGAAGGATGATTTGCATGTTTCCATATAAAGTGCAATTGACTCAAAGAATATTGCCGACAGACCTTCCACGTCGCTTGGAATACAGCCAAACAGTCGAATGGTCGACACTGAACTTGATTTTTGGAAGGAGATTTTTATGGACGACGAGGCCCATTTCACACTCTCTGCCGCCGTTAACAAGAGAAATTGTCGCATTTGGGGAACGGAGAATCCATACGAGATCCATGACACACCATTGCATGACCAAAAAGTGACTGCTTGGGCTGGAGTTTGCGCCAAAAGCATAAATGGCCCCATTTTTCTTCAGAGAAGGCGAAACAGTCTATGGGAATCGATATCGGATTATGTGCCAACAAATGTGTGAAAAATGTCTGGACGGTTAATCGTTTCAACAAGACGGCACGCCATGCCACACTGCAAGTCAAACAATGCAGTTTCTGCAAAGAATATTCCCTGGAGATATGGTGTCACAAAATGGGGCCATCGACTGGCTACCCAGATCTCCAGATTTGACCCCTTCGGACTTCTTTTTGTGGAGTTATTTGAAAAGCAAAGTGTACGCCAAGTAAAGTAAAGTAAGTATACTACTGTGGGCAAAAAGTAGTAAGACTTTTTAATTTAAATTTCGCGCGGAAATCCATTTATCAAAATATTATTTTTTTAAGGTTGTTATGACTGTCGGTGACATCTGTGCCAAATGTCACATCAAAATAATCATTAGTGTTTAGTATACGCTTGTCTTTCTGAAGTACAAAAAGTGCATTCGGCGATTTTCACAACGAGTGAAATTATTCAACAAAGAAGTTCCATTAAATTTTGTGTGCGGAATCAAATTTCTGGCGCCGAAACGTTCAGAATGTTGCAAAAGGCCTTCGGTGATAATTGTATGTCGCGAGCAAGTGTTTTTGATTGGTACAAATTGTTCAAAGATGGTCGAGAACGCGTTGACGACGAACCACGTCCAGGACGGCCATCAACATCAACTGATGATTAACACGTCAATAAAATCAAGGAATTGGTACTCGAGAATCGACGATTAACAGTCAGAGACCTTACTGGCATCGTTGGAATATCGGAAGGATCAGTGAAAACCATTTTAAAACATCATTTGGGCCTAAGAAGAGTGAATGCACGATTGGTTCCAAAATCACTGCATTGGTTTTACGAGACCATTTTGCCAAAAATTCGACTGATATCGTTCCGCAACCACCCTATTCGCCTGACTTAGCACCGTGTGACTTTTCGCTATTTTCTAAACTCAAGAAACCGCTTCGTGGACACCGTTTTGAGTCAATTGAAGACATTAAACATGAATCGCTAAGCGCATTGAAGGCTATTCCGGAAATTGACTTTAACAACTGTTTCGAGAATTGGAAAAAACGTTGGCACAAGTGTATTGGGGCCGGGGGGGATTACTTTGAAGGGGACAAAATAGATTTGGAAGAATGAATAAAAAAATTTGAAATTATGAACAAAGTCTTACTACTTTTTGCCCACAGTAGTATATGGAAATCTGTTGTTTTTTTAAGTTATTTAATATTCACATACCGTCATAAATGATGGCGTACCCTGTACATATATGTATTTCTAGTTTAGAGCTTAGGTAATAGTTTTATTATTACTTGGTAACTGCCAAAAGTTTACTAACGTAGCGTTGAAATTCTTCAAGGGAAACAAGCCAAAATATTTATTTATCTTTTTACGAACTTTAATTTTAATTTAATCTTTATTTGTGGGGCCGTTGCAAGAAAGAATTATAGAAAGATTATACTTTTTGCTACTTATTAAAATTTTTGTTTAATAACATTGCATTGCACTACATTTTACTTCGGACCTACAAGTAGTCTGGTTAGAATAACAAATTATATTTGTGTTTATCTAGCAAATACGAGTATGTATGGTATACTTTTACACATTCCGTTTTTACACATGGAAGGAGAGGCCAAAGTGAACGAGTTATACCGATTTTTGATGTGTGCCTCTTTCAATGTCCTGTAAAAGCTGTCGCAGATGGAACAAAATAACAAAAGAGAACATGTATGTTGTATGCAACAAAATGATATTCAAGTATAATGAGTAGCATTCGAGCCTCTTTCCAACATTTCAAACTTTTGAATTCCTTTACTTTATGTCATCTACGATAAGGCAAGATTATAATGGGTTCATAACATGGCACAATTGAAAAGTAAAAAATTGTTTTACTCGTCATCCCCTCTTGGCTTGCAATGGCAAATCTCTAAGGCCGTGGTTAGGTTCAGATTTTTCTTGCCGAACACTGTGGTATGTTGCACCGAACACAAAGAGATAGCTTTTACTCACTCTCACAACGAACACGATATGCTCGGTGGAATAAACAAAGAGCACGCCAAGTATTTTACCAAAAAAGAAACAAAAAATGGTGTAAAATAGTACGAAAACATGCAAACCATAATTATAATTTGCAGAAAAGGCTGAGAATATTTTTTGGGTTTAAAAGTGGATATTATTTTCTTTATAAAAGTATGAAAAGCATTTATACAAATAGTCTTTAACTTTATTAATTTCACTCTCCATCCTTATTGTGTTGCCATTCCGAACAAGAGAGAAATATGTGATGTGTTCGCCGAGCAGCGAACACCAAAATAACCACAGCCTAAGAGTAAACATTGTTTAAGAAAAGTTTCTCACTTCGCCGTTTATACTCGGCGTAACTAGGCAGTGCGGCTAAATTGCGGGGAATGTTCGTTTGTATAGGTAGTTGGGGAATTTTTAATATTTTTGGCTGTGTCATAACATTGACGTACCTTGTTAGGTGACGTATTATTGGTCAGTCCAGAGCTTCTGAATGAGAGGGAAGGAAATTGCACATGGTATCGATAAGGACTTTTGAGAGAGCTCTATCGCGATAAAACTTATTCGTATGAGCCGGTTCACCTTTCCAGATAAAACAGTCTATAAATTAGCCAAAATTTATTTTACGTACAATAGTTAAATGTACCTACCATGTGTCTGCTTTGAGCAATATTATTATTGGAGTAGCTTAAGAGGATAATCTGAAGAGATTGATTGGATGGGTAATGTTCACTAGTCATGGGCGAAAATTTGAGTGTTCACGTTACATAACTGCGACAAGATGTATTTTCATTTATTTCCCTTATTTGATAGGTAGAAAATATCATGTTGATTAGTGTATTGAATATTATTGCCACATATGTATTCCCGAGAAAAATCCTTTGACGTTTTTAACTGAATGATTTTTGCGTAAAACATGTAAAAACTTTCAACGACAAAACTGAATATAATTATGTATTGTCTGGATGTAGGTATATACATATGGTAAATACATACATATGTAAATACATATATTTTAGTTAACTATACATATGTACATAGAACAATTGCAAGTATTTAAATATTTCCTTACAAAAATAAAAAGTACTCGGACTGACTACAAATTCAATGCTCTTGGTTGGTTGGTGTTATAACAAGAAAATTTGTTTCTGCGCAAATAAAATCAATAACATGAAGAGGATATCTGGCGTCAGACCGTTCAACACAGATACACACACACGTTACGTACGTACATATGTATGTATATAAACTGAAATTCAAACTCACATAAAAATCGTTCATACACTAGCTAGAAATGTAGCTACTCTGAAATATAATGGTTAAAATTAAACACACAAAAGGTGGGCCGACCTACCAGAACCACGAATGTGTGGATACTATGTTTTGAGGTAAATCTATTTTAATACCTAAACTTCCTCAAAATTTCATACGAGAATTGCTGCATTTGTATGAAGAAGAAATCCAGAAAAATGGTGTAACATCAGACATCAAATTGTGACCAGTTCTATAATTCATGGCACATTTTATTCCAATTTTAAAAAAATGGGACATTCGTGATTCTGGTAGTCACCCGACAACACTTTGGTAGTATTGTTTTTCTTTTACATATGAAAATTGCATTAAATTCATTTATTTTAAACTTTACCTAGCAATTTAAGAAAAAGATATTTGCTTCGGCACTGTCGGCCGACTTTGAAAATTTTCTGAAAACACCATGCTATGTTTCATTCGTATTCTGTATTAATTCACTTAACGATCGAAACATATGTATGCGATTTAACTTTTCATGGGTTTCTTTTAAGAATGCACATTTACTATAAGTTGAACCCGATTTCCAAGCATGAACAAAGAGTTTTTCTTTTTAACTTGGCAAATAGCAGAAACAAACAACAAACTACACACAACAAACTACACACAACACACAATACACAGCACTTAGAAATTACCAATTCCGTCTGAATTCCGAATTCACCACGTTTTTCATCCACTCCGCAACATAAAATCGATATCAATTTGTACTTGTATGTAATTATGAATTAATTTTTATGCAGCAAGAACTTTACAAATTCAAGAAAAGAAATTTATGTTTTGTTATTCCAACGCGATACGGAATCGAAATAACTCGTTGAGATTGAATTGCAGAACAAAACAAATCTTAAATATTTTCTAACAATATCAACGGAGTTTGCGTTTTGGACCGCGAGCAGTTACCACAAATAGTAGGAGTATTATTTTTTCTGTATACCTGCTAGCTGCCAACCGACCACGACCGCATCAGAGGTAGATACAAAACAACATGTTGGTCGTTTAGCTACTTGGTTTAGAGAGCGACTTGGTTTGAAACACAAACTTGTATACATACATACATATTTACATGTGTATGTATGCATGTATTTATATGTGGATATACATACTACATATGTATGAATACGTATTAATACTAGGGTGGTCTAATTTTTTTTAACTACATTTATGCCTTACAATTTTATAACTTAAAAAGGATATAGGGGAATTATCATACACAAAAACTATTTTTTGAGAAGAAATAGAGATTTGAAATTCAATGTTGAGGTTACTCTAGTTCGATATATGTACATATCCAATTATTTTTTATAATAAATCCTGAGTTGACTGCTTAAAAATCCATTTGAAATTTTCATAAGGAAAAGTAATTTTGGCAGCTCGATATATAAACATAGGTATACACAGTAATCGCTGTGGCGTAGTGGTAATGCGTTGGACTTCTACGCAGAGTGTCCGGGATTCGAATCTCGGAACAGACAAAATCAAAAAAAAAAAGTAGAAAAAATAATTTTTCTACACGGCACCACCTCTTGGCAGGCAATGGCAAATCTGCACGAGTAAAAATTGTCATGAAAAGCTTTTCACTTCACCGTTCGGATTCGGCATTAAACTGTGGGTCCCTTCCCTTCAGGTACAAATATAAAACGCACAACATGAGTGGATGCGAAAAGCTCGGCCAAGGCCCTCCATGGGCTGTTGTGCCATTAAAAGTAAGTAAAGTAAGGTATACACATACATAGGTATGTGTAATTACATGTCGACGATTTGTCGTCCTAAAGAAATGTCGTCATGTCAGGGACATTGTTTACAACAATAACTTGATGAAAACCTGCATATTTGTTGTTGTAACTAACGATAAGATGACAAACTCATGTTGCAGGTATGAGATAGAAGACAAATTCACGAATATAAAAGAAAAAAACATTTTTAAAACTGTAAATGCTTCAAAAACTGTGCCTGCATCAAAAGTAAAAAGCATCAAAGAAATTACAACAAATTTTGTCATTATACTATCGGAATAAAGCAACCAGTTTGTTAAACATATAATTGAAAAGCTGCGAATTGGAAATAACTAATTTGGAAAACAATGAATTGTGAAACATTCAATATTTGGTTTCAAACTGCGCTTTGTCGCTTATGTAATTGTAATTTATTTTTGTAAAAAAAATAACAACATATATGGACATTCATACATAATTGGTATATTAATAACGTACGTACGCGTTAGTCATCTGAGCTATACACTGACTGTTTGAGAAAGCGGAAAAACAGCAGATGGAAACGTGAGTTCATTCCTTGAATAAAAGTCAATTTGAAACATAGTTGTGGTTGAAAAACAAGTTTATTATGTAATTTTAAACTACTTAACCTATGGATGCAATGCGCAGATATGAATGTTTCTGCTTTAAGAAAATACTTGTAAAATAACAAATTTTTATATATACGTACCTCAGAGCAAAAGCGTATTAAGTCCCAAGTATAAATTCTACAGGATAGCGTAAAATAAGTACATACAATTATGTCTACTCCAGAAGTGAAGTGAACTTTACACTGTTTTCAAAAAGTGCTATTTGCGTTATTTTTAGTCCAATCGTCTTGTACAGTTGACTCCAGAATAAAGCGTGATATTTAAATCTAGGTGAGCCAAAAAACGGAAAATTTTAATTTTGGACTGGGTTACGGATATTATTATTATAACTAACACATAATATATGTTAACTAATTTTAGCACCAGGAATTGAAAGTGAACCAAAATGTATATGGTTAATAGCTGGACGGTATGAAGAACAAAATCAAGTTTTTCCACTGCAGACGATAACATTTTATGTACGTATATAAAAATGTGGAATCGTAGTTGTTCCTAAAACTTTTCAGTTTTTGTTTGAATTACATATAATTGATTGAAGTGAACGGTGATATTGAAAAATATCACATATACTATATACCTATACGTGAATACAAAATGTTTACTCTGCAAAAAGTTAGTATTATTACTAGCAATAGAAATAGAGGTAGAAAACTAGGTAGTAAATAGAATAGAGGTAAAAAAGTAAAAACTTAAATAAAAAATGGCTGTTCACAAAATTTTAAGAAAATTAAGATACGAAAGGCAGTGTCGAAAATTATGATATTTAGTCATCACAAAAGATCCGTAATGGCGTTCATTCATGTGTCCGTCTCTTAAGGTAAAATTAACTAATTGAAACTTTAACTAAAAGATATACCTTCGGAAAAGTAGATTAAGCCGTGGTTATGTTGAAAATTATGCTCGGCGAACACCATGAAACAATTGTTGCACCGAATATGAGATACTGGGTGTATCGCACACCGAGTACAATGGAGTCGCTGAGAAAAATTGCCAATAAAACCATGGCCTTAGAATTTCATGTAGAAAATTATAATTTGACCCACCCTAATGAAATCATATGTACATATGTATGTATGTACATATTCATATGAATGGACGTATAACTATTTGTTATGATTTTCCAAGCAAAAATTGCTGCTATTATTGTTGGTTGATGTGGTAGTCATTTCTCAAATCCAGTTTAGAGAGACAACATTTAAGATGCGAACATGAGAAACTTGTGCGCAAAGCCACAATTACATATACGAAGTGTGCGCCAAAAAACACCACCACCATGGTTGTACATAAAACAAATGCCTTGCCATCAGCAGCTCAGCATAAACGAATATGTAAATACATATTCACGTGTATGTATGTACAATGTACGTAGGCACTCACCGTCACTGTTACCATCAACAAACAAACATCTCTTCTCAGCTTTTATACTAGTAGATGAGGGTTCTTTACTTTATTTATTAAAGTATTCGTGTGTTGTCGTATCTGGGAGATACTCACAATCGTAGTATTATGAACTCATTATACATACTACTCTCATAATGACCTCTAGTCAATAAATGGTGGTTAAATCTTAAACTCTGAGTTCGCTCTCTCAGTTTTTTTTCTATTATTCTCACTCTGAGTGAACAACACTAGTCAACATATAATTTCCATCAAGAATATGACATGAACCCTATATTAGAAAATTTGCATCCCATGTTATTTCGAGATGTCTGATAGAACTGTTTTTATATGGTATATCACAAAAAGTTGTAGCGTTTTTTAGCTCTTTTTTTTAATGGCAGAACAGCCCATGGAGGGCCTAGGACATGCTTTTCCCATCCACTCATGTTGTGCGTGTTATATTTGAACATGAATGGAAGGGACCTACAGTTTTATGCCGAATCCGAACGGCGAAATGAAAAGCTTTTCACAGTCAATTTTTACTTTTGTAGATTTGCCATTGCCTTCCAAGAGGTGACAATGAGCTTCCCACAGACTCTGAATGATTAGCGCTTTTTCGATTCATTGAATCGCTTCCAGCGAGATCTATGTCAGCGCTTCCAATTTTACCACATGGTAGCTTCTAAGCTCATGGCGAACACCATGCAATTGTTGTTGCCCGAACACGAAAAAAGGGCTTTTACTCACTCTCACAGCGAACACGATATGCTGGGTGAAATGTACACCGAGCACGCCGAATATTCAGGGTGTCAATGAGTTATTCTACAAAAAAATAACAAAAATGTATCTAAAATTTAAGGAAAACATGCAATCCTGTACCTCACTATTTTCATATGCAGAAAAGCGAAGTTGCGAATGTTTTTAGTTTTTAAAAGTGAATATTAAATATTTCATTCATAAAACTATTGAAGAAAAATCATATTATTTTCATAATTTTTCAATCATATTATTAATTTCACGCTCCTTATTAATAAAATCGTTTAAAGCTTTTTGGTATACCATTTAATGTTGCCGTTGCAAACAATGCAATATTAAAAAAAAACTGAATTTCGACAAAAAGTAACTCTGTAACGAACACCAATGTAGCTACTACTCCGTGCACGAGAGTAAAATATGATGTGTTCGTCGAACAGCAATCACCAATATAACCAGCACCTAAAAACAAAGCGTAAAGTGCTTGCAAAGTGTTTTTTTATGTAACACTCTACGTTTTTATCTACTCGTATGTACATAAATATCAATTGTTTTCATTCTCATTTCGAGATTAAAATGAGAGAGCCGGCTCCAGTTAGGAAAGCAATCGAGAAAATATGCATTTTCTACTAATGTAATATTTTCACAATCCATCATTTAATTTAGTTGAATCTAAGAGTATGTATATGCAAATCAGTGGTGGCCAATCCAGTACACGCATGTGTGAGAGCATTTTAGAACCCACTTGTACCAGGCTCATTTCCATAGAAATAGAAATCAGGTGATCAGCTGTGCGTGTGTGGGTGGCCATCACTGATTCATGAGTTAAATTTATTGTGGTGTGTTTATGTTTGTACTCAAAAACTACGTTTACAAAGCTTTTCAACGTTTTTTAATTAACAGAATTTTTTCTTAGTTTTTAAATTTTCTTTCTAATTTCCTATTAAAACTTTAATTTGTACTGCAGTAAAAATTTAAATGGAATCGTAGTAAAATTCGTTCTAAAGGGTAAACGGAGTAAAAAAATTTTATTTTTTTCAGTATTTTAAATATTAAAGCTTGATTTTTTGAAGTTAAGATGTGATAAAGAAGGCGCTCTGTGGCCAGTGTATTATCTAATATTTGCGTTTGGTGGTGGAGGATATTTTTATAAATTTAGAGAAAGTCAGATTGTAACAATTGTAACAATTGGTGTCAGAAGTGGGATTGTGTTAAAATATAAAAGCTCGCACAGCTAACATTTAAGTAACTTAAAAAGGAGTTGGCTTGCTCTGTGCCCAAGTGGTAATAAATCGGAGCTGCTGCTACTCTGAACAAGCGCTATGGAAAAGGAAATGAATGAGCACGAATTCCTTGAAGAGGTAAGCATAGTGAATCCGAATAAGGAGGAGGGCCAAGCAGATTCATAAGCCAATACAACGTGGAAGTGCCTTATCAAGAAAACGATTATATACTTATTCGGGACGAAACAAGCTTAAGTGGAGGGCAGTGTGACAATATTTGAAGAACAACAGCATTCGCATACATGCGTGTTTGTGTGCATAAGGCAAGCGCACAATTTTATGTACAAGTGTAGTGATCTGCAGTAGTATACAAACATATGTATGTAGTTAAAAACCATTTACGCCATCTAGCAAAATATGCCTCCATTTTAAAAATGATAGAGGAAAGTGGGGAATACCAAAACAGTGAATAATTTGTGAGCGGACGCCTTCGGGTTACCGGAGACTTATAATCATGGGCTAAACAGAATCTGCGGCAACCTAACAGGGCACGTTGTTGACTTAAATCAACGACTTAAAGTAACCCCATAAAAAGAAATCCAAAGGAACTTCATAGCCGAAGTTGATTTTTCGATGAAATTCAGGATTTTCTTCAAACCTTCTGAAATTGTCAGTGTAACACACAAGTTCAGAACTTCTTCAGAACGTTTGCGTTATTGGTTTTCAGTTTACGTTTAGTAATCTTGTAAAAACTAGAGTCTATCGCAGACATTACAGGCGTGGCCGAAGGAATTTGAATTTGTGCTGATTTATGCCTTGAATATTTCAGTTTGATGATTCTCTGATCCCAGGTGTGCTGCATCTGGATTAACTTCATGTTGATAGTTTGCATGTCCAATGCATGCAACGCCCTCTACTAATTCATCATCTCCATCAAAATATTCATACTCAAAGCATGCAAATTTATTTGCTACATCATTGTAATTATGTACAACCTTAGCATCATCATCATTACTACCATCATTATAATAATCATCACCATTAAAATATTCAGGTTATATGATCTCAACAGGTGGAAAATTTGCCACTTGCCGGTCTGAGAACTCGAAAATGTTATGAGGATGACTAGAAACTTGGTAAATCTCGTCTATGTTTTGTTGTGCTGATGCGAGTTGTTTTCTTTCCACGGAGAAAAGTTTCAACTAAATCTTCTGCCCTTCTCTTTCGTTGAGAAGCTGGGATGGTTTCCAGTTGCTGTATAATCTGTCGACCTTCGTCGGAACTCAATGACGTGAGTGTTGTATTGGCTCTAATGAACTCATTTGCCATTCATGCTGTCATTCCACATTAGTCTTTGCGAGCTGTTTTTCAATGAAATTCGAATTCTGTTGTGCCTCAAGTTGCTTGGTAAACCTACACTCGCGCGATCTCTCGGTGCTGGTTTTTTGAGTTTTATTGGACCTCAATTTTTCGACTAAGTCTACATTCTCGCTTTCTCTCAGCAGCAGTTTTTGATGCTGGAAATTTTATCGTAATACAATCGCCATTTGTTTGTGCTTCGCGTTTTCAGTCTATACTCGCTCCTTCTTTCAGCTCTAGGAATTTCTAACGATTTTTGTTTGAAGTACCAAATTTTGCTAGAAACTGATGGGCAGCGGCCTCTATCAATCGAGTATGAATCAGCGCATGTTTGCACTACAATAGAAACATTGGAGAATCGCCAAAAAATATCGAAATCAGTCCGTTGATTCGAACGAGGATTTTGTTATTCGTTTGGAGTATGTAACAGTTCACACCGCCTGAAAATTGTTCCTCTCGTTTGTTCGGGCGGTTTAAACGGACCGTAACAGGTAAGTATCTCAGATCTTCAGTGCAAGAGTTGATATACATAATAAGAAATTCACTCTTATTAGGTTCATAATGATGTTTAATTGGACGCCGCAACAAGTGGAAAGTGGTTCTTACATCAATGGCTCTCAAGCAAAAAATGTAAACAAAGATGACTCATGTGTTCGCATCGTAGTTTTCTTAGCTGCAGTCGCATTTTCTGACTTCAGATTACTTCTCTTTTCGATATTTCATTACTAGCATGCATACCATTAAGTAAATTTTCAGCTCGTTCTGTTATGAGTCAACATTGCCCGAAACAGGTAAAAGGTTCATATGCATGCTTACATAAATGTTATGCACGTGCGTGCGTAGATACATATACTATACCTAGTGGTAAAAATGTATGCGCCTCTAAATTAATAAGCAACTAAATCGCAGCATTTAATAGCACTTTGGATGCACTTCGTATTCGTTATAAGGGGATTTTCGGAGGTAGGCAATGGTAACCTACACCAGTAAAATTTTCCAAAGGAAAGCTTTTCACTTCGCCGTTCGAATTCGGCATAAAACTGTAGGTCCCTTCCATTCGAGTACAAAAATAACACGCACAACATGAATGGATGCGAAATGCTCGGCCAAGGTCTTCCATGGGTTGTTGTACCATTAAAAGTTGAAAGAAGAATATTACGTTTCGAAAAAGAAAGCCAATAAAATTTCCAGTTAGTTCAAATGCAAATATCTCACATAAATAGATTTCATCATTTTTCGAATGGAAGACGGTTTTGGGAAGCTCTTTCCTTGGTGTTTTACATTTTTAAAAAAGAGAAAATTTGCGGAGATGGTAAAAGAATGGTTTCCTTATGTAAAAGTATATAAAAATTTAATTTATGGAAAAAATTTGTCATTATAAGAAACACGCATATTATTTTCCATAAATTTTTTTAGATTTCTAAAGTTACTTGTTGGCTTTTCCTAAGAAAAGGTGTAGAGATTTATTTAGCCCGATTTCCAGGGGAAATTATATCGCCATAACTGATTATTAAGTTGTTGCTTTTTCTTTTATATTGTTTCGATTATAAATTTGTTTAATATGCTGTAGTGATCAATATTCGGCGGTTCTATAAATGAAAAATAGAAAATTTAAATATGCATCCACAGGTAAGAAATTACATTTATTTGACGTTTCCTGAATAAATTCAATTTTGAGTTGTGCCATTTTTGTAGTTCAATTTCTAAGTTCGACATTGCAGATGTTGCTATGCCAAGTGATTTCGGCGGAATAATTGATCTTAGTGCGTTGATTTGCTCTGGCTTACCAGGTTTTGAATAATAAATTTAACCAGAAATTTTGCATTGGAATCTTGTACTAAGAGTGGAATAATTTTATTTTACAGGGTGACAATTAATAAATGTATACAACTTTCTTCGCGCTATAGAAAAACATTGTAATTTTTCTGCAATTTTTCTACGTAATCGAGAGTACATCTGATTTAAATTTAGTGTGATCTAGATTTTATTTAGTTATTTATATTTCAGCTAGGCTAACGCAACTATAAGATTGTGCGGCAGCTTCGCATTGCTCTATGGTTAGCTTCTCGTGCAGTTAAACGGTTTAAGGAGCTGGGCCATGAAAGTGATCGTCCAGGAAGACGCAGAAAACCCACCGTTAATACTCCCAGGAATAGCAAAATCGTTCAAAAGCGGGTGCAGCGTTATTCAACGGTTTCCATAAGAAGTTACTCACGAAACTAGCATCAATCGTGAATCAGTTCGACCCATGGAAAAAAAGGAACTAGGACTCAATGCTTACAATCTCCATAAAGTCCAGTTACTTACAGATGAAAACAAGCGCGTACGACTCCAAAGATGTCGCCTACTTCAACTTCGGACCGCAGGAATTGAATGTGGAAAAATTTTCTTCAGAGATGGGAGCTGTTCACTGTTGAATAAGCCCATAACCGTCAAACTGACAGAAGTGATCAATAGATGTTCCTAGATCATCATATAGTACGTCATTCAAAATCACCAAAATCCGGAATGGGGTAGGATATGGCAAGATACCCTTGATTTTTGTTGAACAAGGAGTCAAAATCAACCAAAAAATGTACCGCCGCTAAATTTTGGAGGCTGTGGTACTCTTCGGGGCCCGACTGCACTTTGGCGATAATGATTCGATGTTCCAACAAAACTCTACGCCAGCTTACAGAGCCAAACGACACAAGACGTCTCAAGAATGGCCACCGCCGGATCTCAATCCGATTAATTACTGTAAGTAAATAATTAATATAACTACTTTCAGTACAATGATATTTTTTTTTTTTATTTGTGAACCAAATTTGGACACCGTTAAAGTGAAACACCGCGGTCCCGGGGGGAATCCCACTGTTTGACTCTCCCACTCCCTCTCCTCAAGCCTGTTCACACCAACACATGCGGCGCTTTTGCTCTAAAATAAAATTCAACCACACTTTTCTGAACTTATAAATTATACCTCTTTTCTTTTAAGCCTTTTTTTTCTTCATGTGAACAGCAGAACCATAGCCTTCCATAGCACTAGGCCCGTTAGCGTAGTTGTAATATGATGTTGACAGTCTTTCCACGAAAATTTTATAGAAGAACTCATTATAACGAACTACTACACTACAACGCCTAATTTTATGCGTTACTAGCAACCGTTAAACCAATATGGATTGTATCAAAAGTGGGTAGAGTTATGAAAACTAAATTGAATTTCAATTCAGTTGAAATCTATTCATCATTGAAACTACTATTATAAATTTATTTCAATTTAATATAATAATAATTTTCAAACCACATTTTCACGTTTTAATCAATTTATTTTTCCGTAACCATGGATCAGGAGTATGTGGACCTTAGATATTTTAAATTTCGCCATAATTTTACTAATTTTACTTTTACTTACAGTAAGCCCTCTTGTCGACAACTGTGTAAGAATTATTTCTACTACCATTGGAGAGGCATGATATCTTTTGCTGTTCCTCTAGTGTTTGCTCCTATTCTAGCTATCGAATGGAACAATAAGGTACGTAAGTGTGAATAAATTTCGGGCAGCTACTGTAAGTGATATGATTTAACATTTTATATTCAATATATCTGAAGGAAAATCGATGCCTTTATACTTTTTTGATCATGGCAGTGTTCTGGATAACAGCTCCAATTCCATATACCATTACAGGATTAATACCTATAGTTACTCTTCCAGTATTGGGAATATTGGTAAGAGTATTGTGTTCCTTTCCGTTTCGTATCTATACGATAACTATTTGCAAATGTTATTTTTCAGGCATCGACCAAAACATGTACGCTATATTTCAGTAACGTATGCGTTATGTGTTTGGGTGGACTTTTTATTGCCCTGGCAATAGAACAAAGTAATTTACACAAACGCTTTGCATTCAATATGATTCTACTTTTTGGTTGCAGTCCACGACGGTATGTTGCACCTATGTTTTTGCTTGCTACATTTCGTTAAAACTATTTACATGTTTAAATTTATTCGAAGAAGTTGACTTAAGATCGAAAATATTTTATCACTTATTTTTGGCTGTACCTAAATAACAAACTGGTTCGAATTTTTAAACAACTTTTGGAATTGTAAAATATATTCTTTGAAGAATAGTCTTTGACCGGAATACAGCCTCCATTAACAGCTATCAAATTAGCCAAACATCGTAATGTACTTAAGCCGCTATCCCTTTTTACCACAGATATTTAAGTGTGTAGATTTGCTTACATGTGTCAATTTGACCAATGCAACTACACAGCATATCCACACATAAGTAACTTGCGTTTTATTATTCCTCTCTGCCATTCAAAGTTAGGCGAACAAAAATAGCCAATTTGAAATGTCATAAAAAAATTAAAAGTGTAGGCGGCTACTGTACAGAAAATAATCAAACAAACATAACAGGTTGGTAGATAGATACCAAGCCTGTTTCCACTATGGAAGTACAAGTGTGAGTACCACATGCTTATTTTGTCAAAGGATGTTAATTGCCTTCAGCTAACCTGTGAGGTTGACAATGTTAAAAAAATTAGTACCGCGTATCTAAATAGTAACGTCAGTAAATAGTAGGCAGTGTTCATTCTGCCTAAGTACTATATAGGAACCGTTTTTAAGACTTGATTGTGGAGCGTATCTTAATTTTGCCAAATGACACGTATCGATCTGCGACATAAGCACTGCATGCAAGTTATTACCGAAATCGTAACCCAGCGCAGAGTTCTACCTTTAATTGATTGTTTACGTTGCTCTTCGTTACGTTGCGCTACGTATGCATAACCAAGCCTTTGGTCTGGCTAATAATTTGTTCCGTTCATGGATTTCCTGTTCCTATGGAAACCAGTTTAGTCCAATATCAAGACTATGAGGCAAATCGATTCTGCAGTCAAATTTGAGCGCGTCAGTGAAGTGACCTTTCTTAGGTAGCTCCAGCCAGATCTCATCTCCAATATGCTCTCTTTAAAATGTGTTCTTCTCAGTGCTAATGCGTGTGTTCGTAGTTTAGGTATTATACGCTATTTCTATGAGTCTAGTTTCGCTTGGGGCTTGGAGCAAATTAAAGTACCAATATGTACATATAGGCAGGCGCGAATCCAGAATCCATCAAAGAGGGCGCTAAATTTTTGTTAGCCTCTTCCGAACCATTTTCCTGAAAGTGTGTACAGTGTAGAAACGCACATTTGACAGACTAGCAGAAGTATAGGATTTTTCAAATTTTAGAAAACCCTTTTAATTTTCCTAATTTTCATACAAACTTGAAGGCGCACCTGAGACACCTGTCCTAACCAACGCTTGACTGACCAAAGAATTTTTATGTACGTCACTTCTTTTTCTTCTTTTAATGGCACAACAGCCCCTGGATGGCTTAGGCCGAGCTTTACGCATCCACTCATGTTGTGCGTGTTATATTTGTACAGGAATGGAAGGGACCGACAGTTTTATGCCGAATCCGAACGGCGAAAGCTTTTCTTAGGCAATTTTTACTCTTGTACATTTGCCATTGCCTGCCAAGAGGTGCTGCCGCATTTTTTCTGCTTTTACATTTGGCCTGTGCCGAACCCCGGACACTCTGCGTAGCAGGCCATCGCACTACTAAGTACACGGTCTCTGCTCTTAGAGACCTCCCTCAGAGCAGATTGAACAGCATATTCATCAGCTGCCTAATTTGGCTATTTATATTGCGTGGGATACTATAACAAACTAGCAAATGCATTATTTTCAACGATAAATGATCCATGACATAAACACGTTTAATCTATTTATGCACGTAAATTAAATTTCAGTTTGCACCTGGGCCTAATCGTGGTTACAACAATATTGTCTTTCATTACATTTAATACAGCTTCTACTACCATGATGTGTCCAATAGTTCGTTGTATTATTGAGGAATTGGAAGCGGTATGTTTTTAAAAATTTCTACTAAATATGTACTTATCGTTACCTTAATGTAGAAAATCCCTAACTAACATTTTAAATTTTGTGCTTTGGGATTATCAAGGAATTTGATTTTTAAATAAAAAAAAATTATTAGTTAATGCTACATTGTTGTTACGTTTACATCAGACAATGATCTAAAGACAATTAAGAATATGTATTAAGTAGCTGTCAAAAAACAGAAAACTTGTTTTAGGCGTCGTAGGCGTCTAGACAATTACTGAAACAATTTATTTCTAGCAAGACGCCGTATTACCAGTCTCCATTATTTTACTCGCTCTGCTGTATTTTTTCTTGTTTTCTATATTTGATATTTATTAACAATTCAAAATCAATATATTAAAATAAATTTTTCGTTTTCCGCGGCAATTGAGCATTTTGCGCATTTTTCTTTTTTTCATTTTGCCAAAACGTCAAAACGATATTTGGTATTGCACATTGGAATTTGCGAACTTCTCTGTATTTCCCCTAATATAAATTCTTTGAGAAGCCTCTCGGTTACGGAATCCTCCGTCACATTGCATTCATATGCGATTTATTCAAGTGCCTAATGTATTACATATTATTAGAGTGAGTTAAACTACTGGAAGCTACCTTCTTCTTCAAGGTGGGATGCTAGGAGAAACAGTTCATATTCCCAACAATTCCCGTTCGCGGAACAGCCCAATTATTTTCAATATTCCATCTTGTTTCTTTTTTTCGATTCTGTGTAGTCTGCAAATTATAAATATATTGCATTAACTACCAAACAACAATTTTACTAATTTTAATAAAACTTAACAAAATCTCCGAATTATTTGTTTGCGGGTAATTGCGTTTTGTTTTGTTTTCTCTCATATTTCCACGAAACGTCACGACAATTATTGTTTCCGTCATTGTCTATGGAAAATCATGACAAAATCAGAGAAAAAGTGTGAATGTATTGTTATTGTCTCGGCAAAACTGTCTGGTGTAAACACTAGCTAAGGTAACGTTATGTAAGTAAGTTAGAGTGGATCGATTTTGTTACCCCCATCATGACATCTATGCAAGATGTTTGACAATCTTTTTTATTAATTTTTAAAAGTTGTCTCCAGCATTTTCTATTTGATAAAATATGTACTTACTTTTGCTCCAGCGTCGCCTTAGGAATAATTTTAACTTCAATTCGAAGCTTGAAATTAGATTCCCTGATGCACAAAACCCTGCTACACAAAATTCCAACCAAATCGGTCGGTCCATATAGGGGCCTCAAGTGCATACAAGAGATAATTCATCTTCTCTCAGATATTGCTAACTTTTGCACCGACGCCCCATCGTCCAAATCGGCTTAATTTAACAATAATCCGTTTACAGTATACTTAGGCTGAGTTTGGGGTGTTACCCAACTAACAAGGACATTTCATTAAGTTTCAGTTTTCAATCTTTCGCCCATTGGCTGATCTTATCTAGAGCTTGTTGCACATATTTCACTGCTTCATTTAGCTATTCGTCACATCAGTGCTTTGTTGACAATTACGATTGGAGGTCACTGATTCTTTATCTGATGGCGGATGACTTTCGTATTATTTGTAACTTTGTATTGATGTTAAAACTTTATTATTATCGTTCTGACTTGTTTCGACGTATAGCAGTAGCCAGTGTTGTCAAAGCTCGCATATAGCGCAAATATATTAGTAAATGTCGATAAGTATCACTGATATCACCGATACACCTCTTGGCAATTTTCCATAGATTTTGGTGCGGTGATTGCGAATCCCAAGCCTAAATTAAGACGTCAAATCACGTTTTTGCCATTTTCATGTAATTTTTGTGAAATGCTCAAAAGATTTATTTAAATTTTGACTTAAAATTATTATTTAAAAATCATTATGTCACGCATATTGTATTTACTCCCTCTTCTCCAAATGCGATTTCATGATGAGGTTACAAAAGTCCCCTGAATGTCGATCCACTTTAATGTACAATATATTAAATGAAAATACTATGTCCTATATTAGCAAGGTGTACTGAAACCTAGGACGGATGAAGAAGACGTACCCGAAAGGTAATGCTAATTAGTTATACCGTCAGTACATATTGAAGGTAATAAAGTTTCGCAATTTTTTATGCTTTTAGTGAGAAACAGCCATCGAGAATTGGAATTTGTTACTACCTAAGTGTGGCATATGCTGCCACAATTGGAGGCTGTGCCACTATTATTGGAAGTGAAACCAACTTGGGATTTAAAGGCGTTTATGAAAAGTGAGTAGGACATACTGGTATAAACAAATAAATATTATTCGAATATTGAACAAGATGTTTCGTATAGTAGTCCGTCACTGAACTGCATATGTCTAAGTACCATATGTAGTACGTATGTATATTTGCATGTATATGATTCTGATAAAATAATATTGTAGGAATAAATCAAAATTAGAAATTTGTTACTAATAATAAACGAACATACAACCACTTTATTATTTATTTGAAGGTCGTTCTCTGGGGCCCCTGAAGTTAGTTTCTTCACTTTTATGGCTTATAATATGCCGTGGGTTATTTTGAATACGATGATATTGTATTTTGCCATGGAATTCGTTTTTATGGGCATGTTTCGCCCAGAAAGCGATGCACGAACGGAAATAGCAACTGCTGCAGAAGCAACTGATAAAGTTGCTGAAGCTCTTTCTGGCAAAATAGCGGAAATGGGAAAAATGACAATACATGAAATTCAAGCTCTTCTTCTGATTATCGTGTTGCTAGTGTTGCTTCTGACAATGAATCCTGGATACACGGTGGGTTGGGGAGATTTTTTGAATGATAAGTAAGTAATTTATTATTTCGTATATTTGATTTCAAATATATAAATATTATAAATTATATTATGATTAATATTTCAGAAAGATTCTACCGTCCATGCCTATAATGCTTGTCGTGTTCTTATCGTTTTATTTTCCGATGTCATACGCATGGTGCAGATACTTCGGTGGATCTGGTACGACAATTGTTATAGTTATTTGATTGCACCAAATACGTGTGACTTTTTTCAAAAACATTAATTTCTCCTTTGTGTTCATAAGGGCCTTTTACAAACAAGCCAACTCCCGGTATATTAACTTGGAAATTCGTTGCCAAAAACATGTGTTGGGGAGTTCTTTTTTTGCTTGGTAAGATAAACTCTATTTTATTTTTTTAACAGAATGTTCTCATTGCGCCATAAACTCGAGTTAAAGGTGTCGTGTTTATGAACAGCCTTTGCGTTCGCACTGGGATGTTTAAGATTGCTTATTCATATTTTCCAAAAGCTTCGTCTGATTAATCACTGTCGTATGTGTTGGTATGTGGCATTTAACAATATTTGGGAAATCGCGATTTGAAACCTGATTTCCCGTAAACGCCACGGTAGATTTTCTCCAAAATTAATAGGATCATTACATGTGTGAAGAACAAATAGAATTTATCATTTAATTTATATTTTGCAATATATTTATTTTGCGGCTGGCTCATACAAATGCGTACAAAGCGTTTTGAGTAAAATATAACTTTATGGGAATCTTATAAATAATTCAGTCTTTATTTACAAAATATATACAAAAGACTCGTATACGAAAAATTTAAAAAATTCGAATGCTCAAGCATATTTACGTAAAAAAATATTTAGAGAAATATTGTTGTTTGTGTAGTTTAATTCGAAATTTTAGGTAGTCGTGCGGCGGGCACGGGGTGAAGGAAAAAAAACACCTCTCCCCATTCGATTTTTTTTTCATGTTGACAGAAGTCGAACCTCTTCGACTTTCTGCCATTGTTTGGAACTATAATAAATATTTTACCATTCCAAAATCCTATCTACGCTACTAATTCAGGTTATACCTAACATGTCTTATTTAGAGTCTTATTTTAACAAAAAGAAAAGTGACTCATGGCACTTAGTCCTTTCGAATTTACGCTTTAAATCCTTTCAATTTTCATAAGCTCTTATATTCCTCATACAAAATTTTATGTCATTATAACAACAGAAATGTGGAAATGGCTATTATAAAGTTTTTTGGTTTAAGAAATCTATTTCTTAGGTTTATTTTATTAAAATATATCACACCAAAGCCGTTTCAATAAAACTACTTAGCAAAAACAAGTTTCACACTTACGTTTGCTAGTGGAAAATGGGCGCAGGTTTTTGATACAATTGGAGTTTCTATGTCTTTAAGAATACACTTCAGGCACTACCACCTGACTATTTTGCACAACAATTGTCAATTGAATCTGCCGATGAGCTGGGTGAGCGCTTGCAATAGCGCTCAAAATAGCAGCTGGGTCCACTGTAGGGATGGGATAAGCCCGAAAATAACTGATAATTAACAAGAAGGAATTTCATCTACATAAACAAACTTTGTGTATGCTAAAAACTTTGACCTTAACTTAACTTTGCTACGAGGATAAATTTCAAAATAAATATGACTTTCGTAGTCAGACCTCACATTAGTCCGGTAACAATTTGAATTTCCCCAAGTCATACCCAACCCCCTTTCCCGTATGATGAGTTGGTGGATCGCCTATCGGCGACTATGCCAAACTCAATTCATTTTCATAGCGTCAAGCGAATTTTACTTAAACTGTTACTCATCTGGATTTGAAAGGTGATAGGATTATAAGCTACAACATTCCTTTCTTTCATTCAGGAGCGCACTTCCCACGGATTTCGATCTTTTCGCATCTATTCATTTGTGTGAGTTACATTAATACCTTCTTATATTGAAGCCATTTAATTACAGGCCATAAGAAATGTCATTATTATATGAAGGGCTTAGGAGGGTAGTCACATTTTACCTAACTCACAAATTTAAAATTTCTATGTTCAAAAACGCATTAATTTTGTTTGGTATTCTTTTAATAGCACAACAGCCCATGCAGGGCCTAGGCCGAGCTTTTCGCATCCACTCATGTTGTACGTAGTGTATTTGTACAGGAATAGAAGGGACCTACAGTTTTATGCCGAATCCGAAAGACGAAGTGAAATGCTTTCTTAGGCAATTTTTATTCCTGCCAAGAGGTGGTGACGTATTACATTTTTGGTTTGTAATTTTAAATGCCTTCCGAGAAGCATTTCCAATGAAGAACTAATGAAATCGAAATCATTTCCATTGATTTAAATAAGTTTTCATTTACAATGTCATGACCTACAATAGTTTTACACGCGTGAAAATGTTGGATAATTCCAAAAATGAATAATGCTTCTTTAGTAGTAATAATACATCAGAGAGAAACTACTGTAAGATCAAAATTTATATGTAATTGTTTTAGTTCTGCACAGCTAGCGCTGAAATTAAAAGACATGAATTCATTTTGATGTTAAATTTTTCTTTACGCACTTAAAAGGATCTGTGCTATTCCTTACAAAAAGGATTCTTATATTAGTTTAGCGCAAAACAATGCTAAAATTAATAGGAACATTAACACGCCCGTTTCTTAAATTTAGAGGATATATATATAAAGAAAGAAGCCAAGGCGAGTTTGCAGATTTCCACTGCTTAAACTTTAAAAGATCAATTAATTTGAGCCCGAAGTAATAATTTATTATATGCTGCAAACTTGATAAAATGTTAATTTTTTCAATCAGTTACATACCACATTTCTATCGCTGGTAACGTCATTCTATTCAAATATAAATATTTACATGCAATTATTTTAAACATCATTTTCTTTTTAAAAAATACTTACCAAAAAATACAATGAAAGGCAAATCTTGTTACCACTTTCTCCGTCGTTCCTTCTATGCTTACTCCGAACTGTAAATAGAAACGAAAAGCTTTCAATACATTAAACTCATATCAAGTTTCAGTACAATTAAGCGACTGCGTACATCAAAATAAACAAAATAGTAAATAGTTTATAGCATCGCCGATCAACCACTTCTATTGCATATTATTGATCGTTGATCAACCGGTGCTCCAATCATATGTTTTTTATTTAATTTCTTCATAAATCAAAAATTTTATCCTGAGTTTCAAGAAATTTTTAATAAATAAGTAAGTTAGAATTAAAGCGCATTAGCTCTTCAAAATTTTTATATAAAAATATGGTCTCGAAAATGATGATGTCCTTAATAAATATTGTTAAAATATGATCTCTGCATTGCATAGCAGTCTTTCATATATATACTTATGCTTTGGTTATTAGTTTTTATTCGCCAGAGAATGCTGCGTTGTTCGAATCACTTCGTTAACACAACATCCGCGCAGCAAGTTCGATCGTCTTCTTAGCTGATGAATTTCGCGCTCGATTAAAAAATTATTTTACTTTACTTTTTACTTTTGATGGCACAACAGCCCATGGAGGGCCTAGGCCGAGCTTTTCGCATCCACTCATGTTGTGCGTGTTATATTTGTACATGAATGGAAGGGACCTACAGTTTAAAGCCGAATCCGAACGGCGAAGGAAAAGCTTTTCATAGCAATTTTTACTCTTGTAGGTTTGCCATTGCCTGACAAGAGGTGGTGCCGTGTAGAAAAATTATTTTTTCTTCTTTTTTTTTTGATTTTGCCTGTGCCGAGATTCGAACCCCGGACACTCTGCGTAGCAGTCCAACGCACTACCACTACACTAAAATTATTTCTGTTGCCCATTATTGTAAGCATTAAGGTGCTGTAAAAGGGGATATGACATTGCCTTCATTATCCTTCTCCATTAAACACTCGGAGAAACTTATTTTCGAATTGTTGAGTTATCATTCTTATTTTATCAACTAACATATGTTAGCAAAAGTATTTAATCGTTTTCCTAATTTTTGTTGCTTTTGTAAAATTTTAAGAATGTCTGATTTTTTCCCCTAAAAATTTTAAATTGTACAAACTTCTGCTTTGCTGTCTCAGAACTTCCCAAGGCAGATAGAATCAAAATCAATAGAATCAGAAAGAGTCATTATATAGCACTGGCTCTTAGATGCCGTAGTCTCTTGCAGTGTCAATGATATGGTATGCCGTCTTTTCAAATACATAGCTTTGTGCGAAATCGGAAGATGCTGCCAGCTTAGTTTCAGGCATCGCACTATTGTCGCTTTTGCTACCAGTTCTTTCAGACCAGTCTTTGTTTTCTAACAGCATTAACATGCCTATACTTTTCACATAATACTCGAGAACAGGAACAGAGTCATCGTTTTCCAATACTAAAGTGGATTCTCGAAGACCAAAAGACCGAGCTGCAATTAACATTTCATAAATATTGGATAAGTGTAGTTCTGAGTTTTTATAAGAGTAAAACGTACCTTTTACGATCATATCCTCAACGGATGGATTCGAAAGAAATGTTTTCTTTTGATGCACCTATCGGCTCCCTACATTTTGCATTCGTATCCGGTCATTATTAATTATAGGTTTTACAATTTCACCCATATAAAAAAAAAAACAAATATGTACCTATGCTCATATTCTAGATAACCACGGCCAGCCAGCTGCCAGTGCGGTAGAGCAGTTTCATTATGAATGGCAACATAATAGCAACATATCGTTTTTTTCGCACATGTTAAACGCACAACATGAGTTGATGCGAAAAGCTCGACCTTTAGCCCTACTTGCGGTCATAGTCGCACTGATAAAAGTGATGTTCATTGTGGCAAAGGCATAACACTTGCCACAATGGCTGTCTATCTCTTTATCGGTGTCTTGTTATTGCATTTCCTCTCTCATTCCTCCCACCTATCAATCTTCCTTCCAATCAACACAATGCTCTGCATTCATAGGGGTGTACCCTGCGTGTTGAATGTATCAATAAAAAGAAAAGTATCTAATCTAGGTATTTTATATAAAAAATTATAGCATTTTATGTGATATTTTTCAATGAAGGTAGTAATCAATGCAGATATTTTTCTTTGGTTTAAACAGTTCAACTAACTAAAGTATACACTTTTTAACTATCGAAACACTCATAAGTAGAAGTATACCACATTTTCAGTTCCATAAAAATGGCTTCTTCATGACTTTCATTTAAAAATAAATAGTAACCATTGAGGACGGTTGTATAATATTTCCTTGTACATACGAATTAATAACAACTTGTAAAATAATTTTCTTTGAATTCTGTGTTATGATATGAAATTTTCTTTGTAACAAACAGAAAATTATGTGGTAGAACAAAATTAAACCTATTTACTAAAAGTATACTAAGTATGTATTTTTAATCTAATACTGTCTTCAAATAAGCTGGCCTACGTTCTCTGATGATTTTTAGAAAGAGTTAAAATTATATTCTAAAAATGTTTTCATACTTTGGTTAGTCTTTTGAAATACTTTTGTTTTTGCTCAAAACGCATAGTCCACAAGTGCCTTAATGGACCAAATTTTCTCATTAGATCAGAGTAATGACAAATGGTCGCTATGGCGTAGTGGTAGTGCATTGGACTGTTACGCAGAGTGTCCGGGGTTCGTAGGAAAAAACATTTTCCTACACAGCCCACACTCTTGACAGGCAATGGCAAGCCTACATGTGCCAGTTGTAGAAGAAGAAGAATGACAATTGTAATGATATTTTAAGCGCAGTTTTAGTTCAGTAAAGCATTTTCTTCCATAATGTATTCCACATAAGCTCTTGTATAATGAGATAACAAAGCAATTTGATTTTCGTGTATTTCTGGAGCGCATATTAATCGAAACATTTCCATACAGAGTCGTTATAATCAGGAAAATGTTTTAATACCAATAAAGGAAACAGAAATAAAAAAGGACGAATTTCATCTGGCTGTCCAGGAATTTTTTACATGTCCAGCTCAACATTGTGGAAAGAAAAAGAAAGCTTAACCTTTTCACGTATTGATACATACCACATGTTCAATTAATCGATGAGTTTATAAAATATTTGCATATTGCCATCAGATCGTAAGGAAGTATTCCTTCTTCTAATAAGTCATGTGATATGCAAGGAGGATGACTTCTAAGTATATACCTGATAATGATTTAACTGATTTAGTCATGAGCTTTGTAAAGCTCCCATGCCAAACATATTTTATTGGATATGTTTTCAATGCACTGAGAGTAATTGATTGGATTACGCTCTTTGCAAACATTGATATCAAAAGCTTGAGTCTCGTTTACAGAGGCAAAATAGTTGATACTGCTGAAAATTTGAGTGAATCCACCGATTTAATGGTTACCTAAGTTATCATCAAGTGTTGCTATTGATTCCGCTTAATAGCAATTTCGGATAGTAAAATTTCCAACAACATCAATTCCAATTTACTCTAAGGTTTTTAAATTTCGAATGAATGGGATGTAATTTTCGAAAGCGCTTGGTGTTTTCATTAAAGAAGCTATTAATTCCATATACTTCTGTTCTTTATTTTAATGGCACAACTACCCATGGAGGGTCTAGCCCGAGCTTTTCATATTGTGCCTGTTACATTTGTACATGAATGGAAGGGTCCTACAGTTTTGTGCCGAATCAGAACGGCGAAGTAAAAAACTTGCCATAGGCAATTTTTACTCTTGTAGGTTTGCCTTGTTTTTCTACATTTTGATTTTCCCTGTGTCGAGATCCGAACCACGGACACTATGCGTAGCAGTCCAACGCACAACCACTACGTCACAGCCACCAGCTTTTACGTATCGGAATATAATAAAAGTAACATTTTTTATGATACGGATCAATTCCGAGGATTATTTCTGCTGTAGCAATATTGTTAAAATTTGTTTTTAAAAAATTAGTACGTTTATAAAATCGAGAACACTGGATGATAAAGTGTTGTTCCCAACTGCTTTCATCGAACGATTTTTATAGCTCAAAATATTTAAATCGTTACATACTTGGCTTACGTTCTTATTATTTTTCAAATTTGGAAGAACTATAATATCTTTCAGCTCTGCAGCCAAATAATTAAGAGCAGTGTCTGATACTGGAAATTCGCATTTCAATTTTATCATTAATTAATTATTGCCACGTTGTTGCAAATGGCGCCTTGAGAAACATCAAGCACCCCACTTTCATGTTCACTTAAAATGAAAGTGGGGCTTATGATTTCTGTAGACATGAAACTTAAAGGACAGCAAATGCTAACGCTAACACCACTTTTTAAATGGACATATGTAGTATAAATGGGACACGATTTCTTTGTCTGATTTTAAGCCACAAACAGAGCACTCGTATTTATTTTTGCAAGTACATTTTTAGTATTTCTAAACGTTGTTCAAGCGTATATCGACCCATTTCGTTAAACGCAAGTATAAAACATAAAACTGTAGGTCCTTGCATTCATGTAACACGCACAACATAGGTGGATGCAGAAAGCTCGGCCTAGGACGAGTGAAATTTTCACAGTGTATGGGAAAATTTAAGAAAATTCTAAAACGCATTGAACAAAACTTGATACAAATCGTTGAAATAGCCTTTTGAGCAATTGGGCCACTCCAACTTCCCATACAAGTGAAATATTCAAAGAATAATATCAAAGGAAAACGTGAAGCAAATGGAACCAAGTTTGGTGCACAAAGTTAAAATATTTAAAAAAAAATAATAACAACATGCGCTCGTGAACAACACTTTCGTGATTGGTTAACGTTGCGAATGCATTTGGTTTGGGATTCCTACGAGTTATTATAGAGAACCAAAAATTTGAATAAAGGCTGCAAATAAAAACTTTGCGTTTGCCCAATAACACCAAATAAATAGTGAGTTTAACGAAAATTATTTATGCAGAAAATTGCAAACACACTTTTTAAAGCACTTCAACACACCACAGGAGATATAAGAAAAGTAGTTAAAAGTTTAAAATTACAAAGTTCAAATTATTTTAATAAGTTCACCAAATCTTGTTGAATTCGCGTACGTTGCCTTTGATATTGCTCTTTAAAACTCCCTCTAAATGTGAAATAATCGCAGTTCTTACCCTGCCACGGGCTTAACAATGTATGCCTACATACATCCAAGACATCTTTCGTTGGTGACCCTTCGTTAGAATATATCTGAAGCCAGGAACTGCTGTTGTTGACGTTTAATTTATGTAGAAATAAGGGGTGCATATGAAGCAACGCAGATACACTACACTGGGGTTATGTGATCATGCAGATTTTCGAACATCCGTTCTTGCGTAGTAATGGCTTCATGGGAAGGAGCAGAGCCCTTTTGGAATATGTTTGGCCTCTGACCAAGCATGATATCTTTCCAGGGTTTCACAACTGTTTCCTAAACCTCAATGTAGACAACAGCATTCATCCGAAGTCCTTGAGGAAAGAAATGGTGTCCTTCATCACTCCCAAGACCATGAAAGGTGTCGGAAACTTTGGTTGCATTAAATGGGGAAAATCTGAAGGATCCGAACATAACCACTTATCATTTCGTCGCTTTATTGGCCCTGGTCAAAATTTTGTTCGTTAGAATAAAACCAGAGCATATCCGGTATTTCACTTGTTTTAACTTTTTTAAAAGTCGTTGTGCCCGGATAAATAGTTGTTATCGAGTTTGTGCCGGCATAAACTGTCCTCTGCGTATTGCGAATCTGCGTTTGCACCGGATGTATTCGTGGGACTGATTGTGCGTTTAGAAATTTGACCTTTAAAGAGTCTTCGTCAACAATGCCCTGAACTTTCAGTATAAACTGTGATGTTCTTAGACTGTCTGAAAGTGTCTTACAACTTTTGATCTCAGAAACACTTTCCACATTGCAATCAGATGCTTTCAACTTTTGGCGAACTTTGTGAACAAAATAACGGGAGACATTCAAAAATTGGGAGATTTCGAGATCTCTGCATGTGAATGATGTGAATGTCTTGACTTATTTGATGATATGGCGTCAATTACGTCACTTTATGATGTACTAGTTTAGGTCAGCTATTTTTATTTCGTTTAGGTTCTTTGCTCTGTGATAAACATTCGGGATTGTATGAAACCAGGAGATGTGTTTTAAAAGTTACTTAGTTACGCAATCTTAAAATTGCATCTTTCAACAATACAGAGCTTTAATAATAATAAAAAATATTAACTTATATTAATATGTAAATTTATGTTCAGGTGGTGGATGTGCTTTGGCTGAGGGTATTCATAAAAGCGGCTTGGGCAAAAATATTGGATCACATCTCAAGAATGTTGGCGATTCAGTTCTAGTTATTACGTTATGCGGTATACTATTGGCAACAGGTTTGTCTATGTTTGCAGATAGTACTGCAATTGTCACTATAGTTACTCCCATACTTGCTGGAATGGTAATTCAAATATGCGAAATTCCTGCCAGTAAATAATACTTATATAGACTATAATTTTCAGTCTAAGTCTCTTGAGGTGCACCCATTAAATTTAATGCTTCCAATCGCTATGGGATGTAGCATTGCGTTTTTATTACCTGTTAGCTCCGCACCAAATGCAATTGTATCAAGTTACGCTAACATCAGGACACATTATGTGGTGAGTAAAATGTTAAAACTTAATGCCAGCATTCAGGCGAAATCACCGACCGAGTGTTGCTCGCACTTGTGCAAGCAGAAACATTATCCCGATCAATATCGTGCTCACATTAATGCTCACTCCATGGCGGACTTTTTGCGACGGTGGAATTGTAATTTTGACAATAAATATTTATTTATTAATTTATTTTATTCCTTGTGGAATTTTAGTAATTGCTCATACTTATTGCTATTTGACGTTGTCGCTGCAAATTTTAAACATTTGTGAGAAAAACTGTCAAAAATACAAAATATGAATATGAAACATAAATTTTTTTTTTTTTTTTTAAATTGCGGCTCATACTTTTTATCTCTTCTTTACTACCTAATTTTCTTTCATGCGATCTAAGAAGTTTTTTTATTCTACGTGAATGAGCAGAAAAACCTTATGTAAAAAAAAGGTAAATAAATAAAAATAAGTAATTAAAATAAAAACAAGTAAAGAAACACTCGGTCGTGAATCTGCCTTTATGAATATTATAAGCATTTTTATTATGCAGCTACTTACTTTTCTCGGTCTCCAAGGCTGTTCTTTATAATCATTAGATTAGAAGATTTTCACTAATAATTTTCTCCAATAATTTGCATCCAATTTCCTAGTTTAGTTTAATATCAGTATTGTTAATCCATTCAAAATATTAATAATTGTTGATTTTAATCTCAATAATTATTTATCAGTCTGTAATAATGGGCCAATCATTAAGTGCCAGGCCCCAAACCATTTTTCATCACATACATACATATGTATGTACTCGTATATGTTGCAACTATTAAATGAGAATCTGACTAGATTATACCATATATGTATAATACATGTAGGAAGGGAACAAGAGGAAAAGAGAAGAAAGGCAACCCGGACTGGACGAAGGTATTACTTAGACGAAGTGGACGGAAAACGAAGGGGGGCGAGTAAAAAGAACGCGAACGAAAAATAGTTTTTGAGTTGGGACTGTCGTGCTAAGTATTTCTGTTTGATCTAATTATACTATTCAAATGTAATAATAATTTAAACTATAACAAACTAAAACTGTACAATATACTATTTGCCCAAAGTGAATTAAATAAAAATAAAACAATATAAAAAACCTACATACATATTTCCGTGCGGAACTCTACAGAGAAAAATTCTTAATTTCTTATTAGAAGCTAAAGTAATATTTTTATGCTCACTAAAACGCTTTCACTTTTTCTAAAAATAAATACTGATCATAGAGTAACTATGAATCCCGGCTCTACCATATAGCGACAAGCTGTCGTGAGTTGAATTGCTTTGAAAGCCTCTAAATAGTTAGGCGTATTCATGAAAATTGTTCGGCTTGGTCGTCGACCACAACTGAAAAATGTTAATACATTGCATTGAGATGAAAAGGCATAGCCGAGGAATTCTCCAAAATCTGTGCAAAAAATCTACAAAATGAGGAATACCAATTGTATTATTAAAGAACAATGTGTAAAAATAGGAATAGAACTGAACAATCTGTTTTTGCGTGCAACAGAGTAACCATAGACAAAGCCAGTTTTCAAGTAGTGAGATTTGTGAGATTTTATTATACAGCCAGAAATTCATTCACAATGATAGCCTTGTGAGATAGTGCTTTATCGTGGTGTAAAATCTATGGGTTTTCTTTCCACAAACTTGACCTTTTTCAAGGATTTTGCTCTCTCAAAAGCATTATAACGCCCAGATAATATTCTTTATTTACCGTCTGAACTGGAAAAAATTCCGAGTGCACAATCAAAGCAAACAGTCAACGTTAACGACCAGAGCTATTCATTGTAAGCCTTCTGTAACATTTTCATCTATTCGGCATATGATATTCCATTTGCAATACAAAATTTGTGTCAAATTCTTTATAGTCATTGTAAAAATGACTATCAATCAAAATCACGTCAGGATAGAGGACAGTGGTGCCAACTTAGAATTTTTACAATCCCTTTAAGCGGGATTCTTTAATAATAATTTCCCGGTACTTTTTCAATGCTTTACTAGTAAGAATAGTTTTATTGTTGTTGTTGTTTATGCAGTTAAGTGTAAATATATGTACGAGGTATGATCAAAACCGTTATAACCGTTATATTAAATATTTTCAAAAAGTATTTATTTATTCATCAACAACTATCTTGTCCCCTTCAAAGTAATCCCCCTCAGATATAATACTCTTATGCCAGCGTTTCTTCCAATCCTCGAAACACTTCTGAAACGCGCTTTTGGTATCGCCAACAGCTCCTGTTTCGATTTTTCTTTTATCTCCTCAATCGTAGCAAAACGCTTTCCTTTCATCGGTGTCTTCAGTTTTGGGAAGAGGAAAAAGTCAGCGGTGGCCAAGTCCGGTGAATACGGTTTTGTTTTTGGGCAAAAACTTACGCACAAGCGACGTTGTTTTTGCTCACAATTTAGCAATTTTGGAACAATCTTCGCTGCCGCACGTTTCATGCCTAAAACATCCGTAAAAATTGCTTGGCATGAGCCGAACGATATGCCAACATCATCAGCAACCTCTCTGATAGTGATTCGACGATTATCCAAAATCATTTTCTTCACTGCGTCAATGTCCTGGTCGCCCGAGCACGGGCATCGTCATTGACATCTTCTCGGCCTTCCTTAAACTGGTTATACCACAATTGAACTTGTGTTCTGCTCATAGTAGACTTGCCAAAGGCCACAGTCAACATTTCAAATGTCCTTGCGCATTTAATTTAATTTTTTACACAAAACTGAATACAGTTTCTTTGATCCATTTTTTCGAATAGTAAAAAATCTAACCTTTTTATCTGTCAAAAACAAACTGACAATCCAAAATGGTTGGTATTGCCAACATATATAACAAACATGTGTACCAACATAACAGAAAAAAAATGCGAAAATCGAACATACGTAACTCAGGAAATTTGAAAATAACGGTTATTTTTTTATCACACCTCGTATATGTAAGTACTTACCCATTAATCACGTTGACATGGCAACTCTCATTTTACAATGCAGTAATAGAACCAGAACGTGTTGCACTTTTTTTCTTTCCTCATCATAAGTTTTCACCACAACATCCATCCTATTTCAATATTCTACCACGGTTACCTGTTGCAAAAGAACTGTTGGACTGTGTTAATTGACTTATATGTAAAATATATGCCCAACCTAGCCAAGCCTAGTCTAAAGTAAACCCTTATATATTGTTCGTAACGTTATTCGCTAAATATTAGGAATGAAATTAACATAATTTTCCATTATCATTTCAGTTACTTGCGGGAATAATACCGACTTTGTCCACAATTATTCTGATTTGGTTGAATGGTTTAACATGGCATCACATTATTTTTTCGGATTCTTCGTTTCCGGATTGGGCTAAACAGTAACCAACTGAAGTAACTACCACCATCTGGTTTCTAATTTTGGTCATTTCAGTTCTTATTTTATATTTTGAAATTAAATCAAATATACTTTAACTTTCCTTTTACCCTAAACTAATTTTAGCACTTGCTTTTTCATTATTTTGTAATAAATATGTTCAAATTTTAAATAACGAATGTTGAAGGACTAGCCAATTTAAAAATTGGAAATCAGTCACCTTCTACTCCAGTAACGGCAGAAATGCATATTAAAATAAAAAAATGACACAAATTGTTATTAGGCATATTAGTGCAGATTAGTGCACGAAATTTGCTTAGCCGCACACAATTTTAATTCATTATGAAAGAAAAACAATATTAGAATTAAGTGAATAGTAAAGTTTTTTAATACATGTACATACATATACTTATTTTATTTGTTCAACAGATTATACAAAATTTTAAAAGTTTAGATTGAGGCATAGAAATTACAAAATTGAAAAGTTTAAAAAAAATTTTTAAATTGAAAATTCGTGTGTTTGATATGTGGTTGACCCTCTTTTTTTTGTTAATTGTCTGGGAAATTTGATTAGGAGGTGAGTCAATTAATTTCCGAAGTGTGTTTATGTTCAAGCTTACAAAATTGCCGGTTTTTACTCTTTTACCGTCAAATACTGTCGTCCATTTTTATATACAGCTCAGCTCCCCATATCATGACAGAACCGTCTCCTAAGTTGCGACTCATTTGTGGTGGGTTATTTGCGAGAAGATCATGCCAATAATAGCTGTATCCGTCTGGTTCGTCTAGATTAAGCTTTTTCTTCGTCGGAAAAAATTACATTCCATCTTTCAGTTCAATCCAAGAGCTTTTTCACAAATTATAATCTGGCCGCTTTATGAGAAGATGTAAGTTGTGGCTTTCTTGTAGGTTTATTCCATTAAATGTTTCGATCTTTCTTAAAATTTGTTGGACTCTACGTTTTCTGGAAGTCTTAATTTTGGCACAATTTGCGCTTAGCCGAGTTTTTGTCTTTTTCCGGCCAGCAGTGCACTATTATATACATACATAAGTAGATAATATTTATATTTGTTTAATCGCGTTAATTCATGACCGTACCATTTATTCATAAGCTTGATCTGAATTTCTTTAGTATAGTATGTAAGATTACTCATGGTGTCAATTAAGATAGTATTTAAAAAGTTACTTTTTTTCAAGATCTAGACTATATAATTATAACGTCGTAAAGGAAATTTTCATATTGTATTTTTTATTTATTTATGTATTCATCTATAATAGGATTTATCGATGCCTATTAGATAATTTACAAAAAAAATTATAAAATATAGCGAATATTTTATTGATTTTAATTCTAAAATTTATTGTTTTATGGTCTGAGATTCGGCCTTCATTCAATAGTTCACAAACTATGTATGTAAATGGTAGGTGTTTGAGAATAATAAATCGATCATTGTTTCAGTGTTTTCAGTTTTACTTACGTGTATAAAATTAAATTTTCTCATTCATAGCATACGTCAAGAATATGTTCAATAACTATTTACTATTTGATGATATAAATTAAGGTTGAAGTCAGCAACGAGTGTGCTGTTGTCATCCACGCAAAATAAACTATTTAAGATGGTTTTCAAATACTTCATAAAAGCCGCATCATTGGAGCTACATGAATTGTAGATTACGCCAATATTGATTGTATACCAGTTCTAAAATTATGCACCAAACATTTTTGTCAATGGAATTATTGTAATTAATCTTAAAAACAAGAGAATCGTGAAAATAGATTAAAATACCTCTTGTATGGTATGTCTACTGTGTGAATCACATCGAATCTGTTTGTAAGTATTTGTAAATAACTCTTCGTCAGTTACATATTATTTCTTTCGTTGTGCATGTCTCTGAAGATAAGACAAACTGTATTTTATAGTGCTCAAATGTTGAAGTTAATTTCTTTGGTAAAAATTTGATTATTCAACATAAAATTGGTTTGTCGGTTTCGCTTTTTGTTTTTACGATATCTGTATTTGCAATAAAAAAAACCGCCCAACAGTCGCACTGTCATGCCACATGGCATGGCCCATGTAGAATATCGCTATATCCCATATAAGTCATTTAGTTCCATAAGAAATACGAGGCAGTAAAATATAAGTAGTTTACAATAGTCAAGGAAACCTTTTTCTTTTTGTACACCAGCAAACCAAATTGCGAAAAACTTCCAAACCTTCTTTTTCACCAAAAAACAGAATTTTCCCTCATCCACTTATTTGAGTACTGGAAATTGCGATTTCAAGGAAATAGGGAAAATAATGGAATAAATTTTGTGCCTACCCAGTTCGAATGCTCCCGTCCCGCTAAGGGAGTTTTTCCTGCAATGAATAAAACGTGGATAGCAAACGACGCAATAAATACTCGATAAATATGAATTAACCATAATTTTAAGTATATGTTAAAATAACCTTCTTACATAGGTAAGTATTGGAAATTGAAACAAAACACAGAAAAATGTTTTTAATACTTATATACTATAACTTTCGGCATTAATGCGTAGAATGTTGGCTTCAGAGTGCTCAATTATTTCTGATTTGTCGGAGTAGACATACGAGTTTACATATCCCCAAAGAACATAATCTAATCGCACGAATTACTTACTTACTTACTTTTGATGGCACAACAGCCCATGGAGGGCCTAGGCCGAGCTTTTCGCATCCACTCATGTTGTGCGTGTTATATTTGTACATGAATGGAAGGGACCTACAGTTTAAAGCCGAATCCGAACGGCGAAGGAAAAGCTTTTCATAGCAATTTTTACTCTTGTAGGTTTGCCATTGCCTGACAAGAGGTGGTGCCGTGTAGAAAAATTATTTTTTCTACTTTTTTTTTTGATTTTGCCTGTGCCGAGATTCGAACCCCGGACACTCTGCGTAGCAGTCCAACGCACTACCACTACGCCACAGCGACCACTAATTACGAATTACTTAATTTCCTGGAATTAATTGTTCGTCAAATGTTTCTTTCAGAAAATTAATTATGCCGCGCTTTGTGGAATCGCCGTCCTGTTGAAACCACATGGCTGCAACATTAATGCTTTCCAATTGAGGCACGAAAAAGTTAGTAATCATGTTTCTGTACAGCTCACAAACGTTCTGACCATCATCAGTTTTGAAGATATGTATATGGACCAATGATTCTCCATAAAGCGCACGAAACGGTGACTTTTTCTGTGTTTAATGGTGTTTTGAGAATGGTGCTTCATCACTGAACAAAATTCTCAAATGAAATTGAGGATCAATGCCAATATTTTCATCGGCTCATTTACCAAATGTATGGCACGAACAATGATCGTTTTTAATTCCTGCACAAGTTGAATCTTGTAAGCACGTGAAGACACGGTTAATTGTTGAGCACGATGACGAATTGAAACACTACGCTGCACACCAGCAATCGCTCCTTGTGTGCGTACTGTACGACCTCTTACGAGATGCGTTTATTGAATTAATCGCTGTGGTGATTATATTTCTCGAATTGAAACGTGTTTTACAAAATAAGTTTGAACAATTTGCAAACGTTGCTCCAGTGTGAGAATATTATTTGTTATTTGGTATGCTTAATTGTAACATTAACCCCGTATTATGTAAAACGCATCGACACTTTACAGAAACGAAACACAAACGAAGAAAACGGACAAAAATCGATTTTCGTTTACATAATTTGGGGGTAAGTTTAAATATAATATTTACATACCATATAGTGTTAGTTTAGAGGATACTGGCTAATATTGATCTTTGTTCAAATAGAAATGCTCTACCTTTTTTTTTGTTCACGTTGTATATCACTAATGTTTTAAATTAAATTAAATTTGGAATGTGAACTACTGGTTCGCGAATGACAACTCTGGGTCGATATAAGCTTGAACAACTTTGGGCAATACTAAAAATTTACTTGCAAAACGGTGATTCTGGAACGTATAAGAAAATTACTTTCAAAATTCTGTGGAAGAGAATCGCCTTCAACGCAATTTGTGGATCAATTTGTGAAACTGGATTTTTATTGGATAAAACAAAGCGTTGTACTCCGACAGTGCACACAATCTAAAAAATTGCTGCTGTTGCTCAGAATGCGCAAGAAGAACCAACCACATCAACTCGCCATTGTTCCCAGCAATTGAACATTTCACGAACTTCTTTGTATCGAATTTAGCATAAAGACCTCGGTATGAAGCCGTAAAAAGTTCAATCGGTACAACAGGTAAAGTCACATGACGATCCGCAACGTTTTTAGTTCGCTAATTGGGCTATTAATTAGCTAATTAACTAACTTAACAGAATTTGTATCCAGCACCCTGTGTGAATTGGAGGATGGCAAAGAAGCCGATGTAATTGCTACCGACTTCAGTAAGGCTTTTGATAAAATTTCGCATTGTATTATCTTTTTTAAACTCAACAGTTTACGCTTTCAATCTGGGTTTATATGATGGATAGAATCTTACCTTGAAAATCGGATATGTAATGTCATATTTCGGTCTTCCACATCTGAACCCTTTGTTGCCACATTCGGTGTCCCTCAAGGTAGCCACCTTGTTCCCTTGATTTTTGTCCTCACAATTAACGATGTAGATTGTTACATCAAAAACTCTCAACTCTCTATCTACCTAATGAAATGAAAATTTACCGACACATTCTAATATCCCTTACTATCGCCCACTACAAGATGACTTGAATAATTTTTTAAAATGGTGGATAAAAATTTTCTCGAGCTCAATGTCAGTAAATGTCAAAAAGCGAATTCCTTCACTGCCTAGGAAATATTTTATACGCGATACCATTGTCCCCCCTGTAATTTCGTTACGAGACTTGGGTGTTATCTGTGATAAGGAACTAAATTTTCGTTCCCATATTGATGACATTGTAAATGTCAAAATTATTAACACCAACCCACGTATCCTAAGGTCCGTGCCCCCTTTTCGTCTTAATACACACCGAACAGATTATGGCGGCAACGAACCAATGTCTAGAATGCTTCGAATAGCCAACGACAGTTGTCTGTAGTGTTAAGCTAACCATCCAGCAACGAAATTGGTGCTGCCATCGGTCAAGTACAGCTTCATACAGTCGAAAATGTACTGCAAAATTGGGTTTATCGTATGGGCTACTGCAAGGCCAGCCGAGGAAGTCATTTGAATGAATTAGTGTTCCACAACTAACCGGAAGGATTGTACTTTCGAATAATGATAACTACATTGAAAAAAAAGGTATTCGTTCCTTATTTACACCAAAATCAAATTCCAAATTGCAAGTAGTCCACCCTGTTTGTATTCGTAAATTAATGATAATTTAAATTTGGTAAGTGCACTTACCCATATTACATAGATTCAGGGTTGATAGTTAATTTAAAAATTTCAATGTTATAATCATATAGCCAATTTATTTTAATTAATAATTACAACATTAATTTTCTTCTAATCTAATAGCGATATAGCGGAAGGAGAATTAGGACATAAGTTATCACAGTTTAGGACTCATAGACTTATGTACCATATTATTGAATTTGTATATAGACTTACATATGAAAAATCGCTCATACGCCCCCAAGTTTGCGAAGCCATAACAAAAATGTGCGACGTCTAGGATCAAAACCTGATATGGGGTTTTGTTACTCAGTATTACTACTTTCAAATAATGTAGGCGGTTCTTTGTTCTTTGTAAAATTAGGCGACACAGGAACGCAAATAGTGGCTTTTTCAGTTTTGAGTGCTTCGATTAGAATCGATAGAGCAAACAAAAAATTAAATTTCCCTTAACAACGCCGGAATATCGCCACCTCCGATACTGTCGACGTGAATAGACACGACGCCGGTTAGAAAAATTATATTATTGGACTCTAGTACTTAGTTCTCACTTTATTATAATTTTAGTGAAGGTACATCTAACTCCCACTGTACATCATTGCAAAACTCAGCACTAACATAGTTTCTAAGTAATATAAAACACTGAATAGGCATTCCATTTAATGAAATAATATCATATTTAGTTTTTATTTAGTTATCACTTATTTAATAATAAGTTAAAAATTTTTAATTTTAAATCATAATCATAATTTAGAATACATTTTTCTTAGTTTTTCATTTTTATTTACATTGTTCCTTTTGTGAAATAAATGTACATACTAGTTACAACGATATTTTCCAGATAAACCGACAGATTCTATTTTATATTTCGATATACTCTTAATATTAAGTTTTATTGAACAATATATTCTAAACTATAATTTATAAGTACATACACTGAAAGCAGCTATTATTACATCTCGGAAAGAATTAAATAATTATTTATTTATTTACTGAAGCATATTGATGTGATTCACCACAGATTAACCCAAGCCACTAAAGAAGAAAATGCAAAATGCGCGTTTTCGTCAGACCGATGATTACACTGGAGAATAAAACCTGAATTTATTTTTGGTAGAGGATAACAAACCCTTATTTAGAGTAATATGGGTCTGCTAAACCCGAAAATTTTGTAGATATTGCAGCAATTCAAATTTAAAAAAAGGATGTGCAGAAGTTCAGTGCTTCATATAGTTGATTTGCAATTTTCACTTTTATGTTTTTATTTAGATTGAATTACATTTGTCAAAGATATATCAAAATAATCACAGTGCATCAGAAAAAAGAGTAACTTGTTCATTTCTGACCAATGTCTGCTTATTAAAATACTACCGAGTCAATTGTAATTGGATGCGGCAGGTATCTATCTAACAAATGAAGACACACTGTTATCGTCGCTATACTACATGCGACGTTTGTGCACAAAGTTTGTCGAAACAAAAATCATGAGACACGATCAGACAATCTTAGAACATCACAGTTTGTGCAGCAAGTCCAAAACATTATTGACGAAGACCCTTCAAAGTACATAAGGTCAAGTTTCTAAACACACAATCAGTCGTATTGTCCAAGAAGACATCGGGTACTAATCCTACCTGATGCGCTGAGAACAGTATTTGTCGGCACAAGCTCGAGAAAAACGATTTATCCGGGCGCAACGACTTTTAAACAAGTGGTGAGCAATGAAGGAAATGTAATGTCACCCCACTTCTCTCCTGAAGGACTTCGGAAACAGGTGTGAAACCCTGGATAGATATAGTGCGTGGTGAAAGGCCATACGTATTCCAACAGGACTCTGCTCCTTCTCACAATGCCATGATTGGATGACGCAAGATTGGATGTTCGAGAATCTGCATGATCACATAGCCACAAACATGTGGCCACTAAGCTCCCCGGATCTCAATCCTTTGGATACTACGTATGGGGCGTTGTTCAAATAAACATAAATTGCTTGCTTCTCTACGAGCAGCTTTTGCTAGTGTAATGACGAATCATTTGATTCGGGTATGCAAACGTTTAGGTTAAGTGTCACTCAACTTGCTGTAACAATTTCATTAAAATACAATAAGTTTTTTAAAAAGTATACAATTTATGGGTTAAAGTCAAGTACCTGCCGCACCTTGTATATGTCGGTATATTTTATGATTTACGATAAAAGTAATGTTTTAATGTTATTCGATCATTTCTGTAAGTGCTACAAATATCTCGTTTGGCAAAATGTTTTTTTTTCAGAATCAGCCGGTCCAAATCACCTAAATTTTTAAATTCCCCAGTGTTAGAGTATATTATATTACTAAAAAATATTATTTGGATTAATGGTATTATACTTATGTACATAGTCAAAATAATTTTTTATACGTTCAAAAATAAATTGCATCTTTACCTGATTATGAAATAGCAAAGATTATTTCAATGATTTTAAGTAGTAAAGCCAAATGATTTGATTACATGAAAGTAGGTACTCGTATTAAAGGAATTCTGACACATGAAACTATCTATCAAGAAATACATAAGTGCTGTAACAACGTGTAAACTATAAGGTGATTCACAAGGCCCATAAGGCTCATAAATGGCCTATTAAGTAAAACAATTGTTTCTTGTTGCATACTTTTCACACAAAGAACAATTATTTAATTTTTTCACTCTTTCTCTCGGCATTTAAATTAAAATTTATTTATTTTTCGAACACTCAGCGGATTCAGTGTTGCAATATCACATACTTACACATACTTTTCTTCAATTAGGACTTGTGACTTTATGAGACCTGGTGAATTACCTACATACCATACATATTTATATTTATGTAATTTCCTCATTCTGATTTCAACATCGAGTACTTCAATTATGTAGAATAATCGGTTAAGTCTGTATGTATGTGTGAAAAACTATTGTGAATAATGTACAGGAGTTTAGCAAGTGATTTATATGTGATTGATTCAATAATAATATGGAACGGCTGCTGCTAGAAAGAAATGAACATTCATAGGAAGCGCAATGCAATATTTCTACAAGTAAATCCCCTTAACCTCATGAGTAACATATGAAAACGACAAATGAAGAGAGTGAAGAGAAGAGAGAATCACGAATCTTTGCAAAGTAAAATAGTGAACAATGGATGTAAGTAGAAGGAGATTCATAGTGATGAAAGAATGCATTTCATAAATTTATAGGTATTCTCTTGTTAAATTAAACTTACACTTACAACTCACAATCATTCAGCTCTCAGAGTCAACCTAAGTAGTTGGCACTATCATTTAAATAGTTATTTATATTTTGTTAGCGGGTACCAGTAGAGTTTTGTAAAAATTGAAAACATTGACGATGCAATCTATAAGAATGCATTTCACGGAAAGGAGAAAGTGGGAACTGCGACGATAATCTATATTTTTGGAAAATTTAAAGATAATTAATATACAATGATACTTAATTTGAACAAAAACTTAATAAATCATATGCAAATATAAAAAAATATTGAAATGTTCCGGCGCATGTTGACTGCAACATAATAAAAACAGTTTGATCACTTGACAATTATCCCAACACCAATGAAAATGTTTTTTTTTTTACATTATCATCAATGTAACAAATCAGTACTTTTATACTGAATTGGAATTTTTGACACCCCAAAAGGTGATCCTTAATTTGTGGCACAGTGTTAGTAATTAAGGCCAGTTAATTGTGAAGCTGATTTTTCATTTCATCATGAGGATCAAACCGCGAACTGGCGCAGTCTTCGAGCTGCAGGAGTCTAATAAGTGAAGCATCTATGGCTTATCGATAATAAAAACACTAACAAGCACCTTAGCTAGGAACCTTCACAACGAGAACTGGAAAAATACGGTGTGATATCGACGGCTTATCGATAGTAAAGCACAATATTTTCCACGGTCGCGAACCGTTTCAGCACGATACGAAAAGAGAAATATCGACGGTTTATCGATAATAAAACAAACAAAAAAAGAAAACAAACCTCTCAAAATGTACATTTTCACAATTATTTTCCTTGGCCAAATATTGAGAAATACCACATTTTAATAATGAAGAAAACCAAAAAGCCAATATTTAAAACGATTAAGAGAAATATTCATTTAAATTTACAACGCTACAGGTCATTGAGGATACGATATGATAAAAATCAGCAATAACAACCCACTTTTGTCCGTCCTATATCATGAAGTCACACAAATTCAAGACCAAAGCAATAGATTAACAGCTCGGAGAAAATCAAAATGCTTCCTAGGATCTGCCGGGAAATGTAAGTTGGAAGTCCAGATGACAATGTTACGATATAGAATACTAAAAATCAACAATCAACAGGAAATAACCAATAATTTTCTTATAACGAACATGTCTACCAAAATTTTAAACTCTTCAAGAAATATGGCAAAGTAAGTAAAGAACGCTGAAGCAATTTAAATGATTTAGAAATATGTAGCGATAATATCCTAGATATAAGTAACACCTTGTGCATATTACCTCTTCTACAAAACCAGTCCTCAATATGCATCAAAACCAACAATCAACACGTAACGCCAATCGAAAACATCATTGCAGGTGTTCTTTTTCTGAACCAATACAATGGAACGTTCCTCGTCAACGACGAAGCATTAAACATAACTGCCAATTACATTATCCAGTATCGTAACTCAACACTATCAGTGGATAGCCAAACTTACAGCCAATCTTCAAACAGAAAACCCATGCACGCTGTGCTATTATCAGAGCTAACAACCACATGTTATGAAGAAGTACTCAGTTTAGAAAATTTAAGGGATCTTCATCTTACAACAGATCTCTGCAAACAAAAAATCAAATCAGCTGAATAATATGTTTCAGCCTAAAAACATTCCCACTAAAACTAATTGCCGCAATCATAATCAAACTGTATGTGGGGGAAAAAGCGAAATACACAGTAAAAGTCGAACTTTATGCACCTAAGGAAACCATACCATTTACGAGACCACAACGTCCAAGGAACTAAACGAAAAGAGAAGTGGAACCAACACCAGGGTTCAGTAAAATTCCGTTTTTCTAAGAATCAATGTAGGACAAACGAGAACGTTCGTATTTGTGGATGAAATAATTAACACAAGAAAAGCTGAACAATTTAAACAATTTGCACACAAAAAAGGCGTTACAAACTTGTGAGAGAATATCACAACCACACCAAAAAACTGTGAAATAATATCACAGCGAACTTGAAGAACCGTCGGGTGTTTACTCCTAATAACTAAGAACCAACTCAATCAACTCATTCAACTACACCACACCAACAAATATGCTGAATATCCTCATAATCGGGTGCTTGTTGTAAGTAGAACCATCGGAACAATATTAATATTACAAAATATTACAAATATTACAAATATTTGAATATTCATTAATATTAAGTATTATGTATATTATAATATATTCGAAATGGTTTTAAACGCCGACATCCATCCATACTTATGTGAGTCATTCCCAAATCTTCAAACAGACAATTTCCATTCCCTACATATTCCAGACGCGATCAAAGATCTGCCCTATTTCGATGGAATTAACCGTCTCCTTCGAGTATATGTGTCCATAAATACCTATCCATGCGCATAGGTAATTCACCATATGGTCAAATACTGCTAAGAAAAATTCGTAATAAAATTGAAGGCCCAGCAAACGCGGGTCTCTATCACGCACACGGAATACCTCTAAATTGGAACGATATTAAGAACAACCTTATCTACATTATTCCGATAAACTCACCGAAGCTTCTCTTATTAGGGATCTAGATTACTTACAGCAGAATATCAAAATATGTATAACGTTATGTGTGTGGAGTAGACGTGTTTTTGTGACTGAAAATGTTAATTATTTAAAAAAAATTTAATTATTTGAAATTTGCATTAATTGAATTTAAATTAAACTGTATCTTCTGATGGGGGGGCCTGGGGCGTAGGACACAAGGTAAAGTTCGTGACAGTCGCAGGTGCGTCCATGGTCGATCCTTGCGCTTCTACGTTTCAAGTCGACACACAGCCTCCTCGTGGCGTCCCCTGGATAGCGATCTGACAACCGTCAGTGAGTTAACTAATGTGTGCGGCGGGCTTCTCCATGGCCTTGAATGAATGGTTGTGCGTCGGGCTTGGAACCCACCACGTTAAAATACCCTCCAATGAAACCTCCAAACAAGCCTCGGATAATGAACCCCTCTAATATTGACGACTCCCGCAAACGCCCAAAGGACAACGATTTACGGATATGCACCTGGAATGTCCGAACCCTCTACAGGGAAGGTGCCTCTATCCAGCTGGTGGATGTCCTCCAAAAATATAGAGCTGACATCACCGCTGTACAGGAAATGCGATGGACGGGACAGGGTTGCTCCAAAAGAGCATCCTGTGATATCTACTACAGCTGTCATGCGTCGAGACACGAATTTGGTGTTGGATTTGTGGTTGGGAAGAGACTGCGTCATCTAGTCTCGAGGTTCACAGCGGTGAACGAGCGCCTAGCCACTATCCGCATCAAGGCAAAATTCTTCAACATCAGCCTAATTTGTGTCCATGCCCCGACGGATGAGAAGGATGAAACGACCAAAGATGACTTCTACGAGCTCCTCGACAAAGCTTATGAGCATTGCCCCCGCCACGATGTTAAAATCGTGTTAGGCGACTTTAATGCCAAGGTGGGCAAGGAGAGTCTCTTTGGTCCGACGATCGGAAAATTCAGTCTCCACGACGAAGCCACCGATAACGGTATGAGACTGATCGACTTCGCCGCGGCACGAAACATGACAGTTAGTAGCACCAGATTCCAACATAAGGATATCCATAAGGCCACTTGGCTGTCCCCTGATCAAAACACACGAAACCAAATTGATCACGTTGTGATCGACGGAAGGCACGCTTCCAATGTACTAGACGTACGCACAATACGTGGTGCAAACATCGACTCACACCACTACTTGGTTGCAGCCAAGGTCTGCACACGTATATGTGTAGCAAATCGCGTACGGATAGGTACAAAGAGAAAGCTGGATGTCGAAAAGCTGCAATCACAACAGACAGCCAAAGTCTTTGCCAACCAACTTGCACTTCTCCTTTCGCAAAACACCCCTCAACTTGATGATATATGCGCACAGTGGACGCACATTTCCCGCTCTATGCGTACGGCTGCCGAAGAGGTGCTAGGCTACCACCGTCGACGGAGAAATATGTGGTACGACCAAGAGTGTCGCGATGCTACTGAAGCAAAAAACGCAGTATACAGAGCCACCCTGCAGTCAGTTGCAACGCGAGCTGCTAAGGAGCGATACAGAAAGTTGAGGAGGGAGGAGAAACGTCTTTTCAGGCGCAAGAAAAGAGATGAAGAAAGACGCGAGTTCAATGATATCGAAATGTTGCGGGACAGGAACGAGGTCCGAAAATTCTTTGAAAGAATAAGACGCCTGACTCTTGGTTTGAAGACCGGGGCCTCTTCCTGCAAGGATGAAGATGGAAATCTGGTGACAGATATCCAGGGCATAATGAGATTATGGAGGGAGCACTTTTCGCAGCTGCTTAATGGCGAAGACGGCAATAATCCCGCCACTGCGGAACCCACTCCGGAAACCCCAATCACTGACGGCGTTGAAGTACCGCCGCCTGACTATGAGGAGGTCTTAACAGCCATTGCTCGGCTGAAAAACAATAAGGCTGCAGGTGCAGATGGCCTGCCTGCTGAGTTGTTTAAGACCGGAGGCGAAGAGCTCAAAAAACGCATGCATGAGCTTCTATGCAGAATATGGTCAGATGAAAGCATGCCAAGTGATTGGAATCTCAGCGTACTCTGCCCAATCCATAAGAAGGGTGATTCCACGATCTGCGCCAACTACCGTGGGATCAGCCTTCTTAATATTGCATATAAGGTTCTATCGAGCGTACTGTGCGAAAGACTGAAGCCCATCGTCAACAAACTGATTGGACCTTATCAGTGTGGCTTCAGGCCTGGTAAATCCACCATCGACCAGATATTCACACTACGCCAAATCCTGGAAAAGACCCGAGAAAAACAGATCGACACCCATCATCTATTTGTCGATTATAAAGCCGCCTTCGACAGCACGATTAGGGATTACTTGTACGCCGCAATGTCTGATTTTGGTATCCCTGCAAAGCTCATTCGTCTTTGCAAAATGACACTGACCAACACCACCAGCGCAGTGAAAATTGGGACAGACCTCTCCGCACCATTTGATACCAAAAGAGGTTTCAGACAAGGTGACTCCCTATCGTGCGACTTCTTTAACCTAATGCTGGAGAAAATAATTCGAGCTGCGAACATCGACATCTCTGGCACTATCTTCTACAAGAGTGTCATGCTGCTAGCATACGCTGATGATATTGACATCATTGGCAAAAACGCTCGAGCAGTCAGTGCAGCATTCTCCAACCTGGAAAGGGAGTCTCGTCGTGTGGGTCTAGTGGTGAACGAGGACAAAACGAAATACCTTGTGTCAACAAACAAAGAGTCACGGCGTCTTGGACAAAATGTCACTGTTGACAACTACACTTTTGAAGTCGTCAAGGATTTCGTTTATTTAGGATCCAGCATAAACACCAACAATAATGTCAGCCTTGAGATCAAGCGGAGACTAACTCTTGCCAACAGGTGTTACTACGGGCTCAGTAGGCAATTGAGAAGTAGAGCCCTCTCTCGACCGACGAAAATAACGCTCTATAAGTCCCTCATCCTTCCCGTCCTAATGTATGGCGCAGAGACGTGGACATTGACCATCAATGATGAGAGACTGTTAGGAGCGTTCGAGAGGAAGATACTCCGTAAGATCTACGGTCCAGTATGCGTGGATGACGTGTTTCGAATAAGATGGAACAATGAGCTGTATGAGCTGTACGCCGACACTGACATGGGTCATGTTGAGCGAATGGAAGAAAGCGCTCCGGCTAGAAAGGTGTTTTATTCGAACCACGGTGGAGGATCACGCAGAAGGGGACGTCCTAATCTCCGTTGGAAAGACCAGGTGCAGGGTAACCTGACTGCACTTGGCCTTATCAACTGGCGCCAGCGCGCGCATAGCAGAAGTGACTGGCGAAGCTTTGTGGAGGCGGCCAAGACCGATCATCGGTTGTAGCGCCAGCTAAGTAAGTAAGTAAGTATCTTCTGATGTCATATTGAACGGCATCCCACACTCTGGTAACGAAAATCTACCTAACATTTGCATTAACATTGAGGTGCCTATGCTGCGTGATACTTTTAGAGCCAAGGCTTAAAACACCAATAGCAATAACAACAGCACCTTTGTTATTATCAAGCCGTTAACGTCATATGACCGTTGTCGCCTAATTCGTACTGTTGCTGTGTTTCGTCGTGCTAATAAGCAACCGATTACTCTTACTATACTTAATAACATCTCGTGTGGTGGAAATCAATTGATTTGTCTGCATGAGAGTCTCTCTAAAAATAATCGGGAGATATTAAATTATGCTAATCGACTTAAGAAGGACAATCGCTTGGCTGCAGTTTTCTCATTGCGAGGGAAAGTGCATGCTAAAGTTAAATCTGATGAACCGCAAGAATTGTAAAAGATAGAAGGGCGCAGATTACATTACAGGTATAAAAACAAACATTTTGCTTGTTCTTCTAATCTTATTTCCATATTTCTCATTTTCACCTCATATGCACTCTTGCGTTTTCTATTCTATCTAATATTTTTCTTACTCCTCTAGTTTTACTCTTCTTATTATTAAGTTTTGGTGCTGCGTTGGGTTGTTCTTAGAGCTGCTTGTTATTCTTTCAATTCGTTATACAGTTATTTTGTCACGTCTAGTAGTAATGTAAATACAAAAAATCTAGTGAGCATACTCTGCAATAAACGTAGGGCACATATTTTTAAGACTATCTTGTTGACATTGCATGATTATCTGAAACTTCGTTCAGATGTGATCTTTCACACCAGCTTTACACTGTTAATGGATACCAGCTTTCACGAATGAATGAAGTGCTAGAAAAGGTATTGCGGTTTTTTGCAAAAGTGACCTTGATATCAAATACATAAACCAAAGTTATTAATCTTGAAATACTGTATAGTTGTACCAAGCTACTATCATCGTGTGTTTATAATCCCCATCGCGGTAATAGTGCTTATTCGTTTTTCCTTGTCATATCTGAAAGATTAATCGACTTTGACAATCATGATATTTGTGGTGAGTATACTAACTTGTTGCAGAATGATAACTTGTTTTATTCGTAACCTTATAGACTAGTATCTAGTACCCTTGGTAAAACGGGTGGATGCCCCGCGTTGTAGCGGGTCATCGAGGTTCGACTCCCTGTCAGGGTCAGGGTCGCTGCAATTATATGAAATCAAAATAAAATATAATAAAACGAAATCGCTTCAGCTGGGCAGCGACCAAAAACAAAAAAGTATTAACATATCCTGAATAAATAAAAGCCTAAAACATCAATTGAAAAAGAAAAAATCCTCACATAATCAAATTTGTTGAAGGAATTAAGTGAAGTGTCACGAAAAATAATAACAAATCAAAACATAATCCTTGGCGAATTGGTAAGCACTCGCATCTCATATGTACTTATGTGATGCCGGGGCTCGACTCCCTGCCAGGATTCGTAAAACTGTACATCCTCAAGTTCTTGGAAACGGCTAATAATTTTTGTATCTGCGATAGCCACCGTAGCCTCGGTGGCAACATACCAACAAAGTTCGCTTGGGCACACGCGAGATGTTCGTCAGGCTCAAAACGCTGTTTTGAAGAAAGTGCCCTGAGTCGATGGCCTGCAATCTGATTGCTGACGGCTAAAAATGATTGCGCGTCCCTTCCTGGCTTAATGCATCGAACAAAAATAAATGAGACAACACTAACTGAATTGATGTGAAGGTTGCCATTTGAGTAATGCTTCCTTCTTTTCCTTGCAGGTTTAATAAATATCCCTGCTATGATAATTTTGTAAGTGTAGAAATTAAATTAAAATATTAAAACCGAAAGTATTGTGAAACAAATTGCCGAGAAAAGGCTCTATATGTATTTATCAGAGACTTAAAAGGAGATTTGCCAAAACTATCGGTCATCAAAGAGCCAGCAGATCTACCATAGATTAAAACATCTTTATTTGAAATTAGAAAATCAGATCTACAGAGCTATCTGTGCTAGTAATCATCAAGGGGTGGCAAGGAAAACGGAGGACACTCCACGTCCAACTGTGCCTTCACAAACTTCAATCAAGATAACAATACTCGTACAATGAATAGTGCTCCTTTTAACCCAGAAATTGCATATTTGCCACCAGCACCCATTAGGAATTTCAATCAAAGACCAAATCAATACAAATGCAAACAATAATGTTCAGTGCCCATTTGCACAATAACCGTAACCACGACCAGAACCCATGGATATCGATGCAATCATGCAGACCAGGGCAGAAAACTACTTAAATCTAATGGTTTTGCAGGAAAATCGCTGAATCCCTCTAACTAATTTCATGCCCCCAATAAAGTGTAAAGAAACTTTCACATAGACATAGAGGAAAATAATCACCAAGAGTACCAGCAAGCTGAAGAGGAAGAAGTTAACCAATTATAAGAAGATCCATATCAAAACAATGACTCATCGTTTCCTTATTTCGAAGACGAAGAGTGGCAAAATTTTATAAATTCTTATCGATACAGGATCAAATAAAAACTTCATGCAACCCCCAATAGTGTCAACCCACATTCCGAATGATAAACCTTTTTTTCTAATTCCATAGGAGGAAACACTAGTGTTGATCTACTTAAAATAACTTAACAATACCCTTTGTAGAGTTGTCTTATCAGTTCATAATCTTCTTCTCTTTACAGTCTCTTCTTATGTTATCTACCATATATACTTTATATACACTTCCTATTCCAATAAACTCTCTCTTACATTTTACATTTGTACAAAAAACACGTCAACTTATTTTTCTCAACGAAAAACTTGGTATATTAGAAGATTTTGCTTTCTACCAAGATAATGACCCGAAACACACTTTTGCTGTCGCGAAATGATGGCTGGATAAGTACCAAAACAAAAAGCGATTCTTGCCTGACAAGAAAATATTTCATAATTTATATATTTCAACGGAAGCTAAAGAAGAAAGGCAATCTATATTAACTCAGGTGTAAGGTTAATTAAACCCAAAACGAAAAAGAAATTCCTAATTCGTAAAATAAAATGAGTACTCGACTCAATAACCAGCAATTGGTAGAGGCACTGCAGAGCTCTGGCATTGAATGCCCAGCAAACGCCACCATCACTCGGTACGAGTCCTCACCGAACGTACTAGCTGCAACCGCCAGAGCTGTAGAAAATTCGGAGGGAACCACTGAAAGCATGTCCCAAGATGCTAGGGGTGCTGCCGCTGTAGATAGAGATGCCGCCGCTGTAGACAAAGATGACGTCGATGAAAACGCCGAGGACCGACGCACACAAATCGACACCACTGAAATCGAAGTTGAGCTCGATCGAACGCTGGCCACTTTACGGCAAAAATACGAAATCCTGACCCTGGAAAAGGCTATTGTAGCACTAGAACGTGATGAGTCATAAACAACGCTGCCCTTCCCTGCTCCAATAAACCGTATGACCTTCCGCGACATTAAGCAGTCTATAACAAAATTTGAACGTGTGATGCAAATGATTGAGGCAAACGAAACCTTTAAGTACACTTCATTATGTAATTTATTGTAATTCAAAGCTACTTCTGAATAAAAAACACATTCGATTACGAAGGTCTGAAGACACTGCTATTGAAAAAATTCGAGCGATCCGTGAGCCGCAGCAAAATATACCAAGTCCTAACTAACCACAAGTGGAACAGCATGCAGCAACCACAACGGCATGCAGGATACTTCACCAGAGTCATACCTATTCACGAATGCACGAACGATGGAAGAATTTAAAGATTCGTTAAATATTTACGAGCAACGCCGTGCAAACCGCAGAAGTATGGGAATAAGCGCCACGAAACAACCGCTGTCACAAACGCCACTGATGACCAAGGGCACAGCCACCAAAACCGACGGCCATCAAAACCGCTGAAGTTCCAAGCTGAAGTTAGATTTAAAAACAGAAGTGAAGAAAAAGAATTAAAAATAGTGCCCGATGAAACAATGTTGATTCCACTTATACTGGGCAATGGTTTTCTAAATAATTTTAATATTCATTTATGTCAAAACATAAAAGTAAAATCGGGAGAATCAAATAGATTCTTAAATAACAAGCAATCCCATTTCTGTGCGCTTGATTCAGGTGGTACCTGTAAAGTATGTAGTAGGTAAAACATTGGATTTTTTGACTGGTCGTAATAGACACCTTAAATCTGATGATACGACAATGAAGCAGTGAAGTAGATGGTATGGCAGCCGCCGAAATAAACATTAGTCCGAATCTTACCGAGCAACACTACTGTGAATTACGTAAAGTTATCCAAGACAATTATTTATAATCCAAAAAAATTAGGTAGACTTGTGATGTGCCTTTTTACTCTTTACCTCGCCGATTATCCTATTATGAGGAAGGGGAGTTACTAAAGATTATAGACAACCTTTTAGTAAATAACATCATTAGGCCAAGTGAATCACCGTATGCATCAGCCATAGATTTGGTTCGAAAGAAGAGATTGGATAATAACCCGCTGCCCTTAATTGAGGACTGTATAGATTAGCTGGGTGGGACGAGATACTTTGCGACACTAGACTTGAGGAATGGGTTCTTTCACGTGAAGATGTCTTCCGATTATATAAAGTATACGTCTTTTGTTACACCGCTAGGACAGTTTGTGTACTTGCGTATGCCTTTCGAGCTAAAAAAAGCTCCGGCAATGTTTCAGAGTTATGTGCATAACATATTCAAAGAATTAATCGACGCTAGTCTAGTCATTATCTATATGGACGACATCATAACTACTACTTCAACTAGTGGCAAAAGTACTACGGATAATGAGAGAAAATGGTTCAGAACTCAAAGGGAATAAATGCATGTTTGATTATGGCGAAATAGATTATTTAGGTTATCGCGTGTATTCAGAAGGGGTACGCCGCAGTGAAGCGCACATTGATGCAATACGCAAATATCCCCTTCCGAAAAACATACAAAAGTAAAGTCTTGTCTTGGATTGTTCTCACATTTTAGGAAATTCGAACCAAATTATGCAAAAGTTGTGAGACCACTGCGGTTGCTAACGCGAGAGGGTGCTAAATTTGCACTTAAAGACATTCGCACCGGAGCTTTCAATTTATGATCCTACAAAACAAACCGAGCTACACTGTGACGCCAGCTCTGTCGGTTTTAGTTAAATAATTTTACAGCGGCTATCTGATGGCAAGTTCCACCCCGTGATGTTTTTCTCCAAGGCTACAAAGGCAGCCGAATCGCAATATCACAGCTTAGAAACGTTGTCTATTATATAGGCCGCTTTAGAACCTACCTAGAGAGTATACCTTTCAGAATTGTGACTGACTGCAACTCTCTTACAATGACCCTAAGTAAACAAGAGCTTAACCCGAGAATAGCTAGGTGGGCACTAGAGTTGGAAAACTATAATTACGAAATTCAACACCGTAGTGATGTAAAAATGGGGCATGTTCATGCGCTCAGCCGATGCACGACCGCTGTATACGCTGACCCAACTATTGCTGCTACTTGTGAGAAACGAAAAGACGCTTACAGTAACTGTAGAGTGGTATGTGTCACTAACTCTGAAGAGGTTGATTTCCAAATTATTTCCACATATAGGTGACTCAGAATCGTGATGCTGACATCAAAGAGTCAAGAGGAAAGTTAGAAAAAAAAAGTTGTTCCTCACTACGAGTTAGTGAAAGGATTAGTCTTTAGAAAGAGTAGAGCTGACAGGTTGCAATTATTCGTGCCGAAGAAGATGGAAAACAATAGTATCCGATTGATTCTTGAGAAAATCGGCCACTTAGGAATAGATAAAACATACCACCAATTAAGAAGAAATTATTGGTTCCCAAATATGAAGAAGAAAATCGACATGCTCTTAAAAAATTTCATTCGCTGCATCATATGTTTAGACCCAGCTAGAATAAATGAACGAAACCTAGTATTCCCAAGAAACCGGTCCCATTCGACACTTTATACCTAGATCATTTCGGACTTGTGTTGAATTAATCGAGGCCGATTAAAAGTCAGGTTGGCCGAAGTTGTAATGTATAAAAGTACTCGAGCATGCAATTCTATGTGGGCAATGTCACTAGTATTATTTGCATTACAATTTATATCTGTCAGTACTTTAACGAAATGTCAGAGAAAGGAAGAGACAAAAAAAGAGGCAGATTTTACGAAAAGTAGCTGTTCTTGCCTGACAAGAAAATAAAAATTTTTATATTTTTCAACGGAAGCTAAGGAAAAAAGGGAATCTATATTAGAATAGAACCGGATGTTTGCAGAAAATAAGTAACATCCATGAAAAATCGTTTGCAAGCAGTAATCGATGCAAAAGGTTTCTCAACAAAATATTGGCATACCAAATTTAAGACGTTTGTCTTTCTTTAAATTGATCACATGGAGTTTAATTCGAAAAAAATATATTTTTTTCATACTAAACAAAAGTTTATGAAATTAGTTAAAGTACTGCATTTCTTCTTTAGGATGCATTTAAAAGTAGCCGGCAGTGGTGTCAGTCGTTTGAACCTATGTATGCTGTTAATTTTTTGGTCTTTTGTTCGAAATAAAAAAAACATACATAATAGGCGGAAAAAAGGCTGTTAAATTACATTTTACATTAAGTATAGGTTGTAACTATTTTAAGCAATACTGGCTCAACCACCAGCATAATTAGCCCCATTAAGACGACCGACAACTCTGGGTAAAATATATAGAGCATCGATTTGGTCCAAAGGATTTCACCACAGATTGTACGATCGTTAAATAGAACTCTTAAGTTAATACCAATGACGTAAATTATATAAGTTAACGACGTCAATGATTTAAATCTTCCATCTACTATTTCACCATATCTTTCCCGCAAATCAACAATAGCCAAAATTGATGATTTACTTGTGCAGGTAAACTGCGCCCTACAAAAGTAATAATTGGAAGAATTTCCAATTGCCAAATTGATTGATTACAATAGCAAACACTTAGGTGTTAAGTAAAATTGTAAATTAGATTTAAGACGTTTCTAACCGAACCTTCAATGAAGACAGTCAATTATTTTTTTAAAGAAACAATAGTATCCTTAACATCTTCTTTAGAAAAATTCAAGGAAATAATTACGGATCTTCATATTCTACATTAACTGAATTTAAAAAGTTTGAGGTTAAGAATCATAACAGATGCGTTGGGTGTCGTTCTTATCTAAGACGGACATCCAATATGTTTCGATTTCCGTACTTTAAATGGTGACGAAGGAGTTATTGGCAATTGTATGGAGGTTGTAAATATTTTAAATTATACTGAAATATACGAGGGTAGATCAATAAGTACCCGTGTGTGAAGACAGGTGGCGTTGCTGACGGAAGTTGGCATTACCATCGTGTACTGCCATCTGTCACACGACACCACACTCATTCATAGGCTAGTTTTTATTTGGCAGCCATTAGTATCACACGTGTTTGGTGTTTCGCGATAAAATGAAAAAAGAACAATATCGATCCGTAATTCGCTTTTTATTTTTGGGTGGAAAAACATGCGAAGAAATAAAAGCGAAGTTGGATGCTGTCTATGGGGACCCTTCACCATCTATGACAACCGTAAGATATTGGTTCAACGAATTTAAAAGTGGTCGTACATCTGTTTTTGATGAGGAGCGCCTAGGCCGGCCGGCATACGTGGTTACGTTGAAAACGTCCACGACATGATTCTCGCAGATTGCCGAACAAAAGTGCGCGAAGTAGCAGAGGCCGTAGAAGTGTTGTACGGAACGGTAATTAATATTTTACATAATAGGTTGCAAGAGAAAGGTGTCGGCCCGATGAGTGCCGCGATTGCTTACGGTGGACAAAAAGCGGATACGGAATTGACGCGGCCAAATTGCATGAATTGAAAAGTTTGACAAATCGTATTTTTTTGGAGGGATTAAAGAAATGGCAGAAACTTTGGGAAAAGTGTATTGTACTATAAGGGGATTACGTTGAAAAATAGAAAAAAAAAAATTCTGATAAACTTGCCTCTTCATTACTAACAAGGGTACTTATTGATCTACCCTCGTATATGTATATACCCAAAATTCTGGCAACACTAGTCCGATTATGTCAAACGAATATAAGTTTGACAGGTGGCATTGAAGAAAGTTGTGTAATTCTTCGCTAGTGTAAAAAGTTACATTGATTTGAAAATGAGTAAAAAAGCTGAAGAAATACACTTTATTACTATAGAAAAGGTTAAACCGTTGCAAAAAAGACCGAAAAACTTGTGCGGTCTACGGGGAACGCCGGATCCAGCAGTAGTTTTCGATTCCGATATCAAAGATGCACTGAAAGTCACTGAAAAAACAGATGACACTTTGCAACTGGTGGAGCAAGGTCGACATGCAAGCTGTCAGGCGATTTCGAAAGCACTGAACATCAACCACACGTCAGATTTGTGCGTACCAACCGCGGACTCTTTTTATATGACCCAATATATCAACGAATTTGATCTACATACTAATAACTAGATTTTTTAAGTCGAATCAATATTGATAACAAAATCTGTTTTAATCCGAATTTTGTGAAAAAGAAATTAATGATTAACAGTTAACGCCCTTAACCCGAAAAGTGTTAACAAAAAGGTAAAGTCGTTAACTTTAATTCGTCAATTTCGGAAAAAATTTAACGGAAGTTAACGTTAATCGTTGACTATAAGTTTTTATATGTAACACAAACAAATTTTTAATTTTATTTCAATTAAAAAAGATTAACAAAAACCAATTTGTTTCATTATGAGAAAATGCATTATACATTCATAAAAAAAAAACAAAACATGATGTGGAAATAGCTATAAATGCACTAAAATAATTATAATTATTTAGTAATGAGCATTGCCTCCAAATCCTGTTAATTACTTTAAAAATCCTGTTTGGCATGGAATCTATCAAACATTTCAAATCACTTAGTCGGACTTTATTCCAGGCTTCCCGAACTCCATATTTTAGTTCATTATATCATTAATCTGTCGACCATTAGCATATACAGCCCTGGATAAAATTCCACAAAGATTCTCTATAGGGTTTAAATCCGGGCTGCAACCAGGTTTTGGTTAGGTTCGGTGAAAGTATAGCCGCATTGTCGTGCTGGAAGATCCACTTTTCACCCAAAGCAGTGTCACCAAACTCAATCAAAACATTTTCTAAGAAGTCTACTTAGTGTGAAGAATTCATTCTTGTAGAAATCCAGCAAAGGTATATTTCCTTTGCTACTAAATGCTACCAAGACCATCAAAGAGCCATCACCAAATTACGACAAAGGCCTGTTCCCGGTTCTTTTCTAAGATCGTGGTAATAACATTGGTGTCCGTCCGGGTCGTCTAAATTTAATATTTTATTATCACTAAAAACGATATTTTCCTTTTCAGATGTCCAAGATATGTGCACTTTGGTAAATTGTAGGCGTAATTTCAGATATCTCACAATTTCCTTGGTGTTCAATTTTTTTCCAAGATGAAATTTTTTTGTCTATCGGTTACCTTGCGAGTTGGTCCGGTTAGCTTCAAAGCGCAATAATTATCACCCAAATTAATTAAATTACCAATTACCCTGTGCGATCTCTTTAAAGCAATTTCCCTATTTGATAAGCCACTTTCGTTACAAGTTAAAATTCTTGCCTTTTCTGTAACTGTTAGCTTTGTTCCTCTTGGCATATTAAATATTTTAATTATAGCTACAACGAACATTCCGATTAATAAAATATATCTACTAAAATTTATAAAAATCTTTACTAAAGTTGAAAAATTAGTAATTACTCAATTAATTATTAAAAATAACTGCCGAATATGAGCTGGATTTATAGCTGCGTATACTTAACAAATTCACAAACAATCAAAATGTCCCGAATTCTTCGTTATATTTAAAATCTTGGTCTGCACGAACCTATACCTATTGCAGTTTTTAAATTGAATTATAAAATTTGCCGAACATTTTCATAAAATAATAATATTAATAATATAATAAAAGACGTTCAACTGCATTGTAAGGTCGGTTGGATTGGTTGGATAAACAAGATCACCAACACTTTCTCAATCGAAAAGGCAGTAACTGTCACCAATCCCGTGACGTTTCTCTTTGGCCAGTCATCAAGTAAATCGTGAATGACCTGTTGTTGTTTTTAATATATGCTAGGTGACAGCACTAAAAAAATTATCAGCGTTATTGTGCTGACCGAAATATCGTTCGAGATCATTGCTTCCTTGAACGTACGCACCCTAATTTTCTTTACCTTACTGACATTAGCAATATTGTACTTCTCTAATCACTGAGCCGAAAATAGGGATGGAAGGCAGCAGCGAGAAGACATTCCTAGTTATAGTTAACAGAAGTTAATCAACCCGTTAATGGTTTTCGAAATTAACGTGAGTTAATCGTTAACCGAAAATGTAACGCCGATAATTAACGATTTTCTGCCCACCTCTGATGATAATGATATGTTATTGATAATGAGCAAACAAAACCAAGAAGATTTGAACGATCATATTTCGTAAATACATAGATATGCAAGCACAGCGAAATGCTGTTAAAAAGTTTATCAGTGCCTCCACTTTCTACTGAAGAGTAATATTTAGCTGTTATTCAAGAAGCGAGTCTATTTAAAATTCGAAAGCATAATGTGTGTGTATGCGTTTGTGAATGCAATGCATATGCAGAACTACATCTATGTAAATCAGTGGCATCCAAACACACAATAAAATTTTATGCCTGTGTGAAGCGCCAAGAGAGCTCGTTACGAGATAGAATTCTCAGCTCTGTACAATGGGAAAATTGCGTTGAATGATGATTTTTATTAAAAAATATTCTGTATGACACGATCAATAAAAATGTGCAAATATGCATATGGGATGATGGCAAGCACTGATGTAAATTGACGGCGATTCTGGCATATTTTTGACTATAAATCTATTACAATATGATTCTTAGGTGTTTACTGAAAGATAAATAGCTTATCTGATTTTGTTTAAATTCATTTTGGAGATATATTAAATATGTGGACAAGTCCTAACGCTCCTAAAGGCTTTCATAGTAATAGATACGTCTACATCCAGTATAAATCTTTTTCATATGTTGCACACCAGTCTTGCAATTGCGATCTTTTATTAACAATTTAAAATCGTATTTGTCTCCGATTATAATTTCCGCCCCTCGTATCACCGTTTTCGTTCTCATCATCACTTGAATCGATAATATTGCGTAGGGTCAGCGCATGAAAATCATTGAGCGTTTGCTCAAATAGATCGATAGTCTGCTGGTCGGCCTCGGATATTACGTTTTGTGTGGCATCTAGTAAATCCTCAGCCGCTCCAAGCAGTTCGTGGCTTTCACGCGTAACGGCTGACGGTCCAACGATCGGCGACGCCACCGATGTCGAAGTAGCTGGTGTGGTACCACTATAATTTGAATGATTCTCACCAATAGAATGTGCCGTGTCATCACTGGTAGTGGAGGAAGTAGCTACGCCGCGAGACAGCTCATCGGCATGGGCCAGTGTTGAGCCTATTATGTCGCTAGCGATGCGAATGGCCGCGTCGGTGGCAGCAATGGTCGAAACGAAGTCACTTGCGTTCGCTGGATAATGTCGCATACCGTAGTCCAGTGGCAAGCTCAAATCGAGAAATGTGTCAATACCCGATGACGCACCTCCCTGCTGACGACTTTGATATACTTGTGAGGCGAAATTAGAATCGGTGGTAACTGTATTGCCCTCAATGCGTAGGCCAGCAACGCCCTTCTTGGGAATCGTTGCCAAGTCGCGCTTAACGCGACGACAACGTGTCGGTTCATTTTGACGTTGTTGCACCATAGCTTCCAAATCAACAATATATACATAACCGGCCACAAGAATCGTACATGATTTCTCACCCTTTTTGTATGCATCCTCAATGTCTTGGCTGGTGCGGTCGTCGTACTGCCACCAACCTGAAAGAATCAAAAGTGAAAGACCCACGTAAAAATAAAAATAAACAAAAGTGCATTTATTTTTATTGTAATCATCTCATGAAGGACCCTGTATGACACTCTGAACAGTACAAATTTTCTAAAAAGTTAGGTAGGAAATGTCATTAAAAATGGGGCTTTGATATTCCTGCCACTCCCTTGGTTGGCATATGCTTCGAACGACATATTTTTCGTCGTCGCATTGTCATATTCTGTGGATACTGAACCATGTCCACAAAATCGATTGTGTAAATTGCACCGCATACGAGTAAATCGTATTTGCTACCCTCCTCGAGATCCACCACTTCGGCGCCGTATTGCACCTGGTACGCCTCCTCAATCTCATTGCACGAACGCTTGTCATATGCCCACCAACCCCCTGTGGGAGTGCGCCAGTGTTAGTTGAATGGTGAAATATGTCTACCTATAATTGAGGAAACTCACCGTTACGTCCTTCGTAGAACCATTGGTAACCATCTTCGGTAGCTTTTGTAGTGCAAATGTCATCAATGCCATTTACCAATTGTGGATGATCCAAAAATTCGGGCGGAATTTCTCTTCGACACATCGCACATCGACGATTTTTATAGGCCACACCCTGTAAACATACCAAAGATAAAGACAAATTAAATTTATAATTTAGAATCGAAATGAGATTAAATAAGTTGTTCATTATTTAAAGCTTCAAAAGGTAATTGCTTGATTTACTAAATTGACTAAGTATGAACGAATAACGGTGAATAACAGCAGCTTTCAAAACCAAGCTTGATTCACAAGCATCATTTAAAAAGCAAGTGAATATCTTTTACATTGAATTAGTTTAATGAGGTAGAAGTAAACCTGCTGTAGAGTAAACATTGAGTGATAGAAACCTTTAATAGAAGTAAATTTAAAGCTTGAATCTTCAAACATTCTCACTCTATTTTCAAATAATCTAACTGTGCTTTATACGGTCAAATCGAGCCCTTCCCTCGATTTTAACCCGCGATAAGTGCAACTTTTTTCGAAATTAACTTTTTATTGTAAACGACAGTACAGCAGAATAACCAGTGCTGGAGCGAAGCATGTGAAATAGTTTTAAAAAGATTTCGGTAGTTTGTGAATATTATTTTTCCTTTAATGACTTCATAGTGGGTCTGAGGTCGTAGGACACTAGGTGAAGTTCGCGACAGTCGCAGGTGCGTCCATGTTCGAAGTGCATCCAGGTGCGATACTATTTCTCAAGTCGACACACAGCCTCCTCGTGGCGTCCCCTGGATAGCGATCTGACACCCGTCAGCGAGCGGCGCACTTCTCCGTGGTCTTGAATGAATGGTTGAGCGTCGGGCTTGTAACCAACCACGTTAAAATATTCCCCAATGAATTCTCAAATGAAGCTTCGGATGAGGTACCTCCATATTGCTGACGACTCCCGCAAACGCCCAAAAGACCACGATTTACGAATATGCACCTGGCATGTCCCAACCCTCTACAGGGAAGGTGCCCAAAATGTATCCACTTTTACACGTTTAGAAAATATAGAAAATAATAATGGAAAAATTTTATTGGCCTGTCTTTAAACATGAGCAAATCTTATGTTATACCAATCTCTAGATCTTTACTTAGTTTTGTTTTCCCTCCTTAAATGTTGGTACGTCTGCATTAGAATTTGTTAGTAAGATTGTTAATATTGAATTTCATGTGAACTCGTCTTTAAGTTGTGTTGATCATGTGAATAGTGTTGCAAAAAAGGTTTTCTCAACCTTGCGAAATATAAGTATGACTCCTGAGTATTTACCTCTTGTAATACAATTGTCTCTCCCAATAATTTCTTATGCTGAACTCGTATATAGTAAAATAGATTCTCAATCACTTCATAAGCTTTACGTTGCTTTTAATAATCCCACTCGATATGTTTACGTCCTTAAAAAATTTGATAACATTTCGACTTGGAGAAGGCAAATATTCAGCTTGAATTTTGTGGTATACCTCTGCATAAGCTAATTATGATGAGAAATTCAAGATATCTATTTGATAGTATACAATTAGCAGGTCCAATCCAGTGAGTTACTTGATTCTTCTTAACTTTAAATACTTACACTCGTCAAGGCTCTTTCTCATTAACACCCTTAGGCTTTGGAATTCTTTACCTTGTGTTGTTAACAATGGCGAATTTAAGCGCTTAATTTTAATATTACTCTAACCAATAATACCTAGAATAAAATATAATTAACCGATTACCTAATCCAATCTTTTTACCGTTTAGTTTAGTTTTTAAGTATAAAACAAATTATACCATAGAGATTAAATAATACTTTGTTTACAAAATAATGTTTGTACGAAAAAGATTTCATCTTATGTAATATTTCCCCCAATTAAATAAATATTTTTGTTTATTAATATTTCCATTGATGACAAACAAATATATTTGGTAATTCAGCGTTTCATAAACAGAAAGTAAAAATAGAAAAAGTGTTTAGAAGCAAAAAAGTAATGGGCAAAACTGAAAAATATGATAAAATAATTACTTGATGCATCAATATTTAGTTGGGAAGCCTATATTTTGGATGACACCCGCACATCTCGTAGGCATAAAAATAAATACATTACACAGTGGAACACTGATTCTACGGTATGGGATTTGCTAATAAATCTTAGGTAATTTTAGTCTGCTGAATACGAAAATAATATTTTTGTTGAATTGACTCAACTTTTGAGACAAAGGCAATCCATTTATACTGAAAATTAAATTTTAAAAAAAGAGAATAGTTTTTAAGATTCTGACTCTGCCCATGTCATCGGTATTCCGGAACGGAAGCCCTTTTCGTCCTCGTTGACTCCAGTATCGAAGTGAATCCACTCAAGCTTTACAAGCTTTATGTGGTACCCAACAATTATTTTGTTATCCAAGTTGTTTTCCAAAATATGCCCAATAACTTTGTTTTACAAAATCATTTATATTCCTTTGTTGCTTTTCTTGACAAAATTTACGATATAGGTATGTAGCAGAAATGGTCGGCGTTATTAACACAAAACTTGCGTGAAAAACTCATACTTTTTGTACAATAACGCAACATAAATTAAATAATATAATATAATTTTGAGATTTTTTAACAATCATAAATCATGAACAAGATGCTCACACAACAGTAAGTATTTCTCAGGTTATACTTCGAAAGAGACACGATAATGAGGATAGATTAGAGTCAATTCAAACAAAATAATTTATAGGCTGAGTACTTCTTAATCATATGTATATAAATTGGCTCCAATACCCTATACCGCTGTAGCGTAGTTGGTAGTGCGTTGTCCTGCTACGCAGAGTGTCAAAAAGTAGAAAAAAACAATGCAACAAACCAATGGCAAACCTACAAAACTAAACAATTTGCCTTTGAAAAGCTTTTCTCTTCGCCATTCGGATTCGGCATAAAACTGGGACCTACACATTATCACTATTTTATCATATTGCATTTAAATATGATCCTGAGACTGAATATTCTGCTCATGCTAAAGTTATTATTAGTACCATGGATTAAGAATGAAATTTTTGACCAACTTTAAAATTTAAAAATGAACCTGAGGGATGTGTCGTTCATAAAGAAAAGTGTTAGAAAAGTTGTTATACTAGCATTAAATCCACAACAGGAACTATTCAAATCATTAATTTCAGGAGAAAATGCAGATTCAGAGTTACTTTATGTAAAATTAGGTCTTTGCAAATATGTGGTTCTTTCCTTTTTTGAATGGCACAACAGCCCATGGAGGGCCTATTTGTACCTACACTTTCATCCAAAAAGCGAAGAGAAAAGCTAAGGAAAATTGTTTTTTCTTCTTTGTCGATTTTGCCTGTGCCGAGATTTGAACTCCGGACACTCTGCGTAGCCTGTGTAGCAGCCCAACGAACTACTAACTACACCACAGCGACCACGATTCGGACTATTACGAACATTGAGCCAAATCGGTCTAGTCGTTCTCAAGTGATGCGATCACCAACAATGGCAAATAAGTATATGGCTAGGAATAAAAATAAATTCTTACGATTTAATCAAAACTAAATTTTTGGGTATAACCTACTCTTTCAAATTAACACAGATATGAACAACAAACATTCACATTAAATTTTTACAAAAAACCAATATACCATAAAATTAAATAAGCTACAGCTCACTGCCTTGCATAAGGTCAATACTGTCAACGGGGATAAAGTTTGTGGTATGTTAAATAAGTGTGCATATTAAGAATTTAAACTTTTGTTAGTCATTGAGAACAACAACTGACTACATTGCAGGAGATGCAAACAACGAGAATATTGAATATACGCTCAATTCGGCAGAGCATTTTAATAGTGTTATGAATACGAGTAAAAAGCGGCGTCCGTACTAAATATCGTTAACGAATAACGATCAAAACAAAATAGTAAATGCTAACGAACAACGCTATACTACTGTGGGCAAAAGTTAGTAAGACTTTGTTCATAATTTCAAATTTTTTTTTATTCATTCTTCCAAATCTATTTCGTCCCCTTCAAAGTAATCCCTCCCGGCCCCAAGACACTTGTGCCAACGTTTTTTCCAATTCTCGAAACAGTTGTTAAAGTCAATTTCCGGAATAGCCTTCAATGCGCTTAGCGATTCATGTTTAATGTCTTCAATTGACTCAAAACGGTGTCCACGAAGCGGTTTTTTTAGTTTAGAAAATAACCAAAAGTCACACGGTGCTAAGTCAGGCGTTTAGGGTGGTTGCGGAACGATATCAGTCGAATTTTTGGTAAAATGGTCTCGTAAAACCAATGCAGTGATTTTGGAACCAATCCTGCATTCACTCTTCTTAGGCCCAAATGATGTTTTAAAATGGTTTTCACTGATCCTTCCGATATTCCAACGATGCCAGTAAGGTCTCTGACTGTTAATCGTCAATTCTCGAGTACCAATTCCTTGATTTTATTGACGTGTTGATCATCAGTTGATGTTGATGGCCGTCCTGGACGTGGTTCGTCGTCAACGCGTTCTCGACCATCGTTGAACAATTTGTACCAATCAAAAACACTTGCTCGCGACATACAATTATCACCGAAGGCCTTTTGCAACATTCTGAACGTTTCGGCACCAGAAATTTGATTCCGCACACAAAATTTAATGGAACTTCTTTGTTGAATAATTTCACTCATTGTGAAAATCGCCGAATGCACTTTTTGTACTTCAGAAAGACAAGCGTATACTTAACACTAATGATTATTTTGATGTGACATTTGGCACAGATGTCACCGACAGTCATACCAACCTTAAAAAAATAATATTTTGATGAATGGGTTTCCGCGCGAAATTTAAATTAAAAAGTCTTACTAACTTTTGCCCACAGTAGTAAAGCATGATAATTCAAACAGGGAAGTATTTAACATTAGAAACCGACGAGGTTATAAGTATTATTAACCCGTAAGCACCTAATATAATAAAACCAAGTGAATATACTATATGTAGGTACGTTTACATAAACATTATATATGTATGTATATATTTTATTTGTTTTAAGTAAATAAAATATAAATTTGGCCCGACACCTAGTTCCGGATCCACCTTGTGTTATATTTAAAATAAGTTTTACAATTTATACAAAAATGCCAATAGTACTGAACATAAAGTTAACTATAATACTTAGGTATACTTTGGATTTCAACTGTTTTAATAAATTCTCATATAAGCAATATATTTCGCAATTTGAGAGTTATATTAAATCTAATTTCAGGTGATTTTGACGTTTTGTTCTTTTTATGGGTTAAATCGTATTTGCAAAATCGCTGTGTTATGATATCATTGATGGTGTAGGATCCAAGAAATTTTTTGCTACTTCGTGAGTATCTCAAGGTAGTATCTAAAGTCCGTTGCTCTTCATTTAGCTCACGCGTATGCTTAAACTAGAATTAAGAGGGAATGACATCACACAGGACACCGATAAAGAGATAGAGATAGAGAGTTTGCTGGGGTAAAGTAATCATTTGCAGCTCAATAAGTACTAACAAATGTCATCATATTTCGTTTTCAAAATCACGAAATATTTTTTCATCTTCATATCATATTGATAATCAAACTTTGACTACAGTAACTGAAATTTTGGACCGTGGTGTGTTATTTGACACAAGCATTACATTTATTCAACATCTCAATTATACAGAAATATTATACGTAAGGCGTACTCTGTCATGGCTTTTTTCCGCCGTAACTGATCGAAATTTTCTAACCTTTGTAATAGGTGTTTTTTTTTAGAGGCGAAGAACTTAAAAAAAGTAACACTGTTTTCTGTGATAGCCTATTAGACAGTTCTCACTTGAAAAATTCGAGAAACTCATTGGGCATTACGTGCCTTTTATGGTGCTCATAATCGTCCATCAGAGCGATCAATATGTTTACTCGAAACAATACTACGCATCCCGTAAGACGTCGTACAGTGACGGTGTGCAGCGTAGCGTTGATATTGGTGTAAATCAACAATTAAACTTGTGTACAGGTGCTTACAAGATTCCACTTGTGCAGGAATTGAAGCTACACGGCCATTGTTCGCGCCGTATATTTGGTGAATAGGCCAATGAAAACATTGCCATTAATCCACAATTTCATTAAAAATGTTGTTTAGCCACACATATAGCGATGATAATCCAAAAGCCATTGTCGAAACATCATTAAATCCAGTAAAAGTCACCGTTTGGTCCGCTTTATGGATCGGTGGAATCGTTACAGTCGACGATGAACGATACAGACACATGATTACTAATTTTTTCGTCCCTCAATTGGAAGGCATTAATTTTTTCTCCTTTTTTTTAATGGCACAACAGCACATGGAGGGCCTAGGATGAGCTTCTCGCATCCTCTCATGTTGTGTAAGTTATATTTGTAGTTTTCATAGTTTTCATGCCGAATCCGTACGGCGAACTGAAAAGCTTTTCATAGGCAATTTTTACTCTTGTAGGTTTGCTTGCAATTGCCTGCCAAGAGGTGGCCGTAGAAAAATTGTTTTTTCTACTTTTTGATTTTGCCAGTGCCGAAAATCGAAGTTCAGACACTCTGCGTAACAATCCAACACACTACAACTGCGCCACAGCGACAGTCACAAATACAATACAATTATAAAATTAACTTTCTACTCTCTAGATTTTGTACAATCCATAGACGTATATAAATAAAATCAATTTATTAATACAAAATGTAAAATGATTCTCAAAAATCTTCTAATTTAAAGTACAGTACAGAAAAAAACATTAAATTATTTCTACTTGGTCTAGTTCTTACAATTTCATTGTTCAACCAGTCATAGTTTCGGTACCGTATCGACCTAGAAATGCTACAGCATAATCTTTTTGTCAAGCATAACCATTTTTTCCTATACATTTTTTAAACAATGTTAAAGACATTCTGGGTATTCTGATTGACGTTCCACTTTTTTGGACGATAGAATTATTATACGATTGTAGAACGAGATCCAGAACACATAAGTTTAAAATATGATTGTTTCTAAATATTGAATATAATTATAAACTTGTATTTTGAAGTGTAAATGGAGTTGTAAAGGAAATGACCATTGGACCAGTTGTTATATTGAGCCACCAACAAAGATCTGATAGCACTGAGTTTATTTTCTTTTCCTCCATATCTCGAATCCATTGGTAAAGTAATTTGGTGCAAGCGCTCACCCTGCTCATCAGTAAATTCAATTGACAATTGTTGTGCAAAATAGTCCAAGTAAAATGTATTCTTTAAGACTTTAAAACTCCATTTGTATCAAGGGCCTGCACATATTTTTCTCTAACAAACGGAAGTGTGAAACTTGATTTTTGTAATGTAGTTTTGTTGAAATGGCTTTTGTGTGAAATATTTCTATAAGATATACATCAAAAATAGATTTCCCTTACAAAAAAACTTTGAATAACTATTTTCGACTTGTAAATTCGTGAAAACAAAAAAAAATACTATGAGGAATACCTGAATTTATGATAATTGAAAGGATACGATACTAAATAAGACACCTTAGGTATACCCCAAATCAGTCATATAGATAGGATTTTCGATTTTGGAATACTTGATTTTATTCCTGACAATGACATAAAAGTCAGCCTCTTCGACTTCGATAACAAAAAAAAACTCCTAGGGAGTAGGATACAAGATAAAGTTCGTGATAGTCGCACAATAAGGGTGCATCAATATTCTATCCTTGCACTTCTACGTCTCAAGTCGACACACAGCCTCCTCGTGGGTCCCTCTGGATAACGATCTGACACCCGCCAATGTACTAAATAATGTACCCCATAGCGGTGGTAATGTTTGGAGCAACCCTATCCCGTCCAGGGACCTGCGATATCTACCACAGTTGTCATGAGTCAAGACATGAATTTGGAGTTGGATTTGTGGTTGGGAAGAGACGGTTTGTAATACAGTGTGTTCAGATCAGGAGCTGCCAGACTGCCATTCTTCAGAGCAAATTAAAGCTGGCAAATTGTTTTGAAGCCAGGTCCAGAATCCTACCTGAAAGTCCATGGCTGGTTTTGAAACAGGGAATGGTTAAGTGGGTTCACAACAGCTTTCGAAACGGTTTCTTGGAAACTTTGGCCGAAGTTATGACCCCTTGGTTCGCAGTGACCCCATTGTAAGACACCCCACCAAACCATGACTAAAGCTGGGTGATGACCCTTTTTGACCTGTGGGATCAGTTCAGATGATTCCTTAAATGACCGTGCATACACCCTATTTTGCTTGTTAAATTTTTCCTGCTCGGTAAACATTTTTTCATCCGTAAACATGATTTTTCTGTGCAAGTTATCAGCGTGCTTCACCAAAAGACATTTGGATTTTTCTACCCAATTTTTTTCCAAAGCTGCTGTCAACAAATGTCCGGTGCGACGTTTGAAGGCACCAAGTCTTTTTTAATAATTCGACTCATGGACTTTTGCGTGATATTCATCTCACGGGCCATGATATTCTAATCCCGAGTGGGAGGAGCATTTTGAATATATCGCCTTTTTTCAATTCACACTTAAAAGTGCTATAACATCGATACGGTTCTCATTATCTGACCACTCCATGGTGGAATCGGTGTGTTCAATGTTGTAACAGTATTTATGTCCCTACTACGTGCATAAGTATGTACAGATAAGTATATTGGCAAATACATACCTATAAATAAAATGTTTAAAACCGCATTCTACATTTAACAATTAGATTCCTTATTTTAGCACTTGCCCAAGCCAACAGCTATACAGCGCATCACTTAACCATAACAGTAGTCAATGTACCATTGTGCCGAGATAGATGATTTTCAGAATGCTTAGGAAAGCGCTTGCACACAGTGTACATTAAAATCTGTAGTATAGACATAAAGTGCGAAGCAGGACTGAGGTCAACCAGTTTGACCAGAATAAATTTAAATGTTGTGCAAGCAAGGTGCATAATGAGCTTTTATCGGTTAATAACTGCTACCTTTTACTTTTTCACTTTTATTTTGTACAACTAGATTTACGTGTAGCATAGTGGTAGTGCGTTGGGCTGCTACGCAGAATGGCCGGGGTTCGAATCTCGGCACAGGCAAAATCAAAAAGTAGAAAAAATAATTTTTCTACACGGCACCACCTCTTGGCAGGCAATGGCAAACCTACAAGAGTAAAAATTGCTAGAAATTGCTTTTCACTTCGCCGTTCGGCATTAAACTGTAAGTCCCTCCATTCATGTACAAATATAATACGCACAAAATGAGTGGATGTGAAAAAGCTCGGCCTAGGCCCTCCATGGGCTGTTGTGCCATTAAAAGTAAATTAAAGTAAGTAAGATTTACGAACATACATTTTCAAATTCATACCTACATATACGGATACATATTCATTTGGATCCATGAGATCTGACAGGAAAAGGAATGGTTTGTACATACACACATATATACAAACATATTATGAAGTTTCGTGAGATAGGATAAGATCCCTTTCCACGAAAAAAGTGTTTAGATTACAAGACAATTTCCGCGTTACAAATTCACATGGGCACGAGCTTGCCCCGCTTTATTAAACTTAAGTTATTTATAATTTTAAATTACAATCACGTACCGAAATTAATTCATTACTTATTATTTTTAAAACGTAAGTATGTAAATAAAACTACTTACTTTGACGCAAAGAAAACAAAAAATGTGACCGCATGGAAGACGTGCCGGATGGATGCAAGTCTGAAGGCAGATAGGACATTCTAGAGTCGTTGCTGCCGCTGCCTCAACGGCTGCTGTTTCGGAACGCACTGTCTTAGTGTTTAAACTTGAGGACGGCGATGAAACTTTGCTGGCCGTAGCAGCATTAGCACTTGAGGAATTGGAGGTAGAGGTCGATGGAGAGGCGCATAGATCGATAACTGCCGCAATTGAAGCTGCTTCTGGCTCTCGCTCAGAAGGCACCATTGAAAGCGCACGCAATTCATCATCACGAGATGCTGCTAATGGTGATTCATGGCCTTCCCCTTCTGCACTTTCAACATTTTCCAAATCCATTTGACTGGCACTTTATATTTGTGATTTAGTTCTTATTTTTCTCTTTGCGTGCACTCAATTTCAATATGGAGTACTTTTACGATTCACTATTACTTATACGTTTTAGCACTTGTGTACCTTTTGCGTTTTTTGTTTAATTGTGAATCTTCCCTCTCGTTAGCAATCTTCTTCGGTCCAAAATCACTAAATCAAATCACTAAAATCAAAAGATATCAACCCAACAAGATTGTTTTATTTTGTTTACCACATCAAAGTAAAAAAATTATAGAGGTGAGGTGAAAAATATAACATCGTTCGAATATTACAGCGTTGCACTTTTCGAAAATCAAAAATTTATATTTTAACATTTTAGTGTTACCATACTAAAATATAAAATCCAACCCATAAAAAAATTGCTAAATTTTCAAAGAAATTCCCCGAATTGTTATTATTTTTTATATATTACGCTGCATTTAGACCGCACGACAGAATGAAGATTTTTTCGCGTAGAAATTGTAGATAATAAGTTTTCAATCGCGCAATCGTTTACACCGCCCGAATATAAGCTCCGCACAAACATCTGAAGCCATCTCATTCGCTCACCCGGTGCATTTGGCAAATTATATTGTTACCAAACATTACTTTAAACATGTTGTCAGCTTTTACTACTTTTTTACTTTATTTTCATAGTTACACAACACAGCAACACTGGAGTTATCCCGAATTATTATTTTCATTCGTTCGGTGTATATAAGTTAACAACTTACACCGCATGAACATTGTTCCTGAACATTTTCTAGCAAACACAATTTCAACGCTAAATCATTTATACCGGCCGAACGAATGAAGATTCTTTCGTTCGTTCGGGAGGTCTTACTGTAGCGTTACAAAACTTAATTCTACATGCTTAAAGTGTCCAATTCTGTCGTATTGTTACGCTGTGTTTAGACCGCCCGAACGAATGAAGATTCTTTCGTACAGAAATTGTTGCTAACAAATTTTAATTTTCAATGTGTAGATGGCAAATTGGAATGTTCCCAAACATCAATTTAAATTTTCTAATAATACGTCAACTATGATTTTACTTCTTTTCCAGTTGGTTTTTCCTTTTTTACTTAATTTTCACACAACTTCAGCAGTACTGGATTCGAATAGAACTGCATGGTGAGCAGCTTCCTTTGAATATACACTGGTTTGGAGGTCGTGCAGCCAGGGAGCCAGCAATCGTGAACTTAATTATGAGCGGAACTAGCATAAAGAAGTGTTTATGATGTGTCAAATTAAAACTTACCTTCGAAAGTTTGTACAAAGCTGACCTACGCAGTGACGCTAAATTCATACGCCGGTCAGCCAACATGAACATTAAAAAGAATGGACCGTATGTTGCCAATACCGAAATAACTTGGGTTGTAGTTGGTCCAACTACGAAATAGCTTTCCTGACAACGTCTGAGAATTACGAGCGCAGGGTGACGTATTCTACCACTGATAATCCCATATAGTGAATAGAATTTGCACAAGAGAGAGTTCAGGCATAAACATATATTTCTAATAAGAAAAGAAGGCTGAACTTCACATCAAAGCAGCTTTCGTAAAGAAAAATTAGTAACCCTGGTTTTAACCCTCTCCAGTCTATTGATGTGAACAACATAAAACGGATTACGAATTACAATGCAATACTCTAGAATGGATCTAGCAATCGAAGTAAAAAGTATAATATTTTTAAAACATAAGGATCGTTAAAGTCTCTTGTATTTCGTTTAATGGGCCCAATAGTTTTTTTTTGGATTTGGATACAATGAATATCGTTAAAGGAGACAGTAGCGTCAAATTTTACTCCTAAGTCAATACCATAATTAAGTAGCAGTAGATAAAGTGAGCAATCTTTAAATGATTGTGAAAACACCAATTATTAATTTTGTCGGTCTCATTTTGAAGAACTTGGAAATAATGACTACTTGTAATTAGTCTTGCAATTTTGGAATTATCCACGTAAGATAGAAAGTTTTAGTATCGGTGCCGGTACACATGTATATCATTTAGGAATAAAATGAAAAGCCAGGGACCGATATGACTCCCTTGTGGCACTCCAGAGGAGACAGAGAGAGAATCCAAATTAAATCTTTTTTTTATGGAAAATTTTAATATTTACTCTATCAAATGCTTTGGAAACATCTGTACAAGCAACATCTATTCGAAAGCCATATTCAAAATCGTTAATTAAAAAGTTTGATAATGATATGGTAGTAGATTTGTAACTGATGAGCGACCACGCACAAAGTGATAATTTGGCGAATGAAAGCAAATTAACAAATTAACGAACGTTGCAGTGAAATTAAATTATAATGTAAGGAAACTTTGTATATGAAAGCCATCACAAACGACACTTATCAAATAAAGAAATGTTGATGAAATGATTATAATATGTATAAAACATCTCGCTACAACTTTAAATAAAAAATAAAATTGCCCAGTTATTTGAAATTATTTGAAAAGAAAATTACAAAAATTATTTTTAAAAAAGGGGATTTTGACTTGAATTTTTCGAAACAAGAAGAATGAATATCAGAAGAGTAATGAAAGCATTTTGCATATTCATATCTATTGTCAACGTATTATGAGACTGTTTTTCTTTTCCGAAAATAGATTCCGATGGATCAATTGAAAGGTAGGTTGGCGTGGCAATATCCATTGCCGATAAGTCTTACTAAAGGTATTTCAACTGCGTGCACATAATAACGCAATTTATACCATATTTTTTAAGATGTTGATCATATAAATAAATAATTTGATCATTCTTCTTCTTTTAATGGTACAACAGCCCAGGGAGGGCCTAGGCCGAGCAAATGTTTATTTGCGAATTTCTCAAAACTACAGTTTTGTCCGAAGAATGCCTAAATTGTCCTCATTTATTAATTTTTTTATGTACATATAAATTTAATAATTAAGTATGAAAACTAACAAGATCCTTGGTAATTATGGCTTAAGAACCCGCCTGTTTCGAGACTCGCCAATCGTCCCTTTTTGACGTAACTAGCAATAAACATAGCTACTTTTCTGACCAAAGATAATGCAAGAGCGAGCCGGAGAAAGACTACCACGGGGACTGCCCTTGGTATGTTACATTGAGACGCACTGTTATGTTTTAATTTGTAATATAACTTGAGTTTATATGTTTTCTAGTATTTTACAGAGCAAAAATGAGATAAAATGTCCAAAAAAGTACTTTTCTCGCACTTTCCAATAATATGAACTTGCCAAATTGGGACATACCTCTTCAAAATTAAATACATAAATACATTGGCGAAAAGTGTAAATATCTATATCTGTGCCAAGTCATAACCGCCTGAGTCTGTTTTCCAATTTTTTCAGAAGAGCAGTTTTCAGTTTCAATTCTTCAAATCAGGATTCGACTACAGGTAGACCTTACTTAACACAGTAGTTACGTTCCTGCAAAATACTATTTTAAGCGAAACAATGCAAAAAGGAGGGTTACGTTCAAAGATTAAAAAATGTGACACACATTTTTTTTTTATAAGATTTTTTTATTTAAAACAAATTAACAAAAACACAAAATTAAATTACTTTTCTCCATCAACAAACGTATAAGAAAACATAAAAGTCAACACAAATTACTTATTATTAAAATTTATTCCTCATCACTGGTCAAATTATAAATACGACGTTTTTGAGGTGCCTCGGTGTTGTTTTTTTTTTTTTTTTGTAAGTTGGGAAGTTGCCTATACGTTTCTTTATATGGTAACATGCATTTGTCAATGTTTCTTTTAAATTTTGAACGTCTCTCAGCACAAGGATCGGTATTTAAAAAAAACGACTCGGATGTAGCCCTAAGCGTAGCCCTTTTTCTAGATCTACTGTAAGATCATCGGTTTCACTCTCACTATCAATATCGCTGGCACCGGAATTCTATGGATTAATATTGGCTCCAATTTCAATTAAGTCCGCTGCTTCTAATTCGGTGTCCTGCAATAAGCCTTGAATATCTTAGAAAGACATATCCTCAAAACCTTCCCCTTCGATTGAATGAGCAAGCTTTAAGATCTCGGACAATTCACTTTCTTGCGGTTCGACCCCTTGCTCCTTTTCAACTGCTGATGGCCAAATCTTATTCCAGCATCCATTTAATGTCGACTTTTTTAGCTCCTTAAAAGATAGCGATATTAGTTGGATGCAGTCTTTAATCGAATACAGTTTCTATGCGTTTGTTACATCAATCGAGTTCTGTTGAATTTAAAATCCATCCCAAAGAACGTCTGATGTAGTAAGTTTTGAAAGAATAAATGATGCCTTGATCCATTGGCTGCAGCAGTGTCGTGGTATTAGGTGGTGAAAACATGACCTTGACATTAGAATGAGTCAAATTTTGTGGATGACCTGGTGCATTGTCTAAGAGCAATAAAGCTTTGAAATCCAAATTATTTTTTTTTCAAATATGTTTCAACTTGTGGCACAAAACACTTACAAAACCACTTTTTGAATGCCTCTACGGAAACACAAGCTTTTGAGTTTGCTCTCCAGTGAATCGGTAATGTACTCTTGTTTATGCCTTTGAGCACCCGAGGATTAAGCGATTTATAAACCAGTATTGGTCTCATAACAAAGTCACCCGATGCATTGCTGCATAAAAGAAGCGTTATTTGTTCTTAGGTACCTTAAAACCAGGTGCTCTCCTTGCTTCTTTTAAAATAAAAGTTCTATCCGGCATTTTTTTCCAGTCAAGTTTCATCGGCATTAAAGACCTGATTCCTTATGTATCCTTGATCTTCTATGAATTTTTGGAATGTATGTAGAAACGAGTTAGCAGCTTGCACATCAGATGAAGCTACCTCTCCTTGAATTTTTATGCTATGAATAGCAATTCTTTTTTTGAAATATTCAAATCAGCCATTACTTGCAGTAAAATCTGCGCTTACAGAAGACTCTTCATTTTTTGTGAGCTGCCCATGAGTTTGCAGTGCTTTTACTTGGACGATCTGTTTGCTCAAAAGTATTCGTTTTTGACAATTATCATCAATCCAAAAGTTGAGTGCTTTTCCATTTTTTCAAAATTTGTGGGCGTAATCGATTAGAATATTTAAGGGATGTTGATGAACCATTTGCTACTGCTTATTTTATTGCTATTTCTTTTTTCTTTCAGGTCCGTGCTGTTGCTTCATTCAATTTTAAACTTTTGCGATTACATTTACATTTTTGCCTTTGCATAAACGATCCAGAATTTCAATCTTTGTTTCTAAACAAATTACATTTCTCTTAAGGGGTAGTTTGTCTTTCTTCGCAAACATGAATACCAATTTATAAATTAAGACTTGATAATTAAATAATAACTTCTAAAACATACCATACCCACGATCACAACCTTTTTTTTAGAAGACAGTATGTAACTGAGCGAATTGTTATCATGTCAAATTCACTAGCACGTTGCCACGCTTAAAACAGGGATTTTTCCATTTCTGTCTTACAAAACACAGCAAGTGTGCACGACATATGTGTGTAAGTTTGAAAGCGAATACGCGACCAAATACATACCATATATGTATGTGTATGTACATGCCTGTGTATAAATCAGCTTTTTACGTGTTAATCGAAAATGTGTCGCAATATGTGAACTAGATATGTGCCAGAACGAGGCCGTGTTATCCGAGGTAAGTGTTAAGCGAGGTCTACCTGTATTAGGCTTTTGATGGATAGTTACCCCTCTAAAAAGCTACAAACATGGAAAATTGATAGCAAAATCTGATTGCACAGAGAATAGCAAAGAAGCACACGCTATTTGTACATAGAAAAAAAACGTAGAGACACAAGGAAAACAGAAAAGAAAACCAGAGCTTTCTCTCTTGTAGAAAGAAAAGAGAGTTTATACTTTATGTTTTATTTTGTTGCTTGTCTGTGTTCTCGTGTTTTTTTTTTTAGTTTTACTTCTTTAGAATTGTTTTTTATATTTACGCCGGTGGCAAAAGATGATCGTCGCAACGAAAATTGTCACGGAAATGATTGGATCGAGTATCAAATTTAAAATTTCAAATGTTGCATTTCCAACAAAAACATTTAGAAATTTCTAGAACTGAAAAAATGAGCGAGTATAGGCTATATAAAAAACGCTAGGCACAAATAAATGGCCATTGTGTTACGATAAAAACTCTAGCAAAAACTGCGGCTGAGAGACAACGAGAATGTAGACTTCGTCGAAAAATGGTGGCCCAACAAAATTCAGATGCTGCTATCGTGAAAAGAACTCAAAAACCAGCACCGAGAGATCGTGACAGTGTAGACTTCCCAAGCAACTTGAGGCACAACAGAATTCGAATTTTATTGAAATACAACTCGAAAAGACTAATGCGAAGAGACAGCATGAATGGCAAATGAGTCCATTATAGCCACTAATTGCATCAGCACTCACCTCATTAAGTCACGACGAAGGTCCTCAGATTATACAACACCAGGCAGTCGTTGAGGTGGCAGAATTCCCAACTTCTCACCGAAAGAGAAGGGCAGAAGATTTACTTGAAAATTTGCCTGAAAACATTTCCTCCGTGGAAACAAAACAACTCGCATTAGCGCAACAAAATATAGACGAGATTTACCAAGTTTCTAGTCTCCGCATAACATTTGCTAGTTATGAGACCGTCAAGTGGCGAAATTTATTATAATGATTATTATAATGATAATGGTAAGATTATAATTATAATGATATAGCAAATAAATTCGCATGCTTTGAGTATGAATATTTTGATGGAAATAATGATTTTACAGAGGGCGTTGGATGCGTTGGAAATGCAAACGATGAAAATTAAGGCCAAGTGCAGTCACGTTGCCCTGCACCTGGTCTTTTCAACGGAGATTAGGAAGTCCTCTTCTGCGTGTTCCTCCACCGTGATTCGAATAAAACACCCTTCTAGCCGTAGCGCTTTCTTCCATTCGCTCAACATGACCCAGTGTCGGTGTACAGCTCATACAGCTCATCGTTCCATCTTATTCGATACACATCGTCCACGCATATTGGACCGTAAATGTTACGAAGTAACTTCCTCTCGCCATTGATGGTCAATTTCCACGTCTCTGCGCCATACATTAGGACGGGAAGGATAGGGGACTTATAGAGCGTTATTTTCGTCGGTCGAGAGAGGGCTCTACTTCTCAATTGCCTACTGAGCATGTAGTAACACCTGTTGGCAAGAATTAGTCTCAGCTTGGTCTCAAGGCTAACATTATTGTTGGTGCTTATGCTGGATCCTAGATATACGAAATCCTTGACGACTTCAAAAGTATAATTGTCAACAGTGACATTTTGTCCAAGACGCCGTGCGTCTTTGTTTGTTGACACTAGGTATTTCGTTTTGTCCTCATTCACCACTAGACCCACTCGACGAGACTCCCTTTCCAGTTTGGAGAATGCTGCACTGACTGCTCGAGCGTTTTTGCCAATGATGTCAATATCATCAGCGTATGCTAGCAGCATGACACTCTTGTAGAAGATAGTGCCAGAGATGTCGATGTTCGCAGCTCGAATTATTTTCTCTGGTGGTGTTGGTAAGTGTCAATTTGCAAAGACGAATGAGCTTTGCAGGGATACCAAAATCAGACATTGCGGCGTACAAGTGATCCCTAATCGTGCTGCCGAAGGCGGCTTTATAATCGACGAATAGATGATGGGTGTCGATCTGTTTTTCACGGGTCTTTTCCTGGATTTGGCGTAGTGTGAATATTTAATCGATGTTGGATTTACCAGGCCTGAAGCCACACTGATAAGGTCCAATCAGCTTGTTGACGATGGGCTTCAGTCTTTAGCACAGTACGCTCGGCAGAAAGTTATATGCAATATTAAGAAGGCTTATCCCACGGTAGTTGGTGGAATCACCTTTCTAATGGATTGGGCAGAGTACGCTGAGGTTCCAATCACTTGCTGCACTGCTTTTATCCGACCATATTCTGCATAGAAGCTCATGCATGCGTTTGAGCTCTTCGCCCCCGGTCTTAAACAACTCAGCAGGCAGATCATCTGCACCTGCAGCCTTATTGTTTTTCAGCCGAGCGATGGCTGTTAAGACCTCCTCATAGTCGGGCGGCAGTACTTCAACGCCGTCAGGGAATGGGGTTTTCGGAGTAGATTCCGCAGTGGTGGGATTATTGCCGTCATCGCCATTAAGCAGCTGCGAAAAGTGCTCCCTCCATAATCGCATTATGCCATGAACTTCTGTCACCAGATTTCCGTCTTCATCCTTGCAGGAAGAGGCCCCGGTCTTCAAGCCATAAGTCAGGCGTCTTATTCTTTCAAAGAATTTTCGGACCTCATTCCTGTCCCGCAACATTTCGATATCATTCAACTCGCGTCTTTCTTCATCTCTTTTCTTGCGCCTGAAAAAATGTTTCTCATTAGCAGCTCGCGTTGCAACTGACTGCAGGGTGGCTCTGTAAACAACGTTTTTCGCTTCAGTAGCATCGCAACACTCTTGGTCGTACCACATATTTCTCCGTCGACGATAGTAGCCTAGCACCTCTTCGGCAGCCGTAAGCATAGAGCGGGAAATGTGCGTCCACTGCGCGCATATATCATCAAGTTGTGGGGTGTTTTGCGAAAGGAGAAGTGCAAGTTGGTTGGCGAAGACTTCGGCTGTCTTTTGTGATTGCAGCTTTTCGACATCCAGCTTTCTCTTTCGAGATAATTGTCCTGCACCGAATCTAGCTAGTGATGGGCGATATATGGTACATCGATGCATCGAAAACATCGACATTTTGGTATCGATGTAACGGAAATTTCCGATACAATATATAAGGTGCCGATGTAGTTACATATCGATGTATTTCCTCTGATACATCGCACACTTACCAATTCTCAATCTGCGTATCCAAAATATCTAAAATATCTATTTTATCACCAAAAAGGTTCATGTTTTTGTCAACCTGTCTTATCTTAATTCGTTGAATTTTAAAAGAACATGCCACATGCACATTGAATGTTTTTTTCTTGGCAAGAATTATTTTTAAAGGCTTTAATTTTGTAAACAAAAATTTTGTAACGACAGCCTGCTCCATAAAAGTTCTGCAAATGTGTTTACCAACACCAGAATATTGTCAGTAAATAATTTCAATTTCAATTTATTCAACAAAAATAGAAGTACACATCTTTACCAGTACTTGAAAATTAATAAATAAATATATAATACATGAAGAAAATACTTACAGTAGAAATTAATAGGGATTGAAATAAAAGAAAACAAATAGAAATAGATAATTAATTACAAACAAGGAAGGAGAATAAGGAGAATGTAGTAAAAAATAGAATAACACTGCTTAAATTCAACAGCAACAGTGTATCTCCTGGCGTATTTAACAACTAACACATTAATAGAATAAATCTAAGGACGCGATTTCATTACAATTTACAAACTTGCATTTTTTCAAATGGCTGTAAAGGAGCATGCCAATGATGATCATCTGAATTTAGTTTCGTATTAGAGCAGTAAGTGAAGCATGATGGAATGATGCTTTCTTTGGTAATAGACACAATAAAAATTAGTCGCAAAATCCTTTCTCAAATGTGGAAAAGCAAGACAATTTTTACAGAGATTATTTTCTCTAATGAATTTAATTCGATCGTGTACAAAAAGTTTTTTATTTTAGAACAACTCTCCATGGTATGAGCGACATTTCATAGACGACATGTATATGTCATTTTGGGCTCAGCCACAAAGGTGTGAATTTCACAACTAACAGCCTCCTTTTGGGGAGTGTTTTGATTAAAAACATTTAGTTTTTGTTTGTTTGGACCAATTCGGTTGAGTCGTTCTAATACTTCGTATCTACTAGTCAGGAAATCATCTAGCTGTGTTCAAAGAGGTGGTTCTTTCGGGGCTTTAGGGATTGTTCCCACAGCAATAATTTTTCGTGTAGTAGTTTCGTAGAATATACTATATATGTATATAATAGGATCCCAGTTTTCTGTGAATACGTCTTGAGACGCCAAGACACATATACCGTTATTCATTGTCATTTGAAATCTTTGAATTTCTATACTATTCTGGGAATGATTAGTGGTAAAGTTTCTATTTGGTTATCAACCAGAATGCTAGAGAGAAATTATCGTCATTTAAAAGATACAGTTTGACGATAACTCCCGCTTTCCCTTAAGTTTTATAACTGAGATGGATAATATAATATAAATGGAGGTGAACACGTCTCGACGGCCTGGACAATGACAAAAAGGACAATGTATTCGAACCTTCAATTTATGATGGTCAAAAGTATTCACACAGTATCATTTTTTTAAGCTGAGAGAAAAATTATATTAGACAAAATAAATCCTATTCACATAAATACGATTTGCAGTATTGAAAAACGATTTGACGGGTCTTCAAGCTATATGAATCTGCCTCAAAACGGCCACCCACGAAAGTTAAATGCCAGAGGAAGTCGAATACAACATACATACAACAAAACAACTTTCTCAACACGGTGAAGCATAGTGGTGGGCGAGTCATGGATTGGGGCTGTATGGCGACGGGCGGTATGGGCAACTTGGTATTCATCGAAGGCACGAAGGACAAAGTGGTACACCTCAATATTTTATTGAATTGGGCAGACAATTGGAAAAGATCAATATAACAAGCAAGACTCAACTAAAGGGGATTTTGATGCAGGAATGGCGAAATATTGGAACACATGTGACATTCGATGCCAAATAGACTATACGTGGTCATTAATAGAAACCGTCCCACCTAAAATTGCGTTTGGATTACATTCTTATTTATTTCTTTTTATGTAAATTATATTATGTTACTTTTTGTTTGCGTTTTCGCTAAAAAATATTCGTTTCGAAGATATTGAAGTAAAAATGTAAAACTAGCTGCTGTGTGAATACTTAAGTCCGTGTCTGTACATACGAGTACAAAAGATATTTGTAAGTTAGACCCAATATTTGATAATAAATAGTTTAAATGTGGGAAAACTTAAAATATTATGTATAGTAAATAAAAAGTGGTATTTATGGGCAAAATGAACTTGCACTTATTTATATGGAAAAAAGGAAGTAATTTTAACCTTTGAATCTGCTTGCTGTACTGTTGTTTGTGATTTGTGGTGGTTGATTTTTGGTGATTGTTGTTGCTCCACTTGGTGGCACTGAACCAACTTCATAGGGGTTTTTGTCAGCTCCAAATCTTTGGCACTTAATGGTTGCTCCACTTGTTAGACTTTTTTGTTCTGTGTCAAAGCGTTAGATAACTTTATGACTCGAAGGATCAATGTTTAACTGCGGGGTTAGTTACTCAAATTGTATTCGTATTTAATATATTAACAACATGAATTTATGAGGAAAAAATGAAAATATTGATAATTACAAATATGAAGATAACCGAACGGTTTGAGTTATTCAAAAAGAATAAAGAAAAGAAGGAATAGAAGAAGAGAGTAAGGAAGAATAGAAATAAAAAGGAATGATACCGAAAAATAGTGTTGGAAAACAGAGAACTATAGAAAAAGAAATAGAACTAAATAGGATAGATAGCTTAAACACTGGGAGATTCACACGAATGAGGTCTTTGACCTACATACCTATATGAATGCAACGGGTAGACCAGCAGCAATAGCGGCGAAGAAAGCTCTCTCACCAGAGAAACAATAAGAAAAGCAAAAATTAAGAAAATCTGATCGCACACAGAGAATAGCAAAGAAACACATCCCAATATAAAGAAAAAAGTAGAGACACAAGGAAATCAGAAAAGAAATCCAAGCAAAGACAAAGCTTTCTCTCGTGTAGCAAGATAAAAGATATACACATGTATATGTGTCGTTCATTATAAAAGTGTTGTAACTCCATTTTTTTAGAATATAATTTTTTTTTGAGTAAAACTAACGGGATGTATTATAAAAGAGATGGTGGCTTTTCACACACACACGAGTTGGCGATACTTGCCCACTCAGGGAACTTAAAACAGCAAGTAATTCACAATAACAGTGATACACAGTAATACATACTCTAAAAATATGAAGCTAGAACACCATTTACCTATGTACCTATGGAGTTTTAACAAAACAACCTATTTCTAAATACGAGGTTTCAGCTTTTATCTCCAAATTGCTAGTATTTTTAGTTTCTAGTAGCTAAAACTCTTGAAATAAAAAGACTAGAGATTAAAAAAGCAAATATGAAACCTCGCATGTGGGAAGAGGTTGTTGCTCGATTTGTATGTATTTGTAACATGTTTAAAAATACATTCCACATTTCGTATTCTTAAATTGTATTCCAACTTTATCGATCTTACATGAGGCATTTACGAGTTTATAGGAGTCCGCTGAATAATTATTTGGCTCTCGGAAAATAACCAATCTTAAAAGAAGGGATGAAAATTATACATCGAAAACATCGATGTTTTTGCCGGATGTAGGCCCACGATACATTGCCACGAACAAACCATCGATATATTTTCCCATGCCCATCACTCGCCATACTACCATACATACGATTACAACAACCCACGGCTCCATTCGCTTGCTTAGGGCGAGTTTATATTTATTAGTTTTTGAAAAATAGAATTTTCATATTTACGAATAGATATTCTGAATTTTTACTATATTTGCTCTGTATTAATCAATATTGAGCCTATTTGACCCACGTTGGCCGTTTTACTCTTTTCGAAATTTATCAACGGCCACGCCGCTTGTTTACACAACGGCTTCAAAATCAGTTGCTTAATTTTGGCCATTTTGCAAATATTTGTTCCGTTTTTATTACCTTTTCATACAACAGGTGTTGGTTATATTGGTGTTCGCTGTTCGACGAACACATAATATTTTACTCTTGTGCTCGGAGTAGTAGCTACATTGGTGTTCGTTACAGAGTTGCTTTTTGTCGAAATTCAGTTTTTTTTGTAATACTATATTGTTCACAACGGCAACACTAAATGGTATACCAAAAAACTTTAAACGATTTTATCAATATGGAGAGTGCAATTAATAATATAATTGAAAAATTATGAAAATAATATTATTTTTCTTCGAATAATAATAATATAAATAATATATTTAATATTCACTTTTAAAAACTAAAAAATTCTCAACCCTGCTTTTCTGCATATGAAAATAGTGATGTACAGGATTGCATGTTTTCCTTCTATTTTACATACATTTTTGTTATTTTTTTGTAGAATAACTCATTGACACCCTGAATATTCGGTGTGCTCGGTGTACATTTCACCCAGCATATCGTGTTCGCTGTGAGAGTGAGTAAAAGCTCTTTCTTCATGTTCGGGCAACAACAATTGCATGGTGTTCGCCGAGCAAAATTTTAATATAACCATGACCTTATTGGACTTTGCTATTAGTGATGCGTTATTACATTTATAGCTCTTTAAAATAATGGAGAACACAATGGTCTGCATTCATAGGGGTACACAATGAGTGTTGAAAGTATAAAAAAAAACAATAATAATTAACAAAATTTCACTTAACCACAACGAAATACAGTTTAGATTACGCTATTTTTTTATTTTTTATTTCAAAGAAATTCCTATCGATATCCCTTTGTACATTATGTTACATATAAGTACATACAGCCATGGCCAAAATAATAGAAACACGGCCTTCGGTTCTACATAATGGCATAAAAGGTATAGTGTATATAACTCCATCCGATTCAGATAGTTAGTTAGCTAGTTCACAATACTTGAACAGTACCCTATATATTTCTAAAAAAATTATAACTTGCACTTGTTGGTATTGTCTGGAAAGCACGGTATATATTTGGAAAGCATGGTTTTTTTTTTATTAAAATTCATCAGTCATTAATAATTTATTCCAAAGCCTTTATTTCTTATAACCTCGCTCAATCTTTTTCCCATAGAGTCCACAAGTTTTTGACATTTTGCAATCGTAATAGAGTACCATGCTTCCTGAACGATTCGCCACTATGACTATGGTTTCCACTTCTATGGGTTATGCTTTCCAACTTCTACCTTCAGGTCATGCCGCAAATTCTCAATCCGATTTAAATCCGATGATTGAGACGGCAACTCCAAAATGTCTAGTTTTTGTATTTGAAACCAATTTTTCGTATACTTGGCTGTGTCGTTATAAGTAATAATTTTTTTACAAATAGATAGGGTGCTGTTCAAGTATTGTGAACTATACTCCAAACCATATGAATCGTTTTGAGTTATATACACTACACCTTTTATGTCATTATGTATGTAGAATCAAAGGCGGTTTTTCTATTATTTTGGCCATGGTTGTACATACATACATAACTTGCTTTATCTACCGTTCTATCTAGGAAAGGTGTACAGATGATGTCTGTTTCAACCATCTGCTATTGAAGGTTGTAAAGCGATCTTCAACAGAGATTTTGCATTTAAATAAAATACAGATTAATTGAGATATCGGCTGCACGTTTGCGATTCAACGATCGATTTTTTGGGCCCAATCTTTCACCACTCTCCCACATATCTCGGCCGGATCGTTAGCAATTTCGCGTTAGGGGTGCATGATGATGCATGCTCCTGAGCTCTTCTAACGTTGTTGGCTTGTTGGCATAAACCAATGACACAAGCTAACCCCATAAAATAAAATGCAACGGCGTTAAATCTCATCAGCGAGGTTGCCATTCAACCGGACCATTTTTCGAAATTATACGATTACTGAACTTCCTCTTACACAGATCAATTGTTTCACCACATATCACTGATTTAAAGTCCATCCAATTCTGTCAAAATATTGTCTTCTAACATGACAATATTGCCCGTAACATGGTAATCATTTTCATCGACGAATGAATACGGTCAACACGTCACTTTTCTCTTGGAGTACATGTGAGCTTCATCGCTGAAGATGATTTTTAAATGAAATTCAGGATTTTCTTACTACTTTTGCAATCGGTGAAGTTCTGGCGATCCAAAGGATCACGAGACTTCACTTCTTGTGGTAATGTAGACAGCAATTCACAATTTCTCTGCACGGTGTGCAATCGCCTGATCTGTCTCATTTTGAACTAAACGGCTGCGATCAAAATTTCAGCTGTCAAAGTTCCGTAACGAAAGTAACGTAGAAATCTATGTATTATCTACAAATACTTACTTCACCTCACGTTACTTCACGTCTATTATAACTGCTTCTATCACTTTTGAGTACAACAGAAAATTAAGTGATATTTCATTACTTCATGTTACTTCACCTCACGACTGTTAGAACAAGAGCTTTAGGCTGATGTTACACGCTCTGTATTTGAACCTCTTAGATTCCTCAGCCATTTTATAAACACAGCTTAGAAAATATGGCGTGAGCAAATGCCAACTGCAATTGAATTCACCATACCTCGTCACTACTTCCGAATTGGTACACTAAAAAAGTTGCAGCTTTACAGTTTCGGTGATGCTAGTGAAGATGGAGAGCAGTAAATTTCAAAAACGAAATAGAGGTGAGAGTTATTGCGCCAAGACAAAATGTTCTCCACTAGAATCACAAACTGGGTCCGCCTGGAGCAGTCGCCATGGCTGCTCGTTTAATACAGAGCATTCCTGACGAGCACTTCATCGAAGCTGTATTCTTTGGAGTGTCTCAGCGACAGCCAGCAATTAAGGACATTGATTATACACCAACAACAAAAACAATACGGTGTAATAGAAATGAAATAAATTTGTAATAGAAACTACAAACGAAAACGTTTTTTTTTTTGTTTATTTATTTTACTTGGAACACTCAATGCCAGCCACAAGTGGAAACCAAAGGAGAGAATTCGAAAAGAGAAAATTCTTTTTATTTCTCGCTTCATAATTTGCCATCTAAAACGTACTTTCTTCGTAAGGGTATACTAAATATGACATTATAAAATTAGCACATTAGCACAGTTGTAAATCAAAAATTTGTTTCACACACCAGCACGCAGGTTTTGTATATACTGTGAGATGCTAATCCCGAGATTAGTTTTAAAAATCGGTTTTAATTCATAAAATGTTTTCGCATTAATACTACAAATCATGCTGCCCATTATTTTAACATTTTGTGAACATAAAAATATTCAGGGTGAATTTTTTTTTTAAACTGTGAAGGAAACCTTATAAACTTGTATGTATATCCAAAGTATTGTGATTATTGGGAAAGGAGGAAAGATAGGTATGTAATTTTTATATAGATAATAGTCCAGACCCTTGCCTGTTGTGCTTATACGAGTCTTAGCTAAACTAATTCTAAATCAAACTAAAGCTATACTAAATAATATATTATACCTCACGTTCATGAACATGGTCGATTTTTAACGGTGAAATTACGGCTTTAAAAAATTTGCTTGGTTAGCTCTTCGATCAATTCATTTGGCTTTTTAATGCAAACACTTACTTACTTTACTTAGCTGGCACTACAATCGATGATTGGTGTTGGCCACCTCTATAAAAATTCGCCCGTCGCCTCTGCTAAGGACGCGCTGGGCCAGTTGATAACGACAAGTGCAGTCAGGTCGCCCTGTACTTGGTCTTCTCAACGTTCACTTCTGCATGTTCCTACACCGTGGCTCGAATAAAACACCCTTCTAGCCGGAGCGCTTTCTTCCATTCGCTCATCATGGCCCAGCCAATGAAGTGAAACCTCTTTTGGTATCAAATGCCGTGGAGAGGTCTCTCCCAATTTTCATTGCGCTGGTGGCGTCGGTACAGCAAGTACAAAATGTACTCCAAAAATGTATCGAATAATTAACTCGACGTAACAGCCAATAATAACTCAATCCCGCAAAAGCTCGCTTGGCTCGGGATTTCATCCCTAACAAATTTATTTTTTAATAGATGTACTTTAATTTTTAAAATTCACCCTTGTTTTCAATATGTTTTATGTATGTATTTCCCAGAATATTTGAAACATAAGGTGAACATTTTTACTTATTTTATTTTCTTTATAAGTGAAAATGAAATGAAACAAAATATTAGTAGCTTGGCGATCACTCCAGTGTATAGACCATACATAAGATGAAACTGAGTGCATAGTGTTGGTGTTGGAATCCCCGGAATACAATTTAATATTGCAACGAACGACTAAAAGTTCAGTAAAATCAACAGAACATTGTACCGTGGTACTAAGTGTATTTTGAAAGTGATCGTTTCTACTTCATAAGTAAACCATCAAATTCGTCATCAGGCAGTCTAAATTGACCACGTCGTTCGAATAATTATAATATAAATACGCGTGTTTCCTCTAAAGGTAAGTTTTTTTTTGTGGAGTCGCAACCATGGAAAACGCACATTCGACATCAGCGACATATCTTTCGAGATAATTGTCCTGCACCGAATCTAGCTAGTGATGGGCGATATATGGTACATCGATGCATCGAAAACATCGACATTTTGGTATCGATGTAACGGAAATTTCCGATACAATATATAAGGTGCCGATGTAGTTACATATCGATGTATTTCCTCTGATACATCGCACACTTACCAATTCTCAATCTGCGTATCCAAAATATCTAAAATATCTATTTTATCACCAAAAAGGTTCATGTTTTTGTCAACCTGTCTTATCTTAATTCGTTGAATTTTAAAAGAACATGCCACATGCACATTGAATGTTTTTTTCTTGGCAATAATTATTTTTAAAGGCTTTAATTTTGTAAACAAAAATTTTGTAACGACAGCCTGCTCCATAAAAGTTCTGCAAATGTGTTTACCAACACCAGAATATTGTCAGTAAATAATTTCAATTTCAATTTATTCAACAAAAATAGAAGTACACATCTTTACCAGTACTTGAAAATTAATAAATAAATATATAATAGATGCAGAAATTAATAGGGATTGAAATAAAAGAAAACAAATAGAAAGAAAAACAAGAAAACAGTTCCTATCTTTGAGAGATACTGTAGTCTAGAATCCGATTCCTCTATAAACTTATGTGATCAAACCTTCTTAGACCATAGACGTATCGTGTTACATTATTGAAAGTCAATTCAAGCTTGTGGAGCGAATGAGAGTCAAAAGCTTACTGTTAACAAGCTCAGAGTAGGCTACAATCGGCAACACTAACTGGATTGATAGTTTCCCTTTGTTTCCAAACTAGCAAAAAAAACAAGAAATCACTGCATAAGCGCTGAGAGCATAAGCGCTACTGAGAGCAATAACAATACCGGCAAGAATAAATTTATTGTAGCTTGAGGTCTATCAAGAAAAGAGCCTCAAGCTTTATTGCTGGGGTGTGCGAGTTCATTTACGAGTTTATATGAGTCCGCTGAATAATTATTGAGATCTCGGAAAATAGCCAATCTTAATAGAAGGGTGAAAATTATAATTTTGGGGGTATAAATTTATCCGATGCATCGAAAACATTAATGGTTTTGCCCGATTAAGGCCCACGATGCATTGCATCGAACAAACCATCACTAACTTTTTCCCATACCCATCAATCGCCATACTACCATACATACGATTACAACAAAACACGGCTTGATTCGCTTGTTTAGGGCGAGTTTACATGAAGCTTCATGAGACGCGGCTTTACACTCTTAGTCACTATTTTTATGCTCTTTTGAAACCTTTAACACCTGTTTACTGTGTGGCCGTTGTGAACCCAAGGGGTAAATTTTACCACATTTTGTGACACTTAGAACTCTTTTTTAATCATCATCCGGCGCGGAACTTAGTTGATGGAAATAATCTGTGGTATGATTGGCATAGCTTTTTAAATTTTTGAGCTATCCAACTGTTTGTTATTGAACATTTTTAAAAACATTTTTTGCAAAAACTGTCGTTTAATGACTTTATACAATTATAGATGCATTGTTACTGTTATGCAAAAATTAAAGAAAATAATTAAATTACATAAGGTTATGGAAATCTGAGTAAATATTGTTTTCATTTATTTGAAAATGGAGAGCTGGAAACTAGAATCTCAACCTATAACTCGTAGGCAAACTTTAAGCCACAATAACAAAAAATCAGATTTTCTAAATAAGTTTACTTTTCCTGATTAATTGTGTTTTTAGTTATTATATAATTTTTTGTTTTTGAAAAATAGAATTTTAGATATTCTGAATTTTTACTATATTTGCTCTGTATTAATCAATATTGAGCCTATTTGACCCACGTTGGCCGTTTTACTCATTTCGAAATTTATCAACGGCCACGCTGCTTGGTTACACAACGGCTTCAAAATCAGTTGCTTAATTTTGGCCACTTTGCAAATATTTGTTCCGTTTTTATTACCTTTTCATACAACTCCCAAAAATATTTTTAGCTCATTAAATTTAATTCTACTGGACCGTTTTTCGAAATTACACGATTACTGAACTCCCTCTTTTAAGTGATATTTCATTAGTTCACGTTACTTCACCTCACGACTATTACAACCAGACCACTGCTACATGAGTATCGCTGAAACACAACTTGCTCAGGTTCTGCACAACAAAATGAGTAGGCACACGTTACGAAACGGGGCTAAGGATACATGATGACGTTGTTCTACCAGACGGCGAAGGTATGACAACGAGAAACAATGTGAAGAAAAAGGTTATTCTAGAAAATTGATCGACGTGCTTAAAGCCACACTTTGCTGTATATAACCAAAAAAAGCCAGTTAAAATGAACGGCAGAGAAGGTAAATGGAACGTCATTGAACTCATGTTTGCTCAATGGTCCAGATCAATGTCAACAACTCTGGCGATGGTTTTAATTAAGTTAAGGCAAAAGCAGATAAAGTACGGGTGTTTTTTTATTCCAAATTTTGGTTCCATTTGCTTTACTATTTCACTTTCAGAATAGTTGTTAGAGAGATTATAGGTATTTCAATGAATTCAGAATTTCCTGCAATATCACTCACTAAAAATTTCGCTTGTACTTATATAGGAGATGCCACGCCTATTTAGCCGAGGCCCCAGGCCGAGCTTTTCGCATCCATTCATGTATTTGTACATGAACGGAAGGGACCTACAGTTTTAAAAGCTTTTCATTTGCCTGGCAATGTGGTGCCGTGTAGAAAATTAGTTTTTTGTACTTCTTTGATTTTGCCTGTGTCGAGATTTGAACCCCGTACGCTCTGCGTAGCAGGCTAACCCACTATGCCACGGCTTTCACATTATTTTACGCTGATCAATTATATACGGGGTGTTTTTTTTATAAGTGTGGTTTTCAAGAAGAAATAAAACGCATATAATTTAATGTTATGGCCAAGAATTTAGCTTTATTATAAAGATAAGGATTTGTCATTATGTTTTAAAAACGATTTCGGGCAAGTGGCCGCCGCGGCTGGTTCGAATAAATTCCAGCCGAGAGGTCCAATTTTCGACCACTTTTTGCAGCAATTGGGGCCGTATCTCAGTAATAACGCTCCGAATATTCTCTTCCAAGGCGTCAATCGTCTCGGGCTTATCTGTCCAGCGGTGTTAAATCGCACGATCTTGGAGGCCACACCACAGGCCCACGACGCGAGATAATGCGCTCACCAAAAGCATGTAGCGCCGTCTTGTTGGAACCAAAGGTCGTCCACAACAACATCCTCCAATTCAGGCACGAAAAAGTCATTAATCATGGCTCTATAGCGTTCCCCATTGACTGTAGCATTATGTCCGGATTCATCTTTGAAGAAATATGGACCAATGATTCCCTCTGCCCATAGAGCACATCAAACAGTGACTTTTTGAGGATCTCAACAATGGCTTGTGGATTATGATCACTTCAAATGCGACAATTTTGCTTATTAACGTACCCATTCAACCAAAAGTTAGCTTCATCGCTGAACAAAATGCGTCGCGCGAACCGAACCATAATTTTGGTAATAAATTTGCACGATTTGCAGACGTTATTCAGGAGTAAGTCTATTCATTATGAAATGGCAAACCAAACTGAGCATAAATCAAGTGATAGCTGTCAACAAGACCAACTCCGAAAAAAGTATTGCCAGATTGCAAGTGGTCGCTGTGGTGTAGTGGTAGTGCGTTGGACTGCTAAGCAGAGTGTCCGGGGTTCGAATCTCGGCACAGGCAAAATCAAAAATAGTAGAAAAAATAATTTTTCTACACGGCACCACCTCTTGGCAGGCAATGGCAAACCTACAAGAGTAAAAATTGCTATGAAAAGCTTTTCACTTCGCCGTTCGGATTCGGCATTAAACTGTAGGTCCCTTCCATTCATGTACAAATTTAACACGCATAACATGAGTGAATGCGAAAAGCTCGGCCTAGGCCCTCCATGGGTTGTTGTGCCATTAGAAGTAGAAGTAAGAAGATTGCAAACTATTTTTCTAAAAAAAAACACCCTTTAGCACAGCTATTCTGGTGGAGATCAGGCGTGGGGAAGCCTGTTGATAAGTTTATAGTTTTTTTTTAATTATAATCAACAGACAGGGGTACCCTTGTAAATGGAGACCCCTATAAATGTGTTGATTGGAAGGAAGATTGAAAAGTAGGAGGAAGAAGGAGGGAGAAGTCGTTATGAGCGTTTGCTTTAAACTTTCAAGGGTCATAATAATTAGGAAAAATTGTTGCAGGGAGCTTATTCCAAATACGCGCGGTACGGCAGATAAACGCACTTTCTCTGTAAAGCGTAGTGCGGTGGAACACCGTATCTACGTAGAAGGCGTGAGTTCCGCTTGCTGATAGTGTAGTTCTGGTGAACACACGAACTGACGGCAACAGCTTGTGCATCTCAGAAGAACATCTACCGTGTAAGTAACAGTAAAACAGTGAGACGCAAGCCACGTTTCGATGATGTTCCAAGTAGTCAATAGAGATGGGAACTACTGTCTCCTATTAGCTTTATCGCTCAATGTTGGATACGGTCCAGGAGCTCCAGTTTCGTTCGTGAAGTTCCAGCTCATAAGTGCGAATTAAACTTAAATTTAGGACGTATATGGTGTAGGTGGTGTAGATCATGCGGAGATCAGTCGGAGAGAAATATTTTATACACCGCCTAAGAAGGCCGAGACACTTGGCTGCTTCTTTCGACACGTCACACGCTTCTTTATTCCAACGAACATCACACTGGATGGACATACCCAGAATATCAAGAGTCTCTGTCTCCGCAACACCAACCCCACCCATATCTAGTGGGTTAATGGGGGGCTGGGAAACACGTTTCTGAGATAACAGACAACATTGGGTCTTACGCGCATTGAACTCAACTCTATTCGTAAGACCCCACTCGGAGATTGACTGGAGATCTTTTTTGAGTGAGTCATTCATAACGTACCTTTTCCTCTGAATATCCAAAGAGTTATGGCGTTTTGAACAGCCATATGAATTAGAAACGGTGCTGTCATCTGAAAACAAGGAAATGAGATTCTTCGTTAATGTCAGAAGGTCATTAAAGAATATGAGGAAAAGTGTAGGGGAGAGGACCGAACCCTGCGCCACTCCAGCATCAATGGCACGATCTTCCGAAACAATACCGTCTATCACAACACGGATAGAGCGGCCGCTTAGAAAGTTCCTGATCTATCGTGTGAAGTTACTCCCGACCCCATTAACAATTAGTTTTGACACCATTGCTTTATGCCACACTCTGACAAACGCCTTTGAAATATCCAGGACAACCGCCCGCCTTGCTCTCACCGAAGCCATGGACACTGTGAAGATCGCCATGAGATCGCCCGTAAATCAATTTCGGCGGAAACCGTATTGGTGGTCATTAATCAATTCGTTTTGCTCAAGATATTTGACCAAGTAGAAGTTAGCTACACTTTCCGTGACTTTGGATAGCGTAGAACTTATATGGATATCAAAACACAAGGAATTTGTATTTATTATTTAACAACATTAATTTATTAAAATGAAAATTGTACAACAAATAATGGAAGAACCCAACCGACCGGTGGGAAATTGTTCTAGAGAAGAACTAACAGACAGAAAAAGAAAGCAAAAGAAAGAAGGATAGAGAAAATGAATAGGAACGAAAAGGTGCATTAGGGTGGCTTAAACAAGTAGTCTTGCCCTTTTTAGGAACTGGATGGACATTGGTAACTTTCCAACAAGATGGAAATACACCAGTTGTGTCGCGCCAGCGTTGTCGCACAAGCTCGCATTACGTGGGCTGGAATGCCATCGGGTCCCTCAACCTTGTTTATGTTAAGATTTGCAAGAACTCTTTTAACTACTCGAGTTCGAAAATGTATTTCAGGCATAGCACAAGATACAGATTCAATAACGGGCAGTGGCTTATCGCTAGCTGGCATCGACGAATTCTCTGCGAAAATGTTAGCTAAAAGGTTCGCTTTATCAACCGAGCTAGTGACGAGGCGATCACCTGTAAAAGAGTTGGAATTGACGAAGTCGTTTGGTTCTACTTTGGTTACTCTCTTTACAAATGACCAAAAGTTCTTACCACCCCTATGGAATTGTAAGACTTTGTGCCTCAGGCGCTGTTCGTGTAGGAATTTTTCCCGCTTTAGAGTGTCATTACAGCGATTTCTTTCTTGCTCACGCAACCGTTCAGTATTGGCATTCTTGTTAGATTGCCAGTTCCTGAAAGCGACCTCCTTGGACCTGACTGCTTACCTACAAGTCGCATTAAACCATGCATTGTCTTTAGGTTTAACGTTAATCGTTTTTTTTAGGAATGAAAGACCGCTTTCCTAATAAAATTATTTCTTCTACCGGGTATTTGTGAGCAGTCCGAAATTAAAAGAATAAATAGCAAAAAAATAAGTAATACATATGTTTTGAGAACAAGAACAACTTGAAATAGTTGAATTTGAAATACTAAGTATCTACCAATGCTTAAAAGATTTCTCAAGGACTAGTAGCAAAATTCTCAGTACCAGTACAAGTAATTCTATGGGTGCTTGTACTCGTTCGGCGAAGTGATAATCCACTCTTAGGCAATTTTTACTCTTAAGGTTTGCCATTACCTGTCATAAGATGGTCCCGTTTAGAAACAGTTTTGACTGTTACCAGATTCGAACCCGGGAACTTGAAACATCAGATTTTGTAAAATATTTGTGAAGTGGAATTAAATATGATTCTATCCAGTAATTTGAGAAAGAGTCCAGTGTTAATAGTACCTAAATTAAAAATCCAGTCTCATTTGTCTGACAGAAATCGTTATTGATTTTAAATGCAATCCACACGAGAAAAAATTAATCGAATGTGATTACTGGAGAAAGAAGATGTAGAAGATAAGCAATACTTCTTTTATCAAAAGATAAAATGAAGTAACCCAATTGGCCAAATCGTCGCCGACTAATTGTGTTCAAGACATTAATGCCGACATGGCAGTGACATGGTTTACAATAATAACTTGTACGTCTCACTAATTAAAATTCGAGAATCAGTTTTTGTTGTCACCAAAGATGAGATGACGAACGTACGAACGTTCTGGGTATGAAAAAGAAAACAAATTCAAAAATATTATAAAAAATATACTTTTTCAAATTGTAAATTGTTCAAAAACTGAATTTGCTTCAAAAAAATTTAAGAAAGTACAAAAATTTTGTCATTATTGTTTTTGCTTTGAGGAAAATATTTTTATATATTATTATAATAAATTTTAGTACATCATAATAGATGGGCGGTTAAAGGCCAATGAATGAATAATTTTCCTAGCAGTTTCCTAGCAAAAACGTCATCGGAAGGTGTGGAAATTGTAGATGCCAAGATGAAAAAATTATAGTACACATTGGCGTCGATGAAAAGATAAAGAATTTGTGGTACACATTATCTTCAACGAAAATGTATTGAAAATGTCGCTCATGTGGTCATCGACCAAACGTATGAAAATGTAATCGACGGCCGGCATATAAAAATACGCAAGTGTCGTCAACGTCTTTTATGGTTTTGTCAGATTCATTGAGGATTTCTTTCGGACGTGGCCAACGGGCAAATGACCATAAATTCTGAAAAAAAAATGTTGTTTTAACTAAGTCCTGCATTTTTCAACTGCACTAATAAAATACAAATTATCTGGCATCACTAATGTACAGGTTCATGTGGAAAAATGTTTTCAATTGTGAGCTTTCTTTCGATGCAAACTCACCTTAAACAGTCGACTGTGAAAGCACAAAAGCTTAATTTGCCTAAGCTCACAATAGAGCTTGCAATGCTGCTGCTGTCCTTGTTATTCAAATGTTTTTTTAAGGCCAAGAACAAATCCGTACGATTGTATGAATGGTTTCTTCGTGCGTCGCAGCGGAATGGCAAGAACTGACAGAAAAGAACTATTTTTTCACTTTTTATTTTGTGTTGCGCTGTCCCTCTCATGCGCCCATTATATCTCAGTCGAGATTGAGAGTGCGATGCGAATTTGGCCTACAGACCTAATTTCCTTCTGCCAAAACAAACCCAATTAAATATGGAATTATAATAAAAATCAAAAGTGAATTTAGTGTAAAGTGCAAAGAGATAACAAAACTAAGTAATGGATGTAAAGAAAATGGTTGAAGAATTGTTTTTAAATCGCGAAAAGTGTACAATTTAAAATTATCGCATTCGGCGCCGCAGTCGACGTCGCATTCTCGTTTGCTTTCGCGTTGTGTCACAGAAGAAGAGATATACACTAGTTCCGTACAGCGCCGCACAGTGCCCCGCGACCGTTGCAATTGTGTTTGAGAATTGCACTTCCATTCTGTGTGCTGGAGTGGAGAAGCTTTTTCGAATTTTTGCAGTGGCTGGCTACAGGCAGCCACGATGGGCGCTGCCGTCGTCTTTGTTTCCTCCAATGTCTTCCTTAATTCTGACAATGGTATTCGCGGATGTTATATTGAAATTAAATGCTGACGGGTAATTGAACGTAAACGGTCAAAAAAACAAAAATGATACCTCACCACGCATCGCTAAAGTGAGGTGAAGTTGGAAGTGTTTCATATGTGCACATACGTATATGTATATATATATGTAGAAAAAATATTAAGTGATAAATTGTAAATTGGTGCAAGAGCGTTTGTGTTCTACAATTTCCAAAGTAAATTTCTTATTGGTGTCTACATTTCATCAATTAACCCTCATTCGCCCACCTCCTCAACAACGAAAAACTTCTACTTGCTAAAAGATTACGATACCAGTGCGCGACTGGCTTCGTCTACTCCGCTGGCCCTGTCATCATCAATCTTGTGACTGTTTAGTGAAGAACAAACAACAATTGCTGCTTAGAGCTTTTGCGACTGGCGCAGGCGGAAGCACACACTGTTGCGTCAAAATAGTGTACTGTTGGAGGGAGTAGAGTGAACTCACATCTAGCTGCAGACTTCTATGCTCTGTCTCTATCGCTCTCTGCGACTTTGCTTCCCTCTAACGTGGGGTTTCTCCTCATGCGGACTTCATCAACACCATAGTCGTTGTCGTCCGCACTCTTGTTTTTTGTATTATTATTTATTTATTTATTCTTAGTTTGTGTCGTGAGGTTTTGCGAAAAGTTTTCGTTTTATTCTTTAGACTATTTTTCGCGTCGTTGTGCAGCACTGAACAGACTACTTTTGCTTTTGGTTCAACTAGATTTCTCGATTGTCTCTTGTTTTATTTTCGCTACGACACAAACACAACCACAATAAGAACAGCGACGACGCATGGGCAGCAAGAAGCAACGGCTGATTTTACAATTGCCGTAAGAGGTAAATTTTCAAGTTTATAAATAAGCAAATTGATTCTGCGAATCAATTCAGACAAAACTTTTATATTTTCTATACCATTAGGAACTAATGTGTATACAGCATGTGTGCGTGTGTGTGTGTTAACATATGTACAACATTTGTGTGGAACGTATTTGGGGCTGAGTTTATAATTTGGACTGTTAAATATTGTTGAAAATATTATGCTTTATTAAGTTGTGTGAAATCAAGACAGGTCCTTTATAAAATCATCTTAATTATCCAATATTAGCTTTTAGGTCATTATGAATTATTAAAACACCTGTCTTTTCTCATTCTATAAGCAACTTTGGCATTGTAATAATAATGCCATGATAAAAACACAGCACTGTACAATGGGACCAATGGGAAATCTATCTAGAAAAAATAAAACAACAGGTCAATACTATTTAAGTTTAAATAAATATAAATATCTATATAAGTATACATACGTATATGGACTTCTTTCTCATATATCCTTGATTAGGAATAGGTATTTGCTATGTAATTATTGATATTATCGACAATATACATATGTATATTGTTATCGTTAACTATCGCCAATAGTAGCGTCTTAACGATAATCGTCGGTAATTCAAAAAGATTTCCTTAGACAATTTTTATCAGACAATAAATAAAGAATATTACCTGGGCGTTATACGACTTTTGAGAAAAATGCAAGTTTGTGGAAAATAAACTCATAGATTGTGCACAATGACAACACACCGTCTCATTGCAAACGAATTTCTGCCAAAAAAATCAACAAATATCATCGAACAGCTACAACATCCAAAAATTTCTGGCAACATTGATTCCCACACTCAATGTGCGGATACACAAAAGTAGAGTGATTAAAGCGGATGAGTGATTTTTTTAGGATAAAAACCGGCCGAATAAATTGGTGGAACGGCGGCAAGCGCTAAAAATCAAATAAACCGTTCACAAATGTTTAGAAAAGTAAAATTAACTCTTAAGATGAACAATGTTATAACTTCTGTTTTGTACTAAATTTTACCATGTTACACAAAATTTTACTCTACAGCATGAATAGGGCTAATGTTTATTTTTATTGCTACTACTTTTTAGGCTACTTCGGTTTTTTAACCAAACCATTTGCGACCCGAAGCATCCACAGTTCGGGTTACTTGAACCAATCGTTTTTTGTGATTTGTGTATATGGGATTTCTTGATCGTTATTAAGATGAAACAAATTAAAGAAAAACCTTTAATTTCCATTTTCTCCTACGTGTTTCGGCTTATATATGCCATCCTCAGGGAGTCTGGTTTTGTTTTTGTATATATGTAAAACAAAAAAATTATTATAAATATGTATAACGTAAATAAAAATATAAATAAAGTAGTATTGATCAAGCATAATTTGATCAGTTTGTTAAGTTAAGTATGATAAAAAACTGTTAACTGATAAGTGCCTGCTCCTGTGCCATATACTTTTGTCGTTTTCTGAGTCTTACTTTTATTAACTCCTTTATTTCTAAGGGATAATTTAATGATGAGATGTTAGGTCGCCAATACCTGCCGCATCATTGTAATTTGAGGATATCACTTTTGATACAAAGAAGTCGAGTAAATCTGGAACTTTACTTGGGTCCATAGGTCAATAACTCGGTTTTGCTGATGAATGATAATCGCAATTTGTAGCCTTTGAAAGGTGTTAATATCCGAGAACCTCGTGCTGTATGTTTAACGTTATAGTCGTCTCCGATTACGAATCTGGATATCTTGTGTTTTGGCAAACAATGTTCTGCACCTATAGCTAGGTCAGCTCCTCCATGAATGACCGATACAAATGTAGCTAGAATGTCTCTCTTTGACTCTTTGTTTTATATTTTCTTTAATGAGTGTGGCTGTTCCGCCACGAGCCTGCTCACTTGGGTAGGCAGTCCAATATGCAGTATATCTTTTAATTTTTGGTTGAAAAATTTGTTTCTGAAATAAGTGCAATATTTGTGTTGTTCATTCTAAGATGCACTTCAATTTCATTGGCTCGTTGGTTCAGCTGGGTTGCATTCCTGGTTACTACGCGGAATAATGAGCAGATAATTTTTGTTTCTTTTGACGGGTTTTATTTGTTGGTGGTTTGGATAATTGCTAAAAATTGTCCAACATTTTTGTTATCTGCCTAAATTTAATTTAATTTCGTCCTTAAATTTTGTAAAGATATCCTTTGGTCATAATTCGATGGCACCTTTGACGCAGGCGTTGAATTTTTTTCTTGCGTTTGCTTCAAACAGTTGTCTTTTGCAACGTTCGTAAAAGGCAACCCGTCAACTACGTGGTTTGTTGGAATTCTCTGAGTATCTGTGTTGGCTTGTAATCTTTGGGTTAGTGATATTTTTTTATACATTGATGCATTTATCGTGTTTTGGTACGCCTCACTTTGTAGTTAGGGGGATAACAATTTTTACTGAAAGCAACATACTTTAGTTCTACAGTTCTGGGTATTATTTTGCCCGCATTAGTTAGAGGTTTACCAGCTCATTTACACACCTGGATTGCTTGTTTCAAAAGTTGTGAGTTTGGCAAAATTGCTGGTAGTTTTTAAATTGAGGTTACCTTTAACCTGTTTGGTGGCTCGATTGAGATTCGGCAGTGTAATTTTTAATTAGAGATTTGTCATTTTCATTGTATTTTTTGTTAGATATCGGTTTTTAGTAACGGATGAAGAAGTTAAAATTTAAGTTTACCTCATTCAAAAAGGCTTGTAACAAAAAATATTGTGTGAAAATTAAGGAAAAAAAACAATTAAAGCAATTAGGTATATTATTTGAAATCCATTTGTATTGTTCAGTTTTGTGGTTGTTAGTTATCCTTTTTTTGATTTTCTGATATTTTTTATACGTAAAGGTATCGGGCAAAACATTTGTAACCGAGAGTCATTATTGTAATTGTTTTCAGGTACCAATCTGTTATTTAACTTTGCACTTTTGTGTAATTTTTGTAATTTTATCTTAAAAAAGACAATTCAATAATAGAAATGAAAATACTAACATATGAAGAGAACGCGACAAAATATTAGACACTAAAAATGATTACAATTATTTTATATAAAAAAATCCGCATCCGCATAACGGCATAGATATACGGTATATACATCGAAAACTTTTTAAATAAATATCGCGAAAGTTTTGTGTTAAGACCACGACCATTCTGATAAAGTATCAGAAGATACACTCGTGGCCAAATCTAAAGCAACCAGAATAAAATATCAATATTAGACAAAAAAGTGGTATATATTACACAAAGGCGGTAATTTTTAAAATTTTTATAAATGATATTTTATGTATTTCAAATAAAAAAAAAATAAAAATATTAATTCATTACAAAATTTTTTTACAAACGAAAAAACGAAATTAACTCGATTTTTGGGTGGTCATAACTAAAGCAACTTGACTGTACAAACTATGTTGTCAACAATTCTTATTTGGAGTACCGTTATTTATTTTGTGTTATACTTTGTGCATTTAATTCGTTTGTTAACAATTATTTTTGTGAATTTCTCAAGACATAACACGTGAATATTTTCGGGTTAGAGGCAATAAAAAAAAAATTATCAAAATGGCTAGAAACAAGTATTGTAATACGGTTAAAGAACAAATTATAAAAGATTATAAAAACGGTTTATCCCAAAAAAATATTTCTCAGAAGTTTTCAATACAAAAATCAGTGATTTCTCGAATAATTAGCAGATTTCTTGCAACTGGTTCTGTAGTGACAATACATGCTGGAGGGAGGCCACGAAAAACAACACATCGCGTTGACAAAAGAATTGTTCGAGAAATAAAAAAAAAGCCTTTTGTAACCTCAACTGAATTGGTGAGAGAGTTATCTTTGGATATTAGCGCAAGATCTGTACGGAGACGAGCGGTGGAAGCTGGTCTACGCGCTCGAAAGCCATCAAAGAAGCCATTTATTTCCAAAAAAAACCGCAAGGCCAGGCTAGCTTTCGCGAGAGCACATATCAGTTGGGATACTGCTCAATGGAGGAATATTTTGTTCTCAGATGAGTCAAAGTTCAATATCAAGGGCTCAGATAACAAAAATTTTACAGTAAGGAGACCCAAAAACGAAAGAATCAAACCACAGTATTGCAAAGGGACAGTTAAACATGGTGGAGGTTCTATCATGGTGTGGGGCTGCTTTTCGTATGCTGGAGTTGGACCAATTCACCAAATAATAACAACAATGGATCGTTTCGTTTACAAAAATGTGTTGGAAAATGTAATGCTTCCTTATGCAAAAGAGAATATGCCTATTATTTGGGTCTTCCAACATGATAACGACCCGAAGCATACCTCGAAATTCGTTAAAGATTGGTTGAGTGACGCAAACATAAAAACTCTCGCATGGCCAGCTCAGTCTCCTGATCTGAACCCGATCGAGAACTTGTGGAGCATCGTAGATCGCAAGATTAAAAGGGATTCTGAGACTAATAAACACAACATTTTCAGCCGTATCCAGGATGCATGGAACAATATTTCTAAGGATCAAATTGAACGACTTATAGATTCTATGCCTCGTAGGTGTGCAGAAGTTATCAAAAATAAGGGCTATGCTATCGATTATTAACATTATTGTATAATTTTAAGTTGGACTGTGAAAGTTGCTTTAGTTATGACCACCCAAAAATCGCGTCAATTTCGTTGTTTCGTTTGTAAAAAAATTTTGTAATGAATTAATATTTTTATTATTTTTTTTAATTTGAAATACATAAAATATCATTTATAAAAATTTTAAAAATTACCGGGTTTGTGTAATATATACCACTTTTTTTTGTCTAATATCGATATTTTATTCTGGTTGCTTTAGATATGGCCACCAGTGTATGTTGTCAGTTTTTTGAAGCAGTAGAACGTGTGATGCGTACCACATTTTCAGTAAACGGTTTCGGTTTCTGAACAAATTCGCGAGCCACTACTCCTTCCGGCTAAAATTTCCCTTTGACGATTTGTTCAAAATATCCATCCGGCACATTCATTTTAAATGTGGAAATATTTAGCTCATAAGAAAAGTTAAACTTATATACTGAGAAGTCCTATAATAAGATTTTCGAATTAACGTAGTATTTAATGTCGTCCACGATAGTATCAGTTGCAAATATGGAAACAAATACCGATTTCTTTGGAGGAATCACAACAAGTCCCCTAGGAACACTATTAACTGCTGCTTATTTAACAAGCTAGGAGAAACGTCAGGAATAATTATAGAAGTGTTTGATACCAATTTGTCTTCCTTAGCCACTGGTATTGACTCGAGCACCATAGGCTCGCGAGTAGCCCAGGTTGCTGGTGACACATGATTGTCATCAATCAAAATAGTTGGACCTCCAACTACCTTGTTGCCACGCAAAATCGTATTTACGTTATGTTTCTTAGAAGATGCGGATTCCTGAAAAGTTGCAAACTATTGAAAAGCGTCTCGTAATTTTTTATACAGACATCTCCTTTCCAATATCATTGAACCCGTCCCTCGTGTTCCAAAAAATTTACAAATATTAACTTCAGCTAATTTATATTTGAAACAAGACGCTTTCCTTCATTTATGTTGTCAAGTATCCTTATACTTACTTACTTACTTAACTGGGACTACAACCGATGATCGGTCTTGGCCGCCTCTACAAAGCTTGACTACTCGCCTCTGCTATGCGCGCGCTGGCGTCAGTTGATAAGGCCAAGAGCAGTCAGGTTGCCCTGCACCTGGTCTTTCCAACGGAGATTAGGACGTCCCCTTCTGCGTGTTCCTCCACCGTGGTTCGAATAAAACACCCTTCTAGCCGGAGCGCTTTCTTCCATTCGCTCAACATGACCCAGCCAGCGAAGCCGCTGGAGTTTTATACGCTTGACTATGTCAGTGTCGGCGTACAGCTCATATAGCTCATCGTTCCATCTTATTCGATACACGTCGTCCACGCATACTGGACCGTAGATTTTACGTAGTATCTTCCTCTCGAACGCTACTAACAGCGTCTCATCATTGATGGTCAATGTCCACGTCTCTACGCCATACATTAGGACGGGAAGGATGAGGGACTTATAGAGCGTTATTTTCGTCGGTCGAGAGAGGGCTCTACTTCTCCATTGCCTACTGAGCCCGTAGTAACACCTGTTGGCAAGAGTTAGTCTCCGCTTGATATCCTCCGAGTATCCTTATACTACCTGACAAACTTGCGCATTTAATATGGGCAAGATCGTCACATAACCAACACAAGAGAAAACGTTCAGATTCAGCCTTTAAAGCACAGTTAGGATAAGTACACGACATATTTAATTTAAAAGTGAGCAGCTTATATTTTATTGAACATTATAAGTGGTACTATAATTTTAGAAAGTACTGTAAGGTGAACAACGTAAATGACTTAGAACTTATCTGTGTTCGCATTCAACTTGGAAATCTAAATCTTTTTATTACCTGCTCTTACATTCCTCCAAATTCTGACTTTACTGAATTCTGATTTACTTGTGTCATGCTGCGCTTGTAAAGTCTATCTAAAGTTCGTGAAAATTATACTATGTTGGTCTGTGGTAACTTCAACGTACCACATGTTTATTGGAATTTGTGTGACGATACTCTAGTACCATGCGCTACCCGCGAACCATGTGCTACCCCGTGTAATGCGTTTTTGGATTCACTTTCGGAGTTATATTTCTTTCAATTACATATGAAAACTGTTCAGTAAACAAAAAAGGAAAAATTCTGGTGTTGATTTATGTTACTGATGCATCTAAAATATCACTGTTGACTACTGAGCTGTTTACCGAATCTGAAGAAGCTTACCACCCGACACTTATTTTGTACTTCGAATTAAATAATATCTATCATCCCTCCGCGTCCGGTACATTCTTGTTTTAATAATACAAATTATTCAAAATTGATTAAAGTTTTGTCAGATGCGAAATGGCCTTTGCGTTTTGATGATGTAGACAAAAGTGTCCTGGTTTTTAACAATATTCTATATGACAGTTTTAAATTATGCGTTCCTATACAAAAGTTTACTACTGATAAAGAGAGCTGCCCGGTTTGGTTTAGCAAGGAATTAAAAACATTGAAAAATAAAAATACTCACTTTTTCAAAGTGACTTTGTTAATTTTTTTTTCTTCTTGTTTTATTCCACTTGGCAACATAGGGCTTCAACAAAACATTGCCATCTTATTCTATTGTTAGCTATTCTTATGACAACGTTCCACGATTCTTCAGCAGCTCTCAGTTCACTTTTAATGGTCCGCTTCCAGGTCTTGCGCGGGCGTCCAGGCCGTCTGTGACCTTGAGGGTTCCAGTCTAACGCAGTTCTGCTGATACTTTCGGACGGCTTTCGCAGTGTGTGACCTATCCACCGCCATTTACGAAATCTTATTTGTTTAGCAATGGGGTCCTGCTCCGTCAATCGCAAGAGTTCTTCGTTCCTGATGGTATTCGGCCAGAACACCCTGCATATTATGCGAAGACATTTGTTTACAAATACCTGTAGTTTCTGAGTGATGGAGTTTGAAATTAACCAGGTTTCGCTACCGTACTTTGTTAATACCAAACGTAAACACATTAGTTTTCCGTCCACAATGAAATTTAAGAACCAAGTATCTGATGATGGAAGAAACAATTGCATCAAATATGTTCGCAAACTTTTTTAGATCTACTTATTCAATTGAAAGTTTAAATGTTAACTTACTTATATACTCTTTAACATGCCGTTTTTAGCAATTTTACTAGTCCGATTATTCGTCCTGAAGACGTACTAGATCATTTGAAGTCCTTAAAGCATTCTTACACATTTGGTCCAAATGAAATTTCGAACTACATACTAAAAACTTGGTCTGAGTACTAGTACCTGCCACTTTTAAAAATTTTTGATTCCGCAACGGCTATTTTCCAAGACAAATCCATTTATAATTTCCATACAAGTGGTACTAAAGCCAATGTTGAAAATTACCGGGGCATTGCAAATTGTTCGAAATTGTTCGAAACTATTATCACATTGCAAATATCCTTTTCAATAAATTCGTTAATTTCCTCATTTCAACACTGCTTTTTAAAGGGGATATAAATTCCACCCTTATCATTAAAATGGTTAAACTCGTTCTTGAGTGATAGGGAGCAGAAAGTAAATAAAAGTTTCGCAAAGAAGCCACCTGAGTCCAATTTTGTTTCTACTATTTATTAACTATCTATCATCTGTTATTAAACATTATAAAATTTTAATGTGGTCGCTGTGGCGTAGTGGTAATGTGTTGGACTGTTACAAAGAGTGTCCGGGGTTCGAATCTCGGCACAAGCAAAATAAAAACAACAATTTCTACACCGCACCACCTATTGGCAGGCAATGGCAAACCTACAAGAGAGTGAAAAATGCCTATGAAAAGCTTTTCACTTCGCCGTTCGGATTTGGTATAAAACTGTAGGTCCCTGCCATTCATGCATGTTGACACATAGCGATTTTTAAATACCATACATTGTGAGCAAGAATAAATCATTTATTTGAATACTTAAAATGTCAATGAAAATGTACAATTTATTCTTCAGTTAACCGAATAATGTAATTAACCCAGAATTTTAGTACATTTTGAATAAAAAACACAATTCTGGCGCAATGAAACGGGAAATGCAATTAAGCGAGGTTCAATTAACCTGAATTTACTGAACTGAATATTTTGTTGTAGTTGCATGTCTAAGAGGGCTGATACATGTTCAAGAAATATTAAAATATCCTGTTGCACACTGTTTTTTAGTGACGTTATAGTTTTATGTAAAACAATTAGGAAAACCAAACAAATGGGAATTTTAACTAGCTTATCCTAATTTTTTAAGTTTTTTCATTTATAAGTTTTTCTTTTTAAATTTCAGGAGTTATCTGTGTTTGAATTAAAAACCGGAATTTGATTTTGTCATGGATCAATTTTCTGTCCCAATGTTTACCGAGGAAGGTTTCAACAGCAACAACAGTAATAATATCAATAACAGCTCAACACATACCCAACACCTCAAAGATCACATGCTTTCTGCTGGCAATACGCCGGCCACGCCTTTTATATATGAAATACAAAATAAACTGGAAATGTCTACTGCGAAAAGCGACTATGCCGCATTTACCAATTGCATTCAACAATCAACATTGCTAGATCATCGCAGTGTTGATGCTGGCATGGACGGTGCCCTCTATCCATGTCCGTCTACATCGATTAACTCAGCTCCCACCAATTTCAAGAACATTGCAAATATGAACACTGAATCAACAAGTGTGCTTGCAAGGAAATCATCGCCCCCTATGGTTCTTGAAAATACACCGTATTGTATGAACTCCGAATATAATATTGCAGGCGATCCGAAAGATATACAAAATTGCGAGCAAGTGCAAGCACTACACTATTTGACTTTGAAGTCGACAGAGTCAAAGGGAGATTTCCTGCAAAACTCAAAATCAGTAAATAATAATTTCGGTATGGAAAGCACTTCCAACAATAGCAAACATAGTGTGGATAATACACACAACAATAGGGCGACTGAAACTTCAAATTATCTCAGCAGAAATGGAACAAACATGCAAAATTTTATGATTAGCCCATGTGGCACTCAAAATAGTAACAACGTCAATTTAACTGAAACTTTAATACCATCTGCAACAGTATCATTATCATCATTACAAATTAAAAGCGCTTCCAGTAGAAACATCACCGAAAACGCCACCACTACCAACACCAATAATCAAGCCAGCGAAAATCCCAATATTGCTATCGCAACAGCGCCAATATTACAAAATACTGAAGAGGTTGCTGTGACCAACTCCAGCTCTGCGGCAATTGCTACAATGCCTAATGCATGCAACAATGTCGACATGAAATTGCCCCAGGAAGAGCAAAATGCAGCGAGCCAAACCCTCAGCTCCGATTGCGAAACTATGTCGTCATCCGATGAATTTATCGATATGGATATGGGGATTCATAGCGGTAAGTACATACACATACTAATATTACCTTATTACTTTGTGTAACATAAGTTTCAGCATTGTTGGTAATATTCTCACTGCACTACGCTGTTCGTGAACTATTCAACTAATACCGACATATTCATAAAACTACGAAGAAATAAATAAAATCTCCGAAGTGAACAAAATTGTGATAATATGTGATAATAATAAAAAGTGATAATTCGGTGTGATTAAAGACTCGTTAAAACGTTTATATATTAGTCGTATAGATCGTGAATACGCCGTACGTTTTTGGTCTTGTAACGTGTATTCTTGGTTTTTGTGGTAAATTTTGTAACTTTACAAAAACAAATACATATGCAACTTGCAAGTACAACCAATTTACCAAATTTACAATCGCAACAGCCTATTGTAACATTGCGTAGTATTCTGTATTTTCTTTTTATCTGTACGAAAAATGTCTAAATCTCTAACAAGATGTAAACCAGATCAGCTCTTTTTGCAAATACTAAGTATTTACAACGAGGTCGTTCCCGATCTGATGTAAAATTTGATATATTTTACCAAAACTACTACAAAAACACCAGATCGTGAAAACGGCTATTATCAATAAATGAAAGAAGTTCGATCACTGGATTATGTATAAAAGCAAATCACCACTTAACAAAACACTTAATCTAATTACTTCACAATTATATAACACATTCTGCGTTTATAAGTATACTAAGACTGTTGAACTGTGACTCCCGTATTCCACTGCTGCAGTCGTGTTTATAGTATAGATGTCGACGCTGTTACTAACATTCCAGAGCGCTTCGAAAATTTCCAGATGAACATGTCAATAGTTAACATAGCCGCGAGTAATTAGCGTGGCCCCGAACCTCGAAGCTTTTTCGCAGTTTATATTTTAATACATTCCGAAGTGACTAGATGGCGTAGATGTGTGTTAACTACATATGTTTGCAAACCACTGCAAATCACTACACATATGCATACATAACCATGTGCGCTTATTTTATGCATACATACATGTATGCTTGCGAACATTGGTTAGGTTACTTACTTTACTTTTAATGGCACAACAGCCCATGGAGGGCCTAGGCCGAGCTTTTCGCATCCACTCATGTGGTGCGTGTTATATTTGCACATGACTGGAAGGGACCTACAGTTTAATGCCGAATCCGAACGGCGAAGTGAAAAGCTTTTCATAGCAATTTTTACTCTTGTAGGCTTGCCATTGCCTGCCAAGAGGTGATGCCGTGTAGAAAAATTATTTTTTCTACTTTTTGATTTTGGCTGTGCCGAGATTCGAACCCCTGACACTCTGCGTAGCAGTCCAACGCCACACCGACCACCATTGGTTAGGTTATTTTACTGTAATTATGTCAGCTCATGCTCCTTTGAACTAGCTCGTTTTAGTTTAACGAAGATGGCTTAATCTTAACCATTTCCTGATTTGCTTATTCTCCACAGAGTCTGACCTCTCATTGGATCGTGACCTAGATCGCTTGCACCGCAAACAGCAGTCACGCGTCATATGTCCTTCTCTTTTGCAGTGGGAATACTTACCCTTGAAATGGAGGTGTTCGGTCGGCCATATTCTTAACAGCTTGACATAGCGCTTCCACACCTTGCACGATGGCTAGGTTCTGCTTCTACTCTTTGTACTTTTGGAATGGGACGACACAATATCAATTCGCATATTAAGTAATGTCTGTGTTACTGCTTCTTTGAGCGATTGTTTCGCCAACAGGTTTTGTTTCTTGATTGCGAATGCCGTCCACATTTCCATCAGTCTTTTGTTTCTTCAAGAATTCTACGTCCCGAATTGCAGCAACACCCTTCAAGGAAATAATCAAGCAGTAATCCGATCTTCACCTTCCCAGTTATTTTTAGAAGCTGTTGTTTTAAATTGCATCTTGAAAATATTGAACGTTGTGGTACCATTGTATGTCGGTGGCTGTTGATTCGCTCACTTGTAATTGTTTTATTTGCTTCTCCACTTCCGATATTTTCCAGTCATTTCGATTACCGTTCCTTGTAAGTCTTTGTCTAATTTCGTAGTTCGCATTGTCTTTTCCGCAAACTTTTGGTCCACTCTAGCACATTTATCTTCCAGCTTTTCGAAAATAAGAGCACAGTTGTTCTCCAATTTCTTGTCGATGTGTGTCGATGTCAGTCAGCTTTTCGTTCTGCTCAGCTTGTTTTTGCATGAGCTGCTCAGTTTGATGAAAAACAGATTTTAATTGGTTGTTACATTCCGGCCTGGAAAGGTTTATAACTAGCATGGCTTAGTGTTGTCAGGAACATCACCTGGTATGACAATACCCCACCCTGGAATGTTCCCCTCCTTAAGACTTAATAATTTGTTGATTCAATAAAATGCAAGTTCAAGAAATCATTATCCAACAAACATATCTGACATTTACGCAGCTGTAATGAAAAATAACAATCGAAGTACAAAGAATTCATTTAATTTTGCTCAATATTCGAATTAAAAACCAAAGAGTATACTAAATCTGTATATGTATTTATATAATTAAATAAATCATAAATTATATAACCTAACTGTATAATTGATAATTTCTTAAGCTTTAATATACTTCCCTAAACTTTAAACTTTAACACAACAACTTTTCATGTCCTTTGTTTCCCAAAATAAGTACCAATCAAATTGTATCCTTGCAAAATGTAATCCCAAGGATGAAGCTGATGCCTTTCTTCATTATATTCTAACAACGAATAAAAACCGTATTGCCACACCGCAGCACCGTTTTGCTATAATGCCGTACCTCACCTCAATCATCCCAACTTAACGTGACCTAGAGGTGTTTTAGTTTTATTTAGTTTCTACGTTGACTTTGACCCATTTGCAATCGAATGCGCCTGTATGTGTGTGCTCTGCTCAAGTATTCCAATGCCAGACGATTTAAAATGCAACTACTAATGCACATGCAGGCACACACACATATGCACATATGTGCAAATAAATACACACGCTGACCTCCATGTTGTTATACTCGTACACGTGTCCTTGTATTCAATCTCCAATATTAGAAGCACCGCTTGCACTTGACCTAAATTATGTGCGTCATGTTCTAATTGCAAATAAAATGCACTGCGACTATTGCAGCAGCAGTGGCAGAAACCGAAGCTGAAGCCAGAAAGCAATCAACAGCAAGACACACACGCCTCGCTATGCCACCCCTAAACGACGTTCGGTTCGGCATATAATGCAATAGCAACAAAAAAGAAGAAATAAATAACACAGTGGAAGACCTTGTTCCATTTATTTGAATAACACATGCTAAGGATAAATGCGACGGAAAGTAGAGGCAGGGGCAATAGTTGCAGCGGCAGCATTTGCCGCAACGATTCCGATTTTCCGATTCTAACAGAAGCAGATAGGTATTACATTGCATTTGCCAGTGCCAGCGTAGTCGACGCTGCTGACCCTGAATGAAAATCACTATTATTCTTATCACTTGAAGTACGTCGTTGTTGTCGTCGTCGCTGTTGTCGTAGTCGTTGTCGAAGGTCCACAAGCTTCTCTCCTTAAAGCTAGATTAATTGCAATTGTAGCTCATTTCTCTCTATCTTTCTACCACTCTCTGCATCTCTTGCCGTCGTCGTTGCAGCAACCGTTGACATTGATGAATGTCATTGCGAGCGAGTGAACGTGTGAATGAGTGAGCGGGAGAGGAGAGAGAGAAACCATCTCTGAAATCGCTCGTCTTGCTAATATTACTTGGGAAGCGCACGCTGCCAAACGCACTTGACAGAAATATCTACTGACAGAACGAACAAACAACAATGGGTAGACAGATAGTCGTACACATACATACACATTCGATCACTGCAGCGATTACACTGTGCGGCAGGTGCCGGAGACATAGTGCATGCTGTTGGTGTAGTCAGACATTACAAAACTGCATACTCGAATTTTCTCATACCCCACAAAATGCGGACTTAGGACCGGAAAAGCCATTTTGGAGAGCTCCAATTATATATGAAATATCACATCAACTATTTACATTTTCCCTTTTTAACGACATTTAAAAAGAATGTTTTGTTCAACAATTATTCCTTAAATTAAAATTAAGTATGTTTAATATACATAGTTTTCAATCAGTTATCATTTTTGTAAATCTTAATAGATTTGCATAGGTATACCAAAAAAATAATTTCGAAGGAAAGTTGTGACGCGGCTGAACTTTATAAAAGGCCGAACTAATTCAAATTTGGGAATGAAAATAATTTTTTTTTTTATATTTTTATTTTTTATGTTATTTTAACTTTGTGTACCAAATTTGATTCCAATTGCATCACTATTTCTTTTGATATTTCACTTGTATTGGAAGTAGACGTGGCTTTTGCCCATTATTGAAAATTGTCTGTGATGTATATCAAGTTTGGGACAATTCGCTTTAGAATCGTGATATTACTCTTTGAACATTTCACTTGTGTGGGAGTTATGGTACTACGTCCCCTTGTCTGGATTTGCTCATTTCAGAGCTTAACCCCTTCTTGTCAAAAACAAATGCATGTACCAAGTTTGGTTGAGATTGCTCAAGTTTTACGGTGTTCTTACCTACTGCTCATATTAATTGGCGTTACAAACAACCGATACACGTTAAAAAATAAAAGTACCTATAATTACAGTAGCAAAAAAATTAGATACCAATTCATTTCAGGCGAAGAACACCGAAAACAAAATTAACTCAAAATACAGCTACTATCTGGTATTTGGCATGAAAATGATTTTTTTAAAATAATTTTGTTCGTCCGTGGGTCATAGATTCTATAAGATTTCAAAGTACAGTCGTTGCAATTGTTGTCCATTCCGATTTTAAGCAAGTTATCCTTAATCTTAAAACGTTGAGTACCCACCTTGCGCTTCAATATACCAAAGAGGTTTTCTATGAGATTCAAATTCGGGGATTGGGATGACCAAATCGAGACTCGAATTGGATAATAACAACTCTTTAATCAACTTTCATGAGTGTTTTGGGTTGTGCTGAAATAATTTTAAAAAACCTGAAAAATATTTTTTTCACTTTCTTTTACTATATCGGATTTTATGTTACCATAATTGCGAAACAAGATTTTATCTTATATTTAATAATTATAGCAATAATATTCTTAATAATAATTTTTAGTATGGGAATTGAGCGACCAAAATCATTTAAAAGCTCTATAATTTAACTAAAGTGCGCACGATTCAATCCAATTATGATTGCTTTTTCGCAGAATTGAACGCAGTTTTGAAAATCAAAGAGAAACAAGCTCTATTGGTACAAAATATATAAGTAAACTGCTTGAAAAATTTAATAAATATGTAAAAAAAGGAACGTGACTAGCGATCCACAGGAAAGTTATGCATTCTGTGAAAAATATATTTCATACGGAATATTTTCATAACTTACACCGTTAAATATATGTATGTAATCTAAAATGTTTTCTTCAAACCCAGAACAAACTATCAGTATACGCTCAGCTCACCTTTCAGCTCAACTTTCATGACCATATCGATTTTTGCATGTGCCAAAAGTGTTGTCGCACGGTTCTTCTTCTACATACCTTCATTTTGCATGCATGTATGAAATTTAACGTAGGTTAGTCGCTTGCTTAAATTGCATCTGATGTTCATGTCGTCGTGTCTGCAACAAGTGCATTGTAATATGTCTGGATTCGGCATGAAACTGTAGGTCCCTTTCATTCATGTGCAAATACATATAACACGCATAACATGAGTGGACAGCCTCAGCTGTTGTCCCATTAAAAGAAGAAGAAGGTATTTTTTATGTAACCTGGCACTGTCGCCTAATGCCCTTTCGCGAAACTGCAGAAGTGTTCTGTAACTGGTTCCAGGGCATATACCCAAAAAAGCATTAGATATGAACTCTGCCCAAGCCTATAAGCAACCCATGCACAAAATGGATCATTGTACAAATTTGTATATCAACCTGCCAATTAAGCCGGAAATGATTATATATACATATAATTTATGTATTATATATGTACATTATAATTTCTATATTAAGTTTGTTATTTTTTGTTTATGTAGATGAATTTTCCATTTCCAATGAAAAATTATTTTTCTTACAATATTATTTTTTGCAATATTATTTTGTCGTTTTACCTGACCTCTTAGCAAGGAAAGACTTAATAATTATAAAGTTCTTTTTCCAGGGCCCGTCGGGAATTTTCTCTACGCGGCCCTGTAGTCGGGAATAGCAAAACGTAAGAAATTCGCAAAATATATTAAGGGATTTGGCATGTCCCTACGCTACACACAGTGTGTTGACGTCACGAGGAGAAAACACATAAAGGACTATGTAGACATAGATGAAATTATGTCTGTGTTTGTTTGTAAGGTAGGAAACTGCATTACGCAGCGAGTCGGAATATTCATATTGATACATACATACTTATGTACCTACTACATATGTATGTTTTGTTGTTGTTTTTATATGTAAGCGCATTTTGCACTTATTTTTAAAAGCGCTGCAGTTAACCTTAGCTCAATGAAAATTGCCATTGTGGAAAGTGTGTCAGTGGGTCGTCGTCTAACCCTGTGCCACTTGTTTGCTGCATGCACTAATTTTAATGCGGTGAAAAATTGAAGGGGAGGAGCGAAGAAGGGGATGTTGGTGTGGTGATGGTGATGGTGATGGTGGTGCTGGTTGTGTTGGTGATGTAGGGTCGTCGTAGGTGTGCAGAAACTGCATTATTGTTATTGTTGCAATGCAACAGCAACATCAGCAGCAGAAGCAGCAGCTGAATCGTCGTCGTCGTCGTCGTCGTCGTCGTCGTCGTCGTCATTCTGGCGCGCGCGTATTCTACTTAGCATTTGTATTTAGATGCATGTATGCGAGTAGGTGTCATATTTGCACATATTTGTATCTGCGCCGTGCGACGCTTCATTCTCGCACATATATTTATCTACTTCGAGCTGATTGCATGCATACATGCATACACGTTTATTTTCATTGAGCTCTGTGTGGCGGCTCTGCCTAGCTCTGCTGCCACACAACTGACGACAGACAGCCATCGATTCGTTGTCGATTCGATTGTCTTTCGTTGTCATCGCTGTGTCGTGTTGCATTTCGTTGCGACTTACTTTGCATAGCTTCGTATTGCATTGACGAGTTGCCGGCGCGACAGTTGTTTGCTTTGTTTTGTTATTATTGTTGTTGTTGTTGTTCTCAGTGCATATGTGTGTCTGTCGATATGCCGGTGCCCACCACCCCACTGTGGTATGCACGGGTGTTTGGGATGCACCCTGACCTCGTTACAATTTGCTGTTGCTATATAAATATATAAATACACACACATACACACACACCAACATATGTATATATGTTTGTACATATCTATATATGTACATGGTGAAATTTTTAATGCATACATGCCCAGCGGACTGAAGATGCGCATTAGGAGCGCTTTTAATGCGGAGTTCTTTGTATACTTTGAACCGCATCTTTTTAGCACACCGCTTTATTTATGGTCGTTGAATGTTGTTTTTTTTTTTTTTTTGTGAAAAAAGATACTTGTTAAATGAATCCCATTGCGGATCTCGTTCGACTATCGATGACTTTCGGTGAGCGATCTACTAACCAACTTTTGCTTGTTGAAAATGTCGATTTTATCGATCCAAAGCAATCAGCTCATTCATTGCCACTCGTTCGAAGTTTATTGATTGACACTACAAGAGGATAACGGTTAAATCTTAAAAATTTACCAAATTAATTTATTGTAATTTTCTTCAACAATGAAACTCCTCCAATCTTTAGCAAGTTTTATATATGTATGTTTCCGTGGGCAGGGAGAAGTTTTTGTCAACATTTTTGAATCCATCTTCAAACCATTCGAAGCATTCGTTAATCTTTTTCGAATTCTTGCCGATTGCATTCAGGAATATCTTCGTAAGATGGTTCATCGAATCATAAGTAGTTCAGTGGAAAATGTGATTCTTTGAAAGTTAGTTAATGTCATAGTCAAATTGAAGAGTCACAATAGTGTCATTCTCATTCGATTAAGTTACACAATACAAAAATGAGAATTTAGCTATCTGATCGACTACAGTCGAGTCGTTAATCGGTATAAATTCGAAATCGAAGACTTTTGAACCGAATGTAAGCTAAAAAACCTAAGAATGTCCTGGTACTCAGTGTCGAATTACATGAAGAGTTTATGGAATAACATCGGTGGATATAACCCCTTTTTCAACTTTTTCTCTCTTTTTCTCTAACCGTTTACTTGCTGTCACCCTTTCTTCTTTTCCTAGGCCTAAAGTACAATGGGCTACATAGCCTGAGTGCTTGAGGAACTGTCCTGCACTCGTAGGTCAGATTCTCGGCCTTCTTCACATCCATCCATCATCCGTCCAACATCGGTGGACACAGTGTAATGGAAAAATAATTCAAAAGACTCTCAGCATGCGATAAATCTGGTTTGTGTAGATTTTCGTATCTCAATAATGCCCACCAGTTTCGAAGTGCATTAATTTTTACCGCTGGGTTTGTGCTCGCATATTAACATATTTACTTTACATAGATGCACTTACACACAGATGCACAGACACAAAAAAATTGGTTATACCCAAAGAAAATATCTTGTTTAAAAATGAAGTGAGTGCTTCTACATGTGCATTCATTTGTAATTCTGGTCTACGAATGGGGATAGATTGAGAAATGCCAATTCAAGGAAGCATTAAAGTTGAAAATGTCGTAGAAAAAGTGAAAGGTGTTCTCAGGCAGATTATTTCCAATACGGTTTACTGACCACGCAAATCGAAATATTAAAGGCCTGACAAATTGCTAGTCATTTTTCAGATATAATTTTTTTTAACTCAGTATTCTATAATTGGTATAGTATTCTATAATTGTTATTTTTTAACCGTATACATATGTATACTAAATGCATTAGCTATTTTCCAAATTGGATAATAATAATTGAGATATTGTGGTGGGTTCGCTGGTGCAAGACTCGATACAGTAAAAAATTGGCTGACAATGGCAAACCTCCAAGAGTAAAAGTTCGATAAGAAAAGCTCTTCATATCGCCGTTCGGATTCTGCATACAACGTCCAAACACTGTTCAATTCGAGAAATACTTCGAGCATTAAGTACTTATGTGCGTTTTATGGTGCTCATAATCGTCCATTAGAGCGATTAATTCCGAAACTATGGATCGTTTTCACAATACGTTTACTTTAAATAGTGCGATTGCTGGTGTACAGCATAGTGTTGATGATGATGAAAATTTGTCAATTCGTCATCGTGCTCAACACGTGTTTACAAAATTCAGCTTGTGCAGGAATCGAAGCCATACGATCATCGTTTGCGCCGTACATTTGGTGAATGGGCCGAAGGAAACATTGCCATTGATCCACAATTTCATTTAGAAATTTTTTTCAGTGATGAAGTACAGTTTTGTTTAAATGGTTACGTCAATAAACGGAATTGCCGCATTTGGAGCGATGATAATCACCAAGCCTTTCTCGAAACACCATTACTTCAAGAAAAAGTCACCGTTCGGTGTGTTTTACGGGCCGGGGAATCATTGGCCCGATGGTAGTTCACATTATCGTGCTTCCTCTCTAACCACGTTGCTACGAACGGTATAAGAGTATGTGTCTGCGCTGGTATCCCATTTATGCTGCAACTTTCTTAGATAGTCAGCTTCAAGAAGTTCCCGATCTCCGTCGCCCAAGTTACAAAGTGATGCGGCTTTATTTGCTTCTTCGATATCGATTGGCCTACGGCCCGCTATTACGCCAGAAGCTTCATCAGGGTGTGCTGTGCTGAGCGAAGACAGCCTGTGACAGACAGCTTATGGCATGTTTTACGTAGGACTTGCAGTTGGTAGCTGACGCAACGCAGATTTGCTAACAGTTGCTAGCAGTTTCCTTATTGGCTGCTTGGGACCACCAATATTTGGCATTAGCCTTGCTAGCCCAGCGCTCTTGCGTATTCCATATAGTCTTTAAAATTTAACCTGTGGTCCAGAAGAACGCTGAGGTATTTAATGTCCGGCTGGATAGAATGTTGTGTCCACCCTTTCTTGTACTAATACTTCAGTTTTGTGGTATTCTAACTGGAATCCAGTCTTCTTCAGCCACGTTTTGATGCTTTTTATTTTCTAATTGCACTTAGATGCGACTTTTACGAGCGTTTTTGCCATATTAAATTAAATTTTTATCACATCTTCTTGTGCCAGTACTCGTATTACAACGTCTTACATTACATTCCACGGCAATGGATCAAGGACCCTGTGGAACTCCTCCTGATACACTATACAGTCTTCGAGCCTTATCTGTATCGGAGATTAGAGTTCTGTCTTGAGAGTAGTTTGCTATCAACCGAAGTAAGTAGTCTGGCACTTTGAGTTCATCAAGAGCACTTAGAATATGCTTCTAATTTGCCGAGTTAAATGCGTTTTAACGCCAAGGGCGACCATAGCGCAGTATTGCTTAGTACCCCCACTCCATGTCGTTCCAATCATTGCTATGCGGGCCAAATTACAAACGGCATCAATAGCATTGATAGAGTTTCGTATTTTCCTGTTTTTGGATAGACCCTGGCGTACCTCCTGTGTGCTCTTCTAAACGAAAACAAAGAAAGCTTTCAAGCTCTTTCCCTTCAGTGTCCAGCATGGACAGCGGCCGATATGAAGACAACAGAATGGAATGAGGCTTATTACCTTATGAGATAAGGATAAGTCGTTTTCGCTTCCATGGCATAGGGAAAGATTCCTCTCTTATGCAAGCGGTGTACAATTTGGCGAACACTGCAGGGTGTCTATTGACTGTTGCCTTAAACATGATGTATGGGCTGCCGTCCAGCCCTGGTGCTTTTTGGGTTGCATCGTTGATGCTGCTCTGAGCACTTCTTTGTTTGTTCGCTGATCTGCCATGCACTGCTTAATTCTCAATCGTTGTGTCGAGGGAAAAGAGCGGCTACGATCGTAGCCATGATGCGTGGACATGTAGGTGAGTTTCCTATGAAACACTTTAGTATATATCAGATACTTTTCCTAATGTGAGATCAGTTATCGACTCTGCTCTTCCACTGTCGAAAGGATAAGGTCGAAGCTGGCAAATGCCGCAAGGAGTACGGCGCCTCATTGTGTTATTTTTGCGCACCCCAGTCAACCGTTCAATGCATAGAGATATAATTCAGAGGATGAAATTCTAAGCAACTTTAGCGAAGAAATATTTATAAATATCCAGTAAATAGAAAAAGATCGACCTGGAAGTGTTTCAATTTTATACCAATTATAAAACAACAAAAATAAAACTTTTTGAATGACTAAAATTGTTTTTAAGTTCGCCAGTGTGATTTGAAGTTGTCGTGCTGGAAATAAAAAAAATAATAATTCGCATAGGATTCCATATTCACATTCGGTTTCGCATTTGCAATTTTTTATACGAATAATTTTTTTCCATGTTGGAAAAAAGGATACTAAAAGTTGGAGTCACTGATACTAAAGCAAAATACAATTATTCGCATTTTCGCAAATTTAGGTTTTTATTATTTGTATTCGAATTAGCTTTTTCTTTATTCGCACACCCCTACTCAATACAATAAAAACTCGAACATTTTTTTTTACTATTTATCAATTATTTGTAAGCATTTATTTGGCTAAAAGCAGCTTCCCATACAAGCTTAAATATTTTGGAAATCATCATAAAGTAAACTGAGTTTCAGGAAAATACTCTCTATATAATGTACATATATGGAACGGGCAGATCAGACGACCCTTTTCCTTGGTATTATTGAAACAGACATACTTCAATGTTCTATGTACATATACACACCTGGACAAATAAATAGATGTAAACCCAAAAATTTTTAAAATGAACGAAAAAATTAATTAATTGGCATGGTCTACAATCAAAAGGGAAATTTGTTTTGGAATGAAATGAGGGATCCCCTCAACAAAAGTTCTTCTCGATAAATATTGCGGCTTGTTTATTTGTTCAACCTTCAAATTGATCTGGACAATAAAATAGGTGTGTTTTGGTTTAAATTAAAAGTGAATAAATTTAAAGCGCTATTTAGCTCCAGAAGGTAAGAGGGTCGATGAAAGTGAACTAAATAAAGGTTTAATTATAATTTAAAAAAATATTAAATGGGTCGTGGAGTTCATTGCAGTACAGAGGAGAGAAGACTTATTCGTCAGCTCCGAGACAAAGGAAAAACCTATAAATTCATTGCCAGATCGATGGGACGGTCTTAGAATTTCGTTACAAAAATGCTCTCAAGCCGGAAAAAGCTATTGAAACGCGTGGAGCACCTAAAAAAACTTCATAAGTGACCGACAATCGTATCGTTACATTAGCTAAACGCAACCCGTTCAAGTTGCCCTGAACAATTGCAAGCGAAATTGGGAATGTTGTATTATCACGAACCGTTCCAAGACTATTAGTAAGCGCTTAGAATTGCAAATTTGAAGAAGAGGAAAAATTTTGCATTAGTTCATAAAACGTGGTGCGGTTCACAGGGAGAAAAAAATGGAGCGATGAAACAAAAATAAATTTGATTGGTAACGATGCGGAAAGAAACGTTCGTCTCCCGAAAGGCAAAGAATTCGACGTCCGGTTCACAAAGAAAACAGTGAAGCCCGTAGGTGGCAGGTCAATGGTATGGGGCTGTTTTTCTTGGCAAGGTATTGGTCCGATACATCAAACTATTAGCGTTATGGATAGATTCGTGTATAGGGATTTGTTGGAAACGGTAATGTTACCATATGCCGAGGATAATATGCCCCATTTGTGGAAATTTCAGCAGGACAATGATCCTAAACATTCATCGCGAGTTGTCAAAGCATGGTTCAAAGAGCATTATGTAGACATCCTTGAGTGGCCAAGTCAATCCCCTATTCTAAATCCTATTGAAAACCTCTGGGGAGAACTTAAACGCCAAAACAAATTCACAGTTATGGGAAAATATTCAAAAAAATTTGGTACAACATTCCTGTGGAAACTTGTCGGAAGTTGATATCGTCAATGCCCATAAGAATCGAAAAAGCGATCAAGAATAATGGTGGATATTCTGGGTATACACGTTCTTACTAATTTAGTAAATTACGGAAACAATTACCCAACTAGCAAAATTTCAATATTTATTCCTAATTTTTTTGTGCACACGTATTATTCTGTCCAATCGAAAATCTGTGTATTTTGTGAATTAACCAAAATTTAAGTTAAGTTATTTTTTAGAGTTTTTAAAACCTTTTATGTTTTGTTATGCCGCTGAAGTATGTTTATGTTGAAAACTAATTTATTTTTTGAAGGATAATAAAAAATATATGGAAGCCAACTTTTTTGAAAAAAAATATGTTCACACCTATTATTTTGTCCAAGTGTGTATATACAGGTACTTGTATTTGTTGTTTTTCTCTATATGGCAAACTTAACGCTCATGGCAGCCTGTTTAAATACGCATACCTATTAATTAAAAAATGTATTTAGTATAACAATCGAACTCAAAGTGGACTTAAAAGACCAGAAGAGAAGGAAGCTGTATACCTTCTCTTTTAGTCTTTTAACAAAACCCTTAATTAAATTTTGTTAATTGTTCCTCACAAGTAATAAAAATAACAATTACCCATCTCTTCACTTGAGTGAATATTCACCGCAATTTGGGAAATTCCCCACAACCTGGCATCACTGGTATGTACAACATTGATACCTACATACGAGTGCATACATATGTATGCACTCGTTTATCTGTGTTGGCACACAGAAATTTTTAATTAATACAGCGATTTCTTTTGTTTACATTTTTAATGTTTGTTTTTGTTCAAACTGCAGTTTACAAATTATTCAATTCGAAAGCCGAAAATTCGTTTAAGGTGACACGGTCCCAAAAAAGCAATAAAACAACAATACACGTTGAAAGTAGCGTCATCATAAGCGTCTGACTGACTACTGCTGTTTACAATTATTGCGGAAGGTCTTGGATGTATTTACGATACGGTTGAAGTTGAAAATGTTTTGTTTTTATTTCGGGGAAACACACATTTTTTGACAATTTATTGTCAATATTTATTTATTTTCAGGCGGTTGTTGCTAAAAAATCAACATTATTGCATTATTTCATTACTATGCATTTTTTTGCGCGAAATTAGATTTAGTTAAATTTCTTTTGAACCGGATGAAAACTTTAAAAAGGCCATTGTGCTGAGGATGACAAAATACATACGGAATTCATATTTTCTTGGATGGATTGAAAAATTCAAAATGTGCACATACTGGTCATCAAGTAGAGAAACGATCTCGTTTTTTAAGGTTTAAGCCTGAAACTACAATGCAACCATCGGCAATGCAGCGCAGCCTGTGACACTGTTTCGAATTGAAGTGTCTGTCCATTGAGTCACTGAGGCCAGTACGTCCAGAACGGCAGTTTGGCGGGTTTGCCATTGCGTATCAAGAGGTGTATGTGCCTACTCGTACACTTTCTTATAATTCTCATTCACTTCATCCTTAGGAATATAAGAAGACTATGAGAACCAGCCACCAGGTCTAGGCTCGAATCGAACCTGCAACCTCCTGGATGAAAGTCTATTGCAATACCCACTGGACTATCCAGGTCGCCACTAATGGTAGAAGTTACTTATTTTACTGTTACGTTACAGTTTCGGCATCCAAAGTTAGTTTTTTCTTGAGCACCGGAATGCTGCTTATGCAAGTCATTAATTTATTTTATTTGTATGCAATTTAAAATATAACCAAGTTAGGGTAAATTAATATCTTCAGTGTCAAATCGAATTTGGCACTCTAGAAATGTTTAGTGTAAAGAATGAACCAGTCGGTCTTGGCCGACTGAAAATTTATCAAACTTTTTTTATATAAGCATTATACATTGTTTTTGTTAGTGCCAGTTTAAACAATTATACAAAAAATATTCCATACACAACATCGTCTCTCTCGCTCTCCCTCAGATACACGCACACACACACACGCAAAAACAGAGAGGCAGGCAAGAAAACAAATATAAAATCGAATAAATTGAGCTTTTTTCCTCGGTCGCTCGCACGATGCGAGCTGTGCTGCCAGTTCGAGGAAATTCCCCTTTTTGAGGTAATTCACGCCTCCATTTTGGACTAAAAAAGAAAAAAGTTTTATTTTTTGCTCCGAAGAAAAAAGAAGTAAAAAAGGTACTCGTCGCAGGGGAAGACCGTGAAATACTTGTACAAAGGCCGTGCAGAATGTGCAGCTATAGGTTCATTCCGAGAAATTCGAAGAATAGTTGCCGCCCTATGCTCCAATATTAATTTTTCTTTATGTTTTAATTTGGAAAGTTATTTCTGAATTTGGCAAGTTCAAATTGTATTTAAATAGGCTTAATAAAAGTCAGTTTTACCAGAAACTTTCATTAAGCCTGTTGTTGTCACCAAATGCTTTATAAGCCCATATCTTCTAAAATATGCCACAAGTAATTAGTTATCATTTTGCGGTAGGACACAACATTCACTGTAACGCATCTTCCTTCCTCTGAGCAACAGCATTAATTTTTTCGGCTGTACACACTGTAGGAGTGCGAGAACGTGTTGTTTATCCAGTTTCACACAACGTTTCACAAATTGCGTGGAAGGCGATTCTCTTCTACCGAATTTTCGGTAAAAGATTCACCATCTTGCAAGCACATTTTTATTATTTACCCACGTTGTTCAAGCGTATATCAACCCATTTCGTTAACCACAAATATAAAACTAACTTTTCGGTATAATACGAATGACATTAGAGTTGCCACACCCAAAATAAGCAGTAGTTCAAATTCTTGAACCACCCTGTGCAAACAAAACTGATAATACATACAAAAGCTAGTTCAGATTAGTGAAAGAGAGAATAGCAAAACAATAACAACTTCTTCTTTTTCCTTTCATGGCACATCAGCCCATGGAAGGCCTAGGTCCAGCTTTTCGCATCCACCCATGTTGTGCGTGTTATATTTTTAAATGAGTGGAAGGGACCTACAATTTTATGTCGAATCTGAATTTTTACACTTTTAGGTTTGCCTGTGCGGGGATTTGATCGCCGGACACTCTGTGCAGCAGGCCAGCGCACCACATTCTCCATTCTCTTGTAATTCTCGGTTACAATTTCAAATTATGAGTAGCTTATATGGATTATTGAAACACAAAGAAATACCACTAAGATCACTGATAAGGAACCGTGGCTGGATCCGAAACTATCATTCTATATACATATATTGTTTGTATTCTCTCTGACAAACCTAACGTTCATTAAGTCTGTTTAAACATATTATATACACTAATTTAACATTACGAATTTGTATACCATAAGTATTATAATATTTCATATATTTTAGGTAAGATACTTATATACAATACTTTCAAGAAGAAAGCAATAGGCTTTTTCGCATGAAATAATTTGAAGTAGGCCTTGATTTTCAAAAAACACACAAACAACACTTTTTGGTGCACAAAAATATGGACGACTTGCCAAATCGCGGCATTTGCAGAGCTACCTCGAAACAGGAGGACTTGGTTATAAAGATGATTTTCGAAGCTAATCCAGCCATACCTTGAAAGCAGCTAAAAAAAAATTGGCTCGAAAGGGCATAAATGTCTCTCTGAATACAATAAGAAACCGTTTGAGGGAGTTTCAGATCCAATTTCGAGCAACGACGGTAAAACCCTTACTAACTGCAAAGCAAATAAAAAACGCCAAGAGTGGGCAACTGAACATGTGGATGACGATTGGAGCCGAGTGGTGGTGTTCACAGACGAATCCTCCTTTTGGATGACAAACACTATTAAGCGTGCTTGGCTCCAGCGATCAGTGAAACATCCAGGAAAGGTTCATGTTTGGGAATGCTTCACAAAACAAACCTTTTGGCAAATTAATCATGTTCACGAGGAATTTGGATGCCAACATCATGACCACGATATATCGTCGTGGACTTCTGCCACCAACGGATATGTGGTTTGGGGCAGGAAGCCGAGATTTGGTTTTTCAAGAGGACAACGACCCAAAAAATCGCAGTCGCTTGTGTAGCAGTTGGAAAGAGGAAAACGGTAGATGCGAATCCGATCGAAAATGTTTGGGCTCTTATGAAGTTAAAACTACATGGAGAAAAGATACGTTCAATAAATTATTTGAAACGGCTTCTTAGGGTAATATGGCGAAGTTTAGCACGGTCATATGCTGAAAAATTAAAATCGATGCATGCATTTCCGTTGCAATGAAATTACAAAGAATGGTGGCGAGTGGACGCCATATTAATATATTTGCGCAATGAATAATTAATCATTTCAAGATGCCGTGGACTTTTTTTTTAAGATACCTTAATTTTTTCAGTGACTTAAGCCGATTGCTTTCTTGTTGAAACTACTGTATGTACCTAAGGAACTAAACAAAAAATATGTATTTTTGTTTGTCACATTGAAAATGTAGAAATGAATTATTTATTCGTATAAATTAATTTGGTGTGTTATTATGTGTATTGTTGTTACTTTATTCTCTGGCAGGTGAACATATTTGCATGTTTTCTTAATGTGTTGGAGTTTTTGTGGGAATTTCTTGGTTGAGGGGGAAAATGGTATTACTAATTCAAAACATTGGCAACACTGGATGCCAGTGGGTTGAGAAGAGAGTGAAGCGCTTAAAAAGCTGAATGCAATGCAATTATCGGAGCAACTAACACAACAACAATAATAAAAACAAATAAAACAAATAATAAGTGGATGGGTGTGATGTAACATTTCCACCAAACTTGTTACGTTCGTTCGTCGTTTCGTTTTAGTTTTCGTCTTCTTTTTCTGATGTCGCACATACATACATACATACATACTAGGTAAATGTATGCATGTGTGCATATGTATGTATGCATGTATATGTATGTTTGTATATATACTATAATATATTTATTTATGTTATTTTATTATTATTGTTGCTGCTGCTGCTGATGATTTTTTGTTTTGAGTTGTAGCTTTGTAAAAAACCCATAAAAAAGTTAAATAAAAAATTAAAAACAGCTAAAACCGCTGCGATGAATGAGCGACAACAACAACAACAACAGCAGCATTGGCAACACCACCAACGTTTGAAGTGAGCAACAATTGCGGTAGTTCGAAGTATGGTGGTGCCGCTGGTGGTGGTAGTGGCGGTGGTGACCCACTTTAGTATTTGCATGGCCTACTGCACTTGGCCAATTTTCTGTCTCGCTCAGCGTTGAGATGGCATGATGTGCGATGTGCGAGCGATAGATATATAGAAGAGTAAACAAACATATATAAATACATACATACAGAATATGCATGTATATATGTATATAGATATGAATAATGCCAATTGTTCAGTTGGGTTGATTTGAGCAGCGCAGAGTGGAGCTAAGTGTAGACATTTGGCAATATTGTAGTTTGGTAATAGTTGGACAGACTACGGATACACGCAGATAGACTGACTAGCAGGCGGCTAGTAGATGATTGAGGGTACGAGTGACAGACTGACTGACCAGAGACGACTGACTGATGTTGGTGTGTGTGTGTGTGTGTGTGTGTGTGTGTGTGTGTTGGTGTGGACGGACATGCGAATGATTTTTTAGACATAAAACGCACTTTTCATTTTATCTCAAACATAAATAAAAACATATTATGGTTTGCTTTGTTGTACAGACATATGTATGAACATTTTTTGTTGTATATACAGACACATGCATATATGCATATGCATATTATTTACTTGTGCACTTATACATTGACACGTTATATTATTGCATGCCATAATAATTAGTTAAGAAATCTAGATCATGGCAGCGGAATAACATTGTAACAAAAGCAACTGTAGCAGCAACAACAACAACAACAACAACTAACACATACAAACACACACGCACACACTGTTGTTATTTGAACATATTATTTATGGTATTTGCGTACACGTTGGTAGAAAATGTACAAAGTTATGTAATAGAATTTGAATTAAAAAATGTTGTGCGTAAAATTTGTCAATATTTTTTTGTTTAGTTTCGATTATGATAAATTATAAATACTCGTATGTATTAGTATGTTCGATAAAAAAAAATTTGATGGGCTTTCAAGTAAAGTTTCCAAATACTGAAATAAGTTTATTATTGTATTGGAAATGGTAAATCTCCGATAATTGGACTCCCGTTCAAGTCATACGATATGTAATAGTACATTTAACGAAAGTCTTTTTGTAGTGGGCGGTAAGCGGCATTGACTTTTCATGTATTTCACTGATATTCACTTGAGCTTTTACTCGAGATGTGTACATTTTTGGCTCCTTAGGTAAACTTAGACTCAAGATATGGTCGACGATGGCATCTTAAATTGCCTGTGAAATATTTTTCTAGAATATATTAATCCTGTAGTTCCCTCTGCTGTATATATTTTTATGCGCTACACACTATATACAGGGTATATCAGTTTACATATATCCTTTTATGTACACTATAACTCAAATAAAACATATGTACTTCTAATCGAATTTTGTTCAGATATTTCTTATAGTCACGAAGGGGAGTGAAATTTTGCAAGAAATTTGAAGGAAATTAAGACAAATTCGGTACATAACTTCCGAACAAAGTTGAATGGGCAATACCAAGGGAAACAGTGGAGCAAATTAAACCCAATTCGGTGCACACGGTTGAAATAGCTGTAAGAATATCATAATCATTGGGCAATAACCACGCTTACCTCCCATACAAATGAAACCTTCAAAGAACAATATACTTGTAGCTAATATTTAGTATATTGACATAAGCTACTTTTTGCTTTTTCTAAAAGAATTCATCTCTTTAATTCTAAGTTTTAAGTACCCAAATAATTGCTCATGAAGTCAAGGCAAACCCCTAAAAGGAAAATTGTATGGCATTTATTTATTTCTAAGTTGGGAATTTTTCGAAATTTTTTTGTCATGAAGGCATTTTGCTATTGGCAGATTTTAAAATGATGAGCTTTTATTTTAAAATAAAGTTTTCATATGAAAAATAAAGCAATACATACGTTTTATCGCTCTCCTGTAAAATTTCGAAATTGTGGCTTATCACGTTTTGATCGCACCATCTTCAGTCGTGATATAAATATGTTTGTAAAATTTAAAAATATAACTGAATATGAAAATGGGGGAAAATAATACGATTATGTGTAAATGATCAGTGTGCATAGCTGAGTCGATTAAGCCATGCCCGTCGGTCTGGCACCTGATAACTCGAGTAAAACTTACGCAATCTTAACCAAATTTCGTAAAGATATTTTCTAGAAAAAGTTCAATTTCTGAAGTGGGCAAATTCAGAAAAGTGAGGCACGGTCAAACGGAATTACAAAAATTTTCAATTACAATTCTATGTTAGTTGACCAGTAATGACATATCTTTAATTATAATTACATCTAATCGCAATTAGGAACTGTTCAATTACAACTTCATGTAATTGTAATTGGGAATTATTGAAATTACATGAATTGTAAGTAAGCATATTGCAAAATTACAAGTGATTGTAATTGACAAAAGTATGTAATTGTAATTGACATAAGGTCCAATTATAAGTAATAATTACAATTTCTTAAAAATGTAATTGTCTGGAATTTAATTACAATTACAATTAAAATCTTCGGTTTTTGGGTTTGTTTTTAGTGACTAAAATTAAAAAAAAAAAAACAATAAATTTTAAGATTTGAACTAATTTCTGATTTAACTACTTACTGTATTCGTAATAAAGAACCCAGTTTCAAGAGAGGTATTCCAGGGATTTCAATTTAGAAAAAACTACATGTATATTATCGAATGTTGGCAAGTAATGCCTTCAAGTTAACCTAAAGAATGAGAAATTGTATATTTAAATAACTGTGCTGCCTGCAGACAATTGACGATGTCATCTACAATATAAAATAAGTATCAAATGTCCTTATGCATGTATCAAAATGGAAATGTCAATTGGTTTCTTCATCAATATCGCACGTGAAATGAGGAATACGCCTATACCTTATATGTACATATCTGCCTATTTATGCTCAAGAAAACATATGTTGGAAAATAAGTTGTCACACATCATTAACAAGATCAAAATCGTTTCCAATTGAGGTGTAATTACAGTCAAATTTTTATTCAAATAATTCATCGTCGATTATTTTATTCGACAAACAAACACGTTTGTGTGGTTATGGATGACGGAACTTGCGTAAAAATGGACTTAAAACTTTGCCTGATCACAAATTTTACACTTCGCCGCCTGAAGAAGAGACCCACAAATTGGGGGAAATCAATTCAAATGGAAAAGTTTGGTAAGATTCTCTAATTTTGCAAACCATTTGAAAAGATTACAATCAGCAAAGAAATTTATGCCACGGGGTGCCTTCAAAAAAGGTCTGTCGCCCTTCTTACGTCAGCATAGCAATAGACCAACATTTTATTTTGACCCGATTTGGCTCCAGCACATTACGATAATGTCACTTAGAAGTGGTTCGGAGTTACGACCAGTTGAGCAATATTCTTCTCTAGTGCTCGGAAAATGGAAAAACCACTAAAAACTATCTCGGATATGAAAACTATGTAGGGAAATAAGGATTACTTTACATTCTTTTAATGGCACAACAGCGCATGGAGGGCCTAGGCCGAGCTTTTCGCGTCCACTTATGTTGTGCGTGTTATATTTGTACATGAATGGAAGGGACCTACAGTTTAATGCCGAATCCGAACGGCGAAGTGAAAAGCTTTTTTACTCTTGTGGGTTTGCTATTGCCTGCTAAGAGGTGATGCCGTGTAGAAAATTTTTTTTTCTACATTTTGATTTTGCCTGTGCCGAGATTCGAAACCCGGACACTCTGCGTAGCAGTCCAACGCACTACCACTACGCGACAGCGACCATAAGGATTATGGTAACAAATATTTAAAAATTTGTTTTGTTTAGTTTTGCACAGTCGAATAGTCGTTCGAAAACAGTATCGAGAAGCTTCGCACTTGCAGGTAGCTGATTAAAGCTATACGCGTCCAATATTAAAAAGCGCTGGTCATTAAATAGTTAGCATTCATACACGCATGTTGATTTCGAAAAGTTCTAATTGAAATTTGTGTTTTACATGAGAAGCAATAAAACTATTGAAACACCAAAAACATATTAGTGGTCTTCATTGAAACTCGCAATCTTGCATATTCGTATTTGCGCAAATTTGTATGTGGCGTTTCATGAGCATTCTGCAAATTTTAAATAAAAGTGTTGCAAATTAAATGTGAAAGGGAGAGAGCGAGAGAGCAAAGAGGTATGCACACTGAAATTGCCCATGGTAATTAGATTTAAACTTCATACGAAGGCGCCAACAAATTAAAAAATAAAACAAAATAAACAAAAATGTCATTTAGGACCTTTCTAAATGATACTGACGATTGTATGTACTTAAATTATCCACGGACTCAAATGTCTACACAATTATGACCCTTTGCTACTTAAGTTGATTACATTGAATTTAGTTTACTAATTTACTCCTAATAATTTGGTTAGCCGATAGCAGCCGTGGCAGTAGATACTAACTTCTTACTTACTTAACTGGCACTACAACCGATGATCGGTCTTGGCCGCCTCTACAAAGCTTCGCCAGTCACCTCTGCTATGCGCGCGCTGGCGCCAGTTGACAAGGCCGAGTGCAGTCAGGTTACCCTGCACCTGGTCTTTCCAACGGAGATTAGGACGTCCCCTTCTGCGTGTTCCTCCACCGTTGTTCGAATAAAACACCCTTCTAGCCGGAGCGCTTTCGCTCAACATGACATGACATGAGATACTAAGTTCATACTGTGATAAATGATAATGACAAATTAACAATTGTGCAGTGGTGCACACCACTGTCCCAAAATGCAACGAGTTACAACATAATTAATTTAACTATTTATGTTTTTGAGATTTCACGTGAGCTTTTCAAAACGAATTAAGTTTTTGTTTATGTGTGTTTGTTTTTTTGTTTTTTTGTTCATCAGCGTCATTTACTCGATATACATATGTATATAATATATAATAAATTTACAATCATTGCGATTTTAAAGCACTTTCAGAAACTGGGTCAAGCAAATTTAGGTCACCTACATTTAGGCAATTGCAACAACAAAGTACATAAATGCAGTAAATGTGAGTAGCTGAGTACATCGCAACTACATTGTATGCATGTATACACAGCACATACATACGCACTCAGCCACGATACTTGTACATACTTTACATGCATAAAAATATTTATAATCCCGAGGTATTTTTGGTGCATAATGGTAAATCCCATTAAAATGGTTGCTTTTCTCTTTAGGTATTTCTACAAAATAAATGGTTTGGGATTGCTCTACTACTTAAGCACTTACTAATGTGGCGCAACAGTCCGTGCCGAGCTTTTGGTAGTTGTGCGCAGTATATTTGAGCCGTTGAGTTCAAACATGGCCAAAGCCACCAAACTTCTAAAGTGGAGTTAAATGATTTAATGGCTTACTATGTAATATTTAAAATTTTACATATTTTATAAATTAATGTGGCTTGGGCCTGTTTCGTGCGTAACGCCTCATTTGTACAGAAATGGAAGAAGCCATAATATTATATATTAATATTTTCTCTCAATTATTATTAAATATTTACAAAATCATAGAAATTAAAGTCCCATTTACACCGAGTAGACTAAATGGTTTTGTGACTAAGGGAAGATAACTCACTCGTTGATCCATGATTTCAAATTAATGAGTGATTGCCAAATTAATTTCTATTCAAATGGCTAAAAATTAATGCAATAACCGACACCACAATCAGATTTTAATACAGAGATATCTTGATACATTAGGTTGGTATATGGCCGCTGTGGCATAGTAGTTGGTAGTGTGTTGTTGGCCTGCTACGCAGAGTGTCTAAGGTTCGAATCTCGGCACAGGCAAATTCAAAAATTAGAATAAACAATTTTTCTACACGGCACCACCACGGCACCCACCTCTTGGCAGGCAATGGCAAACCTGAAAGAGTCAAAATTGCCTATGGAAAGCTTTTCACATCGCCGTTCGGATTCTGCATAAAAGTGGTCCATTATGAAGGTTAAATTTTGGCACAATATTTCACACATTTCGGCCGGAATCTCACCAAAGATGCGTTAAATGTTGGCTTCTAAAGCAGCAATCGTGTTTGTCTTGTCCCTATAGACAAGAAACTTAACATAGCCCCACAAAAAATAGTCTAACGGGGACAAATCAAACGATCTTGGTGGCCAATTGACTGCACCAAAACGTGAGATTAACTGCTTACCAAATTCGACTCTCAATTGATGCATGGTTTCGCGTGAAGTGTGGCATGTGGCACCGTCCTGTTGGAACTACATGTCGGCACAGTCCAATTCTTGCATTTTCGTCTAAGTCTGTTATTATCGAACGGTACCTTTCGCCATTGACCGTAACGTTGCGGCCTTCATTGTCTTTGAAGATTTCTATAATTTGCAAGCGTTGTTCAGGCGTAATTCTATTCATGATGAAAAGGCAAACCAAACTGAGCATTTTTCCTTTGACACATGTCAAGAATCACGCGTGAACTGTCAGAAATATAAATGTCAAAAACCAAGTAGCAAAAAATTACCCTTTATAACAAGCCCAACATGAGTGGATGTGATAGGCTCGGCCTATGGCCTTCATGGGTTAATGTGCCATTAAAATAAGAAATAAGAGGTTGGCACGCATGTACATACAGTGATGGGAAAAATAATAGAAACGACCTATTTTTCTTTTAATGTTCAAATTTTCTTCTCAATGTTATAATTTTATTTATTACTTATTCCATTATATTTCAAAATAAAAAAATAAGAAGGTATTTCTGAAAGTCCATATATAAAAAAATTAACTTCATTTATTACGCTTGGAAAAAAAAAAATAGAAACAAAACACTTGAAACTAAGTAACAGTAAAAGTCTTTGATAAAAATTAGTAGAATGTTTTTTTTTTTAATATTTAGTAGTTCTACCACGATTTTTAATAACTTGGACACACCGACGATCCATGGAATCCACCAGTTTGGCACAAATTGATGGATCAATGGCGTACCATTCAGCCTGTACTTTTCTCCATAAATGCTCCATATTTTTGGACTTAAACCCAGCAATCCGTTTTTTTAAGACTCCCCAAAGATGTTCTATTGGATTCAGGTCTGGTGATTGTGAAGAACATTCCATCAAAGAAATTTGGTTGTCCCGGAACCAGTTTTTGGCAAGTTTTGATGAGTGTTTGGGGTCATTATCTTGCATGAACTCACACTTTATTGGCAATTCTTCCTCTGCATATCGCAGCATTATACTATTTAGTATATTAATGTAGTCGGTGGCACACATTTTACCTTTCACCCAATATATTGGAACAACACCGAATGCTGAAGAACATCCCCATAGCATAAGAACACCACCATGCTTAATTGTTTTTATTGTGTGTTTTGGATCGTGTGCAGTATTTTTGGGGCGCCTTGCTTATGGTTTTCCGTCAGATCCAAACAAATTCACCTTTGTTTCGTCAGACCACAAGACGTTTTTCCAATTTGTTCGCGTTGAATGTCTTTTTGTGAAATTGATTCGGTTCTGGATGTTCTTCTTTGCTGAATGTGCCTTCAAACCACGTTCTATCAGCATATTCCTTATTGTACGGCTCGTAACAGGTGCATTTAACTCCTTTCTTAGTTCTTCCGATGAATGAAATAGATTTTTTTTCGACTGCCGAATAAGAAGTTGATCGAATTTATGGGAGGTTTTTCGCTTCCTGCCTCGTTTCTCTTGTTTTTCTTCAAAATGAATTGCGGAAAACACTTTTTTTGGAGCACTTCATTAGTTGCGCAATTTCAGCCATTGATTTGCCTTCGTTTTTGAGATTTCCCATGACTTCTCTCTCCACACCTGTGAAATGCACTCCACGACCCATCCTGAATCTAGAAACAGAAGGGTCTAAATGCAGAAGGACGAATTTCGCAAGAATTGCTATTCTGACACTTTTTCCTTTTTTGAATGTCCAAAAACTACCTCAATTAAAATATTTCACACGTTCTAGGAAAATATTTTGACGAAATTTAATAGTGTTTCTATATTTTTTTTCCAAGGCAAAAACGTGGTTGATTGAAAAGCACTCAAATGCAACAAGTATTCATGCCGAAATATGCACAAAATTGAAAACAAAATAAAGTACCGTTATCAGCAAATCGTGCACAGTAGGCTTCACGCATAGAATTCGCCAAGAAAATTATCGGTGTGGTTAGAATTGTTAAAATGTATGTCGTTTCTATTATTTTTTCCATCACTGTATATATGTCTTGAGGAGGATGAATACATCGCTTAGAAACAATGTCAACCTGCTCAGTTGGCGGTCATACAAAAATTCAATCGATAATCTTTGAGAAGAGTTTAAGCTGAGAATTGCGTAATAATTTTTATTAAATAAGGACTGTGGAGCAAAATCTTGGTACCAGCTAATTTCTAACAAGTGGAAGAAGTCAAAGGTTGTGGGTGTAGGTACCGGCTGTTATTATTAATGTTGGGAAGTGCACTGCGACATATAAGATCTATTATGCCTCTACATGGACCTACACTGTTTTTGAGTTTAACTTCCTATAGATTTAGGTATTGTCCTACTTCTGTGGAGTTCATATTGAAAGTTTATTTGATGGTCACCCAGATGTAAATTGCTCGTTGGAAAGGTCTCAGTGAGACATATTGAGTGGCATTACAAATGGTTCGATATTTGAGCGGCTTTTTAATTTTTTTTTTACCATTTGTCTCACAAGGAGTGTTCGCAATCGAAAATATGTTAATGACAAAATGTATCAATCGCGGTGGCAAAAACAAGAGCTTTTTTTCGCCTATACATCTTCGCCCACCTTAATGTACAGAAATGATCAGTTGTAATTGAATCCTGAAGTATCAGATTAATAGGTTTTTGTTTTTGCTATTGAAAGTATAACTTGGAATAATTTAAAGAAAGTCACTGGTCACTATATTTAGCGTTGCACACTTCAATGCTTCAGCAATCTCGTACAAAACTAGCACCAGAAAAGGGAAACTCGAAAAAATGCGTGAAATTGTGGAAGGGAAAGAGAAGAGGGTGTGTGGCGGAAAGCTGCGAAAGTGATCGTGAAACGTTTACGCACAATTAGGTTGCCGAGGCGTGAAAATAACGCAAAGGAGCATGAAGAGTTGGCCCAACACGCACACACATGCACGCAAACATACCAATGTATGTGTGCGTACGTGAAAAGAGCTTTGTGAGGCCAAATGAAATTTAGCAGCAGCAGCAGCAGCAGCAACAATAGCAGCCGAACGCGGCGCAACAGTTTTAGTCGAATTCAGTTGGGCTAGGTTATAATTTTGTTGTCGTCTTCTTCGTTGTTGTCGTCGACGTCGTTAGCCGCGCACACACAATCACCGTGAATATATCACACGCAATTCAACGAAAGCGTTTGATTTGTGGGTCATACAAGGGAGGGTGGGTCCAAAGGGGGAAGCCTAGCTGTGTGTATGGGGTTAGCGGGAGATGGTGATGATGATGATGACGATGACGATGGTGGAGAATACAAATTTCTCATCGCTCTGTGGTGTGTTTGGTGTATGTGGTGTATGTACTACATACATACATACATACATTTGTAAATACATATGTATGTGTATTTCAATGTGATGTGGGAATTTTGTTGCTCAAGGCAATCGTGTAAAATGCGTTCATATTAATGTATTTATGTACATGCATGCATGTATGCATATGAATGTATATACATACTATGTATGTGTGTGCGCCCATGTGTGTTTGCGTACGCACACTCGTTTGTCGTGTGCTCACGATGAATATCTCAGCTCCGTAGCGTCTGAATGTACCTACGCAGTGGCACCAACAATAACAGCCGCAGCAGCTAAAGACGACGGACGCTGCTGACGATGGCAGCGACGGTGATATTTGCGTCGATTGCGTCGATTATTTCCACTTTGTTTATATAATTTTAATCAAAAAGCTTCACATTTTTTCGGAAAGTAGGTTAGTGGGTCACGATATCTAACAGCAACAGCAGGAGCAGCACCAGCACCAGCAGCGTCTCAATGCGGTCGATGTTATTTCTTTTTGCTGATATTTTATTTTTTTAAGCATTATTAAGTATTATAATTATTAATATTTCGTTCACTTTTCATGCATCTGTTTACATACACAGCCAAATGAATTTCATCTTTGATGGTCGTACGAGTATCTGGTATCTAGCTGTGAATCTAGTTTCGTTTTGTTTAAAATAATGTAGTTTCTAGTGGTTCTATCATCAGCAAATATAGTTCTCAGGGTGTAGTGAAAATCATAAAACATTACTATTATAATATCAGGTATATATGTATGAGGTTGCCATGGTGCAAGTGGGCATCAGTGTAAAAGGGAAAATGCTCTTTTAGCCATTCACTCTTTCATATTCATTTCCTATGAGGCAGTAGATGATAAGAGTTGCAGCTAGTAGCAGGTAGCGATTATTATCTATGCCCATTGGATATAGCAAAATAGGGGTATTTTCGACCCTATTACGGTTAATAGGGTCTGAGTCCTGAGGAGACGGTGATAGTAAGCTGGCTGTACTACAATAAAGTATCAATCCTTTAAGACCTTCATTAAGTTCTGGACCTTTTCCGCTACAATGAATGGATTTTTTGTTTTAAAAGGACTCTGATACGATTATTTTTTTAAAAGATACGTCATAATTTTTATAATGGGTAGTGGAATAATTAAAATTTTCGTTGTTAAGTCACACAATTTTTATACCTCAGGTAAAGTTGTTCGTTATAAAAAGTTAAATATTCTTTGTTTTAACTCCAACTCTCCACTAACTCTTCGTATGCCACATAAGGCGTTGTTTAATTTTGATAACCGGGGGGACAAAGAACATTTTGGTCAAAGAAGAATTTATTATTCCAAGCCATTTACCTTCAATTACTCACGGAAAAGTCTCATCGGCAATAAATAAAAAATATTAAAAAAATTAGTACCAACAGAAGAAAGATTTTATGGTTGGTGCGAATTATAAAATAAATTAAACTTCAAGAGGTAAAGTTGTAGGACTTTAACCCACCGATTTCAATTACCTAATCATCTTGAGTTCCAGAATAGACTAGGGAATTGTCCTTTAACACTTTTACCATGAAAAGTAATTATGCTTGCCCACTGTTCCTTTGTTTTATAAATTTAGGTGGGTAGAATATAAAATTTTTTCAAAGTTAAATTTAGAAACGAGTATAGGCTACAAACGTTTAGTGAGTGTCATAATTGTATCTGGTTTTAGCTGGCCGCCTATTGAGTAGCATGAACTTGAATTTTGCTTGGCGTAGCGGTCGATAAGCAAAGCCACTTATGCCAAGCCACCATATTCCCAAAATTAGACTCATGTTTATTTTCCATCTCATCGTTACGCAGGGAAAAGTCTCATCGTCAAATCGTCAAATTGTTAAGTAATTATCGGTTCATCGAAGCGGAAATCAACAAATTCAAATTTATTTTTCTGTGTTAACAGACTTAAGCTGTGACTAAGGACTTTCCCATCCGCTGGTGATGTGCTTGTTGTATGAAAGGATGTTACAGTTTCAATTTGGATTTTTAGGTATAGGTTTGTCCTTCCCAGTCTAGAACAACATGTTGTGCTTTTACATTTTCGCCTGTTCGAGCGATTAAACCTGCGACCTTTTGAGCAGTTCCACTCATTCACTCTGCTTGGATCAAATATTTTGGCATATTTTCGCTCCATCCTAATTTCCATATTGGTGATGGATCATTAATTTTTTGAGGCTGACTTGCAAATTGCGCATTATCGTTTTTTCCCCCTATACTGCATTTCTTTGATTGTATGTATGTACTTATACATATGTACATATGTACGTACCTATTTACTTTCATATATACATAAGTATACTTACAAATGTATGTAGTGCTGAATTTATTGTTGCTGCTGCTTCACAAGCACAGCGCCATCTTTTGGCCATATATGTATACATGTAGATGTGCGTATAATACATTCTCGTATGTATTCGCACTACGTATGCCGCCGAGTACTTGAAATAAATTAAATACATGCATACACCTCGATGCACATAGATGCAATATCGCGCAAATGTAAACATGCATTTCTATTTTTACACATTTATTTCTTGTTGCAGTTGTCCTTTTTCTTTTTTATAATTACAAAGCGCAAAATATTGTAAAAATTCAAAGTTACATTCACACATACTTACAACACAACAAAAATGCATTTGTTCGCAAAACACAAACATACATACATATTTTTATATACCCTCAATTTGTTCATACTTTTCTGTAAGCAACAACTCGCTCACTAACTCATACATCCACGTACACAAACACACTCGCCCAGTATTAACGTAAGCACAATTTATGAATACTCGAGCGCTGCAATTGTTTTTGTGGCCTCGTGACCTACTTTACAAAACTAAGTAGTAGTAGAAGTGGCGAAAAAAAGTGCAAATTTATCATAATTTATATTTAAAAGAAATAAAAATAATAATAAATGCCATTTTTGCTATAAAATGCATTTCAAATTGTATGTGACTAAATATGTATGTGTGAGTTTTGTTTGCACCAATTGTTGTTGCTGTGGTTGGCGACGCAGCTGCCGTCTCATTTTTGATTGAAGGAATTGAAATAAATTTCGCTTTCAACATTATTTAATTCAGTCGCTTTTGCTCTCGTTTTGCCTGCGATTTGCCAGATAAGTAATATTCGCCTCTTATCGTTAACAATGGCATAAACTATCCTGCGTATGTTAGCTATATGAAAGTGATTATTAAAATGATTCCCAAGTGAAAATCGTCCAAGAACCTAAAATTATCAATCGCCCACAAAAACGGCATCTTCTGTAATGATGTACTTGTAAATGCTCCTGGCAACAGTGTTGAAGGTATCTCTGAAGCTATGTCCTTATTACAATTGACAACTCAACCTAGTTGCGTTGCTTGCTTTTCAGTAATTTTAGTTGCCATTTCAATGGTATTGCCAGGTTAAAGTATTGACTATCTGACAAAAAAAAAAAAAAAAAAACAACCGCTGCAAACAATAAGTAAAAATTTTACATAATAAAAAGAAAAAAAAAATTTGTTCTCGTAAAGAATAGTGTGTATATATAGATCGTAGCTACTGTTTTATGATCGACGAATGCAGTTATATCGATTTACTAAAATTATGGCTTAGGTGTAATTTTAATGTTCCTGAAACTTATTTAAACATTTTAAACAAACACGAATTCATACTAATACTATTAGTAACGGATTCTCGAATAGAAGGGGGGAATATTTATTGTATTAGCTAACATTTTTTTCCATTTTACTCTTATATTTTAGCAACTGCTAACTTCTAAGAGTGAAAGTTGCCCGAGAAAAGCTTCTCAACCTCTGCTCGGATACGGTATAAAACTGTAGTTGCCTTCCATTAGTCTACAAGTATAATACGCGCAACATTAATGGATGCGGAAAGCTTGGTTTCGGCCCTGAATGAACAGTTGAACCATTAAAGACAGAAAAGGCACCCGGATCGAATGGTATTATAACAAATGAGTTTCCGATGGCCTGAAAAGTTATAATCCCGTAGTTAAAAGTGATATTTTATCTATATCAAATCATTATGGTATGTAGTCACGTATCGTATCTTTTAAACAGTCGTTAATATGATCAGAACAGGTTGATAAGACATCGGCGATTCTTACTCGTGTAAGAGAGCAGTACACAATAGATTCGGTATTCGACGTTACACCACCAAAAACACTGCACATTGAGAGTCAATGTCAGTAGAAGGATACGGTAAATTTTTATACCGACCGTTTTTTTTTTATACGAACCGTTCTGAAAGGTTATTATTTAAGTAATTCTTGGCTGGCGGTTTACGATTTTTGTTCCTTAAAAGACTAATTTTGAAAGGCAATTAACTAATAGGAGTAACTTTGTAAATTTAAGCCATTATATTGGTTAAAAAAAGAAATGAGTTAGACGTCATGCCCATTTCGGGACTTGAATTCGGGCTTCTAAAATGATAATGTAACATGTCACAAGACACCTAGGTGGTGGTAGTGAATCAATAGAAACTGAAAATGTTTATTTGGAAAAAGGGTCGTAATTAGCAACAACATATAAATCGCATAAAATAATTTAAGAATAGTTTTAGTAATTTTTGTTTTCAATGGTTTTCAAAAATGGTTTATATTTGGTACATTTTCCCATTTTTTCAGCGACGTCTTTTATATGTAATGACACTGATCCGTAAACTGTTCAAATGTTTCCCTGTTCCAGCCTATGTGATATTTTGAAAGTTCCTTCTAAATAAAAATATATTTTTATCTGAATTTGAACAGTGGAGCAAATATTTGCCTTTTCAAACTTCAAAATCGACGAAGAAAGTAATGTTCGTCTTCTTCATAAATAAAAGAACACAATTCAAATTGTTTCGAGAGAATTAAGTCCTTACTAATACCGAATTTTTAATGTATAAAAAGAAATGCTACAGCAAAAATAAAAAATGTCCATTCCATTCCAAGGAATTGTAATTAAAAAATTTAAGAAATTTTGTGCCCATTTGCGGGGTCCGTATGAGTATAAATGTTGTAATTTGTACAACATGCTTTTATTTTAGTGTAAAGTAACTTTTTATGCCCAGCCTTCGAAAATGGGCGCTTACAACGTTCTTTGAGACGACACTTCATATGTAATATATACTCGTACATGGTAAGTACAAATGTGGATATGCCTCTATTTTTAATAGTGACTCATAACGTTTGCTTTTTCATGAGAAAACCTTTTTAATTATATTTAATTTTTTCTGTTTTCTGAATTGAAGTTTGTTATTGTGTTGCTTTTTTACATTTTGTTTTAATGTTGCATACAAATGCAGTTTGTTGCTCATCGTCATCGCTCGTAAGCTAGCAAGCGAACAACTAACTGACCTCATGAATTGCGGTCGGAACCGTCCCTGGGTTTGTGGCGCAAAAGTGTGTCAAGGTTTTTGAATAATGTGCATCAGCACCTCACTCCACAACACCCCACAGCACGACACAGCAGCACAACCAACTTGGCATTGTGTATGTGTGTGCACATTTGTATGCGTTACTTCGTGAAATAAACGAAAACGAAGCGGAATACATATTGTATATGTTGCTGCAGCTATCGCTATCGCTGCCGTGCCGTTGTATATTCGTTTTATTATTATTGCTCATTTCGTTTGCTACTTGCGCTCTTCTCGCTCACTCATTGTAATAATAGTGCTTTTTGTTTTTGTTGCTTCGTTTTTCTAAGGTTGTTGTGATTTTGCATTTTTTCTGCGTTGCACTTTGTTTTTTATTTAAATGAATTTTTTTCATTTGTTTTTGTTTAAAATTTTCTCAAAATATTGTGCTCATTGAATTGGCATCTTAAGGTTTTTTGGCGCTTCTTCCCACCACAGCACCGCAACCAACCACGTTCCACCCGCTAAATCACACTATTCTCTATCTGTCTCTATTATACCTCTTTCGTGTTCTCTGACCTATTATCGCAGTGTTTGTTTTTTCAAACCTATCACAATTCGTTTTGTGATGAGGCTCTACAAAAAAAAGATTCATTGTATACCGCTATTTCCATTCATGCCATCTCATTAACCCTTAAATTCCCTGCATTACTTTAATTCCTCATTTTGTTATATGTACATATGTATGTAAAACATAACGCACACTGCAACACGCAGAGTGCGTACTCTTGCTGTTTCTAATGCCTAACACAACACACACCCATTCCACGCGCCGCACTCCATAACGCACTTGCTCTCCTCGGCCTCAAAGCATAAAACGAAAACGAAATTAATCTCTCTAACATAGACCTGAATCTGTTCGAAAAGTAGGTCAGCGCTACACTTTCACTTATTACATTATTCAATGATGATGATTTGCCCGCCCGCCATCGCCTCCTGCTTCCACATCAGTTTGCTGAAGGTAAGCTAAAAAACAAAAGAAAACAAACAAAATTATCCGCTCGATACTAAATCAGCATGTGGGCGAATGTATGTGTAAGAGAGAGAAAAAACCGAGAGCAAAAACGAGTATATTTAAGCGACGAACGAATGAATCGATGACGATTACGTATTCGTAAGCACTCGTTTTCTGTTGTTTGTATTTAAATTTTTATTTTTCGGTTTTATTATTTTCATCAGCCTCGATGTTTGCGGCGTGACGCTACAGCGGCAGCGATGTCGCTGAGCGATTATTTCATATCGAAAGCAAAAGTAAATTCTTTTTGCTTCAAGAGTTACGCCATGATATTTGTTTTTGGATGGGGTTTAGCGAGGGAAGAAGTGACAAAAGATTCGTTGTATATTGGAGCTTTTTAGTTTCACGCTCACTCTCTCTGTTTCGCTCTCTTGTTTGTTATGTTGTATTTTATTGGGAATGTAGTGGTGTTGCTGTAGGTTGTGCTGCTTGCATTGTTGTTGGTTGGTCGTTTGGTAGGTTAGTTTGTTCGTTGGTTGGTTATCGTTGTTGGTGGTGTATTCGGTTTGTTTGCATAAACTTATGCAGCACCCTGCACACTTCTTATGGATCCATTAAATACATACGTACAAATATGACATACATACACGCTTACTAACAATGTTCCAAGTTGAAAACCGGCATGACCAAGTCATATATACATCGACAACAACGACAACGTCAATTAAGTTAAGGCGAAACGAAAAAATGTTACAAGGTTTCGTTTCAGGTTAAGAAGATATACATATAGAAGTGTATATACGCAAACATACATATATACCATTATGTACTTATAAATATTTCGTATTTATGTACATAAATATGTTGTTGTTTTTCGTTTTTTATTGTTTTGTGTCTACTGGCTTGATTTTACATTTTTATGTTCGTTTTACTTTTTTCCATGAAATTATTTATATTTTTTATTATGTATTTATTAAATTTGTTTACATGAAATCGATTGGTATTATCTTCTTTTACTGCTTTTATTGAACGTATGTAAGTTTGGAATATTCACATACATATGTAACTATGATGCATTTCCAAAACTTTTTTTTCGATATGTCGATGAGTCCCGTGCAAATATTGAAAACTTATTGCACAAACTTCCAGAGTGAGACTATCGGGCTCATATTCGGAGGTCAATCTGGTTTGCACAATTCTAAAAAAAAATATTTAGAATTTTGAAAAAAAATATACATAATTCTTGTATTTTTGTATTTGTCGAAAAATATTTCGTTTTCGTTCACTTGAAAAATTTTAGAGATATTTTAGGAAGAAACTGTCGACACCTTCAAACAGAACCTTGTCGATCTAATTATCAGAAAATTATTTTTTGTTAACCTTGATATACCAAATCAGTTGAGTTTTTTAATTCATTCAAGATCAATACGCATTTCTACCAAATTCCTGTACCTTTCTTTAAATGATTTCGAAGATATACTCAAAAAAGCATTAGGGTTATATGTGAACCTCAAACTCCACAAAATTTTTCGCTAAATATAAATATCTAAAGCATTAAAATATAAAATTTCATAACAATTTGTTATGAAACAAAGAAATCAAATGGCCAAATAATAATGACCAAATATTTACATACATATTTTTTGTCTATAACACTTTCTTTCCCCATTTATGGAGGATAAAAGCGTAATGGAATTATTTTACTACTAATAGTAATGGGCTCACCTGATAAACATGCTCAATTTTAGTGATATTTATTGCAGTTTGTGGTTAAAAGAACTACCTCGAGCACTTCACCTTGTGATATTCGTAACATCTTCCCAGGGTCTAATATAGACCAAGATATAGATAGTTTCAAACCTTTTTACATCACCAAAGTCTAGGAGCTCGCATTAAAGTTCAGACGCCTAAGCTTTTAATCTTTATGTACCTGATGACTATATGTTGAGAATATCTAACTCTTAACCATATTCCAGAATGGCGTGAAAAAGGTGGAACCAAAAAAAAGAAGGCTTACTTATCCATTTTTTCTACTAAAAATTAAAAAAAAATCAATTGGCAATCACTTTCGTCTGAGTGTCGACAACCAGGCCTGATATCAAGCTTACAATATCCTATACTAAGGAGAAATCAATCGAGACATCACTAGACTCCCTATAGTTTTCATTAAAAAATCTGTTAGGCCGTGGTTATATTGAAATTTTTGCTCGGCGAACACCATGAAATTGTTGAGCAGGTGTTCGCCGAAAAAATCTGAATATAAATAAATTGTCTAAACGGAATCATCTCTTTGCAGGCAAGAGCGGTGTAAAAATCGCCGTTCGGATTCGGCATAAAATTGTAGGTCTCTGCCATTGAGACACAAATATAACTCGGTTATTTATTTGTTATGTCGATTTTTGCAGAGCAGCTCAAGCTTATTGGCCCTGCATTGGTCCGATTTGCGCTGGAATAAACACATCGCTATTCCACAGTATGTGGTAGAAATAAACAACAACAAAAACAAAAATCACTCATACGCCCTGTATTTGGCATTTGTACTGACTTGTGTTAGTTTTAGTTGACAAAGCAAACAGCCTTTAGGCCACAGCCCATTGCACTCTTCCCGAAGAGGGACACTCGTAAATTAGTTAAACTTCTAATACATTCATAGCCCTAAGTCTACCCAAAGTTTTTCCAAATTAACATAGTCAAGGGTAGATATATAGATCAAGGTTGAGTGAATCTGATTTTGTCCAGTACATTCAGTACATCCCTACAATGTGTCTGAAGTCACACTTTCGCAGACTTAACGTATCAAAGGGGATAATCTATTCTTTACATAGAATAATTTAACAAAAAAGACATACTTTATAACTCACACCCTGTACTTTAGTAGCTACCATATATTTGCTGTTGGAATTTTTCAAGAACATTGTTTTGTTATGCTGTGTCAATATGTAGATAAGTAGATACCTATTAATTACAAAGAGCATTTTTTATTATTTCGTGTGGATGGCGTGAAAACCAAAAACCTTCAATTGCTCTAATAAGCCAAAAATCAATGTAATTTGTATTCATTTCGCGCATTCTCGCAATACACTCGTACATGGTTCGGACTAAAATTGACCATTGTAATGTTTTTAATTTTTTTTCCTAATAAAATTACAAAATAGTAACACAACCAATTGTTGTGTGAGCAGACAAAACACATATTTAGTTACTTATGGATTCCAATAAAGTTGCTAATCATATTATAAAACTCAGAGCTGGGCATCGTTAATCAAGAAATTAACGCCGTTAACCCGAAAAGCGTTAACCACGAAGTTAACGTCGTTAACATTAATTCATTAATTCTGAAACATAAATAACGGATTTTGACGTTACCCGTTAACGTGATGTATTTTTATTGAAAACAGGCGTTCAACTGTACTGTAGGACTTGGCTCTGTTACATTTGATCAAAAAATTTTACCGATACTTTCTCGCTCGAAAAGGCAGCAACTGTCACCAATTCCGCGGAGTTTCTCTTCGGCCAGCCATCAACTAAATGGTGGTTGACGCTTTTAAACGATCTGTTGTTCTTAATATTATTTTTGGCTGGGTGCTTAAGTGCTGACAAGCACTTGAAAAATTATCAGCGTTATTGTGCTGACCGGAATATCGTTCGTTCCTTATCAAGATCATGGTTTACTTGATCGTGCACACCATAATTTTCTTTACCTCAACGACCTTGTCAATTTTGTTAAAACTTATGGTGGATTGTATGAGTGAACTATTGACCAAAATTTAACGCCGTTAATTAACGGATTACCGATTTTCTGCCCAGCTGTAGCCATAAGCCCGTACATTTTGACTAAGTATTAATGTAAAGTTAAAAACGTTGAAATCATAGGCATGAAAGTGCTGAGATTGATCAGTATAAGAATCGTTTTTAGGTTGAGAATTCGTAACTACATCATTTTTTATTAGGCAGAGCCCGCAGAAATGTAAATTACGAATACGTACTCTTTTAGGACTTCAAGGACTCAAAATATTAGTTAAAGCATAGAACACTGATCAAAACATATTTCCAAATAAGTAACCAATCAGAAACTTTCATTTTCCCAATTCCGACCTGTTTTTCATATTAGTTCATAGTGTTGCATATTGAAGTACTGAGAGGATGTATGAATTGTTTTGACTGATATTCTTGATTACATTTCCGTTCTCATTTCTTGTGTCTATTTCCTTTAATTTATTTGTTGACTCCGGACATAGGACTAAAACTCTGGATAATTATGCGGCCTATAAAACTTATTGTTCTCCCTTGCATGAACCTACAGTACTTACATAATTTCAACCTAAAATATAAATTTTGGTATTGGTCCTACTTCTATGGAGGTCAAATTGGTAAATGGTATAAGATGGCCACCCAAGATGGTCTTCATATATAATATTTTGCTCATTTTAACTTCACGAGTGTATCGCATTATCACTGTTAGCTTGATGTTATGGTACTCTTGACTGCTAACCAATCCGATAGACACGGACATTTCCGGATGAGGGGAGGGTAATATTGGCTAGGGCTTCTAGTAAACTGTAATCGCATAAGTTTCCTGCAGCGAATTGCTTGACCCCATTCTTTATGATACATCGTCTTTTAAATCTGATGAACTTTGGACTTTCTGAACAGTTATTCTTTCAACATACAGCGAACATACAGATTATTTACCATTCAGTACAAAAAATAACTGTAGTTTTAGTTTGTGTGTACAGCTGTACTCGTAAAAATAGTACTGCAACCCTTAAAAATCATGTTATTATTGTAATTGTATTGAGATTCTCGTATTGAAACAAAATTTAGTTGATAATTTTGTGCCGAACCTTTAAGTATGTGATATAGAAAAATTTTTAAACCAATTTAATAGCTTTGATGTGAAATTAGAAGAGCATTTATCATTTAGTAGTTTAGGGAATCTGACTGAAGAAGAGGAAGCATGGTAGAAATGTCCTGTCTATCCATAAAGTTGTATGTAGTTGTGCAAAAATACTTAATATCACGTATTAAGGTTCTTCTTTCCTTCTTTTTATGGCACAACAGCCCATATATTTTTGTACATGAATGGAAGGGACCTACGTTTTATGTCGAATCCGAACGGCGCAGTGAACATTTAGGGTTTGCCATGTACCATGAGTACCAGGCCTACGCCCTACCAAATACGTCTCGGCGACCACTACTATTAAGATTATTGAGTTGCAATATTAAAAAATATTCCAAACTATCCAAAATAATATTTATAATTTCTTTCACAGAATACTACTTTTTTCGCATTTTAAAAATGCAAGTTGCTGCAAGAGTTCTATATATTTCGCTACTTTTATACAAATTGTAAAATAAAATAAAAGATACTGAAGACTCCACGGTGCAATTCTCATCTAAATGTTCAACAGAAGCTTTTAGAAATCGTTTTTTTTGTTTCTAGTTTTCCACCACTATTATTATAATGAACACAACTGTATGTAGGTACCATGATTGACAAACAACTGCCCAAAAAAATGTGTCGAATCTCAGAGAGAAGTCATTGTAGCGCATGCTTGCCAGTATATAGAGATCGTACAATTGCACAAAGGCATACTCGTACTCACACTCAAGCATTGGTAGAGGCGCAGACAATGCCACCCTTACTTCGTTTTCGGCATCGCAGAATTCATGAAATTAAGAGGAACTTTGGCTTTGCTTTTCTTTATGTTATGGCCAGTTACATGTATCTCTGCAGCGAAGTAAATGGAGTAGAAGACGCGCGCAAAACAACTAACTGGGTCCCTCGGACATTTACTAAACTAAAAACCTGTTTATATGAGGGGGCAAACACATCCATACACACACACACACACACACACATACACTTCAGTATGAAAAGAGAGTGAGAGTGTGATGTTTTGCCTATTGGTGCATAGTGCCAAGTCGGTTTGACTTGACTCAACTCAACTCGACCTAACTCTCGGTTCATGATTGCTTCATACATGCATGTGTGTATGTACTCGTTGTATGCACATAAGTATATACATATATTGTTCGTTCGTGTAACTAAATATAGTGCGCAAACGCAACCACAAAGATTTCCGAGCAAAATTAAAACAACCAAAATATTGTCTTTGGTTTTCTGTTTGTGGTCTACTGGTATAAACTGTAATAAAATGAATTCCATTCCATGGTAGATAAGTACTTGTGTACCGTGTACCTACTACAGCTAAATATTAGCCGTCGAAGACGTCGGTACAACAACAACCACTAAACAAACAATTGCTCGGATCGAAGCTGCACGACTCTTAACTCGAAAAACGCAGTTATTCAAGAGCTTTTCTCTGTTTATTTCTCTGTGAATGTATTGTTGTTTCTTTACCTTCCACTTGGCTTCAACTCGAATTAACTTTTTTTTGAATCAAAACTGCACATACACACACTCGCCTGCACACACACACACACATAGAGTCAGTTAAGTTAATCTTTATTTTTGTTTTTAGTTTTGGTCTCGATCGAATCTGAGGAAATGAAATTGGCATACACGGGTGCTCTTGTTGCTGCACAAATAAGATACTCGTACTGAGCTATGTACTACATATGCTATGGTAGCATGCATGTGTGTAGTAGGTATGAACATATGTATGTATCCACAGAAAACATGGAGCTCAGCTCACCGCGGAGCAAATGTGAAATATGCCGAAAGCGTTTCTTAGCCGTTTTAGCCGTTTCTCGCTGTGCTGTATTGACGCACTATTTCGTAATTTTCATTTGGAGTTTCGAAATATTCGCCGTATGTTGGTTGTGCTGAGTTGTGCACCTTAAAAGCGTAGTCTTTGTGTTTGGCATTTTTTGTGTTTGTGTTTTGCTTTTGCGAAGGTGGAAACCAGTTAGCAACATCAGTTGTGTAGTACTCATGTGCGCACACATGTTCAAACACGCAACACATTCCCAATAAATTTTGTGAAGGAAGATGATTTCTTTGAATATCGCGCTATTTCTTCACATTTTCCAATTAAGCATCTACTTGCAGTTCGGGCATCTGAATAATACTCTTATTGAGTTGAAAAATTTAAAAGTGTTTCGGATGGCAATTCGCCACTTTTAATTATTGCGGAACAAAGTCCGCAGTAAGAGCAGGGGGCTATAGATCTGCCATTGTAACAAATCCATTGTTTTCTCACCATTGTACTGCATATGTACGAGTAAGTCTAGATAGAGGAAAAGCACAATTTCAAGAACAAAAAATATGATTTTTTTGTGTTTTTTTTTTTTGTATCTCTGTGAATGAAGAGCATTGTGTTTCTTGGAAGGAAGATTGATAGGTGGAGGAAGAAGGAGGGAGACACCGATAAAGAGGTAGACAGCCATTGTGGCAAGTGTTATGCCTTTACCACAATGAACTTAAGTTTTATTAATGTCGACTATGACCGCATGTAGCGCAGTTAAGGGGAAAGATCTAGGTCATTCTTAAGGTGTCACTATTAGATAATTATTTTCGGCATAACACATATCAGCCAAAAGACACTATCAATATCAATGCCTACATTCTTTAGTCCCTAATATCAAAAGAACATTTAATTAAAAGGAATACTTCTTTCTTTTTCTGCATATCAAACATTCTCACGAAGTAAATAACAAGTGAACTGGTTGTCAACCGAACAGGTTCTCTTTACCAGAAGGTACGAAACACCACGCTCATCCTCACTCGGCGGTTAGGTTAACAGCGAGTGCATCGCACTTGCACCTTCGGTCCAATAACCCCATTAATAATGTTTCTATAAGTACTGCAAAGCCAGCATGCTTACGAAAAAATCTTTCAGGTCGTCGAAAAACGACTCCCAGAATATATATATTTATAATGCAAAAAAATACTAGCTATATGCCCGATCGCGGGTTAATAATGGAATAATAAATAGGAAAGAAAAGAGTTATGAAGTCCTATTTGGTTTATTGGCTATGCACTTGCGATCTGTAGAACGGCTTTGGATAAGACAAAGAAATCTTTACTCTGCATCATTTGTGTATTAAGCAACATATCCACCAAATCTTTGGACGCCATACTTCATCTCTCATCTCTTTAAATTCGTGGCAAACTATGTGTAGTCAGAACTCCCCTACAACTAAATTTAATATAATGACCCACGATCCTAAACTATTTTAGCTTTGCCCTTGCGAACCCTTTTTTTGGCGATAAGTTTTACACTCTTCATGTTAGGTCATAGCCCTCAAAGATGTAACTTTCTGGATAAGGTAGAACTTGATATGTAAATACATAGCCATAAAATTCCTTTAATCAGCAATCGTCCCCAAGACAGTCTTTGACGGTACGGCGTGCAATACCGATATATCCGACCAGTTTGATATGGCCGGGGAAAATAAACTGCAGATGAATTAGCTAGAGATACGCATTGTTTCAAACCACTGCTGATGAGAAGTTCTTATGGCAACGAGGAGGGAGACTTATTTGTCTTTTCCCAGGACGGAGCAGAAAGTTTGCTGTTCTCATTGGTAATTTCCCATAGCGCACAACTATGTACAAAGATTCCCAAAAGTTTACTCTGGACCATCTTCACTCCTAGAGTCGTTGAATCGTTGCATGCTCCCACCAAACTTCATTGAATTCGCCAACTTTATCCTGCCCTTCGGTGTCCAGGCACATAATAGTGTTCTGAATCCCAAATAAGGTAGACCTTCTTAGTTCTAGTTTCGGTTTCGGTAGCGCCCTCCCCACTGGTTTGATCCGGGATGAGTCTATTTATTGAAACAGATCAAAATAAAAATAAATATTTTTGCTATTTTGCATTTTATGGCGGGCAGTTTCAAGTAGTCACGAATTTAAGCGAAACCCAAAGAAAAACCGAAAAAAAACTCTATTTGTAAATAGGAAACGAAGAAGTTGAAGAAACAGAAATGAAAAAGAAGCAAAACGGTGTCATGAACAAATGCAACAGCAACAGCAACAGCAACGACAACAAAAACTAAAATAATAACGCTAAGAAAAATCAGCGTCATCACTATCATCAACAATATCAACAACAACTTCGACAACGACATCAAAATCAACCAAACGAAAACAAATTCCCACTTCATTCAATTTCAAAATATGCTTCAGTGCGAAATAACGTCACAAATCAACAACAACACATCACCACTAAATAGAGTAGAGTGAGTGGAGTAGTTGGTACATTACACAGCCCAGCAAAGTACTACTCACCATTGGATGATGCACGGCCGACGAGAGTGAATGAGGGTGTTTGTTGTAGGTAGTCAGTTTTGTTTTGTCTTACTATTGGAAGTAGTTGTAGCAGTAGTAAGTGTACGAGCGAATTAACAAACAAATGTATAAGCGCTTTCATAATACACCCATACATACGTACGGGCTTACCTATTGTGTATCTGAACGATGAAGAATGAAATGAAAATGAACCAGGGAGTGAGCGTGAGAGGGCGAATGCCGTGCAGCAGCAGCAGCCGCATACGGTTACCGAGTAGTATGAAAAGCGAAACTTTAAAGTTTCACTTTCGCTTTCAATTCGTTTTTCAGTTTCGTTACTTATGAATGTACACTCATCGAAATAAATGTACTTCCACTCGCAAAAGTTAAGTTCATTTGCGCAGATTTTTATATATTTCGAACATATTTTATAATACCATAGGTTGCAAGTATGAACTTTTATTCACAAAATACGAGAGTAGCAAAAATTGAGCTACAATTTAAAAAAGGGAATGTTTGCTCAACTGCAGAGCAGTTTACACACCGGATTTGTTTCGATTCGCTGGCGTAGGTTTTGAGTTTACGGTTCTACATAATTATTTTTTCTAAATTTAAATATTAAATATTTATATAATCCCAAACGATTTTCAAGAAATTCAGATTATCGCTTCTGTTATTAAGGGAGGCTTCCACTTTCGAGTTTTTTACATATGTCGAATGTAGAGGTTATTGTAAATGTGCCTTGTAAAGGTGAAGCTTGTAAAAAAGTCTGTTATTTTGACAGATTTCAAACTTATCAAAATACCTTGTGTCTACGCTAACGTAATTACAATTAACGACATATCTAACCTTTTTTTTTCAATCAACCGAAATGCAAAAGCCTTACCATTGGCTGTGACCTTTTTACAAACGCTTGAAGGTTGCGGGTGCGAAAACTGTTTTCAATAAAAGGTTAAAAAAAACCGCTAGAAGCTTCCTAAAACAGAATCGAAATATGGACTAGAATGTGGAAGCTGAAGAAGACGATCACAGTAATTTGCGCTGTACAAAAATTTATTATTGACTCTGGGGTTTTCTCATTGAATTTTGTAAATTGAAGGTTATACCCTATCAAACTTCTCATCACATCAGTTTTACTCAGGCTTGGAGTGGACGAAAGTTGACGCAAACAAACCCAATTATCTGGAAAAAAAAATTTTAAAGCAAAAACAAAAAGGCTACTTGCCGAGGCCGACTAACAAGGAGACTGAATATAGTATGGATGGTTGATGAGAAATTAACATTTCTGATTCTAAAGTAATGGCAGGCAAAATCAAAAAACAGGAAAAAGTATTTTTCTACACGGCGGCACCACCTCTTTTGCACTCTTTTGTATAAGTAATATTTAGTACCGTCCCCCAAAAAGCTATTATGGGTCACAATAAAAAAGTATGACTTCTTCGGTTTTGTAGAATGGTTGATGAAATCAGTTTTTAATTCTATTATTTTCCCAGAATTGCAAAATTGTATTGGAGACATTTTTGTTTTTAAATTTATTAAAACTTTTCTTCAGATGAATAAAAGTTTTTTCAATGAAAATAAGTTACTGCAACACTTACATATGTCAATGTTTTTACGTACGTCATGACCCATATTACGGTTTTGTGTGATAATACTAAAAATAATATACACAAAGAGTGCGAAAATCGAGATTTTCAAAAACTTCAATGTTTGGGACCTTTCCCCATAAGCAACCTAAAAAATTGGATTCGTATTTTCTACACCAGCAAGCTGATGCTCCAACTTCTTAGGATTCTACAAAAGTTTGTGAGCCCCAGAGTGTTAAATTACAACCTTACATTTTCTATATCTGCTAATGGTGGAAGTATATTTATTTCTACTAGTGTATACGTGCGAATATCATTTTGAGACACAAGCGAACCAAATGCCGAAACATATTTACTTTTTTGCAATCCTCTCTTTACTCTCGTTTAGCAGCTGAGAGCTACTTGAAGAGCATTAATTTGAAAGCTTTTTTTGGTCGATATAGTAAAATGGAAAGTGCTCCTTCTGCGGCAATGTTCTCCCAAACCACTAAACTCACACACTCATTCAAATACAACCGAAATTTATAGTTGCTGCTGCTTCTGCTGCAGTTCTTAGTTAGCAGAGACAGCCGTCGACGTCGACGTCGATGTTAACAGCACTGCCAACAGAATATGCGTTTTTACTGTGCTTTTTTACATATGTATATGTTGTAGATTTCATTTTGCTTTCAACTTTTATTTTGTTTTGTTTTTTTTTTTTTTTTGAATACGTAATCGCACGTTTACGTTGCGACGTTGCGGTCGACGTTGTTTCTTCGTCTCAATAATGATTGAGAGCAGTAGTGCTACGGTTCTCTGCAGGAAAGCGCTTCATGCCAGCGCAGCGCTTGCCAAACACTGCTGCAAACTCAGCTAGGAGCAGCAGCAACGGAAGCAGTAACAGCGCTGCTGGATCCGAGGCAGCAGCTCATGAGTATTGCAGGAATCCTAACATATACTTGGGTTTAGTCAATCGAGATTCGCGGTTGATGTTGGTCGTGTTTTTGGCAAAAAAAAAAATAAAAAAAATTAAAAGACAAACACAAACACAAACAGATAACTTAAGAATTTAAAATAGAATAATGTTGAAAAAATTATTTCATAATTTTTTGCAGCAACATAGAAGCATAAATAAATTTCGAAAATAAAACCAATACACCACAATTATTAGCACCACACGATTTGAATAGAATTGCAAACCAAAATTGATCGGAATTGTTTTATTTTAAAAAGTGACGCGAAGAAATAAACAAAAGTTCATGTTGAAAAACAAATGCATCTCTAAATATCAAAAATAATTTATTTTAATAAATTACCTACTTATATTTGAAAATAAAACAACAAAAAAGATGCATTTGCTTATACAATAACAGCCCAAGGATTATGTTAATTGTATGAGCGATGCACTTTTCTTTAAAAAAAAAAGGAAACCAACCAACAAACAACAAAAACAAAACCAGAAAAAACGTCTAAAATCATAATAATTAATATTAAAAAATTAAAAAGGAATCAATTTGTGAAGCAAACGTATGCACAAAATAAATTGAAAATCTATTCTAAATCTACTAAAGTACCTACATCAGTATGTAATAAAACTTCAACTTCAAAGTTAGTGTCAGCACAGAAACCAATCAACACAGGCAATCAAAAAAAGTAGCAAAGCACAGAATTGTGAAATTTGGTGTTTTGCTGTTGTTTTTTGTATTCCGAATCAGAATCGCAACACGTTGTATGCAACAGCAATAGCAACAGCAACTGCAAAGTTTAAACGAAAGCAATCAAATATGTTGTTTTCAGTTTTGAGTTTTTCAAAACGAAATCAAAAACCAACAAATTAAAATATAATTTTATTGCACATAAGCAGCAATTTGTGAAAATTCAAACATTCATTCACCTTTACTGCCTGCTGCCTAATCGATCACTGTTGTTGCTTACTCCCTCTCAAAATTTGAACTGGCAAGAAACAACTACAACAACAACAACAACAAAATAGGGATAATAGGGATAGAACCAAAGTCTACAAAATTTCCTTGCCAACCGGAGCAAGGTTGGCTCCGAGCACGAAAAAGTGTGATGATTTTTTTAATCGCTGCTTAAGTTCTGGTGCAATTCTGATTCATTGTTAAAAATATATACATACATATATATATATATGTATATGTATATGTACATATAAAACTAGGATAAAGTGTTATTTGAAAATAAAATAAATAAATCCTCCACCTCCTTACACAAAAGAAGAAAATCATCGTACCTGCATTTGTTATAGTAGTCACCAAAATAATCGAATCTTAGTGGAGAATTTTTCAAGTGTTCTCGTATATTTTTACCATGTATTATCAAACCTCAACGATATCACCAACACCACCTCTAACTGATTTACTGAGAAATGCGTATTTTGTAAGAGTTTTTAAAACAAATTAAACACTCACCTACACCTACCACCCACATACTTGGAGCAATCTGGGAGAAGAAGCACATCATGGAATCCGGTACAATTACATGTAAACAGAGAAACAAACTAACAAACTACAACTATACCGTTTGAGTTAAATTTCCGTCCGTACCTCAAAAAAATAAAAGCGAAAAGTCTTAAAAACAAAAGAACAAAACAAGCAAGTGTATGAAAATAGCTAAAGATACGAAATATCTGATTATGTGTATATAATAATCTAAGAAATTTGTGCGAAAGAAAAACAAAAAAAGAAACAAACAAAAATAGGAGAAAAGTTTTCGAGAGCATCTAGTTAGCACTACTCTACCAATTTTTAATTTTTTTTTACGCATCTCGCGTCTGTGTGTGTATGTGTGCGTGTGTGTGTGTGTGCTTCAATCATAAACTATGTTATTAAAAATGGAGCAACAAGATGCAACAGCGTCGTTTATATCGTCGCTTAATATGTCGCCATTTTCGGCAATGCAATTGGACCAGCAGCAGCAACCGTCGAGTCCCGCCTTGGGTGGTGGTGGTGGTGCTGGTGGTGCTGGTGCTGGCAGTTCTGGCAGTAATCACCAAAGCAACAACAACAATTCCAATAATGACAACGACACTTCCACGCTAACGTCAAAATTTGATACCGATTACGCAACATATACATTGCATTTGCCAGGTGGTGGAGGAGGAGGAGGTGGTGGTGGAAGCGGTGGCGGCGGCGGCGGCGTAGGGCCAAATAGTAATACAACAAGCAGCGGCGGTAGCAGCATCAACAACAACAACAACAACAGCAGCAATGTGGACAATCAACATCATCACCAACACCAACAACAGCAGCAGCATCACCATCATCAACAACATCAACAACAGCAGCAGCAGCACTACCAACAACAGCAACAACAAGAACAGCAGCATCAGAATATTATCAACAATCCAAATTTTTCATATTCATACATTTATAATTTTGATTCACAATACGTTTTCCCAACAGTTTACCAAGACAATACCTCTTCGCACTCACAACAAAGCGTCAGCGGTGGCAGCGGCGGTGGTGGCAGCGGCGGCGGTGGTGGTAGCGGCGGAGGTGGTACTAGTGGCAATCCTAATATTGCTCTATTAAATGGAAGCAATGCAAACGTGGCAGCTGGAGCAGGCGGGTACATGCCTCTTCTGCCGCCCGCCATTGGGGCGACCTCTTCGAGCGGCGGCAGCCACTTGGGTGGTGGCGGCCCCGGTTCAAGCCACCACGGCACCAGCGCTAGTGTTGGCAACGGAAATGGCGAAGGGGGTGGCGGCGGCAGCGGCATCGATTTCAAGCATCTCTTCGAGGAGTTGTGTCCTGTGTGCGGCGACAAGGTGAGCGGCTATCACTATGGCCTGCTGACGTGCGAATCGTGCAAAGGTTTCTTCAAACGCACCGTACAAAATAAGAAAGTCTACACATGTGTTGCCGAGCGGTCCTGCCACATCGACAAAACGCAACGTAAACGTTGTCCATTTTGTAGATTCCAGAAGTGTCTCGAAGTTGGCATGAAACTAGAAGGTAAGTCTCATACTCTTGCTTGTCTTTCTATCATATATGCGTAGTTATTACTACGTTGTTACTAGTTGTGGGCAGAATCGATACTTACAATAGTAAGAAATCGATTCTTAAAAGAATCGGCAGTACTCGATTTAAGAAAGTATTAATTTGGACTACTCAGAAGTACTCAGTATTTAGAATCGGATCGATACCCTTAATTGTTTGCTTTCAAGCCATTAAGTTTAATACGTTCTATAATATTTTATTATAAGTTAATCGAATAATAAATCGAATTTCCTTTAATAAATTAAAAGAAAAGTAATCGATTCTTGAAAATATCGATACCGAAGAATTCGCTTCTTAAAAGTACTCAATACATCAGTAGTTATTACTATTTACTTGGCAAATCAAAAATCCCCTTTAAAGTTCCTTTTACTCGTATGTAGATTTAGTGATTTGTTTAAAAGTTTCAATCCGTAACGCTTTTCGTGTTTATGAATAGGTTCTCAACGAAACTGACCTGACCGTATCATAAAAGCAATTTATGTACTTATTAAATTGTCTAACTGCGACGATAGCGCGTCACAGCTTATAAGTAAGTCTCCAGGAGAAGCTTTGAAAGGTTTAAATTGTACGACTCTGTGCATTGTGAATGTTGTGCTTTAATTGAAACACTTTTTAAAGGAGCGAAAGTCTTAAAACACCTGTAGATCCGCCAGAGGTCGCAAATGAGCAATAGCTTTGGAAAAGTTAACGTTCAAATAGAATTGAGTCATGTCAAACGAATTTGGTTGCTTAGTGTAGGTTCACTTTTGATAATTGGACCAAAACTAGAGAAATATTTGATTTTTAAATAAATGCAGCACTGAAAAAAAATATAAACAGTTTTCTGTTTATGTTACAAAAATTTACTAACTAGTGCCAATTAAAACTACGAACCAAGATAATTTTATTTGACCGTAGTTCATTCCTATTATATTCGTCGAAAATATCGTGTATATTCGGCGAAAACACTGGTTTTTTTTTGGCAACTCTTTGTAAAATCCAATAGAGTTTGGTTTCCTCGTACATTTAATTAATGTACTCACTCTCCAGTTCTGCTTGCATTGAATTTCACCGAAGGAGTTTTTTGTAATTTTGTTATAGTTTGTAGACAATAAAATGCCTCAAGGCCTTCGACTTGTTTGAAAAAGTCGATTCAAACCATTTTTACCCATCAGAGGTTTCCGGTTTAAACCCCGAGCTAGTTTAAGCCATTCCAACCCAAGCACAAACTGATTATTGTGATTTAGCTAATTATAACTTTTTAAATGCATTGGACCACAACCACACCTCACAGAAGCGTGATTACAGAAGATTCCATACCGCACCTAATATTATGAAATCGTGAATTCATCGATGAGAACATGGGGTCGCCGTTTTTCTACATGGCACCATCTCTTGGCAGGCAATGGCAAACATACAAGATTAAAAATTGCCTAAGAAAAGCTATTCAATTCGTCGTTCGGATTCTGAATAAAACTGTAGGTCCCTTTCATTCATGTCCAAATATAACACGCACAACATGAGTGGATGAGCGAAAAGCTCGGCTTAGGCCCTCCATGAGCTGTTGTACCATTTTAAGAAGAAGAAGGTGGTAGAACATCAGATCATATCACAATTTCTTAGATACCTAATCCAAGATTTTCTACTCTCTGTTTTGAGAATCATAAGACCATAGATCGCTTCGGCGATCTAGTGTATGAGTACTAGCCTCAGGATCGATTCCGACAGATGGAAAAATTGCTAAGCGTGATGAACGTTTACTTGTTCTAAAGGAATAAGCCACTTTGGTGGCTTGATGCATACGTGGTTGACTGGAGTTATCCAGTCAAACACGTGCTTTCAGCAAGCCAAAATGTACCAACTGTGCTTCCGCTAATATGTGACGATAATCTGACGATATGTCTTGTCAGTTGTTTTATTTCGCGATTATACCCTAATAGTCGATTTGTATAAATTACTTATACTCGTAGTTTGTGAATAATTATAACTGAATTGCTGTAGTTGGACTGGAAAAGTTCGATTTGATTTTCATCCATTTTGGTTTCGATGTCTGCAAATATAGGCAGCTTGTGGTTGGGGATTGTTTAATAGTTTGCATTTGTTGGAGTTTACCTTTGACCTCATTTTGTAACCGAAAAGGGTTCATACCATCATTGGGAAGGGGGAGGAGCCACAAAATTTAAAAATATGTTACAAACTCACTAATCCCACTTGACTGTTCATAACTGTATATAACCATTTCAAATATTACAACACTGTAAGTGCTAGCTCTCTGCGTGCCCCCGTTAGATCCCCAAACTGTTCAATGAAATATTATGCAGACATTCCGTCCTTAATCTTTTATCATTTCACGACTTTTCCTTCCGCGCTCTGTGCGGGAGCATATAAAATCGCAGTGTGATTTATGCCGTTCCAATTTCATATTTCAATGAAATAAGTATAAATAAATTTTAACCAAGAGTCGAACATGAAGAAGAAGAAGGGCTGCGGAAATTGAGAAAGGTGGTGAGTGATGGTGGGAAGGAGGAGAAATAGGCAATGATTATACTAAATGCGCTCGCATTCTAACCAGAATTTAATCGATATTTCGAGTATACGAACTCGTATAGAAATGAATTCATTCCGAATATTCAATTACTCTGCATGCACTTAATGTTTCATTATGAGCAGTGAAGAAACAGCAGCAACAGCAACAGCAACAACTATAACATATTAAAGAATTTTTTTTTTCCGAAAAAATATTGAACAGTAAAAAGTATACATATCTATATATGTATGTATGTATGTATATTAAAATGTGATAATGAGAAGAGATTTAATGAAAACACTCGTACATGTGTGTGCATTAAAAGCTAGAAAAGCAAAATAATTGCAAACCAACAAGCAAAATTTTGCTCGTTCATTCCGTTCGTCCGTTCATGTTCTCAATCTACCTCCGACCTATCCCAAGACCCAAAATGTAAGCGCGGCGATGTTTGTGCCGCCACATCACCGTCGTCACTATGCCCGACACACGACACGGCCGCTTTTATTGTTTTTCTGTATCCATGTGTGCGTCGCTTACATAAGCATTTGTTTGAGTGTGAGTATTGGAGGATTGCGTAGCATACACATACACATACATATACAATTGTATGTACATACGACTATGTATGTCTGTATGTATATTTATTTAAGCTTTACATTTTATCGTTGCTGGCTGGCATTGCTACATTTAGACGTGTGGTTATTGTTGTTGTTTGTTGTAATAAAATATATTCCATTTAATTTTTTCGTTCGTTTTGATTGTATATTTGTTATTGTATAAGAGACGACGACGACGACGACGACGACTCACTCATTCACTGCTCGGCTCTACTCAGCTCAGCTCCACTCATTTCGAATAGAAATTAGGTTTTCGTTTTGTTTACCTGCTTCCTCAGACACTGATCCGCTCGTGTGCACATTCACACGTTCACTCTGAAGCTCGCTCTTGCCACACACACTGACAATGGGAACATATACATACATATAGTACTTCGGCTCTCACTCTTTTTTGTATATCTTGCGTGATACGAATATTTAACCCTCGACTAACTGAGTATATGTTTTCCTGAACTAAAAATTGCACTATTCACTGTAAAATTATATCATCTTTGTAGTAGAAGATAGACATGTACACACATAGGGTATACATATATAACTTAAGGGAGTTTCTGGTAGTGCGTTGGACTTCTACGCAGAGTGTCCGGGCACAGGCAAAATCAAAAAGGAGAAAACATTATTTTTCTACGCGGCACCACCTTTTGGCAGGTAATGGCAAACCTACAAGAGTAAAAATTGCCTATGAAAAGCTTTTCACTTCGCCGTTCGGATTCGGCATTAAACTGTAGGTCCCTTCCATTCATATACGAATATAACACGCACAACATGAGTGGATGCGAAAACTTCGGCCTAGGTCCTCCATGGGTTGTTGTGCCATTAAAAGTAAAAATTAAAAGAGTTTCTATTAACAAATTTTTTGCTAATGGTTAGTGTTTTCATAAATTACATTCATTGTATGTATTTGCAATACGTTTTAAATTGTATGTTTTTAATCCTGATTCGTTACCAGATCGTTACCTTTTTCTTCTAAGTTTTCAACAGCAAAGAAACACATCTTCTCCTAGGCCTGCACTTCTGATATGCCAACCAGCAGTCAACTTCTAGGGTATTGGGTGCATATCTTTTTTTTCTAACTTATCAACATATTGTGTGATGATATACATACTTACGTTGGAAAAGAAGGTAAAAAACCACAATTGGCTTGCAGGTTGCCATCCATTGAAAAATTGCTGAAAATGTAGAAAAATTCAAGCAAAACAACTGATTTAGAACACAGTGCACAGTGATTGTAAATATAAACAAATGGCTTGAAAAAACAATTTGCGAAATGGTATGGAATCATTGCAAGTCGTCAACGCAAACACAATTGGTGTACGACCAACGCCTCCCTTGTTCTTCATTAAAATCATACAAAATGATGAATAAAATATATTATAAATCATTAAAATATATCATTATTAGCAAACCAATTATGGTTTGAAGTACGATGCAATTTGGCGAACCACTTTAAACAATTCATTATCTTACTCTTGCGTCGAGCGATGCATCAAAATCCTTAATACCGTGGTCAGTTTGAGCGCTGTCATACTGAAATTATATGGAAACCTTAAAAAAATCACTAAAATGCAATAAAATCACTCAATCCTGGAAAATGGTATATGAGTGCAAACAAGCGAAAACGAGAGAGGTGGCAACCTGCAAGCCAACAAAGGTGGCAAATGCATTTTTACGCAATCTTGGAATACATGAAAAAAATATATTCATTATATGTTTGGAATTCTGTTTGGATTATGTAAATTGAATGAAAAAGCAGCACAGCTTAAAAATTGTCTGTGGATAAAAATGTTTAATTAATTTTTAATGAGCACAGTTTAAAAAAATACTGTTTTAATTTTCCAATTTATTAAGAAATATTATTTAGTTCAGCTTCAACTTATTTCAGCAAACACTGTGTTATTGCGTCTGTCTGTATATTAAAAGTGACAAATACTCTCTTGACGTCGATGTCAGTTGGAGTTAAGGTTGTTATGATACGATGCTGCTAGAAAGTCGAAATACAGCAGTGGTGGCAATCTGCAAGAATTTCACAGACGGCACTGTCATTTTGACAGCCCACCCTAATCACATACTGCCCTCATTTTCCAAATAAGTAAATAACTCCATGCCTACATTTGAGCAATTCGGTAAAGCAAGGGTTAAGTGTACTCGCTCATTTTCCTGAATGCATGTATGTACATATGTATGTATCTATGAATGTTCTTCGTTTTGGTTTAGTTTTCGGTTTTCAATTTAAAAATAGGTCAACAGCTGTAGATATTTCAAAATGTTTTCATTATATTTTACTTTTCATTTTATAATTGTATTTTTATTGTGCTACTTTATTTCGAGATTGCTCCTTCCCAAAGTTAGGCCAGAGAAGGGTAGGAGAGCGAGTGAGGGAGAGAGTAGAAGAGCGAAATGTGTGGCGTGACGTGACGTTGGGAATGTCTCGAGCATAAAATGTTGCAATATTTTCGTAAGCTTCTTCTTGAAGATACAACTTCAAGCCAATTGGAGACGCACACATTCTCACGCTCATACTTCAACTTTCGCAAGGAGATATCCAATGAGCACTTCATGAGCGTTTTACAAATACGACTACAAAATAATCACAAGTGAGACTTAAAAACTGGAAAAATATTAAGTAAGGAAAAATAAATGGGCTTTTCTTATTTTCTGTTTTGTAAATGAAAACGAAACCGAACAAGTTAGTTACATTGAATTTCAATATGTTGATGTATTCATCATCGTCGTTCTGTTGCCGCAGCCGCTGCTGTTACCATCGTCGCATATTTTCCGTAGATACTTGTCGTGTCTATCTATCTCGTTTCTGCGCACACACGCTCGCCACATACAGTTGTCGCTTACGCTCGTGACCTAGATTCCCTTATGTGTAATCAATGCAACATGTAGAGAGCTTTTTTATTATTATTATTACTTACTATTTTTTGTATTACTCGTGCTGTTTTCAGCTTTCCCCTGTGCTCTGTATTCGTCTGTCCCTCAACTGATCAACTGAGATATACGTATATGCATCCATACATACATATGTACATATATAATAAATACGTATGTACATACATATATATAATATGGTAGCTTTGATAATGCTGATTCCGTCACTGACGGAATCACCATTATTTTGACATTTCAACATACAAAATTACTGCTGTATTGTCGGCATTTTGCCGACTTTATTTGTCATGTACATGTGTATGTATGTACGTACATAGATATTTGTTTGGATACATGGATATATGTATGTACTAACATCTATAGTACATACATAGATGACATGTATGCATTTTCATTGATATTTTTTGTTGTTTTGATACATGCATATGTACATTTATACAGAAGTACTTACGATTCATACGAGTACATATGCACAAGAGCTTTCTTCCTGCACTTCCATGGTACACTTCCTTTCGTTTGATTTCTATGTTTTCACTCTGTTTGTGATCGACATCCAGCTCGCCCCATTACTAACTACTCCGTTCGCTTGTGGAATTTAACACGTTACAAACGATTGAAAGATTATTTAGAGAAAAGTGTCCACGGTGTGTTTTTTACTCAAAATGGAACGTTCCTTTGTTAGCTTTGTTCCACACCTCTGAAGTGGATAATAACTATTCAGTTATTTGATGCTGAAACATCTGAAAGAAAAACAAACAGTTACACACCATTGAGAAGTTAAAACATGGTTTTTATGTTGTTAGACTCCTTCAGTATCAATTATTTGCAGGGCGAAATTTGCAGATGTGGAGACTCTCTCGTTGCTGGGTGGTTAGCGTAACACTTATCTGAAACGGTTCTCCACAAATAACAGTCCAACGGAGTCAGATCGCAACTGCGTGGTGGGCAATGCAAATACATCACCAAGATGGTGAATTTCAAAGAAAATCGCGGTTGATAACGCACGCAAAAAATCGATTGTTGCCCGGCTTGGAGAGCCATTTTGCTAGAACCAAAATTTGTCCAAGTTCTAAAATAGTTGTTTACTATACCCAGTGTGTTTTAATCCATTAATCTCTACTTGGATAACTCCAGCCATTGAGTTGGTTACAATAAATGGAATTCTTTGTATACATACCATACATGTATTTATAAATTGTTACGAAAAAGATTAGGTTTTTTTTTCATAAATCACACTGATTCAGTTTTCCTGCACTACTATTAATTATTCACTTAGCGGTGTTAATAAAAAATAAATCGTCCGATCGATATTAGTATGTACTATGTACGTAGTATGGTAAGATCTTCAAAGCTAACTTGCATTTCCGAATCCAGTTGTTTCCCTTCAATATCGCATAGTTTGATATTGTCGATTGGAAGGATTTCTGCTTGGAAGACACTGCATGTGTCAGGTAATATAAAAGACTCCTTCCTGTTAAGTAATTCCGAGTAAAGTCCACTTCCATTCGTGAACCTTAGTGAATATGGTGATTTCATCATCGCTTAACTCTCTCTGTTGAGATACAGAAATGTCAAAAGTGAAATCGTAGTGTGAAGTTTGTAGTCCGATGCTTTCAGAACTGAGCATTGCCCAGGATTTCAGGATTGCCGCATGTAAAAGATGGTTTACTTAAGCAAAGTGAATTCCCTGAGTCTGAGAACTTCTTTTACAGCAACGCTCTTTATGTAAGAGATAAAGCATCATTTCTAGACCTGTTTTCGATGCGGCAATTACTGCACCAACTGGTCTATTGCAGCAAACGTAGCTCCTTGCTACCAGAGCATGGGCACGTAGAAAATAATTGGAATAAGAAAATGTTTCAAAAATAAAATACGAGCGAATGATGCCCGTAAGAAAGAAACTTTCGGTAATGTGAAATTTGCTCAAAACTTTATTCACAATGTCGTTGTTTTTTTTTATTGCACTAAACATTTTTTGTTTGGTTTCATTGAACCTTTTTACCATAAAACATTCACTATGCAAGTGTTTTTTAAATTGTTTTTAATTGGTTTTATTATTGATGAGGAATGATTTTTTACATATTATTCGTTATTTCAGACACAAAATTTTGTTGTTTTTGATTAGCTATGGGTACAAAAAAAAAGTGGGGTAATACTTCTTATTGAGCGTACTGTGTCAAAGACTGAGGCCCATCGTCAACTAACTGATTGGACCTTATGTGGCGTAGGCCGAGCCTTTCGCATCTACACGTGTTATATATTTGTACATGAATGGAAGGGACCTACAGTTGTATGCCGAATCCGAACGGAGAAGTGAAAAGCTTTTCGTAGGTAATTTTTACATTGTAGGTTTGCCATTGCCAGCCAAGAGGTGGGCCATGTAGAAAAATAGTTTTTTACTTTTTTTAATTTTACCTGTGCCGAGATTTGAACCTCGGACACTCGCCGTAGCCGACCAACGCATCACCAACTGCGTCAAAAGCTTCAGGCCATGTAAATCCACCATCGACCAGATATTCACAATACACTAATGCTGAAAAAGACCCGAGAAAAGCAGATCGACACTTACCATCTATTCGTCGATTATAATGCCGCCTTTGACAGCACAATTAGGGATACCTTGTATGCCGGAAAGTCTGGTTTTGGTTTCCTTGCAAAGCTCATTAGTCTTTGTAAAATAACACTAACCAACAACACCAGCGTGGTGATAATTTGGTCAGGCCTCTCCGCCCATTTGATACCAAAAGAGGTTTCAGAGAAGGTGATTCCCTATCGAGAGACTTCTATGGCATACGCTCTCCATGGGCTGTCGCGCCATTAAATGAAGAAGAAGCCACACTGATAAGGTGCTATCAATTTTTTGACGATGGGCTTCAGTCCTTCGCACAGTACGCTCGGTATAACCTTATATGCGATATTAAGAAGTCTTAATCCACAGTAGTTGGCGTAGATCGTGGAATCACCTTTCTTGTGGATTGGACAGAGTTCGTTAAAGTTCTAATCACTTGGCATGTTTTCATGTGACTATCTCTGCATAGAAGCTCGTGCAGCCGTTTTTGAGCTCTTCGCCTCCAGCCTTAAACCACACTGTTAAGACTTTCTCTTAGTCGGGCGGCGGTACTTCAACGCCGTTAGTGGTTGGGGTTTCCGGAGAAGTGCTCCCTCCATGATACCCTGTATAGCTGCCACCAGATATCTGTCTTCGTCATTGCATGAGGAGGCCCCGGTCTTGAAACCGTTAGTCAGGCATCTAATTTTTTCGAAGAATTTTCGGACCTTATTCCTTTCTCTCTGCTTATTTTTTCTTTCTCCTGAAAAGACGTTTCTTCTCACTCTTCAGCTCTCTATATCGTTCCTTAACAGCTCGAGTGGCAAGAGTAACAGTCGACTGACGAAAGCTTCGCCTGTCCGTTGTGATTGTAGCTTTTCGACATCCAGCTTTCTCTGTGTGCCTATCTGTCGATTTGATGTCTTCTGTCGATCGCAACGTGATCAATTTGGTTTCATGTGTTTTGATCCGGGGACAGCCAAGTGACTATGGATATGAAGATGTTGGGATTTGGTCTTACTAACTGTCATGTTCCGTGTCGCGTCGAAGTAACTGAGGCTCATTCCTTTTTTCGGAGGTTTCGTCGGAGGTACTGCGTTTTCCGATCGTCGGACTAAAGGGACTCCAAACACGATTTTTATAAAGTGGCGGAGATAGTGCTCATAAGGTTTGTCGAGGAGTTCCTAGACGTTGTCTTTGATCGCGCAGACGTCATCCGTTGGGGCATGGGCACAAATTAGGCTTGATATTAAAGGATTTTGCCTTAATGCGGATAGTGGCACATGGTGCTCTTTTGGGGCAAGCCTGTCTCGCCCATCGTATTTCCGGTATAGAGCCGACTTCAGCTCGATATATCTCGAGGACATCTACCAGCTGATAAAGGCACCTTCCCTGTAGAATGTTCGGGCATTCCATGTGCATATCCGTAAATCATTGTCTTTTGGGCGTGTGTTGAGATCGTCAACATTAGGGGGTTTCCTTATCCGAGGCTTTTTTTTTGAGGATTCATTGGGATTATTTCTAATGTGGTCGGTTCCAAACCTGTTTGAACACTGTCCCGAATTTTACCTTCATCTTCGACAGAAACTACAAATACTTTGTCTAATTGCTGGCATAAATTAAACAAGCTGAAAATTTTGCGTGATATTTTAAATCGACAAGTGAGTGGCAAAATGTTTTTTTCAGTTTGAAAGAACAATTCTGTTAAAACAAAACTACAGAGGTCTTGGTTAGGTAAACATTTGATTGCAAGTAAAAGATGCAAATTTGTAAATTTAAAGTAATATCTGCTAAATCAAAAATCTACGGAACTTCAAAAAGTGGACTCTGATTTTCATAAAATATAACATTCAATAAAAACAAATTCAGTCCTGCGAAAATAATACGAAATATGCTAACCAAAGGTGAACTGAACAACGACGATGAATAACAAAAACAACGCCAAAACGGATGTTGCAGTTTAACTTTTATTGCGGCATTGATTTCTTGTTTTATTGGATTCAGTTGAGGATATCGAAAGGGATATGAGAAGGTTTACACATTCATGATTCCACAGAGAGCGCTGTTGGAAAATGTATAAAACAAACAAGAGAATGTATAATAAAGTACGCGCTAGTTCACTTTCGCTGTTGCCTGCCGCTTGGTTACATAATGTTTTAGCAAACAGAACTTTCTAAATGTGGGGGGTGGGGGCTGACCATCGCAGTCGTCGTCCCTTACACTTGCTTCTATCTGAACGTTAGCTCTAAATGTTGAAGAAGCACAACACAAATTGGATTATCCTATATTGTTGTCGATGGTCGAAGGCTGTTTCAGCGAGCGAGCGAACGAGAGGGTGGGTGGCTGTACATTGGTTGTAAACTCGTGAAATGTTTGTTGCGTGCAACCGTATGTGTTGTCCCAGTTTCCGTTCTGTCCTTGACCTACTCCACTCAATATCGAAAACACTACATCAAAGTTTGAAATCGCGTTCGTCGTGTTGTCGTCGTTGCTGTAAGAAAAAAAAAAAAACAATTCGATCAAATGCTAATACTTAATAGGCTGAGAAAATAGAGTGCGAAAGAGAAAGAGTGCATTGTGGTCGCGTGAACAGCGCGTGCTTCATGAAGGCGCGAAAGAGTTAGCTACTGCGCTACTGTTGCGGGAGGGACGGTGTTGTGAATGTGAAATAAAATATAATAAATTTCGCAAGAAAGCTAAGAAAACAACCAACGTGCCATATTAGAAAAGCTTTCGAGTTTCTTCTCTTGAGAGTATAATTATTTTGCAGAAGTGTTTACTATTATTACTCATACGCACGTAATTTCTCACTCTCACCGTCTTCGTCAGTTATTTGCTCTCGCTCTGCGAAGTTTTCAGCTGCTGCTCTGAGCTGCGACGACGTCAACTTCGGCGTTTTCGTCACTGTCCAATTCAAGTTTCTTTATTTCGCTCTGTTCATACTTTTGTGTATGAGTGTGTGCTTCATGTGCATTGGCATACACGTGTATTTGTGAAAGCCATACGTACAAACACACACACACTTACTCACTCATACAATTTTGAATATTTGTAAACAATACGCTTGACCTAAATTACAGTTTCTTGTTTGAGCAAAATAAAAAATTTGAGCTTTTTAATTTTATTTCGCTTTTTTCGTTAAATTCTCGTCGATTGACAGCGATGCATTGAAATGCACAATCCATCCGACATGCCTGCTGCTTGATACGACTCTCCTTATTCCCTTCAGGCAGCTTTGGAACATAATGCTATTGTTATTGAGCTTAACATTCCTTAATGTTCGTTGTTTTGGATCCTATTTGGAGCCTTATTTTGTAAGAACTTAAGAAGTCGCAATATTTGTGTATTCGGTATTTGCGTGAATACTTGCAGATTTTACCCTTTTAAGTTACACATTTCCGCGTACATTTATTCCAGTTTTATGATTAAAGTTTCTTATTGTTCTGGTCCAGCCATACACTTCCCAACAATACCAAACTTAAAAAGAGAAAACGTTTTTTGCTCACCTTTAGTTTGGAAAATCAATGGCTTTTAAAAAAAGTTAAGGAAAAGTCTGCAGTCAAATCGCACTAAAAATAAGAATTTTGTTAACCCAACTACCGAGTGCAAAATTTAAAAAAAAAAACCAAGAAAATCACACGAAGTACACAAAAGTGGAGCGCAATGAATTGAGGAAATTGGTATTTTTGTATTATATTTTTTGAAGTAAAGCTTGACATATCTCGTAAGGTTATGAATAAGGTTATGAATCCAAATTTTACAATTTTTTTCTTTATAAGTATTTATGTAAATGAATACGATGCACAAAATAAATTTTAATAGTAGCTCAGTTTTGAATGTCATCACTTCGTTTTGTACTTACGTTTTTTAAGAATTTACATCAATTGGCCCTCTTTGACGACAGATTCACTGTCGTCAAACACTGTAGGTCCCTTCCATTCATGTATAAATATAAACAAGCCACTGAAGTAGAAGAAGTGCTAGTTAAATAAAAAATATTGCATTCTAGAAATCTCCAACACATCGTAAAAATGTGGGCTTTGACTTAAAAACCCGATTTTCAGAGATATCACTATGTTTGTGCCCATAATTATTCTCTGATTTTAAAGATTTATGTTTCACTTGAAAGAAATGATATAGATAGATGCTTATTTTTAACGGGATATACATATGAAAATACATATCATATTATATACCATATTAAATAGAAAGAGTTGAGTACTAACGCTAAAAACCGCGAAGGTTTTGATTTTTACCGTTTATACCCATATTGTATCAATTTAAGCATCTATTTTATTTAACGTTATACTAATATATGTATGTTCATACTGCACATACATGTACATATGTATGTATATGTAAATACAGTCGTGTCTGGATATAGTGAAGTAATTACTGCAAGGACTGGTGTTCACAGTATCCGGTTGTTCACTATATCAAGGTCGACATTTTTTGTTCCAAACCTCGTTTTATTTGCTCAAAATACACATTTGTGTTACGAAAATAGAAATGTACGTATGCTTATTCAAGAATTAGCGAATAGATGTTTGATTCTTGCGTTCAGAAATTGAGTTTAGAACTGCTTTTTCGCAAAGACTTCGCAGTGCTAGTATACCAGCATAATCAGAAGTGTTGGCCCCAGCCCATGCGATAGCCCTATCGAAACTTTCAATAGCCGCAGTAGCTTTTTCGAGATTTGTGATCTGTATTTCGCCTTGGTCGCCATCATCAGATTCTGCAATATTCTCGGCATCTTTCTCAAAATAATGCAGTTCGTCGTCTTCGGCTGTATTCCATTTTAAATACTCCATTTTGCCCACCTCAGTTTCAGACTAGTAATTATCCTGTCTCCTCTTCTACTTATATAAGCATAGGTACATGGAAACTTTTTAAGTTACCTAAGGACGTCTTTCTTTTTTAGGAGTGGTATTTAAGAAAGAAAATTATCGTCCCGGAGCTGTGTCTGTACATTTCGATAAATTTATAATTGACGAAGTAAAGGTACATATTACAGTAGTCTCAACAAGAAAGCAATCGGCTTAGAGCACTGACAAAATTAAGGTATCTTAAAAAAAAGCCCACAGCATCTTGAAATGATTAATTATTCATTGCGTAAATATATTAATATGGCGTCCAGTCGCCACCATTCTTTGTAATTTCATTACAACGGAAATGCATGCTATCGACTAATTTTTCAGCATATGACCGTGCTAAACTTCGCCATATTACCCTAAGAAGCCGTTTCAAATGATTTATTGAACGTATCTTTTCTCCATGTAGTTTTAACTTCATAAGAGCTGAAACATTTTCGATCGGATTCGCAACTGGCGACTGTGAGGGCCATTCCAATGAAGTTATGCCGTTTTCCTCTTTCCAACTGCTACACAAGCGACTGCGATGTTTTGGATCGTTGTCCTCTTGAAGAACCCAATCTCGGCTTCCTGCCCCAAACCACATATCCGTTGATGACAGAAGTCCACGACGGTATATCGTGGTCATGAAGTTGGCATCCAAATTCCTCGTGAACATGATTAATTTGCCAAATCCTTGTTTTGTGAAGCATCCCCAACCATGAACTTTCCTGGATGTTTCACTGATCGCATCTTACCGTCTTTAGTGGACCAAGCACGCTTAATAGTGTTTGTCATCCAAAAGGAGGATTCGTCTGTGAACACCACCACTTGGCTCCAATCGTCATCCACATGTTCAGTTGCCCACTCTTTTCGTTTTTTTATTTGCTTTGCAGTTAGTAAGGGTTGTTCCTCGAAATTGAATCTGAAACTCCCTCAAACGGTTTCTTATTGTATTCAGAGAGACATTTATGCCCTTTCGAGCCAATTTTTTTTTAGCAGCTTTCAAGGATATGGCTAGATTAGCTTCGAAAATCTTCTTTATAACCAAGTCCTCCTGTTTTTGCACCAAAAAGTGTTGGTTCCAATGCTGGACAAACGCCTTCGACTTTTTAAAGCACTCAAGCACAGATGTCCCACATCTTGGGACCTTTTGGATGGGAACAAAGAAAGACTGCCTTAAAACGTTTCGCGTATACGGAACTCATATCTTAAATATGCTCTTGAGACGAAAGCGTATAATGGACTGTTTCTACAATTGCATTTCGAAATTAACAATGAAATCAAGTTTTTTGAAAATCAAGGCCTACTTGATATTCAAATTATTTCATGCGAAAAAGCCGATTGCTTTCTTCTTGAAAGTACTGTATATATAGAAATTGAGTAATGTATAATAGACGAGTGGGGTGGAGTTTCGTTGAATTTCCTTTCCTTTCATGCATTGTCATTAAAATGGCTCATATCAAAAATGAAACATTTTGGCAAGACAGTATTGTTGCTATAAACCCTAATGCCTAACCAAAATTTGTTAAATAGATCTAATATAAAATCGTTTCTCACAATAAAAATGAATCCTATTTAAGTATTATAAGTACTTGTGTAAGATCCCGATGCAAAAGATCGGAGAAAATTTAATTATTTAGTTTGAAAAATCCAATATGGAAAATATATTTTTCGACGTTTAAGCTGTCAACCGAAAGGTATTTTTATACCTTTTCCACCTATGTTCGGGTGCCGGGTGATTTCTGCGCAGAATTACGTGGCACATCGATTTGAAGTACCCACTGAGCAATATCTGACCTTAGTGCGTCGATTTGCTCTGAAATACCAGGTGTTCCGTGCATTTCTATAAGCGTAAAGTGTCACATTACGAGTATATTGGCAAAATTCTATATCGCTCATACGGCAAAAAAGTTTTCTTTTCAAATCTACACACACTGATTTTTTATTCCACCATTCAAGTAATTTTCGTACTACCTATACATACGAGTACATATTCAACAAAAATGTTGGTATCAATAAATATCGGGTGTTTTTTTTAGAAGCGGATAACTTTAAATTTAAATAAAACACAGAAAACTGTGTTTACATCATATCCATAAAATTGGTTTTAATTTAAAGATAAATTTTTGTACATTAATGTTTGTATATGATTTCGGGCATGTGGCCGCCGCGACTGGCGCGTACATGACGTAATCTGGAGGTCCAATTTTCACACACTCTTCGCAGTAAATCAGGCTGCATTTCGACGATAGCGCGTCCAATGTTGGCTTCCAACTGCTCAATCGAGGTGGTTTCGTGAAATTAATCGTTCGTCAAATTTCTCTCAGTAAATTAATAGTATCGCGCGCTATGCAATAATAATAATAGCAATGTTATAATCGCCAACTCGTTTAACATGCGCGAATAAAACGATTAAGTTATTAAACCTCTTCTACATTTTATTGCCATTCACAATGAAATGCCATTGGCAACTGGAGCGGATCTTTCAGCACATGACCATGAACATTTGGTTTTTTTTATTATAGGAGTGAAATCGTCCTTGCGTAATACCGATAAGATTTTTAATTTAATTTTTGGCACAGTTTTCTCCGGTGGATATTTGAACACATTTAGTTACTTTTTTAGGTTTTATCTAACTGTTCTTTTCCTTTCATTGTTGGTAGTTCAGAGTAGGGCTGTTGTAGGGATGGAGAAACAAGGGACGATAAACAATATTCTAGCTATCCACTAGCTTTTGCTGTTAAGGGAGTTGCACAGGTTTACAATATATGTTTTTCTGTAGTTGTAGGTGCATATTTAGAATCTGCAGTCAATTTTTCGTAACCAAGTAATGAAAAGTTCTGATCACTTTTAAGAATTTTATTTTTAAATCCAATAATACATTTTATACCAACAATATCTTATGAAAAGCACGGCCTGCGTTTCATGCAGTTTACAAGATTTCCTAAAGTAAAGCTAAAAAGTTTTGACTTTTTAGACACTTAAGAAAGAAAAATAAATACTCTAGTTCCTCATAGAAAAATTCAAACTATATGTCAAGAAGCTAATTCTGCCCTAGTTTTCCTACTTTTTGAATATGAATATGTATTCAAAAAGTAGTAATTTTGTACTTTTTTCATTACTTTCATTGGGCCAAAAATATTAACGATCTGGCCATTGCAGGCCTTCCTACCTTCCATACGATTGAAATCGTAAAAATTGAGAAACTAAAAAAAGTTTATCTTTGTTGTCGAAAATGTATTAAAATTTCTTTATTCGAAAAATAAATCATCTGAAACGTTTGAATCTTTGTTTCCAAATGCAAAGGTCTCAAAATGATGATCTGATAGCGAAAAACGGACTGCGGAGTACCGTGTAAACATGTTTTGTTTGCTCGTGCCCAAAACGGTGTAAACCTGTGCGAGGAGCGAGTGGCGCGATACTATCGTAACTGATACTATCTTTGGAAAATAGGTACGATTCCTTAAACGTTTGTTAAAGAATAAATAAATTAAAATAAAATACCTAAAATAACAGCAGAAATCCATTTTTGACTCCCGATTTCTACATATCTGCTTACCTGTATGGGAGCTGGTCCTGAGGCTACTGGAACTCCAGTCTAGCACTCATTGCCTAGGCCACTGAGGTTAAAATCTCATTGCTACAGGCATCAATTAGTGGAAAGTTCATATATTTTACTATTATTATTCTTGAGCTATAAATATTAAATATTTCTCAATATTTATTGATTTAAACAATGTATTTTTTTTGTATTTATTGTTTCAGCTGTTAGAGCGGATCGAATGCGAGGCGGAAGGAATAAATTTGGACCCATGTACAAAAGGGATCGAGCGCGGAAATTGCAGGTGATGCGCCAAAGACAACTCGCCCTTCAAGCTCTGCGTACGACGATTGGTTCGGTTGATATGAAGCCAACGCCTCTGTTGCCGGGCTATCAACAAGCATATCCAAATATGAATATTAAGCAAGAAATTCAAATACCTCAGGTACGGATATCTACAGATAGCGCCGCATATTTACTCCCTGAAGCTTTCTGAACAATTGGATCGTCTCATTGTGCGATGTCACACCTACACAAATTATGCTTGATTTCATAATTCTATGATAAAATGTTCATATGTGGACAGTCGATTCTCTAATTTCGACCAATTACCAATTGTATTTTTAATACGTATGTGTATGTGATATGTATAACTATCAAGATATTACAAACGAAATAATCTGCGATAACCGATACTCTTCAATTTAAAAAAATAATTAGGTTGGTGCAATATCCTTTAAATGCTACACGTGAACGGATATGAACCGAAATTCAAACATTTAATTAATTTTGAAAATCCGTTAATGCAATTAAGTATTACAAAAGTAATCACTGCTTAATATATGATACATTAGAGTTAGAGTGGATCGACATACAGAGGCCTTTTGTAACACCCATTGTGACATCGGTTTTTGCGATGCTTGTGCTGTACGAAATATCGGCATCATTCCTCATCGAGATCATGACTCACCTTACCGACCTTGGCAATATTGTACTTCTCTAACCACATGAGCCGAAACTTGTGGTAGAAGGCAGCAGCTAACAGATATGACATTCTTAGTTATATGGTAGTTAACGGACTTCAGTTAACAGTTTTGGAATTTAACTTAAAAGTTTATCATTAACCAAAAATTTAACGTCCTTGATGATTTGTGGCCAGTTCAAAAATACTAAGCACCTACTGTACCTACATAAAAAAATTATTTTTTTTTCCTTGAGCATAGAAAGCATTTCATTGAGCGTTGCATGGATTAATGTTTTACGTAGCAGAAATCAATTATGTACATATAATATATTCTCATAAATCACTGTGACCTTGACATTGACCCGCATAATTTCGCCGGTTGAACGTTGGTCGGTGATCTGGTACATATCAAAGCTTTTAGTTCATTCGATTTGTTTTCATATTTATGGAAAATAATATTTGATATGCAAATATATGAATGCTTCTTTCTATATGCACATTGCAGGTATCATCACTTACGCAATCGCCCGATGCATCGCCCAGCCCAATTGCAATCGCGCTTGGACAAGTGAATGCCAGCGCAGGTGTGATAGCAACTCCAATGAATGGAAGCAGCAATGCTGGCGGAGGTGGTGGTAACAGCAGTGGCGGTAGCAATAATAGCAACAACAATACCAACAGCGACAGCATTAACCGCGGTGGTGTCACCAGCAATTGCCATGACACCGGAACAGGATCTCTGCAAAACTCAGCCGAATCTAAAATGTGGTACGTTGGAGGAACGCTGTTTTAGAATAATATTTCGCCAACTAAGTAACAATACAAATAACTACGAATGTTTTAAAAAATTTAAGAACAAAGGTTTTCATGGATCTTAAAACATTGTTCAAAAAAAAAAAAAATTATTTAATACATTCTTGCATTTGACTAGTAGTTTTCAAAAATTAAACTAAAAAATTTTGGGGAATAGATTGGTAAAAGATCAGTCTCTGGGAAAATCATGAAATTCTTATATAAGGTATTTGAAAAATAGAAATGGAATTTTGAAAAATAGAAAACAAAGCCTTTGTCGCTATAAATTGTAAAATAATTGAAATGTAAAATTATCTCGGACCCTTGAATCAATAATTTGGCCAGCTTTTACGAGCAGTAGTAGTAGTCTATCCATTAGCAATATAAGATTGAAGATAATATAAGTCAAGTTAGAATTCGATATCGTAGAATTGCAAAAAGAAAATATAATATATTTAAATATTGAAAAATTAACGTGTGTTGCGTACGCCTCTCTCGCAGTTGGTGAAATATTTTTGCAGCGTTTGTCGCACCCTGCGATGTTTTTAATCATTCTTATAATTCTCTTTGTGACTTGCTCGTTTAAGCTTCGATTCGGGAACGCATCCCTCAAGTACCGCCGACTCCATAATGGAACCACTGAGGTAAGTAAAACCACATCCATCAAATAAACGTGTAAGCATTTCAGTATACTATATATATACAGGGTGTCACCGATGATAAGGGATTTCGTGCAATCGATTGACGATAGAGAATGGCAGACGCAACTTTTTGCGTTGTTGCAGAAACAAACGTACAATCAAGTTGAAGTAGATCTCTTCGAACTGATGTGTAAAGTATTGGATCAGAATCTGTTTTCACAAGTAGATTGGGCTAGAAATACAGTGTTCTTCAAAGATCTTAAGGTAAGAATCAGCAGCAGCAACAGCAAGAAGAACAAAATATTCAAAAGTCGAAATATCACCTCTGCGACCAATGATAATAATAATAATAATAAAAATATCGGAGTAAAAATAAGCATGCGAATGACAAAATTACAAAAAGTAGACTTATAATTGACACAAATCAAAAATAATATCTATGTATGGATCTTTATTACATTAATATTTGTGCGTTAAGCTCGAAGCCATAAACGCGTCGACTTGCTCAGCCTTTGTTCAGACCTTTGCTGTACGTTCGACATGTATTATGTAAAAACAGACTCGCGCACAGCGCAGCACAGCAACTCTCTGAATGGATTTGCGACGCAGCTCAAATCTGAATTAAGTTTCGATTTCGTTTGCTAGCTGACCTACTTAACAACCAAAGTTGAACGAAGCTATGTATATTGTATATGAAAACTCAAGCTCATGACGCAACAACAAGCAACACAGCTAAGCATTGCATTGCACAAAGGTTTATCAAATATACCTACACATAAATATGTACATAGAAACGTACGCCTATTGGAGCCGTTTATGTATGCGTGTTTCTGCAGTAAGACAGGCTCTCTGTCGCTCTCTTTTGTCACTCTGTAGATTCTCTCTTTTATCTATGAAAGTGTGATCACATGAAAAGTGAGAGAGTGAGGCGATATAGCTTTTGCATTAAATATGAGCTTTTTAATCCAAATTTGTAATGTAAGCACAAATTTCACCAGTAGACAAAACAATTTAGTAAAATTAATTGTATGTAAGAATTAAAGTAGAAGATGTTACTAGTCGCTTTAAGTCGCATCACATCGACTCTACAATGCATTCACATGTGAATGTAAGCTCATCAGCTTAGAGACGAGCATCAATAAAGTAACACAGAAAGTTGTAAGTTTTCTGTAGGATGTATGTATGTACATGGATCAGAATTTAGTTAGACCGTTTGCTTGAAAAAAATACCTTATCATATTTTTTTTCGAATAATCTCCGAACTTTTCTATTATTTTGATCATCATCCCTAAACGATTTAAAATTTTTTGCTAACTTTCAAACTCTATCTATTTAGCCTATAACTACTATAACCACAACTGGAAGAAAAACATTTCATTCGAGATTTATTATAAAAAATAAAGAGATTATTTCCATTCTCTAAAATCTCTTGACTTAGTTCCTAATAACCATCTCAGACATCAATGCAACGATATACTTAAAAGAAAATTGGCACAACACATACAACGGCGTCTCAGCCATTTTATCTTCTTCCAGATTAGTTTGTAGATATAATTTTCCACAAGATTGGTATTGTTCACAAAATACCAGGTTTTAGATTAGATTTGAAAGTGGGCTGGAAGGATATAGATCTTCCAGAGCACTCAGTCTTTTGGACCTTTGCACTTTGCTTAGATAGAGGAAATAGAGAAGAGAAAAATAGAAAAGGGGAAAAGGAAAGAAGAAATATTACACCCCACTAAATTTCTTTGTCTCTTTAATACCACTAAGAAGATCAGGTAGGGAAAATACCAGAAGTTTCCATGTCTATTCAATTTATGACCTTAGCCCTAACCAATCCATGCTAGATTCATTTTTTGCCAAGGCATCGATTATGTGTTTCTACATAGGGCCAATGTGTCTTTTGAAAAATACATCAATATCACTTTCCACATTAAGAAGGAAGCCCTCTTTGCTTTGGAGGTACCCATCTTAAGTATTGCTTGTGATGTAGTTACTATCCAGGATCACCTCCAGTTATTTAATTATTTATAAGTGAATCCCAATCCATTTGTTATGCATTGGTTATGAACAAGGAATATAAGGAATTTCATGCTCTAAAAACTCAAAAATATACACAAATAACATACTATGTACACTACAAAAAAACACCTAAAATATGCAATTAGAAACAATTTATTTTCAATTAAAAAAACATTAAACATTAAAGACAAATCATTTTAAAATATAAACTAAGTTTATAAATATAAATTATATTGTTGTAAACTATACAAATATTTCTTATGTTTTCAAATACAAACTTTTCGAATTGGGTACATTTTTATGTGGTCGCTGTGGCGTAGTGGTAGTGCGTTGGACTGCTGCGCAGAGTTTCCGGGGTTCGAATCTCGGCACAGGCAAAATAAAAAAAAAGTAGAAAAAATAATTTTTCTACACGGCACCACCTCTTCGCAGGCAATGGCAAACCTACAAGAGTAAAAATTGCTATGAACAGCTTTCCACTTCGCCGTTCGGATCCGGCATTAAACTGTAGGTCCCTTCCATTCATGTACAAATATAAGACGCACAACATGAGTGGATGCGAAAAAAGCTCGGCCTAGGCCCTCCATGGGCTGTTGTGCCATTAAAAGTAAAGTAAAAGTAAGTACATTTTTATACCCCACACACTCTGTGTACAGGTTGTATTAGTTTTAGACGAATATCGGTTGTTTGTAGCGCCCATTAATTGTACATAATAATATAAATCATCAGTGTGAACCGAGTCGATTTAGCCAAGTCGGCGGCCTTATCTTTACACGATAACTCGAGTAAAACTTACGCTATCTCAATCTAACTTGGTACAGAAATTTGTTATTGTCAGGAAGAGGTTAAGTTCTGAAATGACAAACTCGGGCAACTGGGCGTGGTACCTTCCATACATGTGAACTTTTCAAAGAGTGATATTGAACTCAAATTAAAAAAAAAAAAAACTTGATACACATCAATGAAATAATTTCTTGAGCAACTGTTCTGAAAATTGGCTACTTTGGACAAAATCCACTCCCTACTTTCTGCACAAGTGAAATAGTCAAAGGGCAATATTAAAGAAAATAGCGAAGAAAAAAATAGTCGGAAAATTATCATCATTGGGTATTAATCACGCCTGCCTCCCATAAAAATGAAATCTTTACAGAACAATACAAAAGAGCGATTCAAATACAATCAGTTTCCGAAAATAAGAAAAAACATGCATTTATTGCGAGTTATGTAAGAAATTTCATGATTTGCAAGTCTCTGTACTTTTCCAATGTGATTTTGGTTGCTTTTTTTACCTATCGGATTCCACCAGTCGAGGGCCTGATGATTGTGGTATACATTTCGTGACAGTCCCCATCTTTTCCCAAAGCTCCTTTGAAGATATAGTATGCAGCCAGTCTCTTCTTTTCGTTCTCTCCTCGATGTTCCTTCTCCAATTTAGTATATAACCCAGAATGGTAACGAGGTACCTTGTTTCGAAAAAGAGAGCTTTCAATGTAACAACACCGTCTCCTTAATATTATCTCTTTCTTTTGGAAGGAAAAATAAAATTTCATAAATATCGCAAAAACTAATATAAGTATTGCATGAAATTTAGTGTGAGGTAATCTGATAAATTTATAATTTTGCTTTGTAAAAATTATCCAAATTCAATAATATAGTGCCTATATGCGGCACTATAAACATTCTAATAAAAACCAAAAAAGTGCAAACGTGTAGACAAATATTTGACTCCATTTAAGGTAGTTATGCTTTCTGTGTGACACTCACAATGATTATAGTTAAATACGTATTTCCGATCCGAAAGTCAAAACTTAATATATGAAAGGATTACTGTAATACAAAAAGCAAACAATATAGAACGTTTGTTCTTTGAGAGAACACTTTCTCAGGATAAAAGTGAATCTAAAAGTTCTTAATAAAATACTATTGAAAGTTAAAGTGTACTATAATTTTGGCACAACTAACCACAAAGCCTTTCGAAAAATAATCCATATTTTTTATTATGTATTACAGTAAACCTTTTTATTTTTCACATGAATATAAAATAAAATATACTGTAAAATATTGCAATTAAATGCAACCGTGTGATCCTAACGTAGTCAGAAAATAACTTTCGTTCAAACTCAACCACATGAAATCCCGTTAGATTTGCACATGAAAATTCTGTTAGATTTGATTCTGATACATTTGAACAGTAAGTTGAAGTGAAGTGCTGACTACGGTAAGACAATTTCTTTTCTCTTCTTTGTAAATTATGTATAAGTAATGAATTGTAATGAATTTTTATCTTAGAAATAAACAGTTGCCAGTTACAGTTACTATCTGTTCTACTTCGAACTTTACTTCGACACGGCTGTCTTGCGGTCGCATCTCTTTTTCGTAATTGCATTTGTGTCTCGCTGCATCTTTATATCGTACGCACATGCGTAGAACGCCGCCAAGAAGAAGTCCCCGTTTGCAACAAGCGGAGCTTCTGCAAACAATGGATACAGACACAAAGGATATTACGAACATCGGTTCATCCTCTGCTCGGATTGCCACCAATGCCGCCGCCACGAGCGATTCTGCCGCCACGTACAGTTTTGCCGCCACGTACAGTTTTGCCGCCACGTACAGTTCTGCCGACACTTACAATTCTTCCGCCGCCAGCAATTCTGCCGCCACATTAAATGTTTTTGCACCAACTAATTCTGCCGCCACAGCCAACGCTGCCAGTGCTAATACTTCCACGTTATTTAATTACACTGATCTCATGAATTCTGCCACCATGTCTTCTGCTGCTGTCGTGGGTGCTTCTGCTGCTCCCTCTGCCAACGTCGGCGCTACTGCCGATAATTTACCTGCTCAACATTTAGGGTCCTATGCGGATGTAATTAATCAGCAAATGAAGTTGTTCAACGCCATGCAAGAACAAATAACCGCACTTACGAGTCAGATACACGAAATGCGATCACAATTTAATACAAGTAGCACGCAAAATGATACGCCATCGTCAACGAAAAATCGCCCCAATAAAGAGCGTATATTTTTCAACGAAATGCCAACACCCGATAATCGATGAAGCCAAATTGTTGTCGCTTCTGCCGCGGAGGCTGCGCCGAGTCAAAATGTTACATTTGCTACTGCGAACGGCATTTTTGATTCTACTTCACATTGTCGTCAATCGCCATTGCCTACGCCTGCAACCTTCATTTCTTCACCGCCAACTAGTATGTCTATGCGAAAACTATATGATTTGCCAGAATTTAGAGGCGTCGCTGAAGATTGGCCATTATTTTATAACACATTTTTACATTCTACGACTGCGTACGGTTATGGTAATTTAGAGAATAACCAACGCCTGCAAAGGTGTCTCAAAGGAGAAGCAAGAGACGTGGTAAAATCATTTTTAATTCACCCAAATAATGTAAATGCTGTTATTGAACAGCTTAAATTTCGATTCGGAAGGCCAGAGCTATTGATTCAAAGCCAATTACGTCAGGTTAAGGAAATATCGGCGGTATCTGAAAATGCAGTTGATAAACTAGTGCCATATGCGACGAAGGTAAGAAATTTCGCCACGTTCATGCAATCGATTGATGGTCAACAGCACCTGGCAAATCCAACACTGCTCGAAGAACTCGTAAGCAAATTACCTATGAGTAAAAGGTTGGATTGGGCAAAGCATTCATTGACAATAAAGCCCTATCCAACTATAGAAAATTTTGCAATTTGGTTGGAAGATGTTGCGAGGCTTGTTTGCATGGTTCAGGGATATGACCGTCAACGAGTCGTACTACACGCTGTACAAAAAACTGACGATAGTCGTGCCACACCTGTCATCAAATGCAATGCCTGTCAGGGGCCGCATAAAATTCACGTTTGTGAAATATTTAAGCAAGCTTCTATCACTGACAGATGGTCAATCGTCAAAAAACAACGCTTGTGTTTTTCATGCCTAGGTTTTGGGCATTCTGTGCGCGACTGTCGTCGCCGTGCAGAGTGCGCTATCGACGACTGTAAACGTTGGCACAATAAGCTGTTGCATGACGATAATAGTGTGGTTTCGACAAACAACAAGCGTGAGGCTGTTTTAAGTTGTCATGAAGACATAGCTACGCATAAACAGATCTTGTTCCGTGTAGTGCCTATCACACTGTTTGGGCCTAATAAGCAAATAGATACATACGCCTTGCTGGATGACGGGTCTTCAATAACAATGATGGACAGAAGCCTTGCATGCGAATTGGATCTCCAAGGTGCAAGTCAGTCCGTGCAATTGCAGTGGTTTGACGATAAGAAAACCAAAGTTAACGCGACCATGGTAAATCTTCAGATAAGTGGTAAGGGTATGGAAAAACGTCACAGATTGAATAATGTTCATGCAATACCAAATTTCGAGCTGCCGATGCAAAGTATAAACGAATCTGATTTAAGTGGTATTTCTGGGGTCAGTAGAGACCAACTCGTGTATACTAATGCCAAGCCAAAAATACTTATTGGTCTTGATCATTGTCACCTGGGCATATCAACGTAGACAATATCTCTGTGGGAAAAGGGACCTTATGTCGTTAACACAGTGCTCGGGTGGGTAGTGTATGGCCCCACGAACAACGTTTTACAAACGCGAACATGCCTTTTCGTAAAGTCGTGCAAGGATGAACATTTACACAATTTGGTGGAAGAATACTTTACCACCGAGAATTTTGGTATAAAATCTGCACCCGCTGTGTTAAGCAAAGCAGATCTTCGGGCGCAGCACATTCTGAAAACAACAACTAAGCGTGTAGGGGAACGGGTCTTCTCTGGAAAAGCGATACTGTTTACCTACCCAACAGTTACAGTATGGCGGAAAGAAGGCTTGTCGGAATTGAACAGAGAATGAACAAGGACGAAATCTTTGCCAACGCTTTTAAAAACATCATTGCAAATTATATAGCCAAGGGTTATGCGCGTAAACTCGAAGCACCTGAAGCTGCCATAAAAAACTCTAAACTTTGGTTTTTGCCACATTTTGGTGTGGTCAACGTCAATAAGCCAAATAAATTGCGACTCGTTTTCGATGCCGCCGCTACTGTTGACGGAGTTTCTTTAAACTCCTACCTCTTGAAGGGACCACAAAATTATATGCCCATGCCTACAATTCTATTTAATTTTCGGATCGGAGCTGTTGCCGTCTCAGGTGACATACGAGAGATGTTTCACCAGGTGCTGATTCAACAAGATGATAGATTTGCGCAGCGATTTTTATGGAGAGATGGAGATGGTACTCGCCGTCCCGATGTTTAGGAGATGCAGGTAATGACCTTTGGAGCTGCATGCTCACCTTGCACCGCTCATTACATTAAAACCGTGAACGCTCTAGAGTTTAGCGAAAGTAGTCCTAGAGCGGTAAAATCAATAATCGATCATCACTACGTGGATGACTTCGTGGACAGTTTTAATTCTGTAAGTGAGGCAATGGAAACAGCGACGAAAGTACGAGATATCCACAGCAAAGCAGGATTTGAGTTACGAGGATTTTTCTCTAATTCGGTGAAGTGGCTTAAGCGCTGAATGGCGAAAATAAACTCTTGAATGTCTGCAGAAAATTTAAGAGCCAGAGTGCATCAGAAAAAGTCCTAGGAACTGTATGGCAGCCGCATGACGATACCTTTAGGTATCAATTAAATTTTAATAGAGTTGATAAGTCGATTATTAGTGGTGAGAGACGTCCCACAAAGAGAGAATTATTAAGTACCGTCATGTCGGTGTTCGACCCTTTGGGGTTTCTCGCACATTTTATGGTTGCTGCGAAGATTTTACAACAAGTATGGCGACTTAATATATCATGGGATGAGCTTACTTACTTACTTAGCTGGCGCTACAACCGATGATCGGTCTTGGCCGCATGGGATGAGCTTATCCCCGATAAAATAAGTAACTTATGGCAAAATTGGCGAAAGGCGTTAAGTGGAACGGCTGCTGTAAAAATCCCACGTTATTATTTCATTAAAGGCATACCGGTAGAAATTCAGTTACATGTATTCGTAGATGCCAGTGAACACGCTTTTGCCGCCGTAGCATACTGGAGGTACATCAATGCAAAAAATTAAGTGGGGGTGTCCTTTGTTTGTGCAAAGACGAAGTGTGCGCCGCTGAAGCCTTTGACAGTACCACGATTGGAACTCCAAGCGGCAGTTTTAGGAACACGTCTTATGCAAACACTGGTTCAGGAGCATAATTTGAAAATTTCTCACTCTGTTTTGTGGAGCGATTCAACAACGGTGCTAAGATGGCTACGATCAGAACACTGCCGGTACAAACCGTTTGTCGCCCACCGGGTAACTGAGACTGTTGGAGATGGGTACCCACCAAGGAGAACGTTGCCGACGAAGCTACAAGGTGGAAATCAGATTTTGATTTCCAACCCACGTCGCGCTGGTTTAAGGGTCCAGATTTTTTGCTTAAAGGTTCAGAAGGCTGGCCCATTAACTATAACACTCATGTTTTGCCAAACGATAACGACGACAAAGTATGTGCTAAATTTGTGTTTTTTACCGAAAGTTCCAGTACTTTTGACATCGCAAGATTTTCTAATTTTAATCGCTTGAAGCGCACAGTGGCTTGGGTAAATCGCTTTATTAAACGTAGCCGCAAAATATCCTCTGATAACCACGAATATGAATTGACTATAATTGAAGTAAATGACGCCGAAATACTACTCTGTCGTTTGGCTCAAAACGAATCATACTTCCTTGAAATTAAGGAGCTTAAGGCCGGAAGGGGCGTAAATAAGGCTAGTGCATTATACAATATGCTGCCGCAGTTGGATGCACGTGATGTCATGCGTGTTGGAGGTCGTATAGAAAAGGCAAGCTGGTTGCCATACGAAGTGAGACATCCAATAATATTGCCGCAAAATCACAAACTCACTATACTAATCGTTGCACATTTTCATGACTTGATGAAACACCATAATACTGAAGCCACGATCGGTGAAATCCGGAAAACCTACTGGATTCCACAGCTACGTAAGGTAATGCATCATGTGATTTCGAAGTGTCAGCAATGCAAATTAGCTCGATCAGTACCAGTTACTCCGCTAATGGGAGATCTTCCCGAGGATCGACTGACGCCGTTCATACGCCCGTTCACATACACTGGTGTCGATTATTTCGGACCCTTAACTATTACTGTTGGACGTCGCAATGAGAAACGCTGGGTCGCTATTTTCTAGAAGTTGCATCAGATTTATCTACAGATGCATTTATTCTGGTTTTACGAAATTTTATTAATCGACGTGGCGTGCCCATCTGTATTCGCAGTGACAATGGGAAAAACTTCGTTGGTGTCAACGAGGAAGCGAAGGGTTTCACTGACGTTTTTGATTGCGAACGCGTTCTGGATGAAGCGACTGTGAAGGGGATAGATTGGATTTTTAACTGTCCGCGAAACCCATCCGAAGGGGGAATATGGGAACGAATGGTTCGATGCGTAAAGAAGCTTTTACGACAAACGCTAAAGGACCTGGCTCCTCGTGAGCACACGCTGCAAAGCTTTATAATTGAAGCCGAAAACATCGTCAACTCGCGCCCTTTGACACACCTGCCAGTGTCGGCTGAAGAAGAAGAGCCACTTACGCCGAATCATTTTCTTTTGGGGTCAACAAACATCACACAGTCAGCAGCAGCCAACGATATTCATACAGTATACGCTTTTCGAAAGCAGTGGCGCGTAGCTAAGCAGATGCGGTATCACTTCTGGAAGCGATGGATCCTCGAATACCTCCCAACGTTAACCCGAAGAGCAAAGTGGTGTGAAAGGACCGATAAAATTAAGATATGTAGCCTAGTGTTTATATGTGACGAAAACATGCCACGTCGATGTTGGTGCAGAGGGGTTGTAGAAAATATCTACACTGGCAAGGATGGTGAAGCAAGATGAGCAGACGTTAGAACTGGCTCCGGTGTATTCTGTCGCCCGGTATCGAGATTGGCGGTATTGGACATTGATGGTGGTGAATCGAGGTCGATTCACGGGGGTGGGGGTGTAAAATATTGAAATTAAATGCAACCGTGTGATCTTAACGTAGTCAGCAAATAACTTTCGTTCAAACTCAACCACATGAAAATCCCGTTAGATTTGCACATGAAAATTCTGTTAGATTTGATTCTGAGACATTGTTGTTGTTAAGTTGAAGTGAAGTGCTGACTACGGTAAGACAATTTCTTTTCTCTTCTTTGTAAATTATGTATAAGTAATGAATTGTAATGAATTTTTATCTTAGAAATAAACAGTTGCCAGTTACAGTTACTATCTGTTCTACTTCGAACTTTACTTCGACACGGCTGACAGCCAACATATACATACTACATATGTATATAAAGGGTGATTTTTAAGAGCTTAATCTTTGAAAATTCGAAAAAATACAGAAATTTTACAAAAGTGAATGAAATTTTTATTTCGATCGATAAATCCTTTCCTGCCATTTACTTTCCAAAGATAATTTCATTTAAATGTTGCCGGCGGCTATGCTTCAAGTGGTTCATTCTGAAGGTCCAATTTTGACACACTTTTTCATACATTTCGTTCGGAATCTCACCAATGACGCGTTCAATGTTGACTTACAAAGCAGCAATCGTGTTCAGCTTGTCCCTATACACAAGACACTTAACATAGCCCCACAAAAAATAGTCTAACGGGGACAAATCACAAGTTCTTGGTGGCCAATTGACTGCACCAAAACGAGAGATTAACTGCTCACTAAATTTGCCTCTCAATTGATGCATGATTTCGCATGCAGTGTGGCAGGTGGCACCGTCCTGTTGGAACCACATGTCGGCCGAGTCCTATTCTTGGATTTTCGGCATAAAAAAAGTCTGTTATCATCGAACGGTACCTTTCTCCATTGATCATAACGTTGCGGCCTTCATTGTCTGTGAACGGTCTGCCCATAAACCGCACCCAAACAGTGCATTTTTTGGGATGCAATGGTAGCTGTTTAATTTCCTCAGGCTGGTCTTCACTCCAGGTATCCATTGAGCCAAATATGAGCATCGACGCAGAAGACAATTTTACAATAAAAATTATTAATAAATTTGATAATAAATTTCAATAATTTGCAAACGTTGTTCAGGCGTAAGTCTATTCATGATGAAATGGCAAACCAAACTGAGCATTTTTTACTTTGACACATGTCAAGAATCACGCGTGAACTGTCAGAAATATAAACGTCAAAAACCAAGTAGCAAAAAAATCACCCTTTACATAGTTTCAAAAATATTTTCAAATAAATATAAAATTGAGACAAATTACCTTCGCAAGTGATAAAAACATTTTCGCTATAATTTTGAACACTACTTAATTTAAGGCATTAAAAAGATAATACAAAAAAAAAAATTAATTAATTTCTATAGGTTGATGACCAAATGAAGTTATTGCAGCACTCCTGGTCTGATATGCTAGTTCTAGATCATCTTCATCAGAGGATACACAATGGGCTGCCAGATGTAACACAACTCAATAATGGACAAGTCTTCAATTTGCTCTGGTTGGGTTTGTTGGGTGTTCCGCAATTATCCGATTACTTCAACGAATTACAGAATAAGCTGACAAATTTGAAATTCGATATGGGCGATTATGTGTGCATGAAATTCTTAATTCTCTTAAATCCAGGTGAGAATTTAAAGTCCATATTTAATATATATATATATCTATATATATATATCTATATATACATACAATTTGCATGAATCGTTTTGCTTCATATTCTCAGATGTACGCGGCATCCTCAATAAAAAGACCGTCTTGCAAGGCCATGAAAATGTTCAAGCTGCACTTTTGGACTACACGCTTACTTGCTATCCATCAGTATCGGTAATTAAAAAATATGTAATTATACAATAATTATGGATATACATACATATGTATACAATAAGATGTTCAATCGCTCAAACTTTAATGCCTTAAAAATTGGTCTAAAAAACTAATAATACATAATACATACAAGTACATAGAGTAATAGTGAACCTAGTATTTCGTGTGCGGCGTAAATGTCCGCCAACGGTTTTGTTTGTTCTCGATAACATCAATAGCTCCAAAATCATACAGAAATTGAAATACATATATGTATGTATAGTTATAAATAGGACAAAGACTTTTATGTTGTCAGATACTGAATTATGTCATAAGAAAAGCAGCTAAAATATATTACTTAAATATGCAGTTTTTATGCTCTTCAAACGTTAGAAAATTACAGTTCATTAAATATGAAATACGCACTTTTTTATTCCTTTTTATTCGTTGTGTATTTATAACTTACTTACTTACTTTTAATGGCACAACAGCCCTTGGAGGGCCTAGGCCGAGTTTTTCGCGAGCTTTTTTTTTATAACATTTACCCTTAAATATATGTACATATGCTGCGTATATATGTTTGCTTTTAAGGTTCATTTTTAATTTAAAGTCTTTTACCATATTCGGGTTTTAATAAAAAAATTTTAAATTTTCACAGCTTGTAAAAGAAAACTGTTCTACGAGTACATTAGAGTGGATCGGCATACGGGGGACTTTTGTCACCCCTATTATGACATCGTTTTTAGAGAAGTGGAGGTAAATACAAGATGCCTGACGTATTAATTTTTTTTAAACATACTTTGACAAAAATGTTTAATAACTTGTGCTACTGAGGTACCTTCCGGAATAATTTTAGGTTCAAATCGGATATAAAAAATTATTTCCTCGGCCTAAGAAACTAGTACACAAAATTTCAACCAAATAGGTTATTCCAAATAGATGTCTCCAGTACAAGAGATAATTCAACTTCTCTCCGATTTTACAATATTTTGCTCCGGCGCCCCTACTCGAATAATTTTTAGATCAGGATTAGGGCTAAAAAATTTATATTCCCTGACTTAAAAAAAAGACACACATAACTTCCACGAAATCGGTCGGTCCATAGATGATGTGCCAGTATAAGAAAAAATTCATATTCTCCTCGATTTTACTAACTTTTACTCCGGAGCCCACTCAGGAAAAATTTTACACCAAGATGAAAGCCAAAAATCTTTGCACAAAATTTCAACAACGGTCCATAGATGACGCTCCAGTACAAGCGAATAATATCACTGTCCGACACGGATTATGACAATTTTCCTTACCTTTTGATCGTTTTTCATATGCAAAATTTATGCAAGCCGTAAAAGTCTATGCCCTAGTTATAAATATGAGAGGTGATAATGGTTACTTGCGCAATGCTTTTATATAATTAGTTATTTTATACAATATTATTATTTTTGAGAATATTAGATGGAATCTTACCAGAATGAAATTCTCATTCCAGAATACGTTGAGTGGCTCGTAAGATAATAGAACGCATTGACATCCTTTATTCGGATAGCAACAACTTCGTAAAAGGGATTCGTGGTCCGTCGTCCGTGCTCTCACCGCTAAATACTGTTCAACATTGTTTTTAGTGTTTTTAGTCTGAGAAGGCCTCTACCGACAATAATTGCTTACTCTCGCGGCCAGAAAACCCAACTGCCAGAGGCCTAGCAATAAACATCCCAAGACAAAGGTATATCGCATTTTCGCACAAATTTAAATACTTTCGCATCGAACTGAAGGATGCACAATGCACAAGGCACGAGCAAAGACGCAGACGCAGGAAGAAATTTGTAATTTTGAAAATGTATACTTACGAGCTTGCTAGTTTGTCACAGTTTAAAGTTGAACCTCCACTGATATATCAAGAAATTCTTAAAATTTAGAATTCATTGATTTAGGCCATCATGCAGGTTATAAGAGTTAATGTGCTGTTTCTCTGTTTCTCTCTCGCTCCCTTTTCATCTCTTTTCAATCGAAATTGCTAATATTTTTCAAATTTAGACAACATTAGATCCGGCGATCAAAAAAATGTATTTGTTTCTTCCAAATTAGTGTCTTTTCTAACATGTAATATTATTTATTCAACTATTTCCATAGGATAAATTTAAGGGGCTGGTAAACATTCTCCCCGAAATTCATGCCATGGCAGCGAGAGGAGAAGAGCATTTATACACAAAACATTGTGCCGGAAGTGCACCCACACAGACGCTACTAATGGAAATGTTACATGCAAAACGGAAAGTATAAACCAGAAGAATTAGAGGGGAAATGGCAAGCGGAAATGGGGCACACTTATGTCTCACTGCGACGTGATTTCTTTCACACACATAAATGAAAAACTAAAGAATATCAAAAACAACAGCAACAAGGAAGAAGAGCAAAGAGATATATATTTTTAAAATTGATATAATTTTACTATTATGATGAAATCCTGAGGTAAATATTTAAATCTATGTATACAAACATTTACTTAAAACAAAGCAAAGCAAAGCAAAGCAAGAGCAAATTGCTGCATAATCGCGATACAAAACCGCTGCAAATGCAAAGCAAAATTGTAAATATTAAAAAAGAAAGAAAAAAAAATTCAACACAAAATATAAAATGAAATAAAATCACTATTAAATTTGTTGATTGATGTTAATTAATGTTAATGTTCATCATTATAAATATTATTACTATTATAAATATAATTAATATTATATCGAAGTAAGTATGAAGGTCCTTTTCACCTTTTCTTTTTATTTTAATTTTATTTTTTCACTCTTTACTATAATTAGTAATTAGGTTTATTTTTTAACTGTTTTTCTTATAAGTGTATTGGATTTGTTATTCTAATATTATTATTATTATCATTATGCAATATAAATGTATGTGTAATTCAAATTCAAATCGACTATTACAATGTTTAAATATTAAAAACTATTATTACTATTATTATTATTGGATAGGTATAAACATCCCGCAATGGAGCAAACAACATCAGCAACAAAAATTTCTATTTACATAAATAAATAACACTATGCGGCAATCTCCTTGGCATGTATTTTGTCTTTTGATTCTGAAAGAAGAAATCCTAAGGCTTGGGCTTTTTTTCTGGGTCAGGAAAATTACTAATGTTTTTTGTGAATTAATTCCGAGAGTGAAAATTAATAACTTGAAAACATTACAGTTTGCCTCAATACTATTGGAAAGAATCAGATTTACAGGTTTCTCAAATATAAATAAAAATAAATATTCAACCCTCTATCCATATTTTCAATATTTTTTAAGTAGTTAATATTATAGGTTAAAAATTTTTAATATGTTTTTCATATCAAATATCTTTTAATATGAAATAGTCTCTCAAATAAATTTTTTTATAATTATCTGTTCACCGATTGTGGATCCCTCTTTCAGAACTAAAAGGCAAAACCCTTGTCAATTGGATTGTCACACAGTGTTTAAAACAAATCGTACCTTATAAATTTATTAAAAGAAAACGAACGCAAATTAGCACACATCGCCATCACATTATAATTGTATATATCCACACATATGTATGTATGTTTCATGACGCATTCCAGCCAAAACCGATCAACTGTAAGCTGAAACCACCTTCCGATTATTGTGAAATATTGCATTCTGACTTATTAATTTTACACAGTAATCAAAGAAAACGTTTAGCTGTAATAAGTTTCACCTCCAAGGTCTATTTGAACATTTTCGTAGTTATTTTTATACATCTATAAATTTTGAACATACCTTTTTTTTCTAGAAAAGTTCATTACCTAAGTTGTGTGGTGGTACCTCTATCATTGAAATATGGAAATCGGTCTCGTTAAAGCCATTTTATTGCTACAAGTAAATCACTTAGTTTTTTAATTAGTTGATAGCGGCTACGGTTTCTGTAACGGTTGAACCCGGACAAGAACGTCTAATGTAAAATAATTAATTGATGAAAGTCTCTAGCAGGTTGGCACATTTCAAAGAATAGATTTTAGAGAAAAATTTTAAACTTGTGGCCTTAAAATTCTTAAAAATTACAAAACACTCGTAACAAAGTATTATGTTATATATCGCCCAGAGTTGTAGCAGTTCACATCATATTTATATTTTACGTCTGGTTACGGATATCCTTATTGCAACTAATCTGGTAAAATGTAAACTAAGATATATTGCTTAGTTTTGCGTCACAGAAGATTAAAAATTCAAGTGACATCACAAAAGTGTTCCTTGCAATTATATTTGATTATAATACTTATTGTAATCCAAAAAAATTATGCTTATCAAATTTCTTTATAGGTCAGTGAACACTAGAAAACCCTCTTAGTTTTAGTAAAAATTTTAACAAATAAACTTTTAAACTTGATATTTAATTTTTGGTTTGAAAAATACTTTGTGAAAGCACTTGTTCACAGCGCACTAAATGTTTACCGCTCCTTTTTACACTAAAACTAAGATTCTAAGATTTTAGTTCACTTTTAATATACCGTTAATTTCTAAATCGTTTACTTTGTTGAACTAGTTCACACATTTTCATGCTCTTAACCACCATCCATTGCTGTTAGTGAAAGTTAGTAAGTCTAACTCAATCGTTAGTCTAATCTGTCCGCAATATTGCTTTCAAACTTGGAACTGCAAAAATATATGTCCAAAAATACTATAAATGTTTAAATCATTTAAGCTGCAAAAGGTTACAGATCAAAGCGAAGAAAAGGAAATTGAAGCCAGAACTCGAGCCATATTTTGAAAACAACACATTCCTTCTTCGGGGATCCATTTTTCGTGTACACTCCTTATGTACCTACGTATTTTCGATTTATTAGTCTTACCATCCAAAAAGTTGTTTTTCCTTCGTATCGATCCTAGATGAGTGAGGAGACCTTCCCTCTTCCGCTATTTATCGTTTTTAATTTCATTTAAGATTAATTTTTGTCTTATACACTTTTGCCTGCTGCCTCTTTTGTGCCTATTTAAACTGTTTTAAACATTTATTAAGTTGAACGTATCATAACTTTTTTATGTAACAATATTTCGTCACCATTAGAAGTTTTCGTATGCATAATTAATTTCAAAGCAATGAGACCAGATGCTTTCATACATACATACATACAGTACCGAAATATGCTCTTTTTGGCATTATCATGAGATGGTACTTTAATGAGTGCGAGTGCGTGTAGATGTGTCTGATTTTCTATTTAATTAAGGCAAAAAAGGATAATAACGATGGTTATTAAAAAAAAAACAAAAAAACTAAAACAAATAATTATAATTATATGAAAAATGTAAAGTGTATAAATTAAAATCTACAGTTACAGAATAGAAAATAATGAACAGATTATTTAGTTATTATATAAATATGTATATGTAAATGATGTTATATTATATGGATAGGTTAAACTAACTACACATACTAGGCATTGTTGAACACCGTGTAAAGAATGATGTGAACCTGTTGAAAAGTGATTTTAAATATAAGCAAACACTTTAAAATTTTAAGTTTTAATTGTTATCATTACTATTAATTATGTTATCATTTCATCTCAGAGATGTTTCAACAAACATTTTGTAATAAACTTCTATTACACTCCTGATTCATTAAAACACTAAATGCGTTTTATATTTAGCAATTGTGAATTGGGCAATAAGTACTTTCTTTTATGTACGAGTATATGGTAAGTGCCTATTGCAAATTAAATCATTTCTCAACTGTGCACACACACTCCAAGCTCCTGCACCTGTCGATTTTCGCTGACATAATGCTATGGTTGTGTTGACTGAATCGAATGTGCCAATTTAGGAAATACCTGTACAATTTGAGTTTAAGAAAATTCAGTACAAGATTTCTTTATAAATTTTGACTGAAAAGAAAAATTGGAACAGGTTTGGAAAATTGCAAATATTGGCATTAGAACTATCCAAAAACCATCTCAATGAAAGGGTTTTGATACCAAGGAGACCTGTTAAGAAACCACTTGTCAATCGAATCGAAGGTAAAATTGGAACATTGACGATCGAATGGATTTGAAAATTGTCATTTATTGCGTCACGGCAGCACCTCGAAATCAGGTGTACGCTTAGCTACAGGCCATTGCAGTCACAGGAGCACTTACTTGAGACTCCAACTTGAGACACAGACGTTGTTACAACGCATACCATATATTTGGTAAAATCACATCTAGCTCCAGGTACAACAACAACCAAATTTTCGATGTAACCACGAGCAGACACACACACTGTTAAAAAAATTTTTCAAACATCCAAAGGACACTCGCTTCAATCAAAAGAAATATACATTACAGTTTGCCACCTGACGTAGATCAACTCACTAACGAACAGGAAGTAGGAGAAGGTACTGTAGTTTCCGTCGGTTCTGAACTGCAATAAATGCGCCTTTTGAGAACTTGTATAACGACGATGTAAAAAATGTACATGTGCACGTTTAATACGGCTGAATTGGTATTGCTAGTCCTGCAACCCATCGTCCTCATGTAAGGATGGCATGTTCCGAAAAACCTGTTATTTTTCTTTAATTTGCGTACATAGGATTGTTAAAGCAGGATTTGTTTCTTAATAAATAATACCTACAAAAACAACATAAAAAAACTTACGTAAATAGCAATATTAAATTTTGAATTAGTTTTTAATAGTTTTGCATGATTGAAATTCTTCCTTTAATTCCTGATACATTAAAAATTGCCGAAGTAAGTTCGTGATGCTTCACATCAAAACAAATATTGTTGTTTTTACTTGTGCATTTTTAATTTGCTGGATCGTTTACTAATGATGTTTTAATGTATTTTATTCAATTTATCTGCTACATTTCTTATCTTCTGGCAAGTTTAACGATTTGTCTTCAAATTCTAAGCTGCGTTCCTATTCAATAACTTGAAATACTTTTTAATTATTGCATTTGCCAACAAGTGAAAAATCTTTATCTTTATAATCAATTTACTCGAAATCATATGGTAATCTTTACCCACTTTGTGTACACATTTCCTACAAGTTCCACTAAAAACTAAATCTTATATCATTCCGAATCTTATGTTTGTATGTTTGGAGGTACGCAATTGCCAAGAGCAAATGGCCAAACACATTACCCGCCAAACTAAAATGTTTGTCTATACATTAGAAGAATTAGAAATTTCACCCGAGTTGAAGGACTAATCAGTTTCATTCAGCTTTTCAATTATTACGTGCGATTTAAACAATAGAATAGTCGAATATCACATTTGATTACCACGTAGTCGAATATCACTCCACAAATGTTGAGAATTGTTTTCGTAATCTTCGATGCAATCCTCTCGGCAAGGTCTAACGATGAATGCGAAAATTTGGTAATTACAAAGTAAACTGCTTCGTTGGCCAGTCGAGGGAGTTTAGGAGCAGAACTGGCCGAAGTTAATGTATGGAAAATTATAATTTTGATTTATATAACTTGATTTTTATACCCTACAAATACCAGGCTCCATTTCCTCTTTTTTCTTTCTGGCTTAACCTAAAGAATCACAATGATGAAACGTGAACATTTTATATTCACAAATTTCTTTTAACTCTTACATAACGAGAAAAATAGCTTTAAAAATATCAGTTGTGACAATTATCATCATTGGGCAATAACCTACCGCCTACCTCCCATTCAATTCAAATCTGCAAAGTACAATACAATATAAAAGGAGTTACTGGCTTTTTGATTCTTAAATTGTCTTAATTCTATATTTGGGTACCCAAGCATTTGCCGTTTGACTGTATTTTGAAAAACTATCTGTTACCAATCGGGCACGCGCTGGTGTTTTTCCTAACTACTTACTTATGTAAGTTCCTCAGGATACTTTTCTAAATATTTATGGTTTTAGGAATACAAATTAAGATAAGAGTATACTTTTCTTATTATTGAAAAAAGGTTTTCCGAAATCTTCCGAATTTAAAAAGTTAGGTTTAAGAAAAACATTTTATTGAAAGAAAAAAATATAAATAAATCATTTTATTATCTTAAAAATACAAGAAGTTATGAATTAAAAAGTTTTGCGATATTTTTTGATCGCCTTAACAGAAACCAAAATATAAATACAATGTAGATGAAATTGATACGATCACTACACATGGCCTTAGCCTACAGAAAAAAAAATAGATTTTGTCTGCTTTTCTGTCGTTTTCCTTTTAATACCAAATGCGCTGATCTTTATTCAAAATAGTTGTTTCTTTAGGGTCTACCTCTACTGAATTACTGAATTCTGGGTATGCAACTGTTCGAAAGAGTAATGCATACATTTATTTTATACACATTTACTCCCTAGTTAGAAACTTCACTTTGTACGGCTTTGGAGACAATGTGATACCAGGCTGTAGTACCATTGAGGGAATATCATGATCGCAAAGTTCAATTCTAAAGCGTAATAGAATTTTCACTAGAAATGAAAAAAGACATGCCCGCGCCAGAGCATCGCCCAAACAACGCCGACGCCCCTGACCGAATGGCATAAAGTATTCATCTTTTATTGTTTTCCCCTCAGTGTTTATGAAACGTTCCGGTCGAAAGCATTCAGGATCTCCCCAGTGGCTCTTATCCATATGTACAGAACGTAACCCAATTAGTACTGTCGTATTTTTAGGAATACAATATCCGCCAAGTGTTGTATCCCACAGGGCACGTCGCGGTCCTGTAATGGGGGTGATATGAAAGTATCTTTGCACCTCCATGATAAAAGCGTCCATATAGGGAAAGGACTCGCGGGCACTCAAATGTGGACATTCGTTAAAATTATCTTTCAGATTGGCGGCAATTTCATTAAACACCAATTGCTGAATGCCTGGGAACAGTGCCAACACCATTAGAGCCAAGTCCATAGTGTTGCTGGTGGTCTGTGAACCAGCAATGAAAAAATCTAAAATAGTCATGATGAGTTGAGTTTCATGAAATGTGCTATTTCCAGTTCCATTATGATCCTGCATATCACGAATATACGAAAAAATGAAATCACTGTCAGTGTTCTCCGAGGTCATACGCTTCTTGTGCTCACTAATTGTTTCCATGAAAAAGTTGTGAAGTTCCTCGTTCAGTTTTCGCACTAAATTGTAACCGGTTTTGTTCGGTGCTATATAACGCAACCATGAAAACTGAGAGAGTACACCGCCGCAAATGTCGAATACTTTCGAACGACGATTTAACATATCAAGAAGTCGAACTAACTGCTTGTCGTCGCGTTCAATTGCCTTTCCAGCTGTTAACGTCCAGAGCACACTAATTACACTTGGAGCGAGAAATGATCCCGGCCACACTGGAACCTCTTTTGTATCTGCAATAAAATTTATTAGGATGTCAGCCTCCTTCTCAATGTGCTGCTCCATCTGCGTGCGGCCATATCCCACGTGGCGCATTTGTTTCATGGCGAAATTTCGGTGTTCATGCCAGAGCTTGCCGTCAGTGCATGTTATGCCCTTGCGAGTTCCCATCGTTCGTAGACGCAAAAAAAAGGTATCTGGCCTACCTTCGAACACTTCTTGTAGATGGACTTCGTGCACCAGAGGATACGTTAAAGCGACAACTACCAGCTCTCTACCCAGCTTTAGTCCCAAAATGTTGCTATTGTAACGCTTTGCCCACTTTTCAAAAGCAATATGCTGCCCTCCAGATGCGATTGCTTCGTTGCGTAGTTGAACCGTGTTCCCCATCCATGGCATGAAATCAGGACCTATAAAAAACAGATTGTAATTAAAAACTAAAAAATATTTTATAAACATATGAGTCGATAAAAGAAAATCGTCTAGTTCACTTACGAACATTTTGGACATTTTTGGATTAGTTAGCAGCTAAGGAGTGAGATCGAAAAAATCGGATAACTTTAAATTGTCCTAGCATTGAAATCCGTGAGGAAAATAAACAAATGTAAACAGTTTTGAAAAAAAAATTTAATTTCTGATAAAATGATCAATAAAACTAATTTGTTTGTTGTTTTTTACAGAATTCGGACAGCTTTTCCGGTATACCTGCCATTAGCGCCTTTACTATCATATCTGAGACTCTCTTGGCGGCATTCCACTTATTTCTAAAATCTTCCATGGATTTATCTTCTTTGTTTGTTGCCTTTGATATTCTTTTCACTAGAGCCCAATATCTCTCGATAGGCCAAAGTTCTGGGCAATTTGGTGGATTGGCCATTTTTGGTACGAATTTGATGTTTTGGTCTTCGAACCATTTAAGGGTTACTTTACTGTAGAGGCAGGAAGCTGGATCAGGCCAAAAGAAACTAGATACATTGTGCTTTCTAATGAAGGCCAGCAATCTCTTCTGGAGGCATTCCTTCACAAAAATTTCGGCGTTAACAGTGCCACTTGTTACGAAACTTTTACTCCTTAGCCCACAACTGCGAATCGCTTGCCATACCAGAAACTTCTTCGGGAACTTGGACTTTTGTTTTGTCCTAAATCTTTCCTCAACTCCTCCTTGTTCCTTTGCGGTGTAAAACTCTTGACCAGGCAATTGAGAAAATTTAGACAACACGTATGTTTCATCATCCATAACACAGCAATCGAATTTTTGGAAAAATCTGTCTTCAACTTTTTAGCTCGGCTCTGGGCTACCAAGTTCTTAGTAGCGTTCCTGTCGGCTGCTGACTGCACTTGGTATGTTTTAAGGCCCGCATCTTTTTTAATTTTACGAACTAAAAACTCACTGCAACTCCCTTTTCAGCCAATTTTCGATTAGACAACGCTGGATTCTTCTCTAAAAGAGCAACGACTTTCTTCGCCTTTTGTGGAGACTCGAAACCGCATTTCCTTCCAGAACCATATATTCCAGCAACTGTTAAGTCTGTATTAAATTTTTTAAGAATCATCGAGACAGTGTTTTGTGCAACTTTCACCTTATTTGCAATGGTTTTCTGGCTCCACTGCGGATTTTCTCGAAATAATTCAATAACTAAATCGCGTCTTTCCGTTTCCGATGCCATGACTCAACTGAAAGTTCACAAGTCAAAAACCATGTGATTGTATTTTATCAGAATTTCTTTCCTACTGTTTCAAAGCCTACTGTTTGAATTTTTTCATTCAGATGAAGAGTTTCAAAGCAGTGGTCTTTCAAAGTTATCCGATTTTTTCGATCTCACTCCTTACATACCATAGCGCCGTAATTTGCAAAAGCCCTAATATCAAATTTTTCAAACTCGAGTTTTTTGTGGATTTTGATTAAACGTATCGATCTGAATCGCTGCCAAAACTTTCAGAGTCTTAAACCAAAAACTTACTTTTATTTCTTTAAACGAATTTTGAGTAAAAAATGGTAAATTACGTACTCATAAATTTCCACCGCCGATTTTTCGGAAAATATCTAACAAAGAATTTGTCATAAATTTTGTGTTGCAAACGGAATTTCGTATGCCGAATCTCTGAAAATGTTACAGAAGGCTTACAGTGAATCGACTTTATCAAAAGCACGTGCATATGAGTGGAACCGTGGAAAATGTGCCTCGCTCTGGTCGGCCATTAACGTCTTCAACTGAAGTTAACATCAATAAAGTGAAGGAAATGGTGACGGAAAACCGTCATTTAAGTTTGAGAGAGATAACCGCGGAAATGTCTGTGAGTCACGAATCAATTCCTGCCACTGTACTCGACTGTTTGAGCGTGATATGCATTGATTTACTTTACTTTTAATGGCACAACAACCAATGTAGGGCCTAGGACGAGCTTTTCGCACCCACTCATGTTGTGCGTCTTATATTTGTACATGAATGGAAGGGACCTGCAGTCCGAACGGCGAAATGAAAAGCTTTTCATAGGCAATTTTTACTCTTGTAGGTTTGCGGCCATTGCTTGCCGCACGGCACCACCTCGGTGCCGTGTCGAAAAATTAATATTTTTTCTACTTTTTGATTTTGCTTGTGCCGAGATTCGAACCCCGGACACTCTGCGTAGCAGTCCAATGCACTACCACTACACCACAGCGATGATATGCGTTGCTGCCTGATTAATTCCGAAAGACGACACTGCACCATCTCACTGACCTTGGAGAACACTGATTGGGAACGAATTTCTGGTCCGTATTCAACTGATATGGCTCCGTCTGACTTTTTTCTCTTTCCAAATCTCAAAGTACCAATTCCAGGCAACAGATTTCAGTCGATAGAAGACATAAAAGAAAATTCGCGGCGAGAACTGAAGTAAATTCCGGAAAATTTCGTTTGAAAAATGTTTTGATGATTAAATTATTCGTTGGCAAAAGAGTATTTTGTCGGCAGGGGTCTACTTTGAAAGCGATACAATAAATTTGAATGAATAATAAATATTTTGTGTTTTATCGACCAATTACCAGAATGTACATACATACAATAGTTTACTCGGAATTACCTACGTAATGTTTTTTTTTTTTAGATTTAACTCAAGTATAATATTTTAACCTTCTTTTCGTGAATGAAAACTTTCAAAATATCAACATCAAAGCTACTTTTATCTAATTTCGGACTAATTACTACACATTTATGCTTACGAGAATATAAATTCTATATAATTGCTGTTTAATATAAATTTCTTTTCAAACAAATGTAAGGAAATTATTTATTAAAAGATATGTTATGTGTGTGATGAATGATCTCGGAAACGGTTCGATTTTTTTCAAAAATTAAACTTTCATGCTTTTTTGAGTACATGCTTTTCTGACGGACATGGGCTATTTACCCGCCCACAGCTACGCCCACAAAAAGAGTAAAATGCCTACAACTTTTGAACCCGATACAACTTTGATTCGACGATTGATTACACTTTACATCGAACTGTAGTTATTGGTGCTATGGATGACGTATGTAATCATTGCAAAGCGTACAAATTAAAAAATGAGCCACCAGGTTCATGTTGTGCTAATGATAAAGTCAAATTACCGGCATTGACAACATCTGGCATTACCAGAACAATTGTCTCTTCGATGCAGCACAATATCTCGAGAATTAAATTCATCACCAACTATTACTATTGCAACTTCATCCATTGCTGGAGCATTAAATCTTCTGGCATGCCCTCCACATGCTACTTTATCGGCCTTTATTACAATTTTGTGATTATCAGTAGGCATTTGGTCGAGAGCAGTACGGAAAAGTCGCACCAATTCGTTATTCTCTTGAAAGAAAGTTTGGATTCGTTCAATAACATCTCGCTTCAAATTTGAACTAATTGAACATCGACGATCAACTTGCTGATCAGAATTACCAAGGAAATAAATTTGAAAAAACTGATACTCTGTATCAGAAAAGGGCAATGAAGAACCCAAGCTGTGATATATTTGCCCTTGGATCTAGGAAAAAAACAATCAGAAGCGGGAAAAACGTTGTTGTGAAAATCATTTTCGTAATCAATAGCATGTTGTTCATGCAAATTACCTTGAATGTGGTCACAAAATTATCACGAATAATATTCGTTGCACCAAATGAAGTCATTTGGAAACATGAATTGTAAGATTGAATGTTTGCCTTTGATGCTTTGATTCAGGCGCACCACCTAAAACCAATGAGCGTAATGGTTCTGGAGGTGGCTCCAATGCCGTTAATTTGGCTTAAACTTTACATTTAAACTGCTTTGAATTACTTTTTTAATTATGGACAGTGAAACGTGCATGGGGTCCGCTAGTTCCAAATAAAATGTCCATGTGTTAAATTTTCCATGTGTCAAATACTAAGCAGAATGTTACATAAGCTTAAACGCGTTGGGGTTTAACGTCCGAAATAAATCTCCGAAAATTTTTCACTTTGTTAAACGTTTTTAATGCCAAAACATTATTATTCAGTTGAACTCGCCAGAGCTTTCTCTATGTATCTAAGTAGCTACTATAAAGAAATTCGCGATAAAAGTAATTAGAAATGGCAGATAGCCTGTTGCCAAAGAAATAAATCGGCATAATGGCAGAATGTGGTACTTCATTTACAAGTACCTACTTATCAAAAATAGTGAAAATGCTGAAAGTATTGCTCTATGCATCTCATCTGAGGGCTTCAAATTCATCCTGAAGATGATAGAAGTTATGGGAGTCACGCGCAATTAAAATGCGGTTCGCCAATGCTCAATCCACAATTGAAAACAAGGCTTTTAAGACAGCTGAACGATTATTGTATGTGTGCGTGTACTACTACTACTGATGCTACTGATTGACTGCGATGATACATTTAAGTATAACGAAATAAGAACTGTGACCAAAACTCAAAAAACAAAGAAAGAAAAATAATTATAATTTCCATTTAGGCGGTAAAAGCAAACATACTATCAGATCTATCTCAGACTCTACCTCAATTCTCTACACATTAGTTCGTTTCGCATGAACTTGGATTCGAATTCATATTCGGAACATACCTAGTCTATATTTTTTCATAAGCAAAAGAATAAAAAAACGGGTATTTTTCGACAATTAAATGAATTTTTAATATTGCCCTTCATTATTAATTTTTCGACTTTTTGCAAACGGCAAGTCAGTAACATGGATCAATGTATGAATTAAACAATTGGAATTAAATATTTGATACTCTAACAATTCAAATTTCCTAATTTTTAGATTACTTTTGGTACTTTAGTACATATTTCGTATTTTGACTCAAGTTTGTGCCCAATTTTTTCCAATATGCCGTTCGAGCTAATTTCGATGCTGGTTGAAGTGGGAATTGTCGTTGTCCGAGTCTACGAATGAATTAATCAGAATTTCTACCTCGTTCTTCTTGTACTTTATCGTATTCATAGTCTTTCTGGAAACATTCAATCATCCAATCATTATCGCCAAAGTGCTGTCGGGCCCAGGGGAGTACCACTTTACTTTACTTTTAATGGCACAACAGACCATGGAGGGCCTAGGCCGAACTTTTCGCATCCACTCATGTTGTGCGTGTTAGATTTGTACATGAATGGAAGGGACCTACAGTTTAATGCCGAATCCGAACGGCAAAGTGAAAAGCTTTTCATAGCAATTTTTACTCTTGTAGGTTTGCCAAGGCCGTTAATTCAGAGTACCACAGCCTCTAAAATTTCTGATCGGCCAGGAGCCTGCGTTGACCAGCTTTTGTCATTTTAGCGGTTATGTGCTGCTTGTTCAACGGTTTCTCTTGGAAACCGTTAAAGTATGTTGCACCCGCTTTCGAACAATTTTGCGATTCCTGGGGGGTATTGACGGTGGGTTTTCTGCCTCTTCTTGGATGATCACCTTTATGACCCAGCTCCTTAAACTGTTTAACTGCATGATAAACTAACGAACGAGCAATGCAAAGCTGCCGCGCAATCTCACAATTGCGTTTGCCTAGCTGGTGCAATATTATCATAGCTGACCGATTATTTGTCATCGTAAAATATAAAAATTTATGAAATCTAAACCACACAAAAATTAAATCTGATGCCTTCTCGATTACGTAGAATAATACAAGAATGTAGAAAATTGCAGAAAAACTACAATACTTTTTCTACAGCGCGAAGAAAGTTGTATACACTTATCAATTGTCACCCTGTAAATGCATCATTCATCCACTAATTGTGCAGAAGTAATTATGTACATACATACATACCATATGTATGTATGTATGTATGTATGTATGTATGTATATGCATCAGCATCTAAATTTATTGTAAGTTTGCTGAGCAGTGTTGTTGCTATTCGTAACGGCCTGCCCTCCACAATATTTTTAATATTGTTTATTTTGTATTTCACAGCCAATTCTCATAAAAATAATAAAAATAATAGAATTAATGTCATGTTTAGTTTATTTACTAGCGTTTAGAATCTATAGGCACACATGCCGACACTGTGATTAAAACAATTATGTATGTCATATGCGCTGAGCATGAGATTTCTTATCATTGACTCCACTATCAATTACTCGAAGATGATTTATACCATACTACAATCGTAAATACCTACAAATCGAACATTTTGAATTCTAGTTCTTAATTTTCACTTTTATACGAGTACATATGGTAGCAAATCGTTGCTATGTCATATGCTTTTACAAGTATGACATACATACGGGTATATGGTATTCTGGAGTAAGTCTCTGCCAGAATTATATAATTTTAACTCAGTTTCACAAACCAGTTGGCGAGTCTAGTCGAGAATAGTTGTTCATCAATTACGGCACAGTGTTAATATGTCATTCAAATGTTTTTTCAGAAACCAAATCAAAACAAGCAATTTTTAGCAATAGCGCATCTAAAGCGTGAGCGGGCAGGCCCAACAATTCAGCTCATTGCCTCTTGGAAAAGAGAATTGAAAAGCACAACAGAAGAGCATTGCCGTTTTAATCTGCCGGGCCGGCCCCCTCTTTGACAAAATACTGAGTACGAATATGGAATGCGGCTTTTTTACTTCATTTAATCGCATGCGTGTCGTTGATAAATCACATTCTGCTTGCACGGTTCCCCAATTACATTAGCCATAAACAGACACTGTCAATCACTTACAAACGGCAAGTACATGTGTGTATGTACGAGTATGTTGTTGATCTCGTCTTTCCGTCAGAATTTCAATTTGCATACATTCTAATTCTTAAACTGAATGCGAGTTTTCGTTTCACTTTACAGGAAATGAAAATGTTCTTTCTTTCTAACACTGACTTTTTCTGAGTACTTTCAAATTCATATTAAGTACTGAAAGTACTAGTGTTTTAGTTTAGTTTACCTGGCGGATAATTTGATGGCCTCTTAAGAGATTTAAGTAACGAGTATATCACTAAACCCAGAAGTGTCGTGACCAGTAAAACAAACGCACTCATTTCTCTTGGGTCTTTGCAAATGTTCACACAATTTCACCGGGATTGTTATGTTAATCTCCTAAGGCACGATTCACTTCAGTTTGTTGCTACGAGCTTGAGTTGTGTAATCCGCATTTGCGTCTTGTCGCTCCGATGATTATATTTAAACTAATTGAATGAATGATTGGCTGCGAATAGTGTTGCCAATTTAATGGTTTTCGCACTACATTTAATGAATTTTTGTGGTTTATTTAGTGTCAGTTTAGTGTGCAGTTTTCGACACATTTTCATGTGCGGTAAAAGTCAACTCAAGTTGCTACTCTGATGAACTTCATTCAAAATCGAAATGCTACCTCCTAATGAATAAGTAGTTCAAAATGTTTTTTTCTTAACGTTTTTTTTTTTTTTGCTGTACTTCCTTACATATGTATGTATGTATGTATGTATATAGTGCTTTGGTTTAAGAAAAGTTGGCATCACTGGATGGGAGCATGTTGAGAGCTGCGATAAGTTTTTATTGTTTGCCTCATGCGGTTGCCGCACATTTCTTGATAATGGAATTAATGAAAGAACGAATGAATGAATGGAATTAGATTTGGATTTTGTTTTATTTTGGTTTTGTATTATACTTTATGTACATAGTGGCCGTTTACACTGACGCAAGCATAAAAGACCGTAGAAAAGTAAGGTATTCAGAATGAAAGCGCAGAACTTCATCTCTTTGTTAACACCTTACTTTGGTAAGTACCTGTATCTCTCACACAGTGCTTCATGCTGTCGCCAGTGTAAACCGCCACATACACATGTATGTATGTATTTATATGTACAACAAGAGCAACGTTAAATTGAGAGAAGTGCGTGGAAAAGTATTAACAGCAAGATATCATTTTGAAAAGTACATATGTATGTAGAGCAATTTTCTCTAATTATGTATTAAGTAATTTTGATTGAGCTCATTTTGTACCTACATATGTACATACATACTTAGTAGTTTATTATACATATAGAGAGATACATATTGAGAAAACAAAATTAGCTAGATACGTAAGTAAATGAAATCTTCCAATTTTTTTTTAAATACTTTTATTTTAATTTTTATTTTTATATCATGAATCATTAATAACTCGTAGGTATATAATTTTTTATTATTTTATTGTACTAAATTTTATCGTCGTTTTCCCAATTAGAAAAGTAAGTTGAAGTACACAGAAATAGGCTCGTACGGTAAAAACATATTTTAAAACTACATATTAAATATTAAACATATTAAGAAACGGTGCTGTATAAATTTGAGCTAGTATTTAGTACTACTTATGATATTTGGTTGAAGTTGTGATTTGTCACATATGTATGAAGCTAAGGTGACCCTGTCGTAGTAATCGGTATAGACCAAACAAAGTGTAGTTCCTGCGCGGCCTCAAAGGCTTGTCTTCGGGAAGGATAACATGTTTGTACTTAAAAACTAATTTATACAATACATGAAAACTTATGAGTAAGAGGAGAAAAAAAGTAAATAAAAATAAATGCCATAGGGAGTTATGCGTTGCTACATATTTATATTTGCATTCTGTTTACCTCGATAAGGATTTTAAACTCTTTGTAAATGAGTGAAATTGAATTTAATTGAACTTTTACGAGTATATGCGTACATTTTTTTTTTGCCAATATTAGAAGGTTTGTAGTAATTTCATTTAGATTCAGATAGGGAAAAAGTTAAAAAAATTTTGTAACAGACTCGTGGTTGTAAAATAAAATTTAAAAATCCTTGTGCATAATTTTTTCTCCAGAAAACGAAAAGTTTTTAGAATTGTTATTTTGCGTTTTAACAAATTGTTTCAACTTGTTATACGATTGACCAAAAATTGCTGCTGACATTTGTATTATTGTATGGTAAGTTGTTGGCTGCACCTGTCATATCATGAATGCTGCACTGAAATATTTATGTGGCTCAATTACACCTGACTTTAACGCAAAAATGTTCACTGGGGGTCCAAACTAAATACCACAAAGGGAAAGGAATTGCTTAAAGCATGTCAAGCCACGAATTTGACATGCTGGTTCTCCAACGTACTGGCCAACTGATGCAAACAAACACCAGATGTTATTGATTTTTTCATTGTCAATAAAATTCAAAAAAGACATATGATGTTAAAGCTGGATTCGATTTAAATTCTGACCATTCACCAATATTACTTACTTATGGATGCAACATAGTACACACGCAACCCAAACCGATATTAACGAACCGTCTAACAGACTGGAACTATTTTAAGGCACAGATGAACGAAAATATCGACTTATCCGGCAAAATACGAAACATTGAAGACCTAGAGAGGGAAACCCATAGCTTTACGAGCTTGATTCAGCATTCGGCATGGCGCAGTACGCCACTGGTGAAAAGCAAGCAATCCGATAATATTTATGCGACATGACTTGCCGCTACAGGTCCAAATAACAACGTGCCTACCACTAAGATACAAACCGCTCTCCAAGAAGTTGAACAATGGACCAATAAATGGAAACTGGCAGTAAATAGCTCCAAGTCTATCCACGTCGACTTTACCAACAAAAGAGAAACCGAAATTCCATTGTTTCTAAACAGTGAACAAATTCCAGCAGCTAATTCTGCGAAATACTTGGGTATGAACGTAGATGCTAAACTGTACACGTCAAGAAAAAACTAATAGAGCTGAACATTAAATATAAAACACTAACTTGGCTTATTGGACGGAGACCCAAAGTGTCTCAACAAAACAAACTAATTATATACAAACAAGTCTTCAAGCCTGTGTGGCTCCATGGCGTTCAAATTTGGGGCTGCGCAAAAAATCATATAATAAATATGATACAAAGATTCCAAAACAAAGAACACAGGGATGCAGTTAACTCTCCGTGGTATGTGCGAAATGATGACCTACATCGTGATCTTAAAATACCTACAGTCAGGCAAGAAATACAGAAGGTTGCCAATACACATCATGACAGACTGAGTCAACACTCAAACAGCACCATTCCGGCGTTACTTTTCGATGTTACACTCAGACGTTTAAGTCGGTTCAAACCAAAGGACCTTGTGAGGCCTTTCAACCAGCAAGTTGATTGACTAGCTCAGATCTACATGCTCACTTTAGATAAGTAGTATTACGTGCAATTTTACATTAAAAACATCTTGTTAGTCAAATGTGACTAGTTGCTGTTGATTTTTAAATAAATAAAAAATTTTAAAGAATAAAAAAACAAAACAAAAATATTACACCTGACACTGCAAAGCGGGACGTAACTTGGGGACTCAGTGTACACCATTACATTTTCAATTACAATCAAAAAATTAAAACTTAAATAACAAATTAGTTACAAGTAAGTGTGATTCATTCCATTCATGTACAAATATAACACGCACAACATAAGTGGATGCAAAAAGCTCGGCCTAGGCTCTCCATGGGCTGTTGTGCCATTAAAAGTAAGTAAGTAAGTGTGATTGACGAAGTTACATACAGTGTCGGACAATCAAAATAAGAACACCTTGTTCTGAAACCAAAAACCTTAAAAAAATATTTCTCTAGGCTTATGATAAATTTAAAAGGTGTTTACTTTTATTCATTTATTCCTTAAGTTTAATTTTTTCTTAAAACAAAAACAAAATCAATGCAGTGTAAAAAAAGAAATTTAAAAGTTATAAGTAGTATGTAATTGTAATTGACACTTTTTTTATATTTAATGATTACTATTTTGCATTGGCGTACTATTAATTTCAAAGCTTTATGCGATTTCCATTATTTTTACAAAAACGCCCTTGAATTTTGTTAGTAGTAAATTACGCGAACAGACATAAGAAATTAGGAAAATACTTAATTCAGAATAAATTAACTACATATTATTGACAAGGTATTGCCTTGTTGCGCCCAAATATCAAATGCATTGCTTGAATATATGTACATATATGAAGGTGGAATTTGTCGATTGGGCGAAGCACCTCCCATACAATCTTAAAGCTTTCTCGCGTATATCTCTTGAATTGCTTACAAGACAGAACTGAGATTTGGTACAATGACGTTAGTTGACAATGCCAAGTTGCAGCAAAAATATGAAATATGGGTGGGATCCGAAAGAAGGGCGTGGCACATCCCATATAACTTGAATTTTCATTGTAGGATATGTATTTTAGGAACTATTTGTGGTATGACGGTATTTTCAACAGTTTTCAGAGGAAAAAATATGTGTGGGCTTGGGCAAGTGGGCGTGACACTTCCAATACAAACCTAATTCTTCTCTGGGAGTATCTCGAGAACTTCTTACAGTACAGTTCTGAGATTTGGTACAAGGAAGTTCGTTGGGGATGATATGCTATGTTACTGGAAATGCTGTTGGGATGTGACAAAATAATAATAAAAATACAGTATACTTTTAGGGTAATCGCTTTGAAGTGCAACTTCTTTATCGACTGCACGGTGCACAGTGCGTCGAAGCTGAAAATCGAAAAAAAAAACCTCGACTGATAAGAAAACAACAACTTTTTTGGGAATAAATAAGTTCGGGTTGGCTTTACAGCTCTTTATATCACAAAATTTTTCCGCGAAATAGACAAAGATTGTGGGAAAAAATTATCATTACATTAAATTTGTTACAATAAAGAAATAAATTATTATTTTTTTAAAAGCTATAATATGTTCAAATCGAAGTCTTTTTGTTTTATTTAAAAATTAAAGAATTTAAAATTTACAAGTGCCCAAAGAAGGTATTTCTAAAAATTGTTGATTTTACGTAAAATTTTTTTTATCATTTCTATACACTATACCTTTTTTTTTATTAGGAATTGGTATTATCTTCTTCGATTTCTTCCGGTTCTTTAAAATTTGTAATTTTTTTTTTTTGCCTGAAATGCATTTGTGCTCTTTTATGAAATATTATTGTGGGCAAAAGTGTGTAGTTGTATATTAGTTTTTTATTTTGGCAGTAGGGTAGCAGTAGGGACAAAAAAATAGAACCAACAGTGGGAGAGAGCATCTATCGACTTTGTTTTAACTCTAAAGACTGAAGACTTTCCTCTAATGGTAGTGGTTTGAACTACACATGTGGATATGAAATAACATTAATAAAGGTACATATTTTAATGATTACACAGCAATTCAACTGAAATTCTTAACGTATCTTTTGAAAGGGCCTTACAGTTAATATCTTCATTGAAATGTAAAAAAATAACTAAACTAATTACAATTCTTTAAGTTAAAGTTTCATATTCACTGTGAAGAGTTCGAAATAAGTTTTAATGTTGGCAATTAAAATAACCAATTCAGATTTAGTTGGCTTGTGGATATCGACACAAGTAAAGATTCTCATTTACATTTATTCCTTTTTGGCGGAGAAAGTGTAAGGATTTAATAGGAAATGGAGGAAATCTTCAAAAAACCCTCCTATAAAAAAGAAAGATTAACCGTTTTATTTGCTTTATTAATATTTGTTTCCCAAGTTATTTGTAAAATTTAGAAAATCAATTAATACCGCACAATCTGTATTATATAATCCAGGATGAAACGTCATTATTGAGATCTTCGTCTACCGAATCTTTAGTCGAAAATTTTGAAGTGAAAGTGATTCAGATTGAGGAATGAAGTTGTAAAAATAATTGGAAAATTTTTGTTTATATTAACAATGTGAACTAACAAAAAGTAGTAGGTATTGCCAAAGTTAGTTTCTTTCCTTCTCTAAAGTTAGCACTTTTCCCTATTAAAACTCAACAAGGGTTAAATTTTAACATAGAAGTTGGCTCGAAAATTAAAAATATATTGATTTTCTGGCCAGCCCATTTACATCTGATCTGAATATTTTTTATTAACGGATTTGCAATAAATCGCCTTGGACTTATCGGCTAACCGAAAATAAAAAAGTGCATCGCTAATCTCGGCTTGTGTAAAAACCGTCACAAAATCCACTTAGAAACCAAGTTTCATCAAATTCCAACAACTCTTTCTATTTATATTTTTGTCCACTTTTTGTATCGCGTCGACGCACTGTGCGGTGTGGGAGATTGTTGATTTTGATACAATTTTGGTGCAGAAGGGAGAAAGTTTACTTTGCCACTTAACTATTTCTACTACTTTTATGACACTTACACTACAACATTTTTACTACTATTTTCTACTATTGATACTACTATTTAAAACTATTTCTACTGCCATTTTTTACAACTTATATATTAGCGATGTTGAATTGGTTAGTCAATATCTGCACAGTAGTTTTCGTGCATCATGGCGAATATACTATTTTCTACTACAATACTGTTTTTAGCACTTACTTGGTTGTCACTACAACCGATGATCGGTCGTGGGAGTGACAGTGAGAAACTCACCTTACACATTAGTTAGCTCACTGTTTGGTGTGAGATCGTCAAGCAGGTGGCGCCACGAGGAGGCTGTGTGTCGACTTGAGATGGAGAAGCGCAAGGATCGAACATGGTCTCACCCGTTTGTACGACTATCACGAACTTTACCTTGTGTTCTCCGCCCCAGGTGCCCCTACTTCTTCTACTACTATTTGAAAGGCGAGGCTGTGAATTAAAAAGTTTTTTATTGACATAAACGTTTTTCGTCAGAAGTTTGGTTGTTTGAATATTTATTTAAAATTTATAAATATTTCATCACAAGTTGAGCATATTTTTAGGGTGGCTTTAGTTAAAATTAGATTTATATGAAGTTAGCATTACAAAATAGAAAAAAATAAAAGTTATTGAAATGAAACTTCTGTTTCTAAGCAGCTTGCAACCTGTGAAAAAAAACATGTTGTACATTTCCGATCACGCGTGCCGCTACTGATTTCAATTATGTTAAGTTAATAAAAATAATTTAATTAGAAAAAAATTTGAGTAGATGTTTATTTACATTCCCTTTAAGTCATAATAATAAAAATCAATATGTGAATTTTTGTAACAGGTTGCCACAGAGGCCGTTCATCCAATTTTGTTGAAATTTTTGAAATTAATGTAAAGCTGACGGATGAGGGTTATATGTATATGAGGGTGGAATTTGAGTTTGCGCGCAACTGTGATGCTTTTTTGAGTACATACTCGTATATCTCGATACCCATTTATACTACCAAACTAAAATTCGATGGTAGTTCCTCGAAAGATGCTCCTAAAAAGATATGTGAGGGATTAAAACGGAAGCTTTAATTCCTTCTCATATAACCTAAATATTTACTATGGAGCACATCACGTTTGATGGCATTGGAGCAGGGCACCTCTGATATAACCAATAATAACGCCACAGAAATGAACTATCATATAAAAAAAGAAATTATTTATTCAATAAAAGAAAAAAATGGGATAATTTACTCAAAATCGTAGCTTCAAACGCTGTAATCTGCCGGGGCGAAACTCGTTAATACGCTAATCGTTAATCAACGGTGTTAAATTTTTTGTTAACGATTAACTTTTATGTTAATTTCAAATACCATTAAAGTTTTGATTAAATTGCTTTAAATATCTTCCGTTAACTCAAGTCCTGGGAATGTACTTCTCGGTCGGTAAGGTAAGTAAAATTATGGTACGTAAGGTGATAAGCTCGATGAAGAACGAGAACGATATTTCGTGCAGCACAAACAATAATAGCAAGCGCCTGCCACAATTTAAGTATTTGGCAGGAGAGTAAAGCCACGAAAATGGTGACAGATACTACCATTTCGGTCGAGAAAGTGTTGGTGAATTAATTTGTTTATCAAATACAACATAGGCATACCCTCCAGTGCGGCAGTTGAACGTCTTTTCCATATAATCGTAACTCTTTTGTTTTAAATATTTTTGGATAGAAAACATTTAAAACAAAAGTGGATTAGCGAATTAAGGTTAACTATAGAAGTTAGCTATTTTGTTGGCGGTTTCCAGTAGTAAACTCTATACTATTACTTAGTAAAGAGTAGTAATATAGATTGGACAAATTTGAACAAATATTCTATATAAACATTGGTAAACATGTAATTTCTTTAACTTGACAGGAAATGAATTTGGTAATATATAATATTATAATATGATGGATATTATAATATCCATTTATATATCTCTGCATATATGAAGACTTACATTCCCTTTTTTTTACTATTATATGTATATCGATATTGAACTTTTTTTCTACTAGCAGGTAGGATAACTGAGAATGAGTCCTTGAAATGGAAGAAATATGTTCTACATAAGTAATTCATGTATCATGATCTTAAATATTGCTCATTATTTAAACACAAAATTTTAAAAAATGTACTACATATTTACCTGTATTTGGCATAGTTCTTGAAATATTAAACATTTTGACTGAATGTGCGGTTTCGTCTCTTTCTCTCCATTTTCAGTACTGTTCTAGTTTCTAGATATTCTGTATTTTTTTATTTGAGATGCCTAATTTTCGTAGAATACAACAGTAATTTGATTTGACTTGTCGGTCGTAATGAAAAATGTGATAAATATTGCCAATGAGCCAGCTTTCGATAAACATAGTTGATTGGAGGTATGGACTTGATAGTATTAGCAAAAATATTTATCTATATACATAGGTATATAGAGAAGAATCTCTCCATACGTATATTATGTAGATGCTGAAATAATGCATACGAGTGCAAATAGTAGTTCTCAGCTTTATTGAATTTGTATTCTTTAAAATGCAGTTATGTACTTTAATTTGTTTGCATACAATGTATTAGAACATAGAAAGTAGAATAATTATGTACTACCATACATACATATATGTACACATGTATGAATTTAAACTTATAGGAAAACTGAATTCTTCGCAATGATATATTCGATGTCGGTTGTCCAAGGGTTTTTAAATGCGCGCCATTCACTTTGCAGTTGTATGAAGCTATTGTCTTTACAACGAAATCGAAATACTTGTGTAGTAACCTTCTCCGGTACTTGTAATACCATTTTGTGGGACTCGGCTAATGCAGGAATATCGTCATGGTGGAAATATTCATAAAAACTTGTGCCAAGAATTTCCTGAGGCAAAAATCCAATTACCAAAGTTGCTCTACACAAAGTTTTTAAAGAACATTAATTCAAATTGAGCATAAACAATATCAAATTGTTGCATTTACCTTTGATCAATGAAAAGAAATTTGCCATCCACAGAATGCCGCGATATAAATAGTACATGCCGGACATTTGGATGATTATCCAGTGATGATGGTACATTCGATTCCAGCACATTGGGAGGAATTCTACCAACTGCAACTAAACTGGAAAGATTCGTCATTTGATCGTCACTATCACCATCCTGATCGTCATCTTTAATAGGCGTCCATGATTTTAAATACCCTGTACATTGGATTACTCGGTATTTATGATCAACGCTAAGCTTCGACTTTCGTTTATTGGAACTGCGTGAACTAGATGATGTGTCAGATTCCTCCTTAATTTGATTATTACTGGATTTCAATTTCATCCGGCAGAAAAACGAACGCCGCGCGCCTGGGCAAAGTCGACATAAACTTTGTGGGATGTCAGTTTTAACGGGAAGCATCGCTGGAATATAAAATATTACATACATATATAGTGTCCGACAAAACTATGTATACCCTACCAAATTTTATATTATTCTTTCAATATTTTTTTTCAAATGGCAATTCAATGGCAATTGAAAAATACCAAATACTATTTTTTTTTTGCCTGTAAGGTAACCAATAATAACGGTATAATATTTACCGTTAGCTTTTGTTTCGCTTGCATAATCAGCACTTGTTGATGATCACTTGAGCTTTGCATGCGACAAAAGTATGTACACCGTGGCGATATTTGTCCGTAGTGTTTTTGTGTGCTACTTTGTTTCTTAAATATTTGAAAGCCAATTTGAGTAAGGAAATATTGTATACTTTTTCTCTTTTAATGCGTATGACTCTTTTAGTAATACGCATTAAATTTTATTCAGTGAAATGCCAAAAGCAAAAATAAGCATTGATTGTCTAGGATATTCCAGGAGCAAGGTCACTGGATTGTGTAAAAAGTAATAAATAATTACAAACAAAAAATGGCGGAGTAGAGTGCTCCGAGAACAGGTCGACCAAGAACAACTACTGCTCGCGATGAGACTCAAATTGTGAGAGAGGTTAAAAAAGAACCAACAGTTTCAGCCAAATTTATTAAGCAGAGTCTACCAATCAATGTTTCTGAGCGAACAATTCAACGGAGAATTCGAGAAATTTAATATTCCAACCATTATAAGATAAAAAAAAATCAGCAAGAAGAACTTAAAGGCCCGACTGGAATTTGCAAAAAAGTAATACAAAATGCCACTAAGTTTTTGGGAGAAGGTAATTTAGAGCAAATTTAAGTTGAAAAATAGGAAAGGTAGACAAAAAGTTTGTTGGAAGAGTCATTTCATCAGATTTGGTAATAATTGAAGGTGAAATGACGGGAGAGTATTACGTTCAAATGCTGAATACTAATTTAGAGCCTACGACGACAAAAAAATAGGCATGCAGGATAACTTCATACACCATCAAGACAACGACCCCAAACACACCAGTCGAGTTGCAAAGGAATATTTTGCTCAGAAATCAATAGAGCTGCTACCATGGCCTGCCCAAAGCCCAGACTTAAATTCCATTGAGAATTTGTGGCAATTTTTGGATGATAAGTTCGACCGATCTTCTTTTCACTCAAACAAAAAAGAAATTTTTAATAAATTGAAGGACTCCTGGAAAAACATACCACAAACGCATATACAAAACTTGGTACACAGCATGCCTCGACGTCATTTGGCCGTAATTAACGCTAAAGGTGGTAACACTAAGTATTGAAGCTCTAAAACATAGTTTTGTCGCACACTGTATGTACATATGTACATATGTATTAGCTATGGAATAGTGTTGTTGCTATAAGTTCGCTAATAACAACCATTTAAAGTAACAATACTGAATTAATTCAATTAATCTGCTACTTGCAAATGTGTTTATGTACCAAATTCATAATAAATTATTCTAGATGAAACAACAGTGACATTTGCGACATTTTTGATTTAGAAAAACAATATTTAACAACATTTAAAAATTAAGTCGTGAATTACATGTTGGAGTGATTGCTACTGTACTGCAATAAAGCAGAAAACCGAAATTATGAAAAAGCAAAGATACACTCAAATAGAAAGTTCTTAAGCCATTTTCCTTTTTTTTAATTTTAATTAATTATCATTGCCAATTCCTTGTAATAGAATTAATTTTGACGGTTTACAATTTTTGCTAGTTGACAATGACAGTTTTTTTTTTAACATATTCATTCATAAACGTAAACTTTATAACCGTAACCACTATCGCATTATGCGTTACGTTAGCAAAAAAAAAAAAAGATTGTATATTTTGGAATTTATGAAAAAATTATTCTTCTCAAGTGGAGGACTTTGAACACGCGCCACAAATGCATATCACGTGTGATAGAGACAACTTAAAAAAAACATAACGTCTTTTCAATTCCACAAAAACAAATGCAAACGGAACAAAATATAATGCAATTCCTATTACAAAAATTCATTTAACGAGTAAAGTATTGAGCTTAGATAAGTATCTCTTATACTTAGTTTTAGCTTCATTTTGCATTAAGTGTCAACATTTTAATAAAAACCCGACTTTGGTCGGACTATTAAAAAATTAAGAATTCAAACTATGCTTATACAATAAATAACCTCAACAAATGTCCACAGAATTTAAATGCCAAATTTGAAGAAAACTTGTTGAGAATTGTAGAAGCCTATTCTGACTAAACATTTAAGGCTTGTTTTTATATACATGTGTTACTTAGATTACATTGCTAGGAGTTGTAGCTGGTTGTTTTCAATTCCTCAGCAATGGAATTAAATATTTTTCCATTTTACTACAGGGTGCACCATCTTTTATGACGGTATGTCCACAATGAATAATTTTAACATTTACCAACAAACATGTTTTTGAAACGTCAATTCAGTACAATTTTAACCATGAATCGCTTCACGCCGAAACAATGCTCCGAAATAGTGACGCTGTAAATTGAAAATAGTCGTTCAGTTGTGTTAACTCAACGTGCATTTCGTCGAAAATATACTGTCCAACAATCACCGTCTGACAGCACTATTCGTCGTTTGGTGTCGAATTTTGTTGAGCATGGGACAGTTGCAGGTCGTCTACAAGCCTTTCATTAATGCCCAAGACTTTTAAATGAACTGATTGAAGTGATAAGAGAGTGTTGCCGAGAACCCACATGTGTTGTATCGTCACCGGGCTCCAGCATTTAGTCGTCAGTGGAACCACCTTGCGGCGCATTTTGAAGGATGATTTGCCTTTGCTTCTGTTCGATCGAATTGTTGACACTGAACCTGATTTTTGGAAGGAAATTTTGATGACGGATGAGACCTACTTCACACTCTCTGGCCCCGTTAACAAGCAAAATTACCACATTTTGGGAACGGAGAATCTACACCATCTACACCACATGAAACACCATTGCATAACCAAAAATAGACTGCTTGGGCCAGCGTTTGCGCTAAAACCATCATTGGGCCATTTTTCTTCAGAGAAGGCGAAACAATCGATTGGAATCGATATCGGTGGATGTTGGCTCATTATGTCTGCCCACAAATGTGTGTAAAAGGTCTGGACGTTTTCTGGTTTCAACAAGACGGTGCGCCATGCCACACTGCAAATTAAACAATGCAGTTGCTGCAATGAAATTACCCTGGACGTGTGGCGTCAAAAAATGGCGACATTGACTGGCCACCCAGATTTTCAGATTTGACCCCCACGGACTTCTTTCTTTGGGGTTATTTGAAAAGTAAAGTATACGCCAGAAAGCGTCATACCATTGACGAGCTCAAGGCGAAATGCTCGAAAAAGTGATGGAAAACGCAGAAAAAAGAGCTAACTGCGGCCAATTGATGGATGTTGTATTCAAAAAGTAGTCCAAATAAATTGTAAAGGACCATATTAAATAAAAATATCTCATAAACGAAACGGTTGTATTTTTTTTGTAAGATATTTTATATTCACATACCGACATAAAAGATGGAGCATAATTGCTAATTAAATAAAAGAAAAGTTCATTCGTGGCGGACTTTATATACCCTACACATTCTCTGAAATAAAACAACTTTTTGCATTCAACGGTTGAACATTTCCAACTCTCTCCTTGCAAAATCAAAGTTCATATACAATGTGATTTCGTCACGAAAAATGGAGGCTAAACAATTTTTGTGGTTTGTTGTAGTCTCTTAGATATGACATTTGAAGCTGACAACAAATCGTGGGCGTTCAGGCAGAAATCATTTAATCTAGTTTTTTAATTTCCAAAATTAAATTAAAGTTAGGGATTTCTACACGATCACCTACGAAATATGCGTTTGCTTTTTAAGAGACGCACTTTCATCTCTTCTCGTTAACTTTAGAGGTCAAAGCGCAAAGATTGGAGCCAGTCGTAATAGGGGTGTAAATATTATTTATACTTTTATTGTCTTTTCCCCCTGTATCAATTTATTGTCAATAATTTATTTGTGTACAAAATTTACACTTACTTTTTGCATCGATTAAACGTTCTCTTGGGCATGGATCCAAGGACGATAATTGCTCCTTCACTTTTGCAACGTCTTTGGGATGCAGTACATCGAACCAACTTTGGCCAAGTAACTCCATTTGAGTGCAATTCAAGACTTGTGAAACCGATTCAGACACATACAAAATTCGACCTCTGTCGCATCCTACCACAAATAAAAAGCCTTCTGCTGCTTGAAGTATAAGCATTTTCAGTTCCTGATCCGAAAGGAAAGTTGGCTTGTAATCGCTGCCACTATAAGCACCGCTTGTGCCACGAATACCGCGCAAATGCTGGACAGCCATTCGCAGTACCGTTAACTTATCCAACTTCCGATGTATTGCATAGCACATGGGCGTGAGCAACGATAGCTCGTTGATGTAAGTGTTCATTTTGTCGCGACGTCTCTTCTCGATTTCACTGTGATTTTGTCTGTTCCAATTATAAATAATATGATTTAAATCAAACACTCACAAATTCAGTTTTAAATAAATAAATATCTATAAGTATCTAACTTTCTATTTTCGTCCGATGTTCGCGTAGATTTGGCATCGTCAAATATTTCATCGTCCAATTCTTCCAGATTTTCACTGCAAACGCAAAACAAACGGATTCTCTTTAATTCATTTTGATGTTAATCCATGGAAACGGATGAGCGCTTCCATATGGAGTACAAGAACGCACATACGTATATACAGCTACATAGATGTATTGTATGTACATACATATGTACATATGTGTGTTTGTACGTATGTATGCTATCTACGTATACATATTCCTCAAACGTATGCCAGCTTACGTATGCATACATACTACATATGTACAAACCGCATTCACCATTAAGTAAGAAGTAAGTACCTTACCAATATTCCATCCTCGTTTAATTCTTTTGGTTGTTTTAAATAAATTTAGTATTTTAAAAAAATATTGTATTTAATTTTCCCGTAGCAGAACGTGTTACTGCAATTGCGGAAATGCAAAACGAAATTCAATGCAAAATTAAGTTGTGCATTGGAAGAGAAACATCAGAATAATAATCCACTGGAAAATTGCAACTGACACTTGGAAGCTTTGCATTAGAGAGTTCGCAAAATGCTCTCAACCATTGTATCTGCATCTGTTGTGTCAGCATGGATGCACCTATGTTTATACATACAAAGCTATTTACATGTGTATGCATCTGTGCGTGAGGTGGTGGTTATTCTGGTGTTCGCTGTTCGACGAACACATCATATTTATTGTTCGTGCTCGGTGTAGTGGTTACATTGGACTTGGTTACAGAGTTGCTTTTTGTCGAAATTCAGTGTTTTTGTAATACTATATTGTTTGCAACGGCAACACTAAATAATAATATAATTGAACAATTAGTTTTATGAAAAACATAATTAATATTCACTTTTAAAAACTAAAAAAATTCGCAACTTCGCTTCTCTGCATATGAAAATAGTGATGTACAGGTTTGCATGTTTTCCTTCTATTTTACATACATTTTTGGTCCTTTTTTGTAGAATAACTCTTTCACACCCTGAATGCTCGGCGTGTTCTATGTACATTTCACCCAGCATATCGTGTTCGCTGTGAGAGTGAGTAAAAGCTCTCTCTTCATGTTCGGGCAACAACAATTGCATTATGTTCACCGAGCAAAATCTGAATATAACCACAGCCAATGGAAACAAGCCGCCGGGAGATCCATCGTCATATCGGCCAATTTGGCTGCTTGACACATTGGGCAAAATACTGGAGCGTGTAATTTACAACAGGTTAGTTATTTCCCTTCGTAACGGAAGGGAAGGTAACGGAGGATTGTCAAATTGTCAATTCGGGTTTCCGAAAGCTCGATACACTGTAAGCGCCATTGAAATGGTGGTAGAAATTGCAGCGGAAGCTATGGAGAGGAGGAGCGAAACAATATTGTGCAGTTGTTACACTAGATGTAAAAAACGCATTTAACTCTGCTAACTGGATGTACATAAAAGCCTCTCCGACCAGAATGAATTTACCGAAATACTTATATACGAAGAATATCTGACAGTTAAAAAAAAACAGAAAGCTGGAGTATGAAGGCGACGAGGGATTAAAATACTACAACATCTTGGCAGGTATTCCACAAGTAGTGGGATACGCAGACGATATTGCGATAGTTACAGTGGCGAAACATATCCAGAAAATCGAAACGGTCACTAACAATGGTTACAATCGGCTGGGCTTGAATTAGCGGCACCAAAAACAGAAACGGTACTAATTATCAGTAGAAAGGTTGTTGAGTATGCGAATATACAAGTTGGCAACCAAATTATCAAATAGTGATGATAGATAACAGGCTGAGCTTCAAAGCTCACTTGGACTACGTAAAAGAAAAGGCTTCTAGTATCCAGGCAGTGCTGTCTAGAATATTGCCAAATGTAGGTGGAACAAAATATGGCTGAAGGATGTTACTGTCAAGAGTAGTAAGCTCAGTCTTGCTTTACGCAGCCCCAATCTGGGTCGGAGCTATGGTGGCAAAGGAGTGTCGAAATAAATTGTCACGGGTATACGGACTAAGTGCCCTAAGAACAATCTTCCGAACAACGATTTCGGAAGATGCGGCGTGCGTCTTAGCTGGTATGGATTGGTATACTAGCGGATGAAATGAAAAGAATCTATTGCATAAGGTATATAAATCAGTTGCAGCTGGATATTCCAGGCATTACAAGCGAAGAAAGGCTAGCTTCATTATCCATTTGGCATTATACATAGGTGGGTGAATTCGGCAAAAGGCAGGTGGACGTATACACTTATTACAAAGATTGAAACATGGATAAATAAAAAACATGGAGACACAAACTACCATATAACACAATTTTTAACGGGTCACGGAGGTTAGAGAAAGTACCTATATAGATTTGGGCAAGACGACTCCCCACTTTGTCCTATCTGTAGCGATCAGGAGGAAGACGTAGAACACGTGATTTTTAGAAGTCGGCGCCTTAGCCCAACAAATACAGCGTTGCCAAGTCCATCGAGTATAATTAAGCATATGATCCAGTCGGAGGTAAACTAGGCAGGAATAAGTGTGTTTATTGCGAACGTGCAAAACGATCCAAAGTAAATCGAGCGTCTCAGGAAAAAAAATTTCACGAATACACCCTAATGGCTAACCAGCCCCGCGAAGTAATACCTAACGGCAGTACCGTGGGGATAGTGGTTGACGTGCACGGGGGTAAAAGACATTCCTCTCCTCCAGGGCGCATCCAAAAAAAAAACAAACACACATACACACATACACATTAATTTGTTCGCGAACAACCCGGATATTGAGAGTTGGATAACTAGTCAACATGGTGGAACAGATTTTCACACTTACTTAGCGGACATGGTTGCTTCAAATACTTTCTGCACCACTTCAAATATGAGGAAGAGCCATTCCGCCCTAACGATATTGAGGACGCATGACATATTCTCTTTTATTGCCCGCGGTTCGACGCAGAACGAACCGAGATAAGGGAAGCTTTTGGGGAGGCACCCACATTGGCTAATATTATTAAACACATGAGCTAAACACTTCATAAATGGCAAGCAGTCCAGAAAACGGCCTTAAGAATATGGTCTGCACTCCGACGAATTAAACATGATCGTAATTTTGAACGCACCCGTTTGCGCAACGTGGGCCTGGATGTCATTAATTCAGGTAACCCCCAAGACATCAAACTTGACTTACCAAGAATTGACGCTTGAGCAGTAATGTTCTGACGTCCTTCCGACGAAATAATTAATGATGGTTCCGGGCGGAGCCACCCTCCAGACATGTGAGTTGTTTTTAAAGGGTTGGAGTCTCACACTGACTAAAACTTTCGATGCTTTACTCTACAAAAAAAATTGCATTGTAACTTTTTTATAGTATTTGTGTATTTGCCAACCAGTTGACACGTAAATGTATGCAATGCTACAATTTAATTTAATTTCTGTCAGATAGACAATTTTTGGCTACTTCTTTATTTTTAGCTAAATATGGATAAATAATGGATATGGATATGAGAAACATGTTTTTCAACATGTATGTTGCGTTTGCATTTCACAAATAAAGTAAATAAATACAATTTTGCATATTTTTTTATACCTACATATCTGAAAAGACAAGAAATATAATCATGGATTCATAGTGATTTTTCTAAACAGCTTTAGGGTTACAGAATACTTACGATTTTAAGTTTTAAAATAAAAAATCTTGGAATTGTAGATTACAAGTTTTTAAAAATTCAATTTTGTTTATAATCCATATTTTTATTTGCTGAAAAAACTTTTGTCAATATATCGACATAATTTCGAAATTTTCACAGGTTCTTATTTTAAATTAATATCCAGAAAGTTCATTTTAGTTTTAAATGTTGTCGTAAGTTGAACGTTAATTTTATTCGCTAACATTTTTATTTATAAACCTATTTGAAATTGCAGTTGTGTAACTTTATTTATGTAAATTTAATAAACAGTAAAAACAATAATGTACTAACAAAGGCATTAAAACAAATATATAGCATATTTCTAAACATGATACATTTTGTCCAAACATATGCTAATAACCTGCATGTATCGATCCCAAAGGCAACGTGTTTCTTGATCTCTAAAAGTAATTTTTATTATCAGAAACTTTTACAAAGACATCTCAAAATTATAAAATACCTTGATATTTCCAAATCCAAAACACTTTGTGTTACAGCCGAAAGAAATTTGTTCACCTGTTCACGGTTCCAACCATTCTGACGCCAAGGTTCCACAAGTTTCTCACATAAGTCCACAAATATTCCGCGTAGCTCTCGAGTTCGATGTAAATTGCAAGCAATTGTAATGAACGCACGCCAATAAGAGCTGTAGATATTACGTTGGCAAATAAATATATGGAAAATTATTTAAATAATAGGATTGTAACGTATTTTTCCGTAATTTTGAACTTTCGCTTTCGTTTCTACTTTCATTTTTGTATTACGAAAGTTTTAAAGATATTTAATTGCCAAAGTCAGCTCTATATATATTTTTTATTTACTCAATGTAAATAAAAAATTTTAACTAACAAACAAAATTTTAACATCACCACCTTTTAGCACGGCAATACTTAAGAGCAAACTTCCAAGAATAGAATCGTTTTAGGAAAATCTTAACACTTCCCCGCTCTCATCTGCAGCACCACCGTATCCGAGCTGAATTACATTAATCGTAAACAATTAGGGTATTCCTGCAAACGAGTAACTCGTAAACCATGGAAATATTTAAATATTTACGGCAACGAATTTTTCCATCAAACGTGTTAATCGCCTAAATCGCATAATGAATTACAACCGTGCGACGACACACAATAATTGTTGAACAAAGTGACGACATTCTTATTTTGGCTGTAAATTTTAAAGTAATAAAATAATTATTTAATTATTTCCACTCCATTTTGCAGCAGAGTAAATCAGCTTTGTATTTCATAGGGTTGGATATTCAATCGGGCAAATTTACCAAGTCATTTGTGCATTGAATTCTTCGTGCAAAAGTATCAGGTTTGTGTAAAGGATTTTTATACAAATTTTGTCAGCTGATTTACGATCTCGGAAACTTATGCGGCTTATGCAGTTTGCAAAGTGTTTGCACGTTTGAGGAATACCCTTGATGTCTTTGCTATAGAATACATGATTTTTAGCACATATTTACGATTTCTTTAGTGTGCTACAATGTTTCGCTTTCGCAAAGTCAAAATTTTTATATATCGTTACAATCCCAGTAAATACAGCAAAACACATACCGAAAGTTTGTATCCAATTCATGAAAAGATCTCTCTAATAATACTGGCTTCAGTCTCAAACAAACAAGACTAAAATTGAAATCACATATTTAAAATCTTAGTGTAAATAATGTTAGGTAATTCACTTACTGCTTGATTTCCTTTTCCTTGTCCAGCAGACAGCGGAGTTCACGTAAATCCAATAGAAACTCCTTATCCATTTCAGTGTCGTAATACTCAGGACCAGAGTGTTGGTATGTGTATGTCCAGTAGATCATAATTGCCTGGGAGCAAGCAAACAAATCCGAAAATGTCAAATACTGCAACTTTTTCTTAGACGTTTCAAAACGCAAACATGCTAGAAACACAATTGAGGCATACTTTCTGAAATTGAAAATTAGTAGGTAATTTATTATTTCTCTAATTTGACTTTATTCTTAATAAAAAGCATATTTTCCTAAACTTACTTTGCCAGCTCATCTGGTAATGAAAATAGCTGCTTAATGTTATTTGTAATGTTTCCAGGTAATTCCTCCACCGCCTTAAAAACACGTTTCACATTATCAAATTGGCGTCTGCAAAAATAAATGCTATCATTATAAGTTCATTGCCAAGCACACATCTCTGTTCAAAATGCAATTAACACTTTCGCAGAGATTTTTTTTAAGAGGATACCATAGCAATTGTTATATTCAACTTTTTCGTATGTCGTCATGCTTTGCCTGGTACTCCCATTTTGTTCGGGAAAGTGTTTATTTTATTACAACAATAACAAACCTGCATGATTTAAGTTTAACACACGTCTTTTCCGAAACTTCATCCAAATCCTTGCGGTATCGTGACGAGAGCTTCTTACCGAGAATTTCACGTGCCACAGCGCCATCGATTGAGTAATATCTATTACAAAAACGTAAAGCTTTTGATTTGCTGCTCAAGGAACTTTATGTATTCCGATAAATACGTACTTTTCAATAATGAGGTCGCGAGTGTGTGGCTCTAATTGGAAACATGATTGCTCGAGTAGTTTAGGTGGAGCATGCAACAATCGCTCAATAAGGGAATAGGTACGATAATGATCTAAAACATCTGAAGCGATAAGATCAATGGGAGCACCTAAAAAATTTCCGAAATTTCCCTTTTGCTTTAAGTAGCAAACCGCTTCGCTAGCTGTGATGAAAAGAAAAGACACAGTACATATATTTATTCAAATAAGAGGAAACTTCTGTCTGTGCAAATTCATACGTTTAATTAGAACGTGGAATCATTATTCCATATGCCTTATTTTGCAGGACTGAATTATGAATGAATACATATTTATGTATGAACTAATAAATAAAAATTTCGGGTATCTTACATGAAAATCCTTCAATCCAAAGCTGGTAAATTTCAGGATCCACAAGAGTATAATTACAAATGAAAACATCCACGTCGGCCAGCATGATATCTTTAAGTATTTGAGCAAAGAGACAAATAAGACACACAAGAGATTCCAACTCCCATCTACTTAACACTTTTTTCTTCAATTTATCAAGTTGAACTGTAATGGGCACCAAAACCAAAGATAAGCAAATTAACATTGACAGTTATGAAAAATTTGCGAACCCAGTAAACATCATAAACATGTGTTTATCTAAACTTTGAATTAAAACCAATGTTGCCACAGTGCGCAATAGATTGATTGGCCGGGAATTAAATCTAGTTAATTAATTTTTTTGTGTTCGTATCTTTTATTATTACTAAATATAAATTCATTTTAGAAAGAATAAATATAAAATTTTTAATTATGGTAACAAAATATTTTTTTGAGCTACCAAAGTTATGTATTGTAACGTATAAATTTATTTTCTAGAGATATTTACTTCATTTACTATTCATTACTTCACACACATCGTTTTACCTCACGTCTACATATTAAGCAAAGCATTAAGGTACTAACACAATGGACGTGACAACGAATTGCGACACGTGTCACCACCACTTAAAAGCCATGCATTCTTATGAAGACAATGCGACAATGCATCCTTGCGACAATGTGCAAATTAGCGCTGTCGTCGACTTCAATATAATTCTAAAAAAACAATTAGATACCGCGAAATTACACAATTTTTTTGTTTATGACATTTTCTTTGATAAATTAATGAATATATTTGTAGGTTATTACAAGTTATGCTTATTTTGAAATATTTTCTAAGTACCACAAAAAATACACCGTTCAAAGTTGGAGAGATAAAGGAAGATCAATAGAAGAACAAAAATGTCGTTTGTTTGTTTTAGAAAGTTTTCTTAAATGTGGAGATAAGTGGAGATGTCGTATTTGCCACAGTGGTCGCTGTGGCGTAGTGGTAATGCCTTGGACTGCTACGCAGAGTGTCCGGGGTTTGAATCTCGGCACAGGCAAAATAAAAAAAATAAAAAGTAGAAAAAATAAAATTTCTACACCTCTTGGCAGGCAATGGCAAACCTACAAGAGTAAAAATTGCTATGAAAAGCTTTTCACTTCGCCGTTCGGATTCGGCATTAAACTGTACAAATATAATACGCACAACATGAGTGGATGAGAAAAGCTCGGCCTAGGCCCTCATGGGCTGTTGTGCCATTAAAAGTAAAGTAAAGTAAAGAATCCTCCCCATTTACCCTATTGTTGTATAAAAATACGGGTCCGAAGGGCAAGCAACAGAATAACCTTACTGGCCTTATTTTCGAAATGTACCTCTACACTTGATTAGTATTCAAAGTGTTTATAATTTTAAAGAAAAATAATTCTTGCAAAAGGAAAGTAAATATAGACACTTTTCGTAAAAATGCTTCCCATTTCTCTTTATTCACACTTCATATTTTCACTTTTTAAACTAAAATTGGACATAACAAAATAATAAAGATATCGAAAATGTCAGATATTAATTACAACGGAGCATAAATGATAAAAATGTAGTAGTTCGCATAATTTATAGATTAGTCATTGCTTTACTCTATGCTGCTTCTATCTATCAAACTAACTGGCACGGCTCCCCTAAATCCCCCTGTGTCCCCGCCCTCTCTATTTTATACTATTTGAGATAGGTTGTTGTTTCCCATATAATAGCTGTGTTTCTTTTTTTCAGTATACCGGCTTGAACAAATAAAAATGATGTACTTGAAATTGTACATGAGGATCCAATTTGTGACCGACTTTATCTTTATCGACATTTTGAAGCATGTCGAAGTTGGGCGGATTGTGTGTTGATGAATAAATGTGTTCCTGCAAAATTAAAAATTACATGAAGCAATATTTGCCTAAAAAACCAAAGAAATGGGTGTTCAAGCTTTTAGTTTTATGTGATTCAACAGGATTTGCTTATAAATCTGAAATTTATTTTTAAGCCCCTGAAATACCATGTATAGCCGAACCAGATCTGCAGCCATCCGCAAAACATTGTTGTCAGGATTCTACGAGAATTACCGCGTTATGAAAATTACATCGTATACTTTACAAGAACTACACAACTACACCTTTGTAGCTATATCTGCAATCTCAAGGTATACATGATTCCTTGTCATCAAATAATAAAGAAATATAAACGTGTTGTTTTATTAGATAGCTTCATGATAGCCATAAGATTATCATGGAAATTCGCAGGTGGAAGAATAGAATATTTTACCACATGCTAGTCTTGACGTGTGGTAATGTTTGGATTTATACAAAAGAGTTAATAAGGATAAACCAGGGAATAAGGAAATGCGCCTGATTGACTTCAAGTTGCAGGTAATTGATTCCTTATTTAACGTCAAATCAATTGAAGCTTGTACACGCGTGCCATGTCTTGAGCCATTTATCAAGTCGAAACCGAATTCATCCCATTCTCCATGAAGGGTCATCAGATTTGACTAGACGTATCACTGGATTGCAATGAAAACAAAAGAAAGATGTAAGTGTCCCAATTGTTTGGGTCAAACAAAAATTTTCTGGACTAAATGTAAAGTAAATTTATGTATTACTATTGTATTGTATTGTTTTATAATTATCACCATTCATAAATTTTAATATTTGTTTTATGTAACTACCAAATAGATATATTTAGCTGTATATATATTCATATGTATGCATAAAATAAAAATATTTGTATGAATAATAATTAATACAAAAAATAATTTTATTTCGAAATAAACTAATTTATTAGATTTTATTTACAGAAATATATAAAAAAAAATGCCATACGCGTTTCTATTGAAATGGAATATATGCCCAAGGTTCTTTTCAGATACGAAAATTTTTTTTAAGTAACTGCTTATAAAATAATATTTTTAAAAAACTCAAAAAGACTTTGGTTTTATCTCATATTTTTACATATCATATTTTTTTTTGTTTTTATTAAAATTAGTGTCTAAGAGTTAAGGCATGTGAAGGAGCGATTTGGTAAACTCAAAACTTTTTTTTTTTTTTTGTTTGCAGAATACAAAATACGATCACGCAAATCGTTTTTTCCTAACAATGCTTTCAGCAGATATTGGTTTTTTTAAAGCTTGCTTGCCACTTCATCAATATCATTTATATCGCTAGCTTAGGGTGAAAAGATGCTAAGGTGGTTTCCAAATTTTAAAGAAGTAACAAAAAACTTCTCAAGGTATATTGTAATTAAGCAGCAATACGAGTGCACTATTTAAATGTAATAAACAATTTATTCTTCTTTAAGGTCCCGTATCAATGTGTAGCAACAAGTAAAAACAAAACAGTGCATCTTTTTGCTTCAAAATCTATGTTATCATAAGAAGCGTTTTCACTCTAAGCTAGCGCTCTAATAATCTTTTCCAATGCGTTAACTTATCATATTTGTGTTTTTTTACTTTAATAGCTTTTTAAGGGATATGTTATAGTTTTTGCTACTCTTGTTAAGATATTATTATACTTAAACTATAATGATAATAATAATTTCGGACTCTGAATAAAATTTGTAGAGATTTCTCGAAGACTGAGGCCACGTAAAACCTATGTTTTGGGAAATAACCCAGCACATTATAGTTAGATTTTTACTTTGAATGTCAGTATGAAATTGAAGCGAGCTGCCAAAACAACGGCTACATATCACGGATCAGTCAGAGAGGTTTCCCGAGCCGATGTGGGCCACGACGCCGTTTACACGGGTTGTAGCCATTAAGTTTAAACGTCTCGGAATTTTGATTTGGTTTGCTCTGAGCTTTTTGGAATGGAAACGTCACTGACAAAAATCGAACAAACCTTTTAATGTGTTAATTGAAAGTTGTTATCAGAAATGTCATACATGTCCAGTTAATATTTTCCATAGAAATTTTATTTATAAGCAAAATGTGATTTATTGTTTACAAAACTAAGGAAAATACAAATTTTGCTGATTTTATTAATCGAAAACTCAACTGAAAATAGTGCGTAAGCGCGTAAAAAACTCAAAGTGCTAAAACGAAGTGAATTTTTAATTGTAAAGACAGTGAAGCGAGCAATGGAACAGGTCGACTCTGCTGAGCTACATTTAAGCAGGATACGCGACGTCAAAGACTTGGGTAGCCTCGGCGACGAGGCGCGTGATGTGGTTAAGGAAGAAGTGATCCTCGAGAGTTCTGGGCATCAGGTAAGTTGAGCGCGTACGCTCAACGTAACGGCGGCGTGGCGCTTTGAAAGGAAAGAGCGCGGCGCGCGGCAACCCCCGCGCCCGTGCGTGCGCCTTTCAATCAACGGCCGCCGTCAACAGCGCAATTGATGTGTACACAATTTTTCATATTTTTTCTTTTGCTATTTGAACACGAATTAATAGTTGGATACAAAAGTGCGAATGGTCACATCCTCGAATGAAAACAGCGGCAGTGGCGGTGTAGTTTCAGTGCCCGTGTCGCTGCCCATTGGTTCAATGATCACAGGTACAGCCTTTAATGTGATTACGCCGGATCAGTTGCCGCATTTTAAGCAAATGCTTTGCGTCGACAACAACGGTTATATATCCAGTGGTCCTGTAGTTGGCAACGTCGGTGGGGACCTAAAAACAATTGTCATTCAGCAGACAGGAGGTGGTGGTAGTGGACCCAATCATGATGGGTCTGGCAGCAACAATAGTCACGACAGTGCAGCGACTGGGGAACATCCAGTTCAAGGAGGTGGATCTGGGTGTGGGTCCGGATCTGGTGTCAGCTGGACAGAGACCACTCCCATTGATGCGTTTCCCATACGCTGTAAGACTACCAGCGCTGAGTTGTATCGAAGTAAATTAGGTTCTGGTGGACGTGGCCGCTGTGTCAAGTACAAGGATAAATGGTACACGCCTAGCGAATTTGAACATGTGTGTGGCCGAGGTTCCAGCAAAGACTGGAAGCGGTCTATCAAATATGGTGGTAAATCTCTGCAGTCTTTAATAGATGACGGAGTTCTAACACCGCATGCGACTAATTGCAGCTGCACAGTATGCTGTGACGACGAGGCTGGTAAGTGTTTAACATGTTTGCAAACTATATTTGATGTTTATATGTAGTTAGTTATGTTCAGTTAAAGCTTCCATACGTGACAACTTAGGATTTCAATTTCAAAGTCAGATTAAGGGAGATATTTGTTAAAATCAAAATTAGTATAGGTGCAAATGAGTATAATATTAATTTACAAATTTTTAGATTTATATTCATTTAGTGACTGGCACTCAAAGTGTCGGTGGGCTAATTTCTGAAACATTATACGAAAAAATGTATATATTTCTAAAAGTCTTAGTAAACCAATAACCAATATGATGTGAGAGAAATAACACGGTGCAACTACTTAGTAGGTGAGGGGTTGGAGAGTGAAAAGTAGTTTTTTTTTTTATTCTCCTGCAACTAAGCTGCACGGATTTAAATATTCCATTTATTTCAATAAAAGTATCAAAATACAACATAATATTATTTAACATATGCAGTATATTTACATATTACGAATCTTAATGAATGGGCTAAGTTCATCCAGTTTTAGAAGTTTCGAATTATCGCGTTTTATAATTATAAAGTTTTCTAATTTATTGTACTACAATATAAAATACGCCATAATTAATGTTGTTTAAAGTGGTTGGGACTTATATATTTCAATTTAATTTGTAAAAAAAATAAAATATTAGTTTGGTTCATGTAAACTTGTAAATAAACTGTAAAATTTGATAAATATTTTTACGTGTTTATATGAGTCCACTGATTATGTTTTTCAATGCTATTGTATAAATATATTTCTCGTTTGCTGCAAACATATCGTAGCGTGAGAATTGATTTGCCGTAAACGCCATTTCAGCATTTTTGACTTACAAAAAAATTTTTATTTAGTATTTTATTTTGTCTAAAGAAATCATTGTATCTTATAAACTCGTGAGAAGAGTATTTGTCATTATCAATTGAAGGATAAACTCAGGTTAATTTTTAATTCATAATATGTACAGTCGGACAATCGAATAAGAACACTTCCATTGAATTTTTTACTATCGGGCTGCTTATGACAAACAATTTTTATAGAGAAGAAAATGTTATGGTATATACTTTATAAATTTCTAGGTGGCAACACTATATTTAAATATTTTTTGGGAATTCCAAAACAAAAAAGTTGAAGCGAAGCATACGAAGCCGGACAATACAATAAGAACAGCAGACGAAAAAATTTAAAATTTAAAATGAAAAATTATATTTGTTTATAATTTGTACTGATAAGCATTTAAATGGTAGCATTGAGGGTAATTCAACAAATTAAATGTAAACTATTCCGTAATGTCACAGCAAGATGGGACGAGCAAAGCACTGTAGCAAGGGGGAGCGTGATTTTGTAAAAAACAAACTGCGAAATGAGGGACAAAGCATCCGCCAAATAACTTAAACTGTAAGCAGATCCTCGACATTTGTCTACCAATCTTTATGACCTTAAAAATTTCTTTGCAAGAGAGGTAGGCCCCGCAAAACTACAAGTGCTGATGACAATCGCATAAAAATTTTGGCGGCACGCTATTCATTTAGAGATCCGCAATTAGAGAGGAGACAGGGGTTCAAATTTGTGCTCGATCAGTAAGGAGACGTTTGGTGGTGGAAAAAAAATGTATGGGAGAACAGCACGAAAAGTACCAATGTTGACACAAAGACATTGAAAGCGTCCCATACAGTTCGCTGAAGCGCACATTGAGTGGGATGGTTCAATTAAGGCAAAAAATGGCGTAACGTATTATGGGCAGACGAAAGCAAGGTGAATCTTGTTGAAAGTGATGGCAAACGTTGGGTTTGACGCCCGAAAACTGCAGAATTGAGGACAAAATATACTAGGAAGACGTTTAAGCACGGTATGGTGTGAGCCCTCTGTATTGGATAAAAGAAACGATGGACAGATTTCTTTACGTAAACATCCTTCAGGACGTGATGCTTCCTTATGCTGAATGGAAAATGCCCCTGAAATGGCAAATGCAACAGGATAACGACACAAAGCCCACCTCAATCCTTGCGCCAGAATGGTTTTCCCATAATGGAATTCCCGTTATGACCTGGCCTTCACAATCTTCTGACCTTAATTCAATCGAGAACTTGTGGAATATTGTCAAAGAGAAGATTGGCAGTACCAGAGCTAAAAACAAAGACGAATTGTGGCAAAGCATTCAAAGAGGCTACTTGCGCGTCTCTGGTGGAATCAATGCCTAAGAAAAGCTATCCCACAAAATATTAGCATTAGTGAACAATTTGAGTCAATATTTTATAAATTTTTTTTTTTGCTGAAGTGTTCTTATCAAAGATAAGATTGGCAGTACCAGAGCTAAAAACAAAGACGAATTGTGGCATTGCATTTGTCCTTTTGAAACAAATTTTTCTACACGTCACCTCTTGTCAGGCAATGGCAAACCTGCAAGAGTAAATATTGCCAAAAATATAACACAACATGAGTGGATGCGAAAAGCTCGGCCTAGGCCCTCCATGGGATGTTGTGCCATTACAAAATAAAAGAATATGAAATTAAAAAAAAAAAGTTTATTTAAGCTGAAAGTGATTATATTTATTTTCTATATAGAAATTAAATTGAGAGTCCAGCGTCATAAACCGTTTTTCGATTTTTTCAAATATCTAAATGTTTGTGATGCAAATCCATAATTCTCAGTAAGACCTTTTCATCAAGTCATTATTTGACAAAAAGAATAAAAAGAAATTTAAATTCATCGGCAAAAACCCTTAACGACTTCCAAATGCTCTCTTCATTTGTAACAAGTACAAACCCTTTCACACCTTAGAGACGCTGAAAAAGAAGAACTACACACAAAACTTCCTTTTTTTCATTAATCAAAATACTCACAAAAACCATATATAAATTTTTAATTAAATTTTCAAGTGTTTTAGTCTATTTACTTACTTAACTGGCACTACAACCGAATATCGGTCTTGGCCGCCTCTACAAAGCTTCACCAGTCGCCTCTGCTATGCGCGCGCTGGCGCCAGTTGATAAGGCCAAGTTCAGTCAGATTGCCCTGCACCTGGTCTTTCCAACGGAGGTTAGGACGTCCCCTTCTGCGTGTTCCTCCACTGTGGTTCGCACAAAACACCCTTCTAGCCGAAGCGCTTTCTTCCATTCGCTCAACATGACCCAGCCAGCGAAGCCGCTGGAGTTTTATACGCTTGACTATGTCAGTGTCGGCGTATAGCTCATACAGCTCACCGTTCCATCTTATTCGATACACGTCGTCCACGCATACTGGACCGTAGATCTTACGGAGTATCTTCCTCTCGAACGCTCCTAACAGCCTCTCATCATTGATGGTCAATGTCCACGTCTCTGCGCCATACATTAGGACGGGATAGATGAGGGACTTATAGAGCGTTATTTTCGTTGGTCGAGAGAGGGCTGTACTTCTCAATTGCTTACTGAGCCCGTAGTAACACCTGTTGACAAGAGTTAGTCTCCGCTTGATCTCAAGGCTGACATTATTTTTGGTGTTTATGCTGGATCCTAGATATACGAATCCTTAACGACTTCAAAAGTATAGTTGTCAACAGTGACATTTTGTCCAAGACGCCGTGACTCTTTGTTTGTTGACACAATGTATTTCGTTTTGCCCTCGTGTTTTAGTCTAACATGAAGTATACTGATTAACCTTAAAGATTTGTGTAAGAAAACTTTGAATAAACTATTTATTTTAAGCGTTTTATTTTATTTAAATCTATCAGATATTACGAAATTAGCGTATATATTACTTTGTTAATATTGTCTTATACAATTTATCTAGGTATGTTGTAGTAGGTATGCAATATGTTCTTTATTCTAAATGTTCTAGATGTTTTTTTGTAATCGATTGTACACATTTTATTTTATGAATTTTAAGAATTTACCTGATTTCACCCTTTTGGAGTAATAGGTAAATTAAAAAGTTTCAATACGTTTCTCTCACGATTTATATTAGAGTAATGACAGTCTTGCAGCAAACAGCAAAAAATCTAATTTAGAGTTTATTTTTCAAGATTTTTAACCTATAGAGGTAAAACCACTTGAAAATACTCGAATTACAGTAAATACATATACACCCCTGCTCAAAATAATAGGTACACAGCACACTTTCAACTCTAACATAATAAATAATGGTTTTATTCAATATTTTACTAAAAAAAAATGCACATTAATTCACAGGACATAAATAAAGAAAAATAAACTTCATTACTAGACAAAGTGTAACCAAGAATCTGAGATCAATAAACATTTTAAGACGCTTATTCGACTGCTCAAAAAAATAGCTACTCTTGTAGTATTACAAAAAAAAAAAAAAAAATAAGTAAAATGTTAATAAAAAAAAAATGATTGATTATTTTGAATCATTTAACTAATATCCTGTGTATCCACCAACATTTTGAATTACCTTCGCTACTCTCCTTGGCATACTATTAATAAAATCCCGGCAGGTGTCTATGGGTGTCTCATACTATATTTTCTGAACACAATTATTCTTTGTTAGAGAAAACTTTATTCGCTAACTTCTTTTTTGAGTTTCCCCACAGGAAACTCAAAAAAGAAGTTAGAAGTTGGATTTAGATTTCAGAGCATTTTTTTTTAAAAACGTAAAGGCATGTTTTCCTACGCATAGGGTAGCATTGTATTTTCCACAATGTCCTTGTATTCGGCTGCTGTCATATGGTTAGTAGTTTGGTGTATAGGACCGACTACATACCAAGAAAAGCATCCCCAAACCATAATATTTCCACCTCCATGCTTTACTGTTTTTTTTCGTGAAACGAACGTGAAATTCTTTGCCTTTTAGACGGTGTGCATTCCTTTCTGAATCGTTTCCGAACAGATTATTTTTCGTTTCATCGCTCCATAAAATATTTCTCCACTTTTTCTCACCATCAGACCCCACCCAGATTTTGTGTTTCCTTGCAAAATTTAACCCCATGCTCAAATTGTTTTTTCGCATCAAAAGAAATTTTTTTTGACTATTCGTCTCACCACGTTTAACCACGTTTCTAATTTCGGCTGCTATTACCTTTGAAGACTTAAATGGGTCCTTTTTACAGATAGTAACAATGTGACGATAGATAGTGATTTTCTTTCTTTTCTTACGTTCGAAACTAACCGGAATTCTTCATCAGTGCAGAGTGATTTACGACCCATCTAAATTATAAATTATTTAATCAAATTTCACTAATTTTAAGTTAATTAAAGCAAAATTAACCGCTGGTAAATTAAGAACTGTAAGAACTAAAAAAAAAACCTTTTTTAAAAAAAAAAAATTTAGTGAACTTGTATTATATTGAGCAAGCAGATTTTGACTTTTTTCACGCAAAGCAACAATTCACAATAATTAGGGAAATCACACTTTTCACTTTGCCAGCAATAGCATTGCCATATTGTGTTAATTAAAAAAACTCTTCATTTTACCTTTAAAAACCAAAAACCAATTCGAACAAAAAGACTTTCAGTGTAACTATTAATTTGAGCAGGGGTGCACATATAGAGGTTTTCCGGCTCATACTTTGACTTTTCGAGTTATCAAAGATCGAATTATATAGCCTCTACTGTATATATTACGGCGCAAATAAATTAACCTTGGCTTATTTAATTAACATTTTGGAATGTGATTTCATGCAATGGGTGGACAAAAGTTTAAGAGGTTGTCAGACCAATATAAAAAAAATATTTTCTAGTGGCAATATATCCATTATGTCCTCTCCTCCTCTTGTTCTACCGACTGTTTCCCAAAAATTATTTTTTGTATGGTTTTCATATAGTTAAATAAAAAAGCATAAATAAAGTACGGTACATTTTTTAGATATGTTTTTTTTATGTACAACTGTGGGCAAAAAGTAGTAAGACTTATTAATTTAAATTTCGCGCGGAAACCCATTCATCAAAATATTATTTTTTTAAGGACTGTCGGTGACATCTGTGTCAAATGTCACATCAAAATAATCATTAGTGTTTAGTATACGCTTGTCTTTCTGAAGTACAAAAAGTGCATTCGGAGATTTTCACAATGAGTGAAATTATTCAACAAAGAAGTTCCATTAAATTTTGTGTGCGGAATCAAATTTCTGGTGCCGAAACGTTCAGAATGTTGCAAAAGGCCTTCGGTGATAATTGTATGTCGCGAGCAAGTGTTTTTGATTGGTACAAATTGTTCAAAGATGGTCGAGAACGCGTTGACGACGAACCACGTCCAGGACGGCCATCAACATCAACTGATGATCAACACGTCAATAAAATCAAGGAATTGGTGCTCGAGAATCGACGATTAACAGTCAGAGACCTTACTGGCATCGTTGGAATATCGGAAGGATCAGTGAAAACCATTTTAAAACATAATTTGGGCCTAAGAAGAGTGAATGCACGATATCGTTCCGCAACCATCCTATTCGCCTGACTTAGCACCGTGTGACTTTTGGCTATTTTCTAAACTCAAAAAACCGCTTTATTAAACATGAATCGCTAAGCGCATTGAAGGTTATTCCGGAACTTGACTTTAACAACTGTTTCGAGTTCGAGAATTGGAAAAAACGTTGGCACAAGTGTATTGGGGCCGGGGGGGAGATTACTTTGAAGGGGACGAAATAGATTTGAAAGAATGAATAAAAAAATTTGAAATTATGAACAAAGTCTTACTAACTTTTGCCCACAGTAGTATGTACAACACAAAGAGTGCAGCATCTACTCTAAATTCAGTTTTAGAGGCGTCTGTGTAGACAGCTGTTATGCTGGTCGGATCATCAGACCTTTGGAACCAGGAATCTCTTAACGGAACTTTAATCATAAATCAAGATGTAGGGAGGGTTGTTGATAATCCGAAGAAGTATGTATGTGACACCCAAACAGATGAGACGTTGACGCCTTGAGCGTTGTTTGCACTCAAGAGCTTTCCATCAGACTACTATTTATACAGTACTACTATTCATACAGTTACTATAGAAATGTATATCCAGTGTGTTATCTTTAAAAATAGACCCGAATCATGACTGAACATTCTGTTACACAAGTAATACGAGTATTGCTTCTGGAAATTTGACCTGTTTCGATAAGTTTAGTGCAACGTCATTTAACTAGGTTTGCCTAGAGTTCGGAATTTACCTGGATGAAATTAGTTTTAGAAGGATTCACTTTTAGGCGAAGGCTGTAAGGTAAGATCGAGTAGCTCACTCAAGGTGTCCAGTAATTTTCCAGTTCTTATCAGTACCACATCATCTGCATAAACACCACGACTACTTCAATACATTTCTGTTACAAGGCCTCTTCTTGTTAGAAACTAAAATACATAACAGAGGGGACAGCACTACTGGCTTATAAATGTATCCTGAAGAGCAGATACTGAGGTAGACTTGTTTATGTTATTGAAAGCTTCGTCTATATCAAGAAAAGCTCATAGAGCAAATTCCCCATAGTTAAGGGATCATGTATGGAAGTATCAGTAGATTTGCCTGGCATACTTCTTGTTTTAATGGCATAACATCCCATGGAGGGCCTAGGCCGAGCTTTTTACATCCACTCAGGATGTGCGAGTTATATTTGTACATGAATTGATAGGCATACTGTGTTTGAAGTAGAAAATATGTTATACTTGTGGGTCTATATATTTAGGGTTTGACGTGACTACTTTTACCACCTTACGGTATCAGCCATTACAGATTGGCGGTATCAGACCTTTTGTCTGAAACAACTAACGCCAAACATCAGCGTTTAGGAACCACATTAAATCTTAAACGCCCTTTAAATATATTTGTGAACAAGGTTAGAATTGAGAATAGCACATTTACAATACACTTAACGGACCGTTGTCTTCGATTTTTCGGAGTATGCTTCGAACTTTCAAAATCAAGGCGTGGTTATTGCCCAATAATGATAATTTTCGCATCAGTTATTTTTGATGATATTTTAACTGCGTATACCAAATTTAGTATTTCCTTTCATATTTCATTTTTATTAGAAGCAGGCATGGCTTGTGTTCAATGTTGGCATTTTGAAGAGTGGTTGAAGAGACTATTGCAATGATGTTTGGCCAATTCGAGGCATAGTTGTCTTTGTCTTTGCCTGTGGCAAAGGCAAAATTAAAAAGTGGAAAAAAACATTTTCTACAACAGCTAAAAACTTTTCACTTCGCCGTTCGGATTCGGCATAAAACTGTAGATCCCTTCCATTCATGTACAAATATAACACGCACAGCATGTCACAAAGTTCTCCATGGGCCGTTGTGTCATTAAAAGAAGAAAGAAGAACCCAAATTTAGTTCCATTTTCTTCACTAGTTCCTTTGATATTTCAATTTTATTGAAAATAGGCGTGGCTTTTGCCTAATTTAGACAATTTTCAGAACAGTATCTCGAGTTTTGTTCAATTCGATTTAGAGTTGCTTTCAAAATCACTTTAAAATTTTACTTGTATCGGAGGTACCCGCCGATTTTAAAAACTTAACCTCTTCCTGACAATGTCGAATGTGTGTACCAAGTTTGGTGGAGATTGGTTAATTTTACTCAAGTTATCGTGTCCACAGTCAGACTGACGGACAGATCGTCCACCCATATTGGGCCATAGCTTTGTATATATTAGGACGGGAAGGATAAGGGACTTATAGGGCGTTATTTTCGTCGGTCGAGAGTGGACTCTGCTTCTCAATTGCCTACTGAGCCCGTAGTAACACCTGTTGGCAAGAGATAATCTCCGCTTGATCTCAAGGCTGACATTATTATTAGTGTTTATGCTGGATCCTAGATAGATGAAATTCTTGACGACTTGAAAAGTATAATTGTCAACAGTGACATTTTGTCCAAGATGCCGTGACTCTTTGTTTGTTGACACAAGGTGTTTCGTTTTGTCCTCGTTCACAACTAGAGCTCTTTGCTCAGTCAGCACCTGCAGCCTTATTGTTTTTCAGCCGATCGTTGGCTGTAAAGACCTCCTCAGATTCCACAGTGGCGGGATTATTGCCGTCATCGCCATTAAGCAGCTGCGAAAAGAGGTCCTTCCATATTCTCAATACCCTGGACATTTGTCACCAGATTTTCGTCTTCGTTCGTGGAGGAAGAGGCACGGTCTTCAAACCATCAGTCAGGCGTCCTATTCTTTCGAAGAATTTTCGGACCTCGTTCCTGTCCCGTAACATTTCGATATAATTGAATTTACGTCTTTCTGCTTCTCTTTTCATGCGCCTGAAAAGATGCAAGACCTTATAAGTAGCTCTATAAACAGCGTTTTTCGCTTCAGTAGCATCGGACACTCTTGGTAGTACCACATATTTTTCCATCGACGGTGGCAGTCTAGAACCTCTTTTACGAGCAACACTGCCGCGTCCATCGCATTTCCTGTATAGCGGTAATATCTTTTACTTTACTTTTAATGGCACAACAGCCCATGGAGGGCCTAGGCCGAGCTTTTTCTCATCCACTCATATTGTGCGTGTTATATTTATACATGAATGGAAGGGACCTAAAGTTTAATGCCGAATCCGAACGGCGAAGTGAAAAGCTTTTCATAGCAATTTTTACTCTTGTAGGTTTGCCATTGCCTGCTAAGAGGTGGTTATTTTTTTCTACTTTTTGTTTTTTTTTTTTGTTTTATTTGGCCTGTGCCGAGATTCTAACCCCGGACACTCTGCGTAGCAGTCCAACGCATTACCACTACGCGGTAATATCAGCTCTATATAAAAATCCGAGTAATTATGGTACAACTGTACGCAGTGACAAAAAAAACCGACATCGACCACCGCTGCAGACGTGAAATTCAATGCTTAGCACTCACAAAAGGAATGAGAAGCGGACAAATCAAGACCATGTAGGTCTTCATTCAACGAGAAATCAAATAGTCCAAATTCTACATAAAAATCCGAACGAGAAACATACATCCATAGTGCCTAAGCCATATCCTCCATATGCCTCCACATACATATGTATATGTACCTAAATATAAATAGTCGAATTGCATTTAGCAACAAATACCAGTTTTGGGATGACAAGTGGTACAATCTGGTATTTAGTGATGAAAACAAGTTCAACTTGGACGAACCCGATTGCAGCAAAGCATATTGGCGGGAATTATGGCACCCACGAAGGATTTGCCACACTCGGATGTTCATGGAGGATGGTCATAATATGGGCAGCGTTTTGATATAAAAGAAACACTTCGATGTGTTTCATGTCACCAAAAATGAATGAGCAGATGTATCTGGATTTATTAGACGACGAGCTAATAGAATTAGCAAGTCAAGTTTATGGCGTTGATTGGACGTAACAACATAATAAATCATCAAGATAATGCGCCAATACACAGTGCACTGCTAACCAAGGACTACTTTTGGACTGGCCAGCAATAAATCCTGACCTTAACTTTATTGAGCACCTCTGTGGCATAACATACTTAAGCATTATGAAAATCTATCCAAAGTCCGAAAAGGCACTAATATGGTATTGTATAGGAAAACGGGAGTAGTGGAACCGCTTAGACCATCAGCTGGTACTTTTTCAGGAAATGCTGCTTTTCCCATTTCCTGGGTCACACCTGAAATTATAAAGGTTAATTCAGTATAATTTCAGATGGTTGATTAGGAGCAACATGCTCCTAAAACTCTGGCACGTAGATTAATCATACCACAACTCGCAGACAGGGCTACTGAAACACCTGTTACATCATAATATTGCTCTTGTAAAGTTAACTGTTGTGTTGCCTAAGAAATCAGTATTTGTCTCTATTGAATATATCTCTATCTGCTGAATATATTCGTTACCATATTGCCTCAATGATCGACACAAATGATTTCGAACTAAATCGTCGTTTGAAATTAATATTTGCACTACATTTTTGGATGAAATAATTCAAAAAATTTCGGCCGGAAGGAGCTATTGTTTCCGAATTTGTTTATAAACAGGAACCGAACACATCGCTAATTGTCAGAATATCTCGTCAAACTGTTGTGCCAAAAAAGTTAATAAATGAATTGAATTGTGTAAGATTTCTGTACCAAAATGTTAGAGCTGTTTTGTTTGCTGTAAGGATGATGATTTATAATTATTTAAGTCTGTTGAATCTAAAATTCGCTATAAGGTCTCCTTTATCACCTTTGGTCATTTTAACTTGCCACAGGTTTTTGGAACATGTGTTCTGATACTCAAACTTCGATACCGTGTGTCACCCGTAAAAAATTGAATGAATTTTTAAACCTCATATGCGATTTGGGCCTATTCAAATAAACTACAGGGTGCGCTATCTTTTATTTTGGCATGTGAATATTGAATAACTTAAACAAAAATATATGAGGTATTTTTATTTAATTTGGTCCTTTACAATTTATATGGTCTAGTTTTTGAATACAACATCAATCAAGTGGTCGCCGTCATTGACCAAAGCAAAATGTTGTTAACGGTGCCAGAGAGTGTGAAATGGGACTTGTCTGTCATCAAAATTTCCTTCCAAAGATCAGGTTCAGTGTCAACCATTCAATAGACTGTTTGGCCGTATTCCAAGCGACGTGGACGGTCTGTAGGCAATATTCTTTGAGTCAATTACACTTTATACGGAAACAAATGCAAATCATTCTTCAAAATGCGCCGCAAGGTGGTTCTACTGACTCCAAAAAGCTGAGCGCGGTGACGATACCACACTTGTGGGTTCTCGGCAACACTCTCTCTTACCACTTCGACCAGTTCATTGGAACGTCTTGGACGTTGATGAACGGTTTGTCAACGACCTCCCTCTGTACCGTGCTCAACAAAATTCGACCCTAAATGACGAATAGTGTTGTCAGACGGTGCTTGTTGGCCACGATATTTTCAACTGAAAGACTACAAAGCATTACTATTACTATCGGCGCGTTGTTTCGGTGTTGAGCCGTTCATGGTTATAATTGTACTGAATTGACGACATAAAATATTCTGAACAAGAATGGCAAATCTTTTGATTTAAAAATTGAATTTATCACTATCTGACAGAGCCATACCATATTCCATTCCTGACAACATACACACAAGAATTACTTTTATTAAAAATAATGTGGCAACCTGCTACAAATTGTGTTTGTGTAGATTGTTGTGATGTGGAACAAAGTGTACCTGATTTCAGTAATATCCTGTACCAATAGTTTGAACTGTGTGTTCTAATATGTAAAGTTTTTTTTAATCTACATAAATTATCAAACTTGGCTACTACAGAATTAAAGAAACTAAAAATGCAAAGAATCGTTATTTTAAACGATATAATCTATCCGGGTTATTCCAGCTATTGCCTGTTCCGCCAACGATTACACAAATACCATATATTCGAATGTATTCTCAATATTTTTCTAATCTACATATTCTAAAGAACATGTTGGTGCTTAATCGAAACCCATATCTATTTGAAGTTCCTAAATTTAATACTTTGCCCTGTTATTCCCCCAACAGAAGTCTTTAATCAGATGAATTCACTGCAGTTGCTGGTGAACCAGATGAAATTGCAAGTTTCATGTTAAAAATTTGCGGTGAGTTTCTGTTTTTACCACTTTCTGAAATTTTAAATGCTTCCTTACGTAACGGTATTGTTCCCATTGTTTGGAAAGAATCATTTATAATTTCTTTGCATAAGAGTAGCTCAAAGTCTGATACTGCAAACTACCACAGTATAACTAAACTTAATGTGATACAAAAATTATTTGAATCCCACATTCTGTGGGATCGTTGACATCTCCTTATCAATGTGGCTTTCTTAAAGGCAGGTCTACAACAGTTATTCTTTTCGAATTCACAGCTAATATAATTCAACAATTTTCCAACCACTTTTATTCAGATGTCATCTACGCCGATTTCAGTAAAGCGTTGGACGTGGTGAATTATGGTATGATTTGTTGATCGACTTTATCTGTTTGGTTTTCTACAACAGCTTGTTGACTGGATCCATTAATATATGCTTAATAGAAATCAGAGGGTGCTGATCTCCAGCTTATGTTTTATTGAAGTTCTACCTTGAGTTCCTCAGCGTAGTCATCTCCCAGTCCCATTTTATTCCTTATATTCATTAATGATCTTCCATCTGTTATCCGTCACTGAAAAGTTCTATTATATGTTAATGATGTGGATCTCATTATTTTCTTCAATTACGTTAGCAAGATTATCAGCGGTAACACGTTGGTGTCTGATTAATTTAATGTTTTTAAATTAAAAGAAATATAAATCGATAAATCGAATCGAAAAGATCTTTACTTTCCTTTTAATGGCACAACAGCCCATGTAGGGCATAGGCCGAGATTTTCGCATCCTCTCATGTTGTACGTGTTATAATTGTACATTAATGGAAGGGACCTACAGTTTAATGCCGAATCCGAACGGCGAAGTGAAAAGCTTTTAATAGCAATTTTTACTCTTGTAGGTTTGCCATTGCCTGTCTAGATAAATTATTTTTTCTACTTTTTATTTTGCCTGTGCCGAGATTCGAACCCCGGACACTCTGCGTAGCAGTCCAACGCACTACCACTACACCACAGCGACCGACAACCAGTCCCATCAGATTACTTTATAAATGATTACGTGCATACTTTCAGTGACTTGGGCATTGTCATGGATTATAAATTGCGCTTTAATTTACATATTAAAATGTGTATAAATAAAGCTAAGGGAATTTTTCCATTCATTAAAAAATGGTCAAAAGAATTAAAAGATCCGTATATAATGAAAACGCTTTTTTAGTCTCTGGCAAGGTCAATCTTGGAGTACGGTTCTCCAGTTTGGAGTCCCCAATATAACTGCTACAAGGACAGATTGGAATCTGTTAAAAAATTTTTTTTGTTTGGCTGTGTTTCCTCCTTGCACATATCGTCTTAAATTTTTAGACATGCCAACTCTATAACGGAAAGGAGTAGTGTTGCATGACATGTTTTTGGCCAAACTTTTAAATGGCGACATAAAAACAGAAATTTTATTAAATCAAGTTAACTTGAGCAACCCGAACTGCCATTGTAACAGGTATCCAGCATGATAAAGTCTCTTATATTTTTTACTATTAATATAAATAATAAAACTAAAGAAACAAAATTTTATATAAGAGTAGAATTCCATTTTTTCATATACAGTACTTTCAAGAAGAAAGCAATCGGCTTTTTCGCATGAAATAATTTGAATATCAAGTAGGCCTTGATTTTCAAAAAAATTGATTTCATTGTAAATTTCGCAATGTAATTGTAGAAACAGTCCATCATACGCTTTCGTCTCAAGAGCATATTTAAGAAATGAGTTCCATATACGCGAAACGTTTTGACGCAGTCTTTCTTTGTTCCCATCCAAAAGGTTCCAAGATGTCCCACTTGAGTGCTTCGAAGTACTTAAAAAAGTCGAAGGCGTTTGTCCAGCATTGGAACCAACACTTTTTGGTGCACAAAAATGTGGACGACTTGCCAAATCGCGGCATTTGCAGAGCTACCTCAAAACAGGAGGACTTGGTTATAAAGAGGATTTTCGAAGCTAATCCAGCCATATCCTTGAAAGCAGCTAAACAAAAGTTGGCTCGAAAGGGCAATGTGTCTCTGAATACAATAAACAACCGTTTTAGGGAGTTACAGATCCAATTTCGAGGAACAACCCTTACTAACTGCAAAGCAAATAAAAAAACGCGAAGAGTGGGCAATTGAACATGTGGATGACGATTGGAGCCAAGTGGTGTTCACAGACGAATCCTCCTTTTGGCTGACAAACACTATTAAGCGTGCTTAATCCACTAGAGACGATAAGATGCTCCAGCGATCAGTGAAACATCCAGGAAAGGTTCATGTTTGGGGATGCTTCACAAAACAAGGATTTGGCAAATTAATCATGTTCACGAGGAATTTGGATGCCAACTTCATGACGACGATATACCGTCGTGGACTTCTGCCATCAACGGATATGTGATTTGAGGCAGGAAGCCGAGATTGGGTTCTTCAAGAGGACAACGACCCAAAACATCGCAGTCGCTTGTGTAGCAGTTTGAAAGAGGAAAACGGCATAACTTCATTGGATTCGCCCTCACAGTCGCCAGATGCGAATCCGATCGAAAAGATCACGGTCATATGCTGAAAAATTAGTCGATAGCATGCATTTCCATTGTAATGAAATTACAAAGAATGATGGCTACTGGACGCCACATTAATATATTTGCGCAATGAATAATTAATCATTTCAAGATGCTGTGGACTTTTTTTTAAGATACCTTACTTTTTTCAGTGACTTAAGCCGATTGCTTTCTTGTTGAAACTACTATACATATATTTGACTCAGGTAATGAATGGTTAAAATAACTTAAAACTTATCTGATACTAAAATTATCATTATTGGATACTAACCACCCCTACTTACCATACAAGATTTTATACGTATATATTTTATGTCTGTAGACACGATAACTCGAGTAAAACTTAACGAATCTCAACCATACTTGGTACACACATTTGATACTGTCGGAGAGAGGTTAAGTTTTGAAAATTAGTCAAAAGGCGTGGAGGGGTAGGGTGAGAGAGGGAGGGAGCGATAAGGACTATGCCCACTTGATGCGGAAATTATCATCATTGCGCAAAATCCACTGCTATTTTCCATAAAAAAATTTATGAGTAATTTTTTATGCAAAAGTCCTAAGTCATCGTTTAATGAAAAAGCTGTTTTATTTCAGGTATAGGGTCGGATTCAGGTATATTCGGATTTTTGCTTTCGATATTTTTTTATATAAATTTTAGTGTTTATTATTTTGTATTTTTGTACCTTTTTATTTCTATTACTGAATTGTTTATTTTAAGATAAAATTACATAAAAAAAAGTGCAAAGTTAAATAACAGATTTGTATCTGACAACAATTACAATAACGACAATTCTTAAGTAATGCCAGCCAGAGTATATAGTAATTTGGAAACATGGAACTGTCCCGGAACTTCCTTATCAAACATAACATAACCAACCCTGTGCTGTAGTTGATCGTTTTTCTCTATAAGTACTTTCGTAAAACTGTTGTTAAATATTTTTGGAGAAAAAAAATGTTTGTTTATTTTTTCCATACAGAAAGATAACGGTTACGATTATGTTAAATTCCGTAAATTTTTTTTCGGAATCAATAAATTAACGTTAACGATGTCAACTTTGGGTTAACGCTTTTCGGGTTAATGACGTTAATTTCTTGCAGCTCTGGTTTCTGGTAAAACTCAAGCTCAGCTTACTTCAAATAATTTATTTTTCTACATTTACTAAGTATATTATGCTTTAATTAAGTACAATTCAAGTTTTCATCGTTCAGGAGGTGAATCACCTCTTTCAATTATGACATTGCTTGACGCATCATTGGCATGGCACGAAACTTTTATTTTTTTTGCCAAATTACGAAATAGACTTAATTTATTTGAATTTTCAATGAAATTTTAGCATAAGCATTACATAAACAAATGAACTTTAATTCTGTATATCTTAAAACACAGACAATTCTGTGAAAGTAACAGATATTAGTTTTCTATTTGTGATCCAAGCTTTCCAACAAGCCATCATTCATGTTTTAATGCTCCTGGAAATTAAAAAAACAAAACAGAATTGTCCTGGAAGTGTCCTGGAATTTGGTTTTCGAACTTCGTTAGACACCATGTACTGGAGGCATACATATATAGCTAAGATATTATTAAACCCAATTTCGTTGCATTTTGATTACAATCTCAAAAATAAGAACGCGTAGAGAGTAGAATACAGGGAGAAAGGATGGAGCAATAAAATAGGAATTACTATTCGGGTGGCTTTAACAGATATTTTTAAAATAATTCTACATAACATTTTATCTTTTAGAAATTTATTTGTTGAGGCTAATAATTTTTTGAGAGATAATACTATATATTATGTGCATATGCAAGGAGAACAAAAATTAACTCTTCACATATTTCTTATCTTAACAGAAGAAAACTTTTTTGAATTTCTCAAATTCTTTTGATCTTACCACAACCAAGAAAAGTTTTAAAAGTTTTATTTTTTGAAAATTACTTAATTTTGACATTGTACTACAACCATTACACGCCTAACCGGTAGAAAATATGGAAAAATAAACCTTAATTTGAATGAACTGTTTTTTGTCGAGGTAAAATTAAAACTTAGAAAAGAATTGGGTGATGTTCCAAAATACTTACATAAGTATCTCTGCAAATTTGTATTTAATTTTGAAAAACAGAATGTCGTCAGAAAGGTAATTGGCTTTTTTAAAATAAAATTAAGCTTTGGTGTCGTATATATGAAATCGCTCTAATTTTTCTCTTTAAATAAGCTGACCGCTTTAAAGGTTTTGAGTAAAATATGTAAAATATTGCAGTAAAGTTCATACAAACTTTCACATCGTTGCTAATCAATTGCACGCAAATTAAAATATTAGCATATACGAGGTATGATCAAAAAATAACCGTTATTTTCAATTTTTTCAAAAATTATTTATTTATTCATCAACAACTATCTTGTCCCCTTCAAAGTAATCAATCCCCTTCAGTTATAATACACTTATGCCAGCGTTCCAATCCTCTGAAACGCGCTTTTTGGTATCGCCAACAGCTCCTGTTTCGATTTTTCTTTTATCTCCTCAATCGTAGCAAAACGCTTTCCTTTCATCGGAGTCTTCAGTTTTGGGAAGAGGAAGAAGTCAGCGGGGGCCAAGTCCGGTGAATACGGTGGTTGAAGCATAATAAAGGTTTTGTTTTTGGCCAAAAACTTACGCACAAGCGACGTTGTTTTTGCTCAAAATTTAGCAATTTTGGAACAATCTTCGCTGCCGCACGTTTTATGCCTAAAACATCCGTAAAAATTGCTTGGCATGAGCCGAACTATATGCCAACATAATCAGCAACCTCTCTGATAGTGATTCGACGATTATCCAAAATCATTTCCTTCACTGCGTCAATGTTTTCATCGGTTGTTGACGTGCTCGGGCGACCAGGACGAGCATCGTCATTGACATCTTCTCGGCCTTCCCTTAACCGGTTATTCCACAATTGAACTTGTGTTCTGCTCATAGTAGACTCGCCAAAGGCCACAGTCAACATTTCAAATGTCCTTGCGCATTTAATTTCATTTTTTACACAAAACTGAATACAGTTTCTTTGATCCATTTTTTCGAATAGTAAAAAATCGAAGAGCACACCAAAACACGACTAACCTTTTTATATGTGAAAAACAAACTGACAATCCAAAATGATTGGTATTGCCAACATATGTACCAACAGACATGTGTACCAACATAACTGAAAAAACAATGCAAAAATCGAACATACGTAACGCACGAAATTTGAAAATAACGGTTATTTTTTGATCACACCTCGTATATGTATGGCGGAAATATAAAATGTAATGAAATTAAAATGTCTGAAAGATGTTATATTATATTATTATTATTTGACCAGGCTTAGAATATAAAACTCTTGGATATTTGAAATAGAAATTAATATAACCTATGTTTGAAAGAACATGTTCTTCCCACAAACTATCGTAACAGAGACATTAAATAATAATTAATTCAATATATTATAGCATCGGGCCCAGTTCGTCTTTTTACTCCATATAAACGTAGAAAGCGAAATCAAACAGATTTGGATGCGGAGACAGGTCCAAAGCGAAAGCGAAACACCAACAATAACAACAGTAGCAACAACAACACCGAACCGCCGCCGACTTCTACGGTTGTTGATGATAATAACATATTTTTGACCGAAGACAACATCGCCTCCAAGGATGAGCCATGGCCAACACTTAACGATAGTTTAGACACATCGACCGAGCTTGTTGATCAGTCACAAATCGGCAATCCCTACGATAGGGAGACCTATGTGGTCAATATTAATGAGACAGGCTCCATTGCACTGTTAGATAACAGTCAAGCAATGAAAAATTTGGAGAATGTCTATTGCACAATGGTCAAGGCTACAAATGACTTCAAACGCATTCTTACCGATCTGAAAAACTCGTACGACAGAAAGATCGAGATACTACAGAAGGAACGGGACGCTGCTTTAGCCGCTATGCGTAATCTCGATGACCCGAATATATCGGGCTCCTTGCATGGAAATGAAATTATATCGGCTAAAAAAGTAACATATTCATGTCATCTAGATGTTAACTCATTTGAAATATTTTATTTATTTATATTTACATTACAGTGCGCCAATTGCAACAGAGAAGCTTTAGCCGAATGCTCACTCTGCCGGAAGACTCCGTATTGCTCTGAGTTTTGTCAACGAAAAGATTGGAACGCTCATCAAGTGGAATGTACAAGGAATCCCGCTCAGACAGCAACTCAACAGATCATGCTCCTAGTGGATGAGCAATCCTAAGCGAATTGTACATAACAAAAAATATATTTTAATTCTTTATACATTTGAAAAAATAAACAACAAAACAAATAGAAAGCGAGAAGCAAATTTAAAAAAATATTTAAAAGCAAAAAAAAAAAACAATTACATAAATACATATTCGTCTATGTATACATTTTCATTAGATTCTAAGCACATAGTTAAACTTTTAACATTTTATTATTTTATGGATAAAACTGCCGTTACAACATCTAATAAAGATTTCAAAATCAAATTCGTATACATACATAAATGTAGAGAATACAAAAAACAATAATGTGTTTTGTTCAAGCTGCTTGAAATCTTTAAATTTGGGTGTGTAATGGTTCGGAATATTAAATCGGAAATATGTATCCCATATGCTTGAATAATTTTGTTTTATGAATTTTGCTAATCGCAGTAAGTACTGATAGAGTATGTCTGAGAATGGTTCAATGAAAATACTAAATTAAAAAAGTAAGAAATAAAAAAATACACTTAGATCATGCGTAGTACGTTTCAGTAATTTTGAATAGCTTAATATGCATTTTGATTCATTTTTCATCTGAATGTCAAAAACTAGTTATGTACATAGTAAAATAAAGAAGTATGCTAAGCTAAACTCTCTCCTCTTTAAATGAACGAAATTCTAAAAATGCAATTGTTTTTTTTTTGTTTTTTTTTGTTTGATACATTCAACACACAGGGAGTACCCCTATGGATGCAGAGCATTGTGTCGAATGGAAGGAAGATTGATAGGAAGAAGAAGGGAGAATGAGAGAGTGAATGTGATCACACAGGACACCGATAAAGAGATTGGCAGCGATTGTGGCAAGTGTTATGCCTTTACCACAACGAACTTCAATTTATCAGTGTCGACTATGTAGCGCATGTAGCGCTAAAGACCAAGCTTTTCGCATCCACTCATGTTGTGCGTGTTATATTTGTATATGAATGGAAGGGACCTACAGTTGCCGAATCCGAACGGCAAAGTGAAAAACTTTTTCATAGAGCAATTTTTACTCTTGTAGGTTGGCCATTGCCTGCCAAGAGGTGGTGTCGTGTAGAAAAACTTTTTTTCTACTTTTCGTTTTTTCTTGTGCCGAGATTTGAACCCCTGACACTCTGCGTGCCAGTCCAACGCACTACCGCTACGCTACATCGATTTTAATGGTAAATGGATGTCAGAGAATTTATAGCGCATAGTTGCATTTCACTTCATATCAAAAAGTATTAAAGTTACGTTACAAAAAATTTAGTAGTGCAAAAAGTCTTTTGCTGGAGATAAAACAATTTTTTGAATTTTATCCAAATGCTAGAAAAAACTACAAAAGTTTAACTGAACGTAATTGTGAGTTGATATTTCATCTAAGTATAGTCATGACTTTCACATATTATATGTACACTATTCGAAAACTTGCGAAACAATTTGTACCGGTGCAATGGGCAACCGCTTTTTCATTAACCCGCCACTTATGGCTTTCAATTCATCCTAACATTATTTAACACTTCGACCCATAGCAGCTATCGCAATACCTCTCCCCACTTAATAATTTTGTATTGACTTAACCTACCATTAGCATATGTAAATAAAAAACCCACTTGGAGAGCGGTTTCATCTCTTTACCTTGGGAATAAATTTATGATTCAGCAAGAATGTTCAAATGGCTTAGGAAATGCATTTCATAACAATTCCAAAAAATACGAAGTAATGAGAAATATGAACATTGTGCTACGCGGGAAATGTATCAGGACCCAAAAGTTAATTTGACCATATCTAAAGTGTTTCCATTGCTTCGATTTTTTTCAAGGCTCACTTCAAATTTGCGTATATATTTTCAGTACTTTTTTAATTGCAGTAACCAAAACTATTATGTAAGTAGCCAAACCAGCAATATAGGCCAGGGATTGAATAGTTTCTTCCGTCGCATAATAAACAGAAAAATTCATACAAATATTCACTTACTCAACGAGTTGCCGAAGAGACACAAAAGTCAACCTCAGAACTCTGGTGATTTAAACATCCCTTCATTACTCAAAGCAGTAAAGAGTGTCTAAAGTACCCTTTTGAGAACTTTACAACACAGTGAAACATTTTCAATTAGTGAATGGATTCCGATCCTGTATTCTAATTCACGCGAGTGTTCGTATGCAGTTCTCACTCCTTCACTCCACAAAATGTTCGTACATGTATCGCAATTTCTTCAATTTTATTACACTATATTACACACTATATTCTCACAAGAAACGACCACAGTCGTGATACAGAGTGATCTCAATGATGTAGTTGGAAGTAAACAGTAAAAAATATACAAATTTACTACACCCGTTGGCTAGCAATGGCAAATCTTTAAGATTAAAATTTGTTTTAAAGTTTTTCACTTCGCCGCACAGTGAACCGCTTGTGGAAAAAATTCAAAAAACTGATTGTTCTGGAATAATAAGTTTTCAGTACCCTTGGAAAGCTAAAACTTCAACTAAAAAATCAGAAAATTTTTTTGGGAAATCGTAATGCTGGTGTTTCTACACCACTTTGAATCACCGAAATTATTTATAACATTTTGTAGTACGGTCGTTTAAGCGTTCGGAAGTTGCGGAGAAAATTTGGTGAAAAAGTATTTCTGGCTGTAATGAGATGATTTGAAGACATTTGTAAAGGAAGATATTACAAATTTAAACACTATTTGTTTTATTACAAAAAGTTATAAAACCAAAATCGTTCATTGTTAAATACCATATAATGCTCCTTCCGTGCAAAACCGTCCATTAAAAAAGTATACAGAAATATCTGTTATTTAGTGATTTATATTGTAAAATCATAACTGTATCTTATGAAGTCTTTACATGAGTAGAGTTTTTGTCGTTATCAATTATCAATGGAGTATTAAGAAAAGTAAAGTGAAAAGTTTAAATGCGTTTTTTACTAAATTTATATTTTTGAGATACATACATATGTATTTCGGACTTGCACGGAGGGAGCGATATGCGTTTTTGATGCGAAAACTAATAAATTGCAAATGTTTAGAACAAAGATCTTAATAATATGAAGATGTCTCACTCACATAGATTTGCGCGGCCCAAAAAAAATGTATGGTGGATTTAAAGAGAGCAATGCTACTGTTACGACTCGAGAGGGAAGAAAGACGAAAGACGAAAGTGGCATCCGATATAAAAAATAAAGAGAAGTGTGAAAGATCATCGTAATAACATATTGTCGTGTGTACTCGGAAATGCTGACGAAATATCAAAACACAGAGTGCACATGTATGTATGTATTGTACTTAAAGTACTTATTTCAAGCAAAGATTTTGGTCAAAACAGAAGTACAGAAATCTTGTGTTTTAAGTTTTAATCAAAGGTCTTAATAATATATAAAGATGTCTCCCTCCATACATTTATTTGCCGGCATAAAAATTTACGTAAAACAAACCGAAAAGCGAAAATATTTTTTTTGTTGCTGTTGCTTATGTGTACGTTCTCGATTGCGAATTATCATAAAAATCATCAAAAACTATGTCATAGATCTGGTTATCCATTGGGAGATATATCAAATTTGTCATTAGCTCAGGGTGAGTTTTTAGATATTTGGAACGACTCTTTCATAACTCCAATTTTTAAATCAGGTGCCACAAAACATTTTGTCAATTGTTGACCTATTTCTAAATTGCCGATGATTCACAAAATTTAGGAATCTATTGTCAAAAAGCGAATATATATCAATATTAAAAATACGTCTGCAAAAATCTCGGGCTACGCCCTCCATAGATTTTTGTACCATTAAAAGAAGAAGAATCTCTGAATTTTTATTAGCGATAGGTCACCAACTTCCAACTTGATTTTATTCTCTCATTTCCTTAAAAAAGAAGTCGATAGTGGAAATCAGATGGATGTAGTATTTACAGATTCCGCTAGAGCCTTTCACCAAATTCAGTCTTCTTCAATGTTATGTTGGTTTTCTTACTAATTGTCTGATCGGAAACAATTTTTTGCGTATTGGTAATAAATGTTCTGTAACTATTGTAAACTACTTGGGAGTGCCTCAAGATAGCCCTCTTTTATTTGTGTTTTTTACTAATAATCGTCCGAATTACGTATTGCGTGAAAGTATTCACTTACTTAGCTGACACTACACCGATGATCGGTCTTGGCCGCCTCTTTAAAGCTTCGCTACTCGTCTCTAGCAAGCGCGCGCTGGCGCCAGTTGATAAGGTCAAGAGCAGTCAGGTCGCCCTGTAACTGGTCTTTCCAACGGAGATTAAATCAACGTCCTCTTCTGCGTGTTCCTCCACCCTGGCTTGAATAAAACACCTTTCTAGCCACAGCCACCTAAGCCGCTGGATTTTTATACGCTTGATTATGTCAGTGTCGGTATGCAGCTCATACAGCTCATCGTTCCATCTTATTCGATACACGTCGTTGGATGGTAGATCTTACGGAGTATCTTCCTCTCGAACGCTTCTAACAGCCTCTCATCACTGATGGCCAATGTCCACATATTGGCCATATTGGCGCCATATATAATAGGACGGGAAGGATGAGGCATTTATAGATCGTTATTTTCGTCGGTCGAGAGAGGGTTCTGCTTCTCAATTGCCTACTGAGCTCCTAGTAACACCTGTTGGCAATAGTTAATCTTGATCTCAAGGCAGACATTATTGTTGGTATTAATGCTGGATCCTAGGTAAATGTAATCATTGTTATATTAATAAGCTTCATTGTCAAATGTAATGTTTTATCTCTTTACGCGAAATCTACCTCAATTGGCTTCAGATATTTTGTTTTAAACCATAGCTTGTCATTTGTCAATTTGTACATACATACATCTCTTTTATGGTATAAGATCGGTTTGGGAGTACGGTATGGGGTCAATACTACTTACCATATGTCACATTAAGATATTGGAAAATATTCAAAACTTTGTATGCCATTTAAAAATTGAATTAGCAATTTGATTCTTCTTATGAAAGTCATTGCGCGCTTCTTGCTTTAAAAAGCTTGCAGGCAAGAAAAAAATATTTTCTTGTAATGTTTCCTAGGAATGCCTTGGGTGCAATCGAGGGTCCAATCGATTATGCTTCACTTTTGGCTCTTGATACGTACTGAAGAGATTTAAAACACAAAGGGATTTGTTTTATTTCACACCATATAACCATTTTCCATAACAGGAGAAGTCGCTCCTGCTCTTTTGCCTATTAACTTGTGTTCTTTTGGTTAATTCGAATACGCAATAACAATCAGAAACAATTGCAGTTCATTACCTATGAAGTTAGAAGGAACTAGTGAGTTATTTTTGCATAGCTTACAATAAGTATGTTATCCGCTATGGAGCTTTGCTGCATTTAGCGTAATTTCCAAATGTATTTCCGCTTTTCCTGACTGGTGTGTTTTTTTCATTCCACTATACAAAAGTTTTAACCAAAAAATATTAAATACTAATCTAAAGTGCACATGCAAATTCAGCCCCACATATATAGGGTGGTCCATCTAACATTTGGAATTTTAACTTGAGTGTGGCAACTCTAATACCAATTGTATTATGACGGAAAATTAGTTTTGTATTTGCGATTAACGAAATGGGTCGATATACGCTTGAACAATACTAAAAATTTGGGAATACTAAAAATTTACTTGCAAAACCACGCAATTTGTGGATCAATTTGTGAAACGTATGCGAGAAACTAAATCTTCATAGGATAAAACAACATACTCTCGTACTCCTACAGAATTACAGAATGTGTAAGAAGAACCAACCACATCAACTCTCCATCGTTCTCAGGAATTAAACACTTCACGCACTTATTTGTTGCAAGACGTGCAAGGTTCGATTGGTAGAACAGCTTAAGCCCCATGACCATCCGAAAAGTTTTCGGCTTCGGACAAGACATTCGAAAACTAAGGAGAGATGATGAATTTGTGGTTAGTCTTGGTGATGGTGTATTGATTGCTTGGGATAATTTAAAAGCAGTCATCGATAATGCAATTGGCCTCCATCGTTCTGATGAGTGGTGCACATGCTTCAATCTTTCATTTCTTGCACCATCACCAAGATCAATTCGAAGCAAATGCCAAGTGAATCAGACGAACATGGCGAGCGCTTTCACCAGGTTTCAGTGCATTTGGAACACTGGTAAGTGGCAATAATTTAATTCTTTGTTGGCGGACTTTTGCTACAATTTACAAATGAGAATGGATGAATATGAAGATTAAATTATCTGTTTTAACTCAACTAAGTATAATAAATAAATTCAAAAATTAATAAATGTTGCTTTAAATATGTAATGGAATTAAAAATACCGCCGCCCGATTATGATGAGGTCTTAACAGCCATCGATCGACTGAAAACCAATAAGGGTGCAGGTGCAGATGGCCGGCCTTCTGAGTTGTTTAAGACCGGAGGCGTAGAGCTCAAAAACCGCATGCATGAGCTTCTATGCAGAATATGGTCTGATGAAAGCATGCCTAGTGATTGAAACCTCAGCGCTCTCTGATCAATTCATAAGAACAAGTGTGGTAAATCCATCGTCGACCAGATATTCACACTACGCCAAATCCTGGAAAAGACCCGAAAAAAAAGATCGACACCCACCATCTATTCGTCGATTATAAAGCCGCCTTCGACAGCACGATTAGGGATCACTTGTACGCCGCAATGTCTGATTTTGGTATCCCTGCAAAGCTCATTCGTCTTTGCAAAATGACACTGACCGACACCAAAATAATTCGAGCTGCCAACATCGGCATCTATGGCACTATTTTCTACATCAATGTCATGCTGCTAGCATACGCTGATGATATTAACATTATTGACACCAACGCGCGAGCAGTCAGTGCAGCATTCTCCAATCTGGAAAGGGAGTCTCGCGAGTGGGTCTAGCGGTGAAGGAGGACAAAACGAAATACCTTTTGTCAACAAACAAAGAATCACGGCGTCTTGTACAATTATACTTTTCACTCATCAAGGCTTTCGTTTACCCAGGATCCAGCATTAAGACCAACACTAATGTCAGCCTTGAGATTAAGCGGATATTGACTATTGCCAACAGGTGTTACTACGGGCTCACTAGGCAATTGAGAAGCAGAACCCTCTGTGGCTGTTAGGAGCGTTCGAGAGGAAGATACTCCGTAAGATGGAACGATGAGCTGTATGAGCTGCATGCCGACACTGACATAGTCATGCGTATAAAAATCCAGCGTCTTAGCTGGCTGGGTCATGTTGAGCGCAATGAAGAAAGCGCTCTGGCTAGAAAAGTGTTTTATGCGTGCCACGGTGGAGGAACACGCAGAAGAGGACGTTGATTTAATCTCCGTTGGTAAGACCAGGTGCAGAGCAATCTGACTGCACTTGGCCTTATCAACTGGAGCCAGCGCGCGCAAAGCAGAGGCGACTGGCGAAGCTTTATAGAGGCGACCAAGACCGATCATCAGCTAAGTAAGTAAGTAAGTACATGTTTTTACATATATTCATTTTGCAAATTGTAAAAACGTAAGTAGTTTTCATATTATTCAGTACAACAATTTAATTTGTTACCACTTTTCAATTTGTTTGTAAAAAAAACCCGACTTCATCTCCTTAACAGAAACATGGATTTCTGACGATGAAGTCACTTTTTATATTCTTGGGTACAATTTTTTTGCAAACTGTAACAACCAGTATGCGGCTGCAATAGGACATTATCCATATATTACCATATATAAATGCGGTATCAGTGGTTCTCTTCATAAATGGTTTACTTCATGGTTATCAAACCTGGTCCAAAAAGTGAAGCCAACATTATTTCTAATATACATAAATTCTCTCTTCTCGATGGTGGTATAGCATATGCTTACAAAAGTGAGCCTCAAAGGTGATATAAACCACGATTTAGAAATTTCAAGGCATTGGTTCGCTATTCCCAAATAATTTGTGAATAATTATGCTTTTTAATGTGGCAGGAAAGGAAAGCGTACTTAGTAAATTTACAAGGATTCACCGTTCTGATTCGGCTTAAAAGTGAAGGTCCCTTTCATTCGTGTACAAATATAAATATGGATGCGAAAAGCACGGCCTGCTCCCTACATGGGCTGTTGTTCCATTAAAAGATGATTGTTTTCACTAGGTTAAAGAACTTGCTCAACTTATACTTTACGTTTTAAATTTTTATTTAGCGTATAATTTGAAAAAGCGTTTTTTTTTTAAATAAAATATAGCTTTATTTTAATAACAAATCAAATGAAAACATTATAAAAAATAGTGTCCATCGGAAGCTATGATATTTTGCCATATTTCAGGCAATTTGTGGATTCTTTGCCAAAGAAAACCGTCCACCTTTTGCGACTATGAACGAATCAATCCAATTTTTGAGACTTTCAACTGAAATAAAAAATATTCCAGTACGGGCATTCTGCATCGATCGAATCAAGTGATAGTCAGACGGAGTCAGGTCTGGTAATTACGATGGGTGATTCAAAAGTTCCCACCCACTATTTTCAAAATAGTTTTAACCAGTCTGGTAACATGGGGCCACGAGTTGTAAATTTCGGTCTCGTGCCTGGTAGTCACATATCCTGGTAGCTTTTCGGTCATTACTCTCTAAAAAAAAATCAATTGTTACAATTGTTCGAAACAGCTCTCCCGTAATATTATCACCAGATCATAATACATTATACCCTTCTGTTCCCATCAAATACAGAGCATTACCTTGATGCCATGAATATTCTGAATCGGCGTTGATGTTCTTGGTTGGCCGAGCTTCACATACAACTTCTTGCGCTTCGGGTTGTCGTAATAAATCTACATATTTTACGTCGCCAGTAATAATTACATGCAAAAACGACTTATTTTTATAACCCTGCAGCAGCATTTCAGAAATGCAAAATCACGTTTCGACGTCTCTCGGCTTCAAGTCGACTAGCACCCAGGGTCCAGGGCCCTCCTTGCCTATCAAGTCAAAATCTCCAAAATCTTTTAAATCGTCGAAACCTGAATTCGCATTTTTTTAATTGCTAGAGTATATTCACCGTAAACTTCCAATAGCTAGATGACGACTTTTCCGGCAGCAGCACTTTTTTCCGAATTAAAGAAGAAAATCAAAACTTCTCGCAAATGCTGTTTATTTGGCACGTATGCTGACACGTTTGTAGCGCAAAAGGATTGTGTTGTTTACACTTTGGCTAATTGATACATAACCAAAACAAAAGTTATAGGACGTAGCCTAAACATGAAAGTTGTTATAGTATTGCCAGATGTGATTTAGTACAAGTTACGCCATTAGCAAGTCTATTTCTGTCTCGTATTTTTTGACGACCGTCGTGGCCTAACTTTTTCAAAATTCTTATATTGGGAAGCAAAAAACCCTTAAAAAGAGCTGAAATTCCAGCATTTGGAAGAAGTTTCCGTAATCTGAAACTGAACAAAAATATGTTAATGCATATTTATATTCGTGCAATTAAATAATTGGAAATTCGATCAAGGTCCTGCAATTTGGAAGCTTCGCTGAAGCTCGACTTCAATATTAAAATTAAAAAGGTACATAATTTGTTAAATACTTAATGTAAGTAAAAACGCAAAAATTTAGTGGTAAATGGCAATTTGAAATACACCTAAAAACTTTTTGGTACTTGTGAAATTTCTTAAGCGTAAACTTGTCTTTGGTTTTATGTAAACCGAAAGAACTTATGTTAATTATTAATTATCTTCATTAACCATTTGATCAATTCAATTAATAATAACTGAAGTTCATTGTGGTATAGGCATAACACGTGCCTATCTCTTTATCGGTGTCCTGTGTGATTGCACTCTCTCCTTCTTTCTCCCGCAAATCAATCTTCCTTCCATTCAACACAATGCTCTGCATTCACAGGGGTACACCCTGTGTGTTGAATGTATTTATAAAAAAAAATAATAATAATAAAGTTAAGTAAAATGAAAAATTAAAATAACTAATTTACAATCTAAGTTCTTTTTAATAAAATGAGTGTCAACAGAGAGCTAGTGTTGGAACTAGTCAATTTGGCAGTAGAAGCGATTTGAATTCTGCTCTTCATATGCTTGAACCTTGTAACATTCTGGAAATGATAGTTTGGATTTAATAAAATCCTTGCCGGAATCAGAAAAATATTATATAGTCATGGTAAAATAGTAGATTCTTCAAACGCACCCTTTTCTGCATTTAATACTGATATTATTTTTAAGGCAATAATAAGTAGCTAAGCCCTAACAAACTTACTCAGGCAAAAGACCTAGACAACAAGTTAAGTATACTGCGCCAAGCCAATTTATCCATCGCCGAATATTACGACGCGGTAGACAAAAAACTGACATTGATAGTTAATGAGCATATAATGACAAATAGAGAAGTCATAGCTGCTCTTAACGAGCGTGCAAGAGAAAACGCTCTTAGTGACTCCGCTAGCTCCTAACAGCTTGCGTATCGATCTTGCTCCACCATTCATGTACAAATACAGCACGCATGAGTGGATGCAAAGAGCTCGGGCTTTGGCGCTAAATGCGGTCATAGGCGACATTGATAAAAAAAACTTAAGTTCATTGTGGTTAAAGCATAACACTTGCCACAATGGCTGTCTAATAGTAGGATTTATGCTGATTAGCGTATATTATTTGCGATTTCAAACATTTTCTATTGTCATTTCATATTTATCTTTCCTAACTTTTCTAACATTCCTACTTTCCTAACTGTTTCTAACTGTCTCACCATTAAATACAAATAAGTCATCTTGGAAAGTGCTGTACAACTAAATATTGAAATTTGTTAAGTCTAATAAAAAAAGTGTCCTAAAATTTGGATTGAAAAAGAAATATAAATGAAAAATTACATTTTGAAAATAATTGCCTTAATCCTAGATTATTCAAAACCGAAAACTATTTGTCGAGATTTTAACTAAGGAGAATAATTAATCACAGTGATCGCTGTGGCGTAGTGGTAGTGCGTTGGACTGCTGCGCAGAGTGTCCGGGGTTCGAATCTCGGCACAGGCCAAATCAAAAAGTAGAAAAAATAATTTTTCTACACGACACCACCTCTTGGCAGGCAATGGCAAACCTACAAGAGTAAAAATTGCTATGAAAAGCTTTTCACTTCGCCGTTCGGATTCGGTTTTAAACTGTAGGTCCCTTCCATTCATGTACAAATATAACACGCACAACATGAGTGGATGCGAAAAGCTCGGCCTAGGCCCTCCATGGGCTGTTGTGCCATTAAAAGTAAAGTAAGAATAATTAATCTTAAAAACGGTAATTGATTAAACTGTTTTGTTTTTACGTGAGAACTTTTAATGATGACAAACCTTTACCCATTACGTTGAATCTGTAAATAAAGCGAAATTAAACTGTTTTTGTTTTTCATTAATATGCACATTTTCGTTTATTGCGAATTTATATGTCATTTTAGTATTCCTATTGGTTACCAAAAATAATTTTAAAACTTTTAGTTGTATTCGTTGTGCTTACACACATAAACATCTAATACAAATGTTGTTTGTTAGTATTCACATGTATACGCACTTTAAGTTAAATATTGTGTACTAGTATGTACGATATTAGTACTTGTCATAATCAAGCTACGCAAATTCATTGCATTATTCATTATAAGGATAAGGATGAACGTTGTGCATAAAACGTAAGAACTTTCGAACTTGCTTTTACTATTATTATTATTATTATTCGATAATTAAACAAATGTTAGTGAACAGAAAGACAATATTACTACATTCAATAAATTTAAAATTGATAATAATAAAGTTATACATAATAATATAATAGAGAAATAAAACATCTATATTACTGCCAAAATGCTGATAAATTCTAAAATTAAATTTAATTGAGTATGAAATTTCAATTAAGAGACATATACAATAGAATTGTTGTACATAAGCGAATTGGGAATCACAAACAAACATCTATCGAAATTTATCAAACGGGCCTAACAACATGCGGCTAGGGCTAAGGCTAGGCTCATTGGTAGGTAATTAACAAAGCAAAGTATGCACAGGGTTCATTTTTTTGTCTAATTCAACTTAAATTTAAAACCGATATTCAAAAAATATTATGCTCTCTCCGTTCTTCACTCTAGATTTCGAACTTCGAATCGCTTGAATGTGTAGTTGATGAATACCCAATCCTTAGCTATTTCGCTGCCCTGAGGTATGGGAGCCGAAGCTGCAGAGGCGAGAAGAAACAAAGGAATCATATTTAATATAAACATATTTATGTATGAAAAAGAAAAAGAAAAGAGAAACTAAACATACGAATTTCAAGTGATACGTCTGGGAACTCATCGAAGTTGGATGTATCATCGATAGAGCGCACATCAACGGGTATTGCCGCAGGACGTTCACGTATGTGCTCCCAATCTACGCCTCTGAAAAACGGCACCGACTTCAAGTCCTCCAGTCCGCGTTGAGAACCTAAACGTCGATCTGCCTCACAGCAAAATTTGATAATTGTTTCTTTCGCCTCCTCAGAGATTGGTATCTCGGGCGGGAAAATAAGCGTTTCGCGCCAGTTCATCACTTTGCGGTACGTGTCCTGCGGATTATCTGAGCAGAATGGTGGATAACCCATCAACATCTCGTACATTATTACCCCGAGGGACCATAAGTCGCATGTTGGTCCATATCCAGTCTGCAGAAATACCTCAGGCGCAATATAATCAGGCGTACCAACTGTACTGTATGCCAATGCTCGGCGATTACGTTTCCACGACTCAGCACGACGTTTTGAATCCATTGGACTGCATAGTTGAAATTAATTGTGAAATAAATACTGTTGCATTTGATCAATTCAATCTACATACCTTGCGCATGTTCCAATGAAATCAGATGGCTTCGCCTGGGAGAGATCCCGATAGAAATCCGTTCGATGTGATTTCTTCAAACCGGTGCAAAGACCAAAATCCGATAACTAAACAAACAGAAGAGAGATTGGTTTAATTGATAAAGCACTTTCTTGACTACTTGGACTATAAGCTTTTGTTTGTTTGCATACTTTAAGGTGTCCGCGTGCGTCAAGAAGTAGGTTATCTGGCTTGATATCTCTGTGAATGAAACCGAGCTTATGAATCGAATCAATTGCCAGCGCAGTTTCACTTATATAGAATTGTGTACATTCCTCGGAGAGTGTATCTTTTTTCATCAATAGTGTCATCATATCACCACCCGGCAAAAACTCCATGATCAAATACAAATTAACCGGATCCTATAAATTCAAATAAACAATATTCAAAGTCAAATGTAGGTTCAAGTTTTTATATATACATACTTATATGTACTCGTACATATGTACATACATACATACTGTATTAGGGCTGTGCGATTAATCGTTTAATCAAGAATTCAATTCTGATTAATCAAAAAACTTGATTAATAAATTATTCGATTAATCAAGATTTTTGTAAATCAAAAAGAAAATTATACAATTATACTAAGAAAACTAAGGTTAATCGAACCATAACTTTAAAAATAACAGTTTTGGTGATTGGCGGTCCAGAAGATGTTTGCGTAGAATTTATTTATTTGCCTTGCACTATAAAATAGACAAAAAAAATATAGTTTAATTTAAAAATCCAATCTTTTTGCCAGCGGTGAGCCAGCAAAAAGAACAACTTTGCACATTTGGGTGATCTACTGTACATATGTACATAAACAGCTCAATCGAACTAATTAGCACATCATCACAATAATTGTTATGACATTTTTAGCTATGTAGTGTTTCTAAACTTATTATTTAAACATAATTTTAAAGGAAATATACTTTAATGTTAATAACAAAAATAATTAAAGATATCGGAACTTTTTTAAATTTTCTGAGATGTTATAAAAAAAAAAAAACTATTATATAACTCTTAAAAATTTGGTTACATTTATTTTATTTTTGTCACCATATACTAATTTTCGTCCAGATTACTTCCATTGGAAATTTAGCATTGAAATGATATTGCATAATTTTTGTTTAGGCTCTTAATTTTTTGTTCTCAAAACGCATAAAAATAAATATTTAATGAAGTATTTTATTTAATAAAAAACAATTTTACATTATTTTTCTTGAACATTTTCGAGTTTTCTTTAATTACAACTTATGTGTTGAACGTAGGGTGTGTTAATTAGCTCGCCAGAGCAGAGCACACTATAGCGTGTTTAGCGGAGTCGATTAAGCCATGTTTGTTTGTGTACACGACAACTCGAGTAAAACTTAAGCAACCTCGACAACATTTTTTAAACATATTTGTCATTATCAGTAAGAGAGTAAGAGAGTTATGATATGGGCAAAATCGGTAAAGTTGGCGTGGTACCTCCCACACAAGTAAAATTGTCAAAGAATGAATTTCAACGAAATTCTAAAGCAAATTGAACAAAACTCGATATATGCCATTGAAATTATCTCTTGCGCAACTTTTCTGTAAATTGTCAACATTGGGCAAAATAAATCTTTATATTATTCCATACCTACACACCCAGGAACGAGAGAAATTTTTTTTTTATTATCTCATAAAACAAATTACCACCCTTCTGGTGAACCTAACGTCGAAATTACTCTCAAAATAGGAGCAATTAAAATAGTTATGTATATGAAATACTAACTCTTGAAATTAATTCCTTCGTCTTCACCCACCAGGTTGATATACTATTAGTTTCAGAAACACAAATGTTTCTCCGAAATATAATTGCTATCACACCGGATGACACATCTCATGGAGGTTCTGACATAATAATTAAAAGTAATATTAGGCATTCTTAATTTAAGTCACTTTCCACACAAGCATTCAAGTCTACCATCATAGTGGTGGAAGAGAGGGCGGAACAATTGGAGATATTCTCTGTCAACTGTCTTCCAAAAAACAACATCAAAAAAGACGAGTACGTATCCTTTTTGAAAACTTTAAGGGCACATTTTATTGCGGAGTGGAGATTTTAATGCGAAGCATACAACTAGAGCTCAGGATTTACGATACATAAAGTGTGTCAACTAATGACATCCTACTGACCCTATAAAAATACCTGATTTGCTCGATTTCTGTGTGAATGTAGCCGTAAGCTTACATTGTACGTCAAGTGCAGAACCCTTCTCTGATCACTCCCCGTTAGATCACTCAACATTATATGGAACAGAAAACTAAAACAATCAACCACCGCATGTAAACTACATAAGAATAAGACTGACTGGCGACTCTTCCACGATCTCATCATTTCTCATCTTGTTAAACAACTACCGGTTAACACTAATAAAGATATTATAGCAGCAGTTGAATATTTCAACCACTGCATTCAAAAATCGACGTGAGACTCAACACCTAATTGCAATCATTTGGATATGTCATATAAATGTACTTAGTTTATAAAAAATAAGTTGATAGTGGCAGGAAACAAGATACATTGACGATTAAACAAAATAAAATACACTACTACTACTATACACAAACTAAAAACTATTGTCCAACATGATCGAAATTTTGGAGTCCAATCTTATATTCAAAACTTGGGTCACACAGCATTATCTGATTATACCCTTTAGAAACCAAAAAAAAAATTAGACGCCCAATCGTAATCCATCCTACGAAACGAAAAATATACAACACATTGGCGTAGTGTGATTCCGTAAAAGCTGAAGCTTCCGCCAAACATCTTACAAAAGTGTTTACATCAAACATTAAGTAAGGTCCTGCAAGAATAGAAAAGATGGTTCTCAAAACAGGCACTTAGAGTGGCTGTCCTTTAATAGGACATACTTAGACCAATTAGGTCCTACATATATGATTAATACCACATCACCAATTTGGTAACCACATCACGATTGACTTAGTGAAGACATTCTTATTGAACACATAAATATGACATTTGGTAAATAAAACAATACTGGATAGCGGTTTTTCTGAATATATCTCAGGTATTGGACAAAGTATAACATTCTGGCTCGCTTTACAAAATATAAAAAGAACTCCAATTAATTTTTACAAGTTCATAAAATTAATGTTTAAGGCCGTTTCTTTCCCGTAAAACAAGCAGAAGCAACAACAGAACTACGCTATCGGAACCTTTATTTACTAAACGGAATGCTTTGGATTTGTTTACAAGTTAGAAAATTTTTCTGGCTATTGGAAAGAAATCATAAATGTCACTAGACAAAAAAACAAACTTTCCATATAAAAATGCATTTTTACACCCGTATGGACCTATGGAATACCACTATGGGGTACAATGAGGAAATTTTGCAATGATTTCAAAATAAAATACTTCATATTATTTCCAATGTCCCTTGGTTTATTTCAAACGCACAAACACATCGAAAACTAAACATATCCACAGTGAAGGAGGAAATCAGTGTTAAAATAATTGCCTACAAGAAAAGGATACAAACTGATCCAAACAAATTTGCTTCCACACTTATGGCTAGCAGTAGAACATTTCGAAGGGACCCCAAAATTTTGTTTATTCCTCCAATAAATAACTAACTCAAATAACACATATGGTAGTTATGTAACTAAGAAATTATAAATCAAATGAATTGCAAACAACAATCCAAATTATTTAAATAAATATAGATGTGTCACAGGATGCATACCACATAAGCTAAATATAAATTTTATAAATTACTTGACGTACTAAAAATGTTGCATTATATCATCTTAAATAAAAAATAAAAAAAAACCTAAAATTTAAGTCATTGCCAAGAATATTTGTCACACCGGGAAACTGTGTAGACTTACTTACTTTACTTTTAATGGCACAACAGCCCATGGAGGGCTTAGGCCGAGCTTTTCGCATCCACTCATGTTGTGCGTGTTATATTTGTACATGAATGGAAGGGACCTACAGTTTAAAGCCGAATCCGAACGGCGAAGTGAAAAGCTTTTCATAGCAATTTTTACTCTTGTAGGTTTGCCATTGCCTGACAAGAGGTGGTGCCGTGTAGAAAAATAATTTGCAAAACAAGAGTAAAAAGAATATAAAAAATTTTACTCTGCACATCATGCCAGGCAATGGCAATAAAATGTGCAATTTACTTTTCACTTTGCCGTTTGGATTTGGCATTAAACTTTAGTTCCCTTCCGGTCATTTACAAATACAACACGCACATGAATAAATGCGAAAAGCTTGGCCTAGGTGATCCATGGGCTATTGTGCCATTAAATAAGATCATTACTTAATTGTCTTTTTTGGAGCCACAGTAATATTCAATAACAAAGTTCAAGTAATAATTTAAAAATTCTAGGAGCCATTATACCAAAATTAGAATCTTCCTAATAAGAGCACTCCGTCTTAATTTATCGGCTTTAACGTCAACTAAGTACTTATGATTATATTAAAAAAAAAAAGATTTTTTCTGTGGAAAACTAGTGAAGTTCTTTGCAAACAAAATAGTCTCTTAGAACATTTTTCGAATTTTCAATAATAATATGTGTATGTGCATATGATTCCCACTTGCGAAAGTTATAAGAAATTTCATTCCACGGAAAGCATGAAATTATAACATAAAATTAAATTAAATCTGTCACAAATTGGGCACTTGTTTAAGTTGGACAGCAGCTAATGCACCGTTGGTGTTCAAGTAAAGCAAAGTAGATAGGTATTTATATACATTTTAGTACCTGGAAGCTGTAGTACATTTTCACCACCCACTGATGATCAGCTTCGACAAGCACGTCTCGTTCAGCTCTCACGTGTGCCACTTGCTCTTTTTCCAACATATCAGCCTTCCGCAGCACTTTCATAGCATAAACGTGACCAGTATCTTTTTTCTGCACTAGACGTACTTCACCAAAGGCTCCACGTCCAATCACTTTCAACGCTTCGAAGTCCTCAACACCCAAACGTAATCGTTTAAGACGCAGAAATTCTGTCTCTTTCTGAGCATGTTGAAGACGTTTCTCTTGCCGTTGTGATTCCGTAAGGCTTTCATCCTTGAGTTGCGCTTCTAGTTTGGCAAGACGTTGTTTTCGTTCCCCATATTGCGTCACTAAATTGCTATAGTAATTTTCCAGCGTCACCTTGGCCTTGGTGGCCTTATCCAGCGTATGATCGCTGAAGCGAATTGATGAGCCATCAGCACTACTGCTCATTATGATTTGGACGAATCTAAAATGTTATAAACGCTGTCGGTAGATTAAGATATTTCAGAGTTGGAACGAATGTAGTCCACTGAAAATAGCTTCGCAACTCTACTATGCTACGATTGATTAAATGCGTCGCTGTCGTTCTGGAGTGAATAAGCGACAAACGCGCAATGTTGTTCTATTATTATTGTTGAGTTAATGGAACCAGTGTGAAAACATTTTCCACAAGGAAATTAACAATTAATTTTTTATATTTATTCTTCCACACTCTCCGTATCCTATTGAATTATTTGCTATTGATGTAAAAATCCAAATTTGAAATAGAAAATTATTAACATGAAAGTTGTCTTCTACTATCTTTATTTTCGTTTTACTTTTCGTTTCTTCTGTTCAATCTCTTGTGAGAAGACTTACGTCATGACAGCTGTGTTACGTTGCGCTACGTTATGCGCTACGTTACGTTTGAAGGTTTTTCCTTTGTATCAAAATCTAGTAATGACTTAAAGCGTTCGAAATTCGAAATGAGCAAAAGCTATGACTGACATTAGTTAGCTTGCAAGTCTTTATGTATTTATAAATGTTTTTTACTCGTGCCGAGATTTGAACCTGAATTGTTTACGATTACCAAATACCATAATGAAAAATACAGATGTTTGTAAACGTATTAAGCTAAAAGCAATAAATTTTATAAAAATGTATGGTTGGAGGAACAATTCGCATAATTTTCAACAATCGCAATAATCGCATTCGTATTCGCAATTTTTTATGCAAATAATTTATTCGAGTAATTTTTTTCATATTTCATTCTGAAATATTTACTATTACCAAGTAACCTAATGAAATCTACAAACCTATTTATTAAGCTAAAAGTAATAAATTTTATAAAAATATTAAATAATAATTATAGGTTATGGTTGTGCGAATAATTCGCAGTTTTTTATGCGAATAATTTAATGAAGTTGGCACCACTTTCTAACGTTTTTGTCTTTTTTTTACGATTTTATTTTACTAACCATAGTTTTTAATTTAAGCTGTTGTCTGGACACTAGCTGTCAGATAACAGCTGAAATACATTTTATTTTATATAAAAAACTATTATATATTATTATTGTTATTATTTAACAAAATTGAGCTCTGAGTGTTCAGAGCAAAAAAGAATCAAGTTTTTGTTTTTGACAACTCGTGCTCTGCTCTGAGTTAATAAAGAAAAAAGTCTTTTGTCTATTTCAAAGAGGTGGTGCTGTATAGAAAAATTTATTTTTCTACTTTTTGATTGTGCCTGTACCGAGATTCGAGTCCCGGACACTCTACTACCGGATAACGCACTACCACTACAACACAGGATCATGTATTAGCTGTCAAAAAAGAGAAAAGTTGTCTTTGTGACGTAGACGTCTAGACAATTACTAAAACAATTTTTTTCTAGCAAGCAGCCGTATATGTTAACGTGTGTCTCGATTAATTTGCTCGCTCTGTTGTAATTTATTAACAAATATAAATCTCTAAATTAAAATACACTTTTAGTTTTCTTTTTTTTCTCATTTTACGTAGGCTGCAAATTATAATTATATTTTATTACCAATATATTACCCACAATTTTACTAATTTTAATAAAACTTACAAAAATCTCCAAATATAAAAATGATTCTATAATTTTTGTTTCGTTTTCTCTCATATTTTCTCGAAACGTCAATAAACGTCAAAATTATTGTTTCCATTATTGTCTATGGAAAATCGGAGACAAAGGCGAAGACAATTGTCTCTATGTGACTGTATGTATTGGTTTAAAAGTGTGAATGTATTGCTATTGTCTCGGCAAAACTGTCTGGTGTAAACACTAGGTTAGACGAGGAAACTAGTTGCTTACAACTTTTTGACATTCTCTTTTAAAGTAGCTCGTTACTTTTACACAAAGAAATTTTACGTATGCTATGACTGTTTTTACCTCAATTCAATAAATAATTTTACGTTTTTCTTCAAATAATATTTTACTTTATTTATTATTGCCTTACGATTTCGTGATTCGAACGGCAAGAAGAGAACTTAAAAAATAGAAATAAGTAAAACGTAAAGCGAGAAACATCTCCATCTGATCTATAGTCGAGTCGACAGTCAGTCAAGTTTCTAAATAGAGCCCATGTAAGCAAACAATATTGAACATCTAGAACTGAAAGAAGCACTTAACCAAGTAGCGCCATTAATCCTCTACAATTCGTAGAAAGCTGTTTCTCAGTGACTTGTAAAACACTTCACGTAATTTTGATTTGAATCGAGAGAAGACTCGTAAAAATATTATGAAGAATAAAGAAGACGAAAACCAAGATTTTTGGTGAAACCGTTTTTCTTTAAATCAATGCGCTTACATTCGGCTTTCCTATAATATCATAAACACTCAAATTGCCGAAATATGTTTATTAATTTTAAGTAATTTAATATACACTAGTCCATTTAAACAAATATATTTTTATTTTGAATGTTTCATCTTGCGTAAAAATACCATATGGACACAGAAAGTATGAATGTATGTATACAGAAATGTAGCTGTCAAACTACAAAATTGCAAGTTCAAAGCTACAGGTCATTGAAAGTATTAAATGGCAATACATTTTCTACCATCTACAATACGCTGTCTCCATTTCCATGTATTTCACATTCAAATGTGGTTAACCCACCTTGCATGGTTTTTGTGTCAAATATTTTTTTTCCCCAAATTTTGTATGGGAAATAGGCGTGGATATTAGCCAATGCTAATTATTTTCGTATCACCTATTTTTGAAGTTATTCTAACTATGTATACAGAGTTTGATTCAATTTGCTTTACTATTTCCTTTAATATTGCCATTGAATTATTTCACTTGTAGGGAAATTGGATTTTCCAAAAGTTTCTCAAGAGACCATTTCAATGACTTTTATGGAGTTTTGTTCAATTCGCTTCAGAATTTCCTTCAATATTACTCTATACCCATTTTACTTGTATGGGAACTACCACGTACAATTATGACCGATTTTTCTCATTTCGAAACTAAACATCTTCCTTGCAATATACATTACAAATGCCTGTACCTTACTTACTTACTTTTACTTTTAATGGCACAACAGCCCATGGAGGGCCTAGGCCGAGCTTTTCGCATCCACTCATGTTGTGCGTGTTATATTTGTACATGAATGGAAGGGACCTACAGTTTAATGCCGAATCCGAACGGCGAAGTGAAAAGCTTCTCATAGCAATTTATACTCTTGTAGGTTTGCCATTGCCTGCCAAGAGGTGGTGCCGTTTAGAATAATTATTTGTTCTACTTTTTGATTTTGCCTGTGCCGAGATTCGAACCCCGGACACTCTGCGTAGCAGTCCAACGCATTACCACTACGCCACAGCGACCACTTTTTACGACCTCGATAGTCTAGATGGTAAAGCACTAAACTTTGACCCGAGAAGTTGGGGGTTGATTCCCCTCTAGGTCTGGTGTTTAGTTCTCATAAACTTCTTTCTACCGATATGAAGTTTCTACCGATATGAAGTGAATGAAAATTATAAGAAAGTGTACAAGTGCATCTCTTGGTAGACAATGGCAAAACCAAAGTACAATGGCCCAACGGACTGAGTGCTATGACCAATCGACCATTCCTGGCCCAACGAAACGTCAAAATTAATTCTTCTTATTCATTTAATTCTTTTTTTAACGTGTTAAGTAAACGTTAAACAAAGGTTGCGAAATGAACAGATTTTAACAACCATCAATATTTTAATATTTTATCACTTTCCATACAGCGGTAGTTGATATTCATGTGTTGTCTGTTATTAACAGATCACTTTAATCTTCGAGGAAGAATGAGTAAGCATCTGTTTTTTACTTTGTTCAGTTTTTTTGTCATTCAATTTTACAATATAGCGCTGCTGTTCTACTAGCATCCAATCCTTAGAAAGATTTGCAATGTTAAGTTCTTTGTGTCGAACCTTACACAAGTACCGTAGATGCCATATCTAACTTAGTACGAGATGACATAATAGCATTGCAATCTATTACACATTGGACGGAAGTCCATGCAGGTAACGCCTGAAATGTTTAACTGCATTCACGACTGCATAAGTTTCCAATTCACGAGAATGGTTCCTAGACTCTGCGGATGTATTTAAGTAGTACGCTTTCTAAAGTGTGCAATCACTCATGGTTACCTTTCTTTATTTTGCATAAGGCTTGCACCATATTTATCCAATCCAGTTGGACAATTAGGATCATAAATAATGAGGACTGGTGAATTAGTAAGAACATATAATATTTTCTGCCTAATAGACTCGTGAACACTTCTCCAATCAAGAATGCATTTATTGAGACTTGTCAATACATAAAGCGGGGCCATATACTAAGAAAAAAATTTGACATGAATTGAATCCGAGATACTCTAGTTTTTGTTCTATGAAAGAGCACTTTTTAGTGTTGAGAAAACCTTGCTTTTGCAAGCGTATTTTATGTGACAAAAACCAGAATGTCATCCATGTACACCACAACATTAGCAAGTTGACCCAGAACCTTAATAATAGCACGTTGAAAAACTGCCAGCGCATTACGCAACCCAAACGGCATGATAAGATATTGGTATTGTCCCTCAGGTGTTTGTTTTTTCAAAAGAATTGGGACTTCAAGGCACTTGGGGGTACACACTAGCCATATCTAAGGTGGCGAAGTAGCGACATCCGTCACTACCTGATTTCACATCAACCTTATTTCGAACAACTCTACGCTCTTCAGGACTTAGTCTGTATGGGCGTCGACAAACGGTTTTGTTTGCATGGGTTCTACCATAGAGAAATGTGAAAGATCATCGTAATACATATTGTCGTGTGTACTCGTAAATGCTGACGAAATATCAAAATACAGAGTGCAACTCCCAAGCAACGACTTTTGTCAAAACAGAAGTTAAGAAATTTTGTGTTTTAAGTTTTAATATAGATACAGACATTTTCTGCTTTTTTCTGCCTACTGTAGGGTAAATCATATCACTTTTTTCGGAAGAAAAAGAAAAAATGAGCCGTGATGTCGACGTAGTAATTATTCTACATCGAAGCAAGTGGGTAATTAGTATTTGTGGATTTAATAACAAACAATTTAATAATGTGTAACTTATATTATTAACGATTTAAAGATTTATTTTTTGAAAACAGAATGACTACATAAATGGAATATATAAATGATATAAAATTTAATGAAAATTAAATACAACAAAAATAATCAATCACACAGGACAACAATACAGAGATATACAGCCATTGTCGCAAGTGTTATGCCTTTACCACTATGAACTTCAGTTTCTTTTATCAATGTCGACTATGACCGCATGTAGCGCCAAAGGCCGAGTTTTCGCATACACTCATCTTGTGCGTGTTATATTTGTAAATGTTTGTGCCTCGTTTTTTCAGTGTATACTCGCTCATTCTTTCAGCTCTAGAAATTTCAAAATGTTTTTGTTTGAAATGTAAAATTTTTGTTAAATATTCCAAATTTGACGGGGAAATTGGTGGGCAGCTACATATGTACTAATCCATGACACTCTTTCTTGCACTGTCAGCAATACCATATAATATTTTTCCCAAAATCGACATATTTTTATATTATTCGTGTTTTCAATACAAAATAATTTAAAATAAATGGGAATTAATAAATATATCGAAATAAAATTATTAAAAATTATTTAGTGGATTTGAGCAATTTAAGAGTAATATATTCGGGGTTTAAATTGCTGAAGTCAAATTAGCAAAAGCAACCATAATAATGCTACTGCTTAGCTTCTGCAGCTGTCGTGTTTAAAAAAACGATTATGCTTGTGTTTTGACTTGTAAAAAACCACTAGCAGCAGCACCAGCATAGACATTTTTCGTAAAACGCAACTTTACAATCAGTTGCTTTTGCTAGCATTGTCAAAATAAGAAGCAGCAGAAGCAGCAACTCACGATTGTCTTTCCTTGTTTAGTTTTTGGTGCAGATAGCCTTTTTGTAAAATGAAAAAGCATAAGCAGCAAAAGCATATGCTTCTGAGCATATCACACAGGTTTCATAACTTCAACAAAAATTTTGCTAAAATCAATCCATTGTTTCGCCTTCTTCAAATAAATGTAAATTGTTAAAAGTATCGTCCAAATATGATGCATCCAATTTAACCAATAATGTATATATTTTCCAACGTGTTTTCACTTAAACGATTCCGGTTCTCGTTTAATACTTATCATTTTTAAAGTAGGATAAGCACACTTTTAGATTTAGTTATAACTATTTGAAGGTTATGCCAATAAGCTTACTTGCGTCGGTCGAATAAGTTTACTTGGATCGCTGTATACTATTTTCTTAATACATACATTGAGATATAATTTCAAATTGCCAGCATATAACACATAATCTACTCTAGAGAAGCAAGTCCCAACGCCATTAGTGTAGTTTATTTGGATAAACATTAAATTAATTAATTATTATTATACATATAATGAATAAACTATTATACTTATATATGTACATAAGAACTACATGTATATAAGTGTACATATGTATTCTTAGATAGAACTAGCGAATGAATAAATGGGGACTTGATTCAGAAGATGAGAACGACCCAGACGTGCGTTTTATTCTGGACGGTTAGACCAAGTATACTACCCTGGGGAACCACATTTTTGAGAGCTTCAAAATCAGAATGCTATCACAAACTTTGTCAAAAGCCTTCGAAAAGTCAGTGTATATTGAAGTATCAACTTGGGAGCCAGTTTCGGAAGAAGAGATACAATATTTTGTGAAAATCGCGAGATTATTTAGGGTCGAGCGACTAGCAACGAAACCATATTGATTCGGATTAATTAAACTCTTTACAAAAAAAATATTTTGTCTTTAACAATGCATCCGAATAGTTTGGATATGGTAGGGAGTTTGGAAATCGAGAGATATTACTTTTATTGAATATAGATGAGATAAGAGCTATCTTCCATTTGTCAATAAAACCCCAGCACAAAGCGTTTTATTAAAAATAATTTTCAATGGCATATAAAAACATTTGGTAGATTGGTTGATTATGTGATGTATCAACACATAATCAAAAGTTGTTACATTATTATTTAAACTATTAGCATTTTTCACAAAAAGTAGTCAGAAAAAGGTTGATAGTATCAGTTATTGAAAATGAAACCTTGTCTTCAAAGAACATGGAACTAGGCATACTGGAGCAAGTCATTTCTAAGAAAGGAAGATCTGAAATATAAATTAACCACGAAGAGACACATACAAAATACACGACAATTTTGTCGCGAATCATTTCGTTTCGCAACGAATCATAATTGCAAACTAGTTAAACTACTGTTCCCCTCTGGCGCAGTTCCCTCAGATGCTGGCATCTTGTGCACTTTTATGTCATTAATTTGAAATTTTTTTCTCGAAGTAAAATGCTATGCAGATATCTCTCGTTTGCGTAAATCATTTATACCGCACCCACCATGTTGTGTTCACAATTTCTATTTCTATTTTAACATTGGTCTTTATTGCTTCAATTATTCCATTAATATCATTATGCTAAAGAGTACAGTAGTTTTGCTAAACAGGGAAGAGAGAGGTGTAGAGAATAGTTTGACAAGTATTGAATACTCCACACAAACCACTCTTTATGATGCACCTGTGTCCAATGTCCGCAAATACTTTCCATCGTCCAATTTCCCGTTGATGGTGAGGCTATTTGACTGTCGTTTTATTTGCGATAGAAGGGCCTTGGGGTAGTTAGTTGTGTGAGTCAACTCAAGCCTCTATGAACTGACTCTTTTTGATTTAACGAAGATGGCTTAAACTTAACCATTTCAGCTGCCAGTTTATTCAGATTCTCCAAAGGGTCTGACCTCTCATTTAATCGTGACCTAGATCGCTTACGGCGCAAACAGCAAACAGGCGCAATGTGGTATAATTTTCCTTTGAAGGTAGCCTGCTTTCGTCCTGGATGTGTTAGAAGATCAGAGAGCGTTTATACTGAGTATGGCGGCAAAAGTACCAACAACAAGAAATCATGGTAACATGCGCCAATACACCGTGGAACCGCCGTATCAAGAAAACGATTATGTATGTAGCTTAGGTGGAGGGCAGTAGTGTGACGATATTTCGATATGTATGCATACAGTAAAGCTCAGATATTTATGTTCAAGTACATTATGTGTGCAGTGATCTACAGTCTAATACACATAACACATATATATATGTATGTAAAAGAATCCGCAGTTGGTACCCACAAATGTGTCATGTGGTTGATGTTCCGCAATCTCCTGATAGCTTGCGGTCGATCATACTCCACCAGTTGCAAAATTTCATTCGCTTTTTTAGTGCATCTGTGATATCGAAAATTCCTTTACCGCAGACCACTCAAAATTTTCGACATGTTTTTGCAGCGGTTTTATCTTTTCTATAGTAAGAAAATATCATATAGCGTATTTCTTCAGATATTTCACTCATTTTGAAATCAATGTAACTTTTTACCCTTTTTTGTCTGTGCCGAGATTTGAATCCCGGACAATGCTACGCAGAGCAGCGCGCACCACTAACCTCGCCACGGTGACCACAACTTATACCTTCTACGCCTAATTGTGGACATTACAAACAACCGTTTATCGATCAGAACCAATATAGTCTGGACACAGTGTGTATGGTACAAAATATACAAACATATATGAAAGCCCAAAAATAATAATTTTAGATAAATACTATTCCTCAAAAAACAACATAAATTTCATGAAATCATTAGTTTAGTTAAAGCCAGGGTTCGGAAAATTCACACACCATGCACAATGTATTGTTGAAAAGCAACCAACACAAATTTTTATTTTCATTATCAAATTGGGTTGGGTGCCGATCACATTCGTGAATGTGTTTCGATTTAATATTTGGTTTCGTTCGCATATATCGGTAGCTTACGTATGCTTCGATCGCACACAATATTCGCCAACGATATTTGTTCTACTTAATCAAAATTATATTCGAGCAACTACAACTACAACAAGCGCAAAACCCACGTATTATAGTCAGCTACAGACCCTCATTCCGTGTGTTTGCTGTATTTGTGTGATAAATATTTCTACTTTTAATTCTATGTTCACACTTTTAAAAATTTAAAAAATTTAAAAACGTCTGTATTATTACATTACTTTGAAAATTTGATTTCTTTGCATTATATTTACACAACGTGGGGAAAAATATAAAAAAATTAAAAAAAACTAAACATGAAAAAAATAAAGGTGTCCAAATATATGACATCCGAATGCTCATGCTGTTACCTACAAGAAGAAATTAATGAACAAGTTGCCTGGGATTGAAGCTCGATGTATCTATCGGTTAGCTACGAGCTGAACCCTCAAATCAAAAATATCATTATCAGTGTGAACGAAATCCGGCGTTTTTTGGCAGGTTCCTTAGCCAGAGCCTAAGAGGCACGCTACAAAGTTTTGATTCAGTTTTACAAGTTTTAATGAAAGAAATTTGATTCTTATACGGGTGGCCGTTGACAAAACTTTCATCAAACAAATGTTTATGTACATATAGTGCTGTGCAAAACAATTGCAACTGAGAATACAAGGAGCTAAATCATAGATTTTCGGTCACAAAAGAATATGCAAATAAAGAACTTTGTATGAGGTTTCATGACTTATATATAGACGTTTATAAAACAGAAATGAAAAGTACATACTTCACTAATACAAAAACAAAACTTAACTTCAATGTAAAAATGTATCGTAGTTGGTTGTGCAGAGCATTTGCAACTATTTATTTAAATTATGAATGAAAACAGAAAAATTAATATTTAATGGAATAACTATAACTGCTCCGCAAATCCTTGTCATGGATGCAAATAGATTATTTATAAATGTATTTGCAATGTACTACTTCAACCTTATGCTGGAGAAAATAATTCGAATAATGCGAATATCGACATCTCTGGCACTATTTTCTACAAGAGTGTCATGCTGCTAGCATACGCTGATGATATTGACATAATTGTCACCAAAGCGCGACCAGTCAGTGCAGCATTATCCAACCTGGAAAAGGAGTCTCATTGAGTGGGCCTAGTGGTGAACGAGGACAAAACGAAATACCTTGTGTCAACAAACAAAGGTCACGGCGTCTTGGACAAAATGTCAGCCTTGAGATCAAGCGGAGATTATCTCTTGCCAACAGGTGTTACTGAGGGCTCAGTAGGCAATTGAGAAGCAGAACCCTCTCTCGACCGACGAAAATAACGATCTATAAATCCCTCATCCTTTCCGTCCTAATGGCGCAGAGACGTGGTCATTGACCATCACTGATGAGAGGCTATTAGGAGCGTTCGAGAAGAAGATACTCCGTAAGATCTACGGTCCAGTATGCGTGGACGTCGTGTATCGAATAAGATGGAAAGATAAGCTCTATGAGCTGTACGCCGACACTGACATAGTCAAGCAAATAAAAATCCACCGGCTTCGCTGGCTGGGTCATGTTGACCGAATGAAAGCGCTCCGGCTAGAAGGGTGTTTTATTCGAACCACCCACGGTGGAGGAACACGCAGAAGAGGACGTTGATTTGATCTCCGTTGGAAAGATCAGATACAGCGCGGCCTGACTGCACTTGGCCTTATCAACTGGCGCCAGCGAGCGCATAGTAAAGGTGACTGGCGTAGATTTATAGAGGCCGCCAAGACCGATCATCGGTTGTAATGCCAGCTAAGTAAGTATTTGCAATGTACTTCCACTGTTTTTCAACTTCTGCAAAGAGCTCTTCCGGTTTCGTAAATTGCAATTGCCTATTCGTCGTTGTACAATCTCCCAGAGATTCTCGATTGGATTTTGGACTGGCCATTGAAGAACCAATCTTTTACCATTTCCGACGTGTGTTTGGGATCGTTTTTATGCTGAAACCTCCAAATAAGTGGCATTTCCCAAGTTGCATATGGCGTCATAGTATTTTCTAATATGCCTTTATCATCGTGAGACTTCATTATTCTTTAAACACGTTTAATTGGACCGGTTTCTTGTGCAGAGAAACAACACCAAACAATGATGTTGCCACCTCCATGTTTGGCAGGAAAGGCTTTCCGATCGAAACAAATTAAATTTGGACTCATCAGAAAATACAACTGTTTTCCATTGGCAAGTAGTCCAGTTTAAACGCAAATACTGGTGGTAACTTGCAAACAATATAAACAGCTGTCATTGGTATGACTTTGACATAGTTGGCAATATCGCGTTGCCAGATAAACCGGTGTGAAGTTGGTAACACTTCAATCGCCTAACTCTGTATATGACTTGAAACCTCATACCAAGTTCTCTATTTGCATCTTTTTTAATGACTAAAAATTTATGATTTAGCTCTATGTGTTCTCAGTGGCAAATGATTTACACAGCACTATAATCAAATTCATATATTAAAATATTCACTAAAGAAATGTAATGCATTCGTTATGTTATGAAAATATGTTGCACTTTATATATAATTAAATGTTGGTCACAAACATAAATTTATCATTACCTTAAATTTTTAATTACAATCTTATTTGCTTTCATCATTGCATCTTAATTTCATTTCATAATGTACATAAATATTCATGTGTTTTCTACATTTCGTTTATCATCTCATCTCTTTATAGCACCTTAGTATCACGTTCATTATCATTACTACAACATATATTTTATTTAATTAATTAAAATTTCATTAATATTGTTTTTACACCTAATAAATTTCTAACGCTCTCGTTGTATTTAATTAGAACAACCTTTGATGCGCATATATTTATTTTTTCACCGGCACACAAAAGTTGCAAACATGTCGCCTTTTCCAAGAAATCCGACATCTTTAATTCTCTCATCAGACTTTTATGTGCCGCAGATACTGATGCAGATGGATAAATCTGGAAGAGAGACAAAGTCAGATATTCTGTCATAAAATCTACATACATATATTACATAAACATATATGATTATTATGTTGAACAGGGCGTGCTCACCTTATTTAAAAGAGTATCTTTAGACTTAACTTTAAGTAAATTGCACAAATCGTTGAGAAGCACCCACTTTTCAGTACCTTCGTCTTTCAATAAATATAGCGGCGGTAGCAAAACATCAGCTTCCTCAAACTCAAATATTTCGCCTTCGCTATCTGAATTCTCAACCAAAAACTCTGGTTTGTTGTCGTTGTACAAACGAACGGAGTTAAATCGGTCAATATTGTCCAGCACTACTGCACATTTCTCCATCTTAACAACAGTCTTACAACTAGTCTCCCCATACTGATTGAATTGTTTTTTGTTCGCTATCAAATTTGATACCGAGCTTTTTCTAAGAGCTCTGCTCATATCACATGTGAAATTCGGCGCTCCACTAAATATGTCATATCCACATTCCGTCACATCTGAAAGTATAGATAGAACACAATTAAATAAGTTTTATAGCTTTCAAGCATGCACTATTATTGAGTATCGTTCTTTACCAAAAATTTCCCATGGGCCATTAAAACGCCATGGTTTACCATCAGGTCCAACGTTTTGTACATCGCTTAAGTGATTATTTAGAATATCACGCATTGCGGTGCTTGAAGCTAACATTAAAGGAGTTTGACCTGTAAGAAAAATGTTAATGTTAAATAAAGACACATAAATTGGCAAAAGTAGGGCGTATATTAGGTTATGTTTGCAGTTAATCTCTCTATAAGAGTAAATCTGTTACTAAGGACTCGCGACAGAACCATACTTATCTACTCAGACAGTCAATAGGTGCCATTGCGGCTTAAAAACTAAATATAAATTTAAAAAAAGTTCGGTCTGGTTGTTTTTTTTAATTTATCGAGATCACATAAGGGGCTTTAAAACAAAAATCACATTTCAATTTCTTTGATACAATCGGTTAAGCTAAGAACCCTATATTCCCTTTTTAAATCTTATACATTTGTACTTAACATGTTTATAATTGAACTTTAATTGACTTTGGGATCTTGTCCAGTGCCATATGTTTACATTAATTTTGTAGGCTTCCATTGTGTTCATAGAAACAAACTGGAACAGAAAGCTTGTATTAATTCCTGTACATTTAGAAAACAAACAAAAAAGGCAACCTTTATAGATTTTCATTGAAATTGCAGTCACGTCTGGGTATCCTTTGTTATTGAATTTTTACTCAATAAAATTTTTATTATAATTCACAATCTTTCAGGTCACGTTCTTGTTGAAAAGATACTAACCAGCAATAACTGTTAACATATAAGTGATAAAAAAAGGTGGATGGAGGAAGATCTTCCGATCTTTTATCCTATTATTTAAACGCAAATACCGGAATTGGTTTTTAGGAATCTGGTAAAAAGTATTGCTGTCATGATAGCTAACAGAAGTTTTACATAGTATTCGTGTAATGTTATTAATCACATATGAAAGTTTGAATGGAAAAATTAAGTAATCAATTTACCTGAATAGGTAGCGAGTAATGGGTCTGCGCCATACGAAAGTAATAAGCGTACAATTTCCTCGTGATCATTTTCACTCGCCTCATGCAATGGGCGTATACCCGAGTGCGCAGCCTCTGAATGATTTGCACCGTATTGAAGTAACACCCTCGCGATCTCCAGCCAGCCATTCGAAGATGCTTCATGTAGTGGCGTGTAACCGGCATTATCCTTTTGATCAGGATTCATTCCCATACGATCCAAGCAGTATACGATCACATCGATGTAGCCTAGTCGTGCCGCTTTGTGCATTGTGCTTTGACCAACGCCTTTATTCAGTACCCACTTCTGAATTTCTCTACATACGTCATCCTCAGTTTTTATTTTAACTTTATCATATTTTTCCAACTGCTCTGCTGAATTTAGCGACAAGATTGAGTTCAGTGCACTTGTAGTAGCAATTGCAGAAGACGCCGATTGAGTAGGCTTCTTCTTTTTGCGAATATAATCGAAGCCCGAACTGCCCTTTCTACGCAAATATCTTCCAGGCCTACGACGTCTGCTACCAGTGCTACTACCAAAGTTTTGTAATGTGACTGAAGCGATCGATAGTTCGGGCTTTTCATCGCCATCTAAGGCGCTTGTGCTCTCCGTATCCTCTTCGTGCTTCATTGTTTGTATTGCAGCAACGGAAGTCGAAAGCGCACTAATCGATGTTTTGGATTTACCAAATTTGCCAAGTTTCTCCTCATTAAAATCAATATTAAATTGTTGCAGAAATTGTTCATATTTCTGTTCGTAGGTCATTGTTTCGGCGCCATCGGAGGCCTGGGTTATTTCAGGTGGTGCTGAAGCTGGACGATCATCGCCTACAAATATTTCGCGTATGATTTCTCTCTTCTGCTGCAGTTTGGATTCCGTGCGTGTTTTCGATTTTAACACTTTTGTATCAAAAATACTGAAGTGACGTTTCTTGCCATCGTTTGATTCATCATCGTCATCATCGTCTTTCTTTGGTGTTGGCAGTAGTTCACTGACGACTGAATTTGATTCTGTATTTTGCGATGTTTCACTATGAAGGGTCACAGAGCTGGCGCCACCTCCGCATCCCGTGAAACTGCTTGTGGTGGTACCCTTTTTGTGTGGCTTCGACTTTTTCAAGGACTGAACATTAGATTTAATGTTTGCTACACGCGAGTGTAGCAAATCAATAATAGATCTGCGTTCCTCCAAAAGCGTTTGTGCCTGTGTTTGTGTCTTTGACATCGTTTCAGTTTGAGATTTCATATTATCTCGACCGTATGAGTTTAGAAACGATGTTAATTTGTTAGATTTATTGCGACGATTCGAAGAGAATCCTGATATCTCGTCGTTGTGATCCTTTTCCAAGTCTGGCAGCGATGCTGCTATTTTGTGGTTACCATGGTGATCCATTGTTATCAAACTTGGCGGTACTTTAAGAGAGCGTTTATAGCGATAAACTTCCATAAACAGATCGGTCTGACGTTCATTCCTTTTATCTGGACATGGAACGGTCTCATCGGGGGTCTCATTTTTTTCTTTACTTGACTGTTTCCCGCTATTCACTTCAAATTTTTTCTTAACTTTAACCTTAGACGTCGTTTTTTCGTTTCTGGAGCGTAGCCGAGTGCACATAACTTCAAATGCTTCTCTTTTAGCTGGTTCCTTGCTTGACGAACAATGACCTTGATTACCAGAAAATTTTCGGACATATTTCCGTTTGATTTTCGTTGTTGAATTGCGAATGATTTTGTCGTTACGTAACACTTTACTGTTGGCTAACTGAAGTTCCAATTCTTTTTTGCGCTTGGAACGAGTCATTGTGTTCAGGCCAACTTTGAAATTTATTTTTGAATTTCCGGTCTCTTTTTCGCTCTTGGTTTTACTACTATTACTAGTGCCTGGGGCATATTGCAGTTTAATACTTTTATCTTTCCGCCTTTTCTCATTTGTTTCATGGGATCTCAATTCTTTCGACTTGTTATCATCTTTGTCACTCGTACTGCTAGTCTCAACAGCACTTTCTAAAAGCATTTTGTGATCTTCATTTCCATTTCTCTCTTTTGTCTCTCCTTTTATTGACTTTACTTTTCCTAAACTATTATTATCTTTATCGCATTTATCCTGCTTTGAACTTGGAACATTTATGTCATCCTCCGTTTGTTCAGAAGCAATTTTTGGATTTTTTAATGGTATCCCATTTTCATCTGAATCAGTTGAAGAATCTGAACCACAATCAGAAAACCGAGATTTCTCAGAAAATGTGCTATTACGTGGAATCTTACCTTTCTTCAAAGGTTTTTTAAGTCGCTCCGTTTTCCGCTTGTCCAATTCATTGTCACTCTCTGAGCTGCTTTCATCCTGTAGACGTGCTGCAATCCTCATTTCCTGCTGTTGCCTCATTTTCTCCCGGTCCAGCTTACTGATTTTCTTTTGACCGATAATTTGTGCGAAAGTCTCCTGTGACATTGACTTCGTCATTGTGCTATCATTGAGCTCCTGAGTTCTGCTGTACGATACATTTGTTTCGGCAGATTCCATATTTGACATTGTATTTTCGCAGCCAATTGTGAAATCCAAAGAATCCTCTTTATTACGATGAATATCCGATGAGACCATGATGGTGGCATCATTTTTTAGAACAATCGTGGAAACTGGCAGATCATCTTCACTTAGTTCAGATTTTATAATATTAGAAGTTGTAATTTTCCTCTTCTTCGCTTTTTTTGTTTTGGTGTTTGTAAGTAATTGCTCCACAAAATTGTTACAAACGTTACTCCAACTAAAATCCAGTAAGCATCCTTGTGTAAATTCTTCATTCAAACCTGGTATGGACGGCATCGGTAATGTCAACTCTATGTTAGAAGTTGGAATATGTTCCTCTTCTTTGATTTTAAGTATAGCTTTAGGTGACGAGGAAGTGGCTTCCGCATTGGTGAGTAGCGGTGGTGGTGGTGGATTGAAGGTGAAGCCTTTCAATTCAGCTTTTGTTCGTATTCTAGCAGCTATCAAAGAATTTGTTTCTGTTTTTATGGGAATACTAATGGGTTGTATAGGAGGTGTAGGCAGAGACAGTGGTATTGCTTCTGTAGGGGTCGATGTGGGCGTCACAGGTTCCTGCTTGCAGATATTCATGGTCATGTTGTGCTGCACAATAGGGGAACTACTATTATTTATATTTTCTTGATAACAAAGGATTTCAGCCTGTATTGACTTTTCAGCTGTGCATATTCGTTCCACTTCAGCAACCTTCTCGTTCACAGCAATTACGGTAATTTCATTTGGACGTGGATATTCCGATTTTACAGTGGATTCCAGGTAACGAGACTTCTTAATCACTGGTTGTTTATATTTCGAATTTGAGTATTCTTGTAGGTGCCGTTTCCTGCCTAAAAAGTTTGGATTTCGTTCACAAGCTAAACTATAGGCACTTTGAGTTAATGCCGGTGAGACAGTGACTGGTGGAATATCGACTGTCCTTCCAATCACATCTACATGAGGCGACTCCACAAATGCTACTTTAGGTAGCGGCATTATGCTTGTATCAGGTGGCAGTTGTTCAACCGTAAGGACATTTCTATCAATTATCAACTTAGGTTCAGACTTTATTGCTTTGACAGCGGCATAGGGATTAGTTTCCAAAACACTGGGACGCACTTGGCAGCCCTCAATCAAGTTACAGTGAACCGCACCCGTAGGCATCGCTTGTGTCACTGTTTTGATCACACGAGAATTGGATGAAATTTGCATTTCATTTTGCAAAACTGAAAGTGGCATATGATTTTGTTGTAACGCTGTTGCTTGAGAGGTTTGTGGTTTTGATTCATGAGATAGTGACGAGTCTTGGCGTATGGTCACCAAAACATCTTGTTGATATTGTTTTAATTGCGCAGTTGTATCCTTTTGGCAGACCGCTGTTGGGGTAATGTTACTATTTATCTCTGGATAAGAATAGGGAGCCTGCTGATCGGTACGAACAATTCTCGAGTTACTAGCCAGTTTTGTCGCTGGCACTACGTTTCGATCTGCCGAAGTATGTAATGAAAAATCTGGCGTAAAATCAACCCTAGGCAAAGTGTATTTAACATCGTGTTGAGCTGGAGCTGGCAAACGTTTATACTTGTACTCTGTAGAATCAGCTTTTGTTTTAATGGTGCGCATAGAGAGATCCAAAGGGGAAGAAACAATAGGCTTCTCCTCCTGTTTAACATTGAGCCTTACGTTTTGAAGTTCCTCGGAAACTTTCGGTAGAATATTAATTGATGTAGGGGGAATTTCTGGTCTATATGCGTTGCAGATGAAGCTGCTTTGTTGTGGATTAGCGCCAGAGCTTACTCCAATCGACGTCGTAGAGGATGATGCTATTGGCGGTACAGAGGTAGGAGGAGGACCTACCGATCTAATAACTTGAGGATTGACATTCAGCGTTTTCTTAATTATTTTTAAATTAAGTTCCTTTTCAGAAGTAGCATTTCTCATGGCATACACTTTATTGATTAATTCTCTGTAGTTCGGTTTTGCTAATTGAGATTTTTTCGACGTCTGTGGTATTTGTTGGGGAAGTGATGGTGGCGGTGGTAGCTGAGGCGGCGTAAGTTGCACAGGATGTGCCAACAATGAACTTTGAGTTTTTCCTGAGCTAATGCAAGCAGCGATTTTTGAACTTTGTTGTTGTTGTTGCTGTTGCATCAATTGACGATCATATGAATCGCTCCGGTGCTGCGGTGTTATATTGTCGTTTGATCTAACGGACGATCGGTGCTGCATTTCTACCTGATGTGGCTGAGAGTATGATTGTGGGTATTGTAAATGTGGCGCATAGTCATTGTGATGTATTTGGTGTTGTGATCCTGACGATGATAACGACGGTGATGGCGAGGCAACTGTTGCAGCAGCTGGAGAACTTGCACTATGTGGATTGCCATCGAATTTATTGTTTTCGTAATAGTACGTCTGGCCCCTATATCCTGATGACACTTTATTTGTTAGTGGATTATGATTTATAATGCTAATTTTGTTCGACGGTATTGTTTCCTGTATGATTTTGCTATGTTTATAGTATCCTTGCGGCGAATCATCGTGATAGTTGGTGGGTATCGAGAATGAAGAGGAAGACGAGGATGATTCCTTGCAACAACTATCTGACGAAAGTAGAGTATTGTAGGGATTTACATATAAACTGCGGTTGGGAATTCCATGCCCATCATATAAATCGTCTTCTTTTCTTCGATAGTCCACTATTTCACGGGTTGCTGTGGATTTAACTGGAAGCAGATGAGTTGAGGACGGTGGTAAAGGGCTCTTTGAATACTGATAATGAGTATGTGGAGTTTGTTTCATGATAATTGGTGACATTTCAGGTGTGTGTACCTTTGAGGAGCCCTGAGGATTATAATAGTTGACACTACTATAATTTGCATTGCCACCTGTGTATGCAATTTGCTGTTGTATTTGTTGTTGCTGCTGCTGCTGCTGCTGGTGGTGCATTATATGAGTCGGTATAGACTGCTCATTCATTTGATGGTACTTAGTACTTTGTGTTGAATAAACTGACATAGGTGCAGAAACTTGAACTGGACTTTCTCGTAGTTTTGAGCTTTCTGGACGCAGGTGCATATGTGATGCTGAATTACTGAGTCCACGATATTCCTGCTGTGCTGTATCTCGTGAAATCTTCTGCTGAGTATGAATGTTAGTGAACTTGTCAGAGCTGAATTGTGGTGCTGACATATACAAATTGGGATGACCTCCAGAGCCTTGTTCCACTGATGAAAATATCTGCGGACACTTACGTGCGTAGTTTGGACTTGGATGTTGTTCCTTCGAAGCAATTATATTACTAGGATTAATAACATGATGATCAATTTTCGAACTTCGCAGACCCTCCAAAGAAGCCGTGTGATTATCAGCATTATATATTACACTTGCTGTGGAATCTGCTGATGCGGAAGAGCCATATCCAATTTTTGTACACATAATTGGTTCATGGTTAGTTGTTGAGTATTTATCGTCATAGGAACGATCCTTACTGTAAATACCTATTGCATTTACACGCTGCATTTGTGATTGTTGCAGTTGCTGTTGGGGTTGTGGTTGCTGTGGCTTACTATAATTGTAGTTTGACTCCAAATTACAAGTTTTATTCGATATGTTTCTTTCCAGATGCGGTAGTGCAGCACCAGATTTATTTGAAGACACAGGCTCCTTCGAAAAAGACGGATTGCTTTGCTGCCAATAGGGTCTACTAGCGACATTAGCGTTCATATACATTGGACTTTGTCTAAGCGCATCTCTTGTATCTGCATTACGAAATTCAGCTCTTTTCATCCGCTCGGAGCTCCAGCTCTCCTCTACCGCACTCGTTCTACAGTCATTGCACATTCCGTTTACGTTGCCCCCGATACCTGTGCATCCACATGGTTTTTTATTGCTTACCATTCTATCGTGTGGAAAATATTGGTTATGTGCTCTCACATCTTCCATACCTCTATTAAAGTACACTGCACTTGAAATTTCGTCATTGTTGGCAGTAATGAATTCGTGATGTCTATTTGGATCCATATTTCTATATTAAAAAAAAAATCCATTAATTTTATTATCAAGCCCATAACTATTGTTATTTCTAATGTTATATATTATGAATGGTTCCCAATAGATCTCAGCTATGAACTGAAAAGTACATGAAAAGTACAAAGGACACGAACGTTAATCTTTGGGAAGAGGCGACACAATGCATAATTTTCAAGGGATATTTTTCTAAATAAATTATATATTAAAAATTAATCTTCATTCGTTCAGCCGGTGTAAACGGCTGGTGTATTTGCTTTAAAATGTTCAGGAACAATGTTCAGCCGGTGTAAACAGTACATATTCCGAACGATTGAATAAATGTTCGTTCGGGATAATCGGACAGAGTTAGATCCAATTGCTGTTGTTGAATAATTGTGAAAATTAAGTAAATGTAAAGTAAATTAAGGCAAAACAACTAGAAAAGTAGTAAAAACGTAGTTGTCGTATATTGCAATGCAATACTGACAACATATGGTTATTTTCTGCGCATATTACTAGAAAATTTAAAGTGAAGTTGCGGAACATTATAATTTGCCATTTACTCCGAGCGAACAAACAAGATGACTTCTGGTGTTTGTTCTGATCCTGTATTCGGCCGGTGTAACCGTTCATAAAATACAAAACTGAATAAAAAAGACAAAAGTGTATGAAAATGTTAATTGAGTCGATAAACCAATGCTATTTACTTTTAAAGATTATTTTATGTAAAAGTTGACGACTACTTTGTAAGTGATCCATGCGAATCGTCGAATTTTGAATCACTTTTCCAAAAATTGCTACTGATAACAAAAAAAAAAACAAAAAATCGTATGATCTACGTGGCAAACTTACTTCTCCGAAACGAGAGATAAATTGCGCACCAAACTTAACTCTCAATGGGTTTATTGTTTCACGTGCTGGGTGGTATGTAGCGCCGTCTTATGTGAACCTGCTCGTGAATTTTAGGCAAAAAAATTCTCGAAATCATGAAACGATAGCGGTATTTATGAACGATAATTATGCATTGTCAGCTTTGTATTGCCTTTGTTTGCTTATCAGACCAAATTCATTGCCAAGAATGTTGAGAAATCAAAAATAAAAAGTACAAAAAAGTTTATACTCATTCCACTGAACACATAGGAAATGTATAACAGTGTCGGACAATCCAATAAAAACACTTTGCACTATAAAACTTCCATTGATTTTTTTTTCTCGGACTACTTATGGCAAACAATTTTTATAGAGAAGAAAATGGTATGGTATACTTATACTTTATAAATTTCTAGGTGGCAACACTCCATTTAAATATTTTTGGGGATTCCCAAACAAAAAAGTTGAAGCGAAGCATTCGAAGGCGGACAATAAAATTAACACAGCAGACGAAAAAATTTACATTTTAAAAAGAGCACGCGATCCATTTAAGGCAGCTACCGCAATTAGAGAGAGACAGGGGTTCAAATCAGTAAGGAGACGTTTGGTGGAAAAAAAAATGTATGGAAGAATAGCACGAAAAGTACCAATGTTGACAAAAAGACATCGAGAGTGTCCCATAGAGTTCGCTGAAGCGCACATTGAGTGGGATGGTTCAATTAATGCAAAAAAATGGCTTAACGTATTATGGACAGACGAAAGCAAGGTGAATCTTCTTGGAAGTGATGACAAACGTTGGGTTAGACGCCCGAAAAATGCAGAATTGAGCCCAAAATATGCTAGGAAGATGTTTAAGCATGGAGGTGGAAGCATCATGGTATGCGGATGCTTCTCTTGGTATGGTGTGGGCCCTCTGTATTGGATAAAAGAAACGATGGACAGATTTATTTAAGTAAACATCCTTCAGGAGGTGATTCTTCGTTATGCTGAATGAGAAATGCCCCTGAAATGGCAAATGCAACAGAATAACGACCCAAAGCACATTTCAATCCTTGCGCGAGATTGGTTTTCCCATAATGGAATTCCCGTTATGACCTGGCCTTCACAATCTCCTGACCTTAATCCAATCGAGAACTTGGAATATTATCAAAGAGAAGATTAGCAGTACCAGAGCTAAAAACAAAGACGAATTGTGGCAAAGCATTCAAAGAGCGTGGTATTCCATACCCCAGGCTACTTGCGCGTCTCTGGTGGAATCAGTGCCTAGAAGATGTAAGGCGGTTTTAATTAACAAAGGCTATTCCAAAAAATATTTGCATTAGTGAACAATGTGAGTCAATATTTTATAATTTATTTTTTAATTGAAGTGTTCTTATTTGTTTGTCATTTTGAAATGTGATTTTATGTATAATTTTTAAATTTCTTTACACTGAATCGATTTTGTTTTTGTTTTAAGAAAAAATTAAACTTATGGAATAAATGAATAAAAGTAAATACCTTTTAAGCCTAGAGAAATATTTTTTTAAGGTTTTTGGTTTCAGAACAAGGTGTTCTTATTTCATTGTCCGACATTCTACATGTAAAGGAAGTGGTTCAAAGACATAGAAGGTTTTACCAAAATTTTTGCATTTTTTGCAGAAATTTTAAAAACCTTCATCCCGTTGAACCACTTTGGGAGTCCAATAAACATTTCTCGATTTTGCATTATTATTTATAAAAGGCAGTAACAGAGTTGGTAAAATTCTAGTAAATTACAATTTAAGGGCGTTTAAATATTATCAGATTTCAAAATTTATAAGCTTTCCTGAGCTTTTTCCTTTTGATTTCTCAACATACAGTATCGCACAAATCATTTGTAACTAACAGCTAATTTGTACTTTTTACTCCGAATTATAAATATTTTCCTATTAACTCTAGTTATTTTCGTTTTAGCTTAATATTTATTATTTCAGCCATAATTGAAACAACATTTTTTAATTATACAATATTTTATAAGAAAGTTGTTGATACATCGGCGCGACAAAACAATTGCAATTCTGTAACTTCTTATAGCTAACGGCTAAAGTTGCTCATTCAACTGGCATCAATCGTAAATGAGTTCGACTCATAGTAAAAAAAAGAAACTAGGGGACTCAATTCTTACAAGCTGAAAACAAACGCGTACGACTATAAAGATGTCGCCTACTTCAACGTCTTACCGCAGAAATTAGATGGGAAAATATCGTCTTCACAGATGAAAAGCTGTTTACTGTTGAACAAGTATATAACCGTCAAAATGCCAGAAGCTGGTCAACAGAGGCTCCTGGACCATCATTCGTCATCTAACATCGCCCAAATCTGTAAGACGTCTGTACGTCATGGTATGGGGTAGGATTTGTGCAAATGGCAAGACACCCTTGATTTTTGTGGAACAAGGAGTCAAAATCAACCAAGAAGTGTACCGCCGTGAAATTTTGGAGGCTGTGGTACTCACTGAGGCCGACAGCACTTTCGCGATAATGATTGAACGTTCCAGCAAGACTCTGTGCAACTCACAGAGCAAAAAACACAAAACTACACAAGAACAACACACTGGTTAGATTTACAGTTTAATGTCGGTTGCAAACGGCGGGGTTGCAATTCGTTATCATTTGGTGGTTTTGCCATTACCTACCAAGAGATGTACTTTTACACTTTCTTATAATTCCAATTCACTTCACATCTTTAAACGAATAGCTAAAGAATGTCGAAATACGATAAAAATGTGCAGATATTTTCTTAACTACAAAGAAATCGATTTCTATTTGATTGCGGAATTGAAACTCATTGTGAAGATGATAGGTTACTGCCAATATAGAAGTACTACATTTATAGTCTTTCCCTTGATGAAACCGCAGGCCTAACTGAGCATGTTTGACTTTGACACGTCACGAATCAAAATGGTACCGACAAAAATACTATAGACCATGTTCACATTAGCCACAGTGAACCGACTCATTTTGATGTCTACATGCGAAAGGGTTAAGTGGAGAGAAGAAAAGTTGCGTGAGGGAAGAATTTTTATTTTGTTAATAATTTCGCGAAAAAATAATTTAACCGTACAAAATTTATTTAGAATGATAAAAAAACGAAGCTTGTAAAAATTAGTAATTGGAACTTCTTCACTATCACTCATTACTAAATTTTCTCCTGCAGTAAATATTTGGGCTGCGCAAGAGCTGGTATGCGTCAAAAATGAACTTATGGTGGTCAGACCACATTTTAGTACGAACATGAGAGAGTGGACTCTTGTCAAAATAAATCTGCGTTCTGAGGCTGATGCGAACATGGTCATACTGTAAAACAAAAACAGCTATAAAATCACCCTTTATCTTACACTCATTACTTTATTTCGTGACTGGACATGGTCTACTGATTAGGATCGGTTGCATTTCTTACTACTGAAATTAGCACTTACAAGCTAAAATAAAAGTAATATACCCTTTATATTATAAGATAATATGAAAAACAAGTAGTCGTCGTGGCGTAGTTCAATGTGCGCTACACAGACTGCCCGGGGTTCGAATCTCGCCACAGGCAAAAATAAATAACAAGCAATGCCTAAGAAAAAGCTTTTCGTTTCGCCGTTCGTTTCGCCTACCTAATGGTATATATATGTGGTGAAAATTATAAGAAGCTTAAGTCGACTTAAGATGTAAAACATTTTATTACATATTTTTGAAAATAAATAACAAACTAGATCGAAATTTTAAATAATGTTTGGAATTACATGCTATTTCACGAATAATCTTTGATCTCAATATAGAGTGCTCCGAAATATTTCTATAGTTTCTACGATATTTCCATTGAAAGCTATCAAACTTGCCCTTAATAGTAACACACTTAGCTGTTTTTAATTTTCACCACAGATATATTAGTTTTTTTTTTACTATCCACACGTACTTGAAGGTGTTCCGAGAATAGCGAAGAAATCCTGGACAATACAAACAGCAAATCAGCAAAAGTGTATGCTCACAATGCAATTTGTTGCACTTGATGTACGTTAGATTCGTATGTTACAGTTATAATAATTTATGTCTGAAAATAACTGGCTAGTTCCAAATAATTTTATATTCAAAATCACTCAATGAAATTGCGTCCGATTCGATTCTATCGCTTAACACTACATAAGTGTACATCAGCTGTTTCAGTCACACATATGATCAGCACAGGGAGTCACAAAAATACAAGAAACTTAGGGTGACCAGGTGCTGTTTTTTCTATTTTTTTATAAATTTTTAATATGACATATGAAAAAGCCGTCGGAAATAAATACAATTAAAGCTACTTCAACCAATATTAAAATAAATTTTTTAGATGAGTTGGACTATACAATATCTTGACAATTAATAAGTGTTTAACAGTTTGAACAGTTATTACAATTAAAAACGAAAAGCAGGCCGAAGAAAAAGATAACATAATATATAAAAATATAAGAAAAGTATGACATAAATCGGTCTCTCAGACCGCATGAACATTTATATCAAAGTGAAATCAAAAGACTTTGGTTATTTTCGATTTTTTAAATGCACCAAATCATTTTACTTTTAACAACTGAACTTAACCTCAATATTCATAATTCAGTTGCCTTAATCTTATATACCATGTAGCCCTGACATTTCTCATACGTCTGAGAGTTCATTAGTTACTACTACTCAATTCATGCCTACTCTTTCTTACACTGTCAGCAATAGCAATATACCAAACTCTTTCAATTATATTCGCTATTTTTCTCGCTCACATATATCAAGCTAGCAGTTTTGTTAGTTGTGGTCTTATTAGTTTGTCTAATAAAAATTCGTTTTCAATAACCAAAAAAAAAAAATAGTGTAAAGTGTAGTTAGAAGCTTGTTGCAGTTATTTCCATTAAAGGTTAACCATCACTTGCTGTTCTATGCGTTATATTTTGCAAGTAGCAAAATAGTATATAAATAATTTTTATTTTAATTTTGTGACAATTTCCGATCATCATTTACACCCGTTGTAAATATAAAAATGATTCCAAAGAAGTAAACTTCAAAAACGAAATGAAATCTAGATCACACAAAAATTAAATCAGATATGCTCTCGATTAAGTAGAATAATACAAGAATGAAGAAAATTGCAGAAAAATTACAATACTTTTTCTATAGGGCGAAGAAAGTTAAAATATATTTGTTGTCACCCTAAACACCAAAGCGGCCCTACATAATTAAAAGCAAAAACGACGCTACTAAACCTAATATTTAGTTTGTTCTATAAATTACGAGTACTATTGCACTTCTTAATAGCGATAAATGGTATAGGGTTGTGATATGTGGCTTGCCATCGTAAATTGAACCCAATGAGCTTAATTGACGTTAGAAGAATAAGGACAACAATGGGCATCTGTTACTAATATCTATAAAAAATACAACGAAATTGGCAATGTAATAAACTTTCAATTCTTGCTGCTTAAATTATAATTCGTCTATGCATAAGCATACTACGCTGCTGTCAACGCAAATTTATCGCTACTACTATCGCTGCCTCCGCTGCCTATAGTTCTACATACATACAGGGTGCGCCATCTTTTATGTCGGTATGTAAACATATTGGCTTGAGTAAACATGTTTTTAAAACGCCGACTGACCATCCACGTCGCTTGGAATACGGCCAAACAGTCGATCGAATGATTGACGCTGAACCTGATCTTTGGAAGGACATTTTGATGACAGACGAGGCTCATTTCACACTCTCTGGTACCGTTAACAACCAAATTTGCGGCTTTTTAAGAACGGAGATCCATTAAACACCATTCCATGACCAAAAAGTGACTGCTTGAGCCGGCGTTTGCGCCAAAACCATCTTTGGGCCATTTTTCTTCAGAGAAGCGAATAAAGCGGTGAATGTTGACTCATGTCTGCCCACAAATGTGTGAAAAAGGTGTGGACGATTACTGGTTTCAACAAGGCGGTGCGCCATGCTAAACTGCAAATCAAACAATGCAGTTTCTGCATCGAAAATTCCCTTGAGGTGTGGTGTCAAAAAATGGCGACATCGACTGGCCACTCAGATCTCCAGATTTGACCCCTCCGTATTTCTTTTTGTGGGGTTATTTGAAAAGAAAATCGCACTACAGCAAGCCTGATTCCATTGATGAGCACAAGGCAAACAAGTGATGGAAAAAGCAGCAAAAAGTGCACAGTTTGCTTTGGTCAATAACGGCGGCCACTTGCGTGATGTTGTATTCAAAAAAATTGTAAATATTATATAATATATTGTAAAGGACCAAATTTTTGTTTAAAGTTATTCAATATTTACATACAGACATAAAATATCGCGCACCCTGTATATTAGAGCGGGTCGGTCCCATTACAAAAAAAAAAGTATTAAAAAACCACCCCATATCTGAAAGCTTATGTTGAGAGTATTTCAAAAGAATTTTTTTTTGACCACCCTAAAAACCGCCAAAATGAATTTTTGTTTATAACTTTGGCAGTTGATGTCCGATTTTATTTTATAAATGATATGTTGTTGTAAAAGGCTCAACGATTGCTACATTTTCTTCTTAGGTGTTATTAACCTCCGAAGTCATTTGTAATAGTTAGGTTGCGTACTCAGAGTTGAAAAAGTGTTTTATTTTTGAGAAATATTATTATGGTTTTCGACAGGAAGTTTAATATGCAGTCCAATCTCCTGCATTGTCTATAATTGCTTGGCATCTTTGGCGGCAACTGGCAACTAGAAATTCAGCTTATTCCACGGAAAGAGATCTCTACTTACTTTTGTGCAATCGAATAAAATGTTTTGATAATTTTCTTTTTGGATATCTCAGCTTTTATTAGAGTCCACACATTCTCTATGGGATTTGCATCTGGTGACAGAGAGGGCCAACCTAAACTTGTAAAAATACTTAGTGCATCGTTTACTTCTGTGTTTCGGGTCGTTATCTTCTTGTAATATCCAATCGATGTTATTTCTCCCGTATAATAATTCAGCTGTCTTTAATAGACAATCCTTATACAACATCAGCAGTCTAACGGCATTTAAATTTTCCGTGAAGCACTTAAGACAGCCAAATCCTTGGGCAGAGAAGCATCCATAGACATGAACCTTCTGCGGATGTTTTACACTTCGTTGAATAAATTTTTCGCCATTTTTCAACCAAACATGTTTAATTGGATTGAACAACACAAAAGTGGATTCATCTGTAAATATTTACTTTGGTCCAATCTCGATCGGTGTTTGTATAAGCCCACTGAAACGCTTTTCAACATGCTTTTGTGAACGCAATGGTTTTAACAAAGTACGTTTTACGCCGTATTGCTGAAGTCTGTCGCGAATCGTTAGCGAAATACTACACAGCCGAATCTCAATCGAGCCACCAAAACAGGTTAAAGGTATACATCAATGTAAATCTGTCAGCAGTGAACATTTAACTAATGCTGTACTAAACCCAGAACTGTAGAACCAATGTGTGTTCCTTGCGGTAAAAATAATCATACAGCCAATTACAAAGGCTGTGGGGCGTATCAAAATAAGATACCAGATGTACAAGTATGAAACAAGTAATGACATCTCTGTGTTGCTAGGTAAAACTATACGCTCTGTCAAACCAAATCATTGGCGCTATTTCTACGCATTTAGTTCTGTCAACAATATTCAGTTCATAAACAATCAAGTTTCATACAATAATATATTTGTTTTCGCTCGTAAAACTGTCGAATTTTGTGCCTACAAACTACTATATGCGGACAGGACATCATTGGTTTTCTGTTTCCAATTGAAGAAATCTGCTTTAGAATCTCATCGAATGCTTGTGAAAGCTTACGGCCATGCTCTATGCAAAACACAGTGCAACGATTGGTTCAATAAGTTTAAAAGTGGCGATTTTTATGTGAGAAACGAAGAACGTGGAAGACCACCGAAAAAGTTTGAAGATGCCGAATTGTAAGCTTTACTCGATGAGGATGATGGTGAAACGCAAGAGCTACTTGCACAACAATTAAATTTGACCCAACATTGCATTTCTAAACGTTTAAAAGCCATGGGATTGATTTTGAAAGTGGGAAGATGGGTGCCGCACGAATTGACTGAAAGACAGCAAGAAAATCGAAAAACCACCTGTGAAATGTTGCTCGCCAGGTAAAAGAAAGTCATATCTTCATCGAATTGTTACTGGCGATGAAAAATGTATCTATTTCGAGAATCCAAAGGTAAACGATCATATGTTAATCCCGGTACACAAGCCAAATCGACAGCAGAGCCAAATCGCTTCGGAAAGACGACAATGCTCTGTGTTTTCTGGGATCAGCGAAGTGTTATCTGGTTTGACCTTCTGAAACCACGTGAAACAGTTACTGGTCAGCGCTACCAACAACAATTGGCCGATTTGAACCGTGCTTTGCGCCAAAAACGTCCAGAATATCAAGCTAGGCAACACAAAATGATTTTCCTTGATGACAATGCACCATCACATCGAACAAACCTGACTCGAGAATTGGTAGATTCGTACAGATGGGAAGCCCTGCACCATGTGGCTTATTCACCAGACTTGGCTCTATCTGACTACCACTTATTTTCATCAATGGGGCATGCACTTGCTGGGCAGCACTTCGATTCGTACGAAAATGTGAAAATATTGCTCGATGGTTTGACTCAAAGAACGAACAGTTTTTCTGGTGAGCCATTCACAAATTGCCAGAGAGATGTGAAAAATGTGTAGCTAGCAATGGCCATTACTTTGAAGATTGAATGTATAACCATTTTTCTTAAATAAACGTGTATTTTCTTAAAAAAATTACAGGTTTCATACTTGTACACCTGGTAACTGCATTAATGTCCAAAAAAAATATCACTGATCCAGAAATTACAAGCCAACAGAGATTCTCATATAATTCCTACAAACCACGTAATTGACGGGATGTCTTTTGTGAATGACAAAATACATAGTTGGATACAAACATAAGACAAAAAATTCACCGCCTGCGACGATTGGTCTTATAGACCAATATCTTTGCTTGCCATAATCAGCAAACTATTTGAGAAGTTATTACTGTAAAACCACAAGCTGAAACAGCAAAGTATCTAGGGATATACTTAGTTGCATAACTGAGCTGAAAGCAGCACATAAGTACTTCAAATAACTGAATTAAGTAACACAAAATGAGAGAAAATGAGGTCGCTGTAGCGGAGCGTTAGTGCGTTGGACTGTTACGCAGAGTGTCAAGGGTTCGAATCTCGACACAGGCAAAATAGAAAACAAATAAAAAACCAATAAAAAAAATATATAAAAAAAAATGCAACAACAAAATTAATACACCACACCACCTTTTAGCAGGCAATGGCAAACCTACAAGAGTATGCCTATGAAAAGCTTTTCACTACGCCTTTCGGATTCGCCATAAAACTGTTGGTCCCTTCCATTCATGTGCAAATATATATATAGTGGATGCGAAAATCTCGGCCTTTGACGCTACATGCAGTCACATTCGACACTGATAAACTGAAGTTCATTGTGGTAAAGGCATAACACTTGCCGCAATGACTGTCCCTCTATCGATGTCCTGTGTGATTGCATTCCCTCTCTCATTCTCCCTCCTTCTTCCTTCCATTCAACACAATGCTCTGCATTCATAGGGGTGCACTCTGTGTATTGAATGTAATAAAAACAAATAAAAAAATTTCAGTGGTTGCTAACAACACACTCCAAACTATTTTTAAAATACAAAATACAAACATATCAGGCAATAAAAAACCAATTTGGACGTAGGACCTTAATGGGCTGTTATGCCATCAAAAGAAGAAAAGAAAGAAAATTATATATAGTATTATTATAAAGCTACATATTGAAAATGTCGAAATTACGTTTACGGATTATAAAGAACCCTTTCCAGAACTTCCTTCATGAGAATCCTATCTTCAAAGGTCTGATAATTCGGCCAACAGTTATCTACACAAACGTCTCTATAATTGCTTAAAAATATTTCAAACTGCCCGACAGTTGTAGTGGTTACCAAGACGAAATAAAAGCATTGGAAATCCTCGGGGGAAGCGTAAATGATCTGCGATAATTATTTAGTCAACTGCTCTGAAGTCCCTGGAAAGCCATACTATATATAAAGTCTAAATCGGAAATAAAATGTTACAAAACCCTTCAAAAAACTTACATATGAACCATTTTCTACCGATTGCATTTAAACACTTTTGTTGGTAAAGCAAGCAATTCAGGAAAGGATGAAGAAAAAATTTAGTTTATTATTTCAGCATACAAAATTTGACAACTGAACAGCTAACATTTCTGTAATGGACAAAAATTTTTAATTTTTTCTGTCCCTGCTAAAAAATACTGTAAATTGATAATTTGTCACAATTTGGCAAACTAAATAGTACCTACTATATAGTATAGTATTTTTCTCAGAGCATTACCTCATTTGATGTTGAGAGTATTCCAAAACAATTTTTTTTTTTTGCACCGCCCTAAAAATGCCAAAATAAATTTTTGTTTATAACTTTGGCAGTTGATGTCCGATTTTTATAAATGATATATTATTATATATATTATTATCTCAACGATTGCTTCATTTTCTTCTGAGGTGTTATTAAATTTTTTTTTCCAAAAACTTTAAGTTCCCAGATAATTATTAAATTTTTGCCCAAGAAGTGTTCCAATAGGTTAGTAAACGAATAAGTTGTAGCTGCTTAAATTGTGGCTGTTTTTAGGATGGTCGAAAAAAAAAAGTTGTTTTGAAATACTCTCAACATAAGCTTTCAGATAGGGGGTGGTTTTTCATACTTTTTTTTTATATATGGGGATCGACCTGCTCTAGGGTGCATTCTACTTTCAAAGTTTTAAATATTAATTTATTAAAGTTTGTAGTTGGTTCTCCATTAATTTTGTACGTAACTTAAACGCTCCGAGACTATGAAATGGAATCAGTATAATTATTAAAAAATAATGCCTAATGTCATAGAGGCCACATTTCTTAAAGGTAAATATAAAGCATAACATGATTTGCTTCCAACAAAAATATATGGTAAGGGAATTAGGCGAAAGTTGTAAATTTTTTTTCTCTAATTCTAAAAAAATAATTAAACATTTCCTCAAACCATATACTTTTTCTGTCGGAAAAGTATCATTTATATAACCTAACTCTCTATTTCGATCAAAATCTGGACTAACGCAAAACTGTGTTTAACATCAACAAAAGTCTATACAATATTTTTTCACTACTTGCCATGAAACCCCACAACATGCCTTATTTTATTCTAATCTCTTTAAATTCGATTTTCTAATAAAAACTGTTCTTCTATTACGACTTTTTATTTCGAACCCAAAATTATACGAAATTATACCTGAGTATATTTTTAAGGTGGTTTAAATTTTGTTATTGTTTCTACCACTACTGATACAATAATAAAATTCCTTAATACACACAGCATCAAGGGTAGAAAAATAATTGTGCTGAAATATGCAAAAAAGTTTTATTGAACTCGAAAAACCAAATAAAGCAAATTGAGATAACAATGTCAACAACTACGTCGACTGAAGTTGAGCTCAGAAGTAGAAGAACGCGCATCGTGGAATAAACAACTTGATAAGTATGAACTTACCTTACCTAGAAATGCTTCAAATGTTGGGCTTTAGTTGTGTCGGCGCGTGCGCATCTTTTAACTATACAGCTAGATTTGTAATCCTTTACCCACACTACTCCTCAGTCGAGTTCTGCTTCGTGGTGCGATTTTTGTTTCTCCTTCTTTGCCGTTTTCTTATTTTGACTTCTGATTGTTTGCTACGTTTCAACGCTTTCTTCTTCGACTTTTGTTTCTGCCAACGAATTGCGTTTGTATTTGTGATTTTTTTTATGGAAACCAGTATTTTCTTCTTTCACTGCGTTTTTTCTTTTTTGTATCGTCGATTCAACTTGGATTTCACTTGCTTTCAAATTGGATTTTTTAAATGTTATTGTTTTTGTATTATTTATTTTGAAAACCAGCAATAACTTGTATCTATAAATGCAGCAGCACACCCTGTACATAAGTGTGCGTGAAATTTCAATTAAAAATAGTTTGAAAAAAGATTCATTGAAACCAGTCTTAAAGACAAGGGCGCGCGGGCAGGCGCGGACGCGAGATCACTACTTTCATTTCGCGGCCACTTTAACGCAACGTCAACGCCTCGCTCCTCTTTAATGTCGACGTCAACGCAGATGCTTTACGCGGTCGTTTCCGAATTTATCTCTTGAAATATTTACAATTGAACTTCACTTTTATTTCTTCAGTGGCTAAATTCAATTCAACAAGAATAGGAATTGTTATATTAAATTGTATTTGGTTATTTTGCTTGAATATATTTATAAACTTTTCGTGCATGAGTAATTCTTTATGCGTTTCACTTGCTGGTTTACTGTTCGTTTTCTTCTGTTTGGATCATCATCCTCTGAGATGCCACCCAAAAATAAAAGAAAACAACATTCACTATGTTTCATTTCATAACAACAAAATCATTTCCAAAAAGAAAGAAACAAGGCAATATTCAAAAACGAAGAAAGCGCAAAATAAAAACGTTAAGTGGCCCCGAACAAACGAACGACCAATTGCTGTGCGCGTCCCTCATCCAACCTCTGCCATCAATCCGCTACTGTCGCTGCCGCCACTGTCTGTCTGTCCCTGCTCGACAATTGTTGCTGGTTTCTACAGCTAGTGCTGCTGTTGTTACTGCGCCTCGTTCAAGGGAATTTCGTTCGTCGTCTCGGAACAAAGAAATTTTCACTTAAGTCCAAAAATTTAACTTTTCTCCTGCGTTGCACTGTCGTATTGTTTTTATCGTCGACGTTGTTGTCGGAGCCACCTTCCCACGCTTACTCCACCATCACCATTAATCCTTTTGCTAAGTATTCTTAATATTTTTTAAGGCAACTCCGTCTCCTAAGTCTTTACTTTTCTCGAAGAAATTTAATTTATTTAGTTTAGTTTTTATTTTTGTTAATATTTTTTTAATTCACAAACGCACACTAACTTATCACATTGAGCACTTTTAGCTTCGCGCTGACACAATTATAAAACTCGACGTTGAGGAAAAATTCAACGAGCAAAAAAAATTTCTACTTTGTGTTTGGCCTACTTTGGGGGAATTTTTGTCATTTTTACACGCGGTGAGCTTCTTCTGTTACGTACAATTTATGCAGCGAGATTTGGTGGTAAACGATACTTCTGATTATAAAAAATTCGGAACTAAATAAATGTTGTATTAAAAATATAATTAAAAATATATATTTAGGTTTTAAATAACTACTACTTCATTTTCACAAACGAGACGACAAAGTGTGGTGGATAGCCAACGACTTTCGTTCGTTCGTTTTCTATTCACCACGTTCCCACGGTTGGAATAACAAAAGGTTGCCAATAAAAATTTGAATTCTAAGAAAAGAGATTGCCACAAATCTCCAACTTCTAAAAAAAAGATGGAAATGAGATCTCTTCAACACGTAAAATCTTCATGTAGCATTTGTGATGCCGCAATTATCGATAATATGAAATTTTTCAGAACTTTAATAACTTCATCATCTATGTTATATTTTCTTAAAAAAAAAAATATTTTATATCGAAATCAGCTGATTTTTTAGAGTTCATTATTTGCTATTGACTGAAATGCAAAGCAGCTTTTGCAATAAGCAAGTACTTCATTAGCAGCGCTTATAAGCACTAAACACGGTCAATCGATTGACGTCAATCATATTGTACGTGTCGCTTGACAATTGTCCTTACACATATCAATCGATTAACAACAAATGTTCTTTATTGTTTACGTTTTCTGGCGTTCAGACCTGTGATTAGTGACACTGACGACTGTTTATCATACATTTCACTAGCACAATGCGAAAAGAAAATAAGAATATTTTCCACAGAAACTTGCTATTGTAGTATTTTTCCCCTTTCCGTGACAAAACCAAAATAAGCAAAAAGCATAAATCAGCTTAATATTCATCATGCAAAAACAAATTCATTTTAATTTTAAACAAATAAATTTTTAAAATTCATCCGGTTTTTTTGGCGTATTTAAAACAATTTATTCTACTTCTACACTTTATTATAAGGTATAATTTAGTATAAAGTAAATGCAACTGTGTCTTCATTATTTCTGATATAAGGTATGGTACAAGCAAAATTGCAGCGTTTAGGCTTAACAGCGTATGGCGTCGTTTGACGTAAATAAAGAAAGCGTATATACGCCGGTATCGCATCTCTGTTGATTATATGAGTTCTTATTTGAATGGGTGGGAGCGGACTGAAACTTTGAGATATAATGAAATTGTATTATAGTGTGTGTAAAAGGACCCCAAATCATGCCTGTGAATTTGTTGGCTCAGCAGTATTGCCAACTTTGAAATGTGACAACCGAGTGGAGACCAGTATTGCCATAACTGAAAAAAAATTCTAGGTATTAAAATTCGATAAAAACTTTTTCATACGCACGAAACATGATACTAATTGGAACATTTGTATACAATAAAAATAGTGCCGATTGTTAGGGAGATATTTTTATCATCAAATCTTCATAATATGGCTTAAGACTAATTGAAGTTTGTGTCGAATTTAAGACCTTTTTGTAGAAATCACTCACTTTCACTCGTTTCATTGAGATTAAACAAAAATCTAAAAAAATTTTGAAAATCTTAGTAAAAAAATAACTGAAAAAGAGTGATTCTCAAAAAAGTTGGACTTTTCATCACGGTTGGAATGAAGAAAATACCTTTCGAACGATGTACCGGACGATACATACATTAAAATAGATGTGAGAAATTTATTTTGGGAAAGTACCGTTTTTTATTATAATCCTTATTTTTCTTCCAAAAATTCATGTATTTGAAGCCGATACATATTTTATTGAAATAATGTTCATTTTAGACTTTAAAAGATATAACACAAGAATTAAAGGAACAACAAAAATTCAATAATTGTAAATTCAGATGGATAATGAAATAAGTACATCATATAAAGCTTCAGAAAGTTAATAAGTAAAAATTCTAAATCCGTATCAGCTGTCGCCCGTTTATTTTCACATTTTCTAGTCTTCTAAGTACAAACAGCTCTACTTTCCCCAATGTTACCAATCTTCCTCGCAATCGTTTTAGACGACATTCCATTTCATCAAATTAATACCATAAATGTCAGAAGTCAAAAATTTTTTTAGAAAGCTCCACGTCTGTCTACTGTTTTTAGCTTTAGAGCATTTGTGACGAAGTTTTATGATCGGCCTTTAAGTGATAATCAGCGAACAAATATTCATAATTTCTAAATTTAATCCAATTACACCTATTTTAATGTTCGCACAAAATTGTTAAGTACACATACATTTAAGTATTTTATAATGCTTTGCACGGTAACTGAAATAAAGTTTTCCTGTTTAACATTTTAAATGCATCGCCTCTACTACAACCAACGTTCCTTTAGGTCGTGGTTATGCTGGTGTTCGCTGTTCGGCGAACTCATCATATTTTTCTCTCGTGTTCGGTGTGGTGGTTACATTTGAGTTCGTTACTTAGTTGCTTGCAATCGAAATTCAGAATTTTTTAATACTACTTTGTGTGCAACGAGAACACTAAAATGGTAAACCAAAAAACGATTTAAACGAATGTGCAATAAGTTATGCAATCAATTTAATTTTTTGGACCGACAGCCACCGGCTGGTTATGAAAAAAACCTGGAGTAGTGGAGAATATGTGTAAACTTCAAGGCAAGAGTGGCATCAACACCATTAGCATCACATCGAGAATACAGCTAATATGTTGTATAAATACTTTTCATACGTACTTTCTTCTTCAATGGTTTTTTAAATAATATATTTAAGTAATATTCACTTTTAAACACTAAAAACATCAGCAATTTTGCTGTTCTGCAAATGAAAATAATGATGTACAGGTTTGCACATTTTCGTTCTATTTTACATACATTTTTGTTATTTTTTTTTGTAGAATAACGCATTGCCACCCTGAATGCTCAGTGCACATTTCACACAGCATATCGTGTTCGTAGTGGGAGTGAGTAACAGCTCCTTTTCGTGTTCGGTGCAACAACAATTGCATGGTGTTCGCCGAGCAAAATCTGAACCTAACCACGACCTTACGTATTATTTAATCTTACTATAGAAATATTGGGTCATATAAAAAGTATCCGCGGTTTTTGTGGGAAAAATTTCTACGGTTTACGTGAGGATGCTGTGAATGAACGCCGCACCCAGGAGAGGTTTGCTCGATTCTGTTCCGGAAATTTCGATATCAATCGATGTGCTGAAAAATGCACTGAAAATCATTGGCACGAAACATCAACCACATGACACATTTGTGGGTACCAACAGCGGATACTTTTTATATGTCCCAATATTATTGAAATAACATTTTTGCGACCCCACACCTATTTCAATGTCCATATGATATACAGATCAACCGTTCCAACTGAAGAACAAAAATCCCGAATTTTGCAAATATTTTGAACAAGCTTCTTTCGAAAAATAAATTAGTGGTATTTTTTTTTTAGCGACCAAAAATTAGTCTAGGAAATACACTCTCTTTTGTGGTACATTTTGCTTGTAAGCGGTATTGATTTATCTATTAGGATTAGTATTTTAATGAAAAAGTTATAGCAGGATTCAGAAGACTTGCCAGACTTATTTCCCTTGCCTGAGTTTGCTGGCCCGATTGATTATTTTGTTCGCTATAAAATGTTTAGGAGCAATGCGGTGTAAAAGGTTCCATACTCCGAGCGAGTGGAAAAATCCTCGTTAGGTATGATCGGACTGAGTTCGATCTTTTTTAGCAAATCCAGTGTTGCTGTTGTTGTGAAATTGTGAAAGTGAAGTAAAAAAGGGCGGAAAAAAAAGAAAAAGAACTGAAAACGTTGTTGATGCACAGTGCAATGCAATACTGACAACATTTGTATATTTTCTGTTAATTTTACAAAAAAATTTTAAATGATGTTTGGGAACAATATAATTTGCCATCCGCAGTTCGGAGCTTATGTTCGGCCGGTTTAAATGGTTGCGAGAATGATCATATTATTAGCTATTTCTACGCGAAGGAATCTTCAGGAATCTTCGTTACAGAGGCGCAAGCATGAAACACTGTGCGAGAGACTGGTAAAAAGTAAGGTCGTAAGAAAGAGAGCTAAAACTTGTATTTTTTTTACGTCCTTACTTTTCTACCTGTCTCTCTCACATAGTATCTAACAGCATCTAAAGTAATTGATGACGGGCCATGCCTCTAATGCAATCACAACTAAAAAATTATTAAGTCAATCTCTTCTTTTTAAAACAACATGTATTTGTTAAACAACTAAGCATAAAAAACAAACAAAAAACATTAATGGTTGAAATAATGTAAAATTAATGCGTCACAACTTTTGTTATGTTATACGCCAAAGAAGTTTGTCTACATTTCCCCCAACAATTTTAAACTTTGATTTTATTTATTTATTTATTTTTTCACGATCTGGCAGCGTTATGCTGTTTACAGGGGTGCAAGCATGAAAGACTGTGTAGTGTTGGAAGTGTTTTACCAAAAAAATGTACTATTTACATATTTAATTCGGTATTATTTAGCAGAAGAAGAACATAATAACGTGAAATACATGTTTATCATATGTTTACTTCTAAAGAATTTGAAGTGCAGCCATAGCAAAAACTTAAATCCACACATTTTTATTAAATATCTCTTTAACTAAAACCGTCTTGCCAAAGATATGTGAAAAATAAGGTCAAGATTAATCGGTTTTTAAAGAATAAAGCAAAGCTATTTCCAAATAGTGGTCGCTGTGGTGTAGTGGTAGTGCGTTGGACTGCTACGCAGAGTGTCCGGGGTTCGAATCTCGGTACATGCAAAATCAAAAAGTAGAAAAAATAATTTTCTGCACGGCACCACCTCTTGGCAGGTAATGGCAAACCTACAAGATTAAAAATTGCTATGAAAAGCTTTTCATTTCGCCGTTTGGATTCGGCATTAAACTGTAGGTCCCTTCCATTTATGTACAAATACAACACGCACCACATGAGTAGATGCGAAAAGCTCGGCCTAGGCCCTCCATGGGTTGTTGTGCCATTAAAAGTAAGTAAAGTAAGTATTTCCAAATATATAAAATTTGACTCAAAAAAATCAATCTAAAATTACATTATATGGCAACATTACATTTTTGTGTCAATTGATTGGCAAATACACTTAAGGCTGTGGTTATATTCAAAGTTTGATCGGCGAACACCATGCAATTGTTGTTGCCCGAACACGAAGAAAGATCTTTCACTCCCACCGAACACAATATGCTGGGTGAAATGTGCACCGAGCACGCCGAGTATTCAGGGTTAGCAATGAGTTATTCTACAAAAAACGAACAAAAATGTATGTAGAATTGAAGGAAAACATGCAAACCTGTACATCACTATTTTCATATGCAGAAAAGCGAAGTTGCAAATGTTTTTAGGTTTTAAAAGAGAATAGTAAATATATTATTCATAAAATTATTGAAGAAAAATCATATTATTTGCATAATTTTTCAATTATATTATTAATTTCACTCTCCATATTGATAAAATCGTTTAAAGTTATTTGGTATACCATTTATGTTACCGTTGCGAACAAAATAGTTTTAAAAAAAATCTGAATTTTGACGAAAGGCAACTCTGTAACGAACTCCAATGTAACCACTACACCCAGCACGAGAGTAAAATATGATGTATTCGTCGAACAGCGAACACCAGTATAACCAGCATCTTATACAACAGACCATTTTGACAAGAGTCCACACTCTCATGTTCGTACTAAAATGTGGTCTGACACCGTCGCCTAATTTTTGACGTTTACCAGCTCTTTAACGCAGCAGAAATATTTATTGCAGGAGAAAATTAAGCAATGAGTGATAGTGAAGAAGTTCGAATTACTCATTTTTACAAGTTTCGTTTATTTGTTTATTATTCTAAAATAAAATTTTGTACGTTTAAATTATTTTTTCGCAGCTGATTGAAATTTCATTTCAACAAATGTAAAAATGAGTGGGCTCACTGATATTTTACCGAAGCCAAACATGCTTTTTTAGGACGAATAGCCGAAACTGAATCGCACGCTGGTGACAGTTAGTAAGGCCAAGGGCAGTCAGCCTCGCTGTACCTGGTATTTCCAAAGAAGATTAGGACGTCCTCTTCTGCGTGTTCCTCCACCATGGCTCGAACAAAACACTCTTCTAGACGGAGCCGTCAGCGAAGCCGGCGCATTTTTATATGCTTGAATACAAGCATATCAGTGTCGGCGTACAGCTCATGATTCCATGAGCTCAGCGCCATAAATTAGGAATGGGAATTAGGATATGAGACTTATAGAGCGATATTTCGGTCGGTCTCGAGAGAGTGCACTGCTTTGGTATCATTGTCTTTCTGCAAAGACAAATGAGCTTTGCAGGGATACTAAGACCAGACATTGCGACGTACAAGTGATCCCTAAACGCGCTGCCGAAGCGGCTTTATAATCGACGAATAGATGATAGGTGCCAATTTGTTTTTCTTAGGTCTTTTCCAGAATTTGGCGTAGTGTGAATATCTGGTTGATGGTGGATTTATTGATAGGGTCCAATCAGTTTGTTGACGAAGAGGTTCAGTCTTTCGCACAGTACGATCTATACATAGATCCTTATATGCGATGTTAAGAATGTTATCCCACGGTAGTTGGCGATGATTGTGAAATCACCATTTTTGTGGATAGGACAAAGTAAGCTGAGTTTCGTTTCGAATCACTAGACATTCTTTCATCCGACCATTCAAAATTAAATTTAAGTAAAATGGAAAAGTAAATGTTGATGGGTGGACTGCTAGATGCAACGCAATCATTGTTTTATTTGTTGCTAATCACAAATTCGCAGCTTACAATAACTATGATCATTAAAATATAAAACATCGACAAGATAACTGTCAAAATACTAACAGTATTTCAAAATACAGTAATACAAAATATCCCATCAGTATTTGCATGAAAGGAAATACTGATTTTTACTGTCTGTCTTTTAAAATACTTTAATACTGACAGTATTACTGACCATGTAAGTCAACTTACTTTACTTTACTTTTGATGGCACAACAGCCCATGGAGGGCCTAGGCCGAGCTTTTTCGCATCTACTCATGTTGTGCGTGTTATATTTGTACATGAATGGAAGGGACCTACAGTTTAAAGCCGAATCCAAACGGCGAAGGAAAAGCTTTTCATAGCAATTTTTACTCTTGTAGGTTTGCCATTGCCTAACAAGAGGTAATGCCGTGTAGAAAAATTATTTTTTCTACTTTTTTTGATTTTGCCTGTGCCGAGATTCGAACCCCGGACACTCTGCGTAGCAGTCCAACGCACTACCACTACGCCACAGCGACCAACTTATCAGTACCATATTTACAGAATAAGTTGTTTACTAATTTGCGATTGGGTACAGCTAGCATGACAATTATGCATATATGTACAATCTTTTTTTCGAAGATTCATCGCAAAAACTAAAAGCGAAAACGAAATTTTATATTCAACCACAAATAGTAATGAAGAAATTACTGGCAGTTATACATATCGTGTAAGGTAGATTTTGTTCGAAGAAATACTGAAGCTACCATCAGTACAAGACAAAGATATTCAGAAAATTCCCCGTACGCACCGAACATTGTTCTCGTTCCAAAAATGGCCGGTGGTAAGAGAATGCGCTTTGATTTCCGACCTATTAATCGAATCACCGTACGAGATAATTATCCGTTACCTCTAATCGATGATTGTTTAGGCCGAATGGAAGGAAAGAAATTTTTTACAACATTAGATCTTAAGAATGGGTTCCATCAAGTTAATGAAAAAAAATATGTTACGATGCAAAAAAAATATACCGAATCGCAACATAATTTGTTGAGATAGAAAGCAGAATAGATAGAAATCACAGAATGGTGAAATTGTAAGAGCCAAAGTTGCAGATTCTGCAAAAAAACGCAACTCCAAAGGATTGGAACTATCTCTTAAATGTCTTTTAGTTTCTCGTTCCTGAATCATTTCCTCTTATTCGCAGAATAACCGTAACTCTATACTATGCTTCTCTTCCACAAATATAAAAATATTTCTGTTATATTAAAAATTATTTTTGGGAATTTGGCAATAACAGTATTTTACTTGTTTTAAATTTTAAGTTCTTTGAGTTTTATACAACTTTTAATATTTGTGCCCTTGTTCGAATTGTATTTACATTTCAATATGTACATTTTCAATATGTATTTACATTTCGGGCGAAAACAAAAATGCTGATAAGATTGCAATATTTCAAAAATATTCGCCTGTATTTTATAAGCAAAGAATGGATCGTCTATTGTGGCATTTTAATTTATGTAAATTTAATTTCATTAATATTTTTCAGTTTCACTTTTTTGTCTGATGCTCTAGTCATTTATGTATATCAACTGTCTGCAAATATTGATAATTTTATTACAGTATTTCAAAAGACTGACAGTAAAAATCAGAAAATTCGGAGTTCCATAAGTATTTACTTCATTCCACATACTAATGGGATATTTTGCTATATACGATCAGTAATACTGACAATATTTTAAAATACTTTCAGCATTACTAATCCAAGAATGAATTAGTATTACTAATTGGGTAAGTCCCTCGGAAACTCACATCATAATAACAAATTCAACATAAAATATTTTAAATATTTTTTATTATTGTCAGAATTTAACGCTGCGAATGAATATTCTTTTGCATAGAAATTGCAGCTAATAAATTTTCTTTCGCGCAACCGTTTACACCGGTTAACATAAGCTCCGAATAAATATCAGAAGCCGTCTTGTTCGCTCGCCCTGTGAAGATGGATGATTATAAAATCACTTTAAATTGTCTAGTTAAATGCACAGAAAATAGCCATATGTTGTCAGTATTGCATTGCACTATACGTCATTGCATTGCACTATACGTCAACAACGTTTTTACTTCTTTTTCAGTTGTTTTTTCCGTTTTTACTTCACTGTAACAGCAACATGGGTATTGCCAAAAAAGATCGAACTCACTCCGATCAATCCGAACGAAGATTAAGATTTTCATTTTTTCGGAGTATGTAACCGTTTACACCAACTGAACATTGTTCCTGAACGTTTTGTAGCGAACTCACCGGCCGAACGAATTAAGATTCTTTCGTTCGTTCAGGCGGTCTAAACGCAGCGAAAGAATTGTTTTTGCAAGTAAAAGAAGCTGATTGGCACATGGCCATTGTTAATTTTTTGCATTACCATATTCACAATGTAATAATGGCATCACTACCGCAAAAGCAAATACTGTTTATCTGGCAGCTGTGATAACAAGTAGACTCTATTCTCAATACGTATAAAAGCGCTTTTAACCAGTCGTTTCTCCGATTCAGTTTCTGTGTTTTTACGGATTCATAACAAAAATAGAATTTTGCCGCAGATTTGGCATTTGGTTTTTCATTATCAGAAGTTTGTACTGAAAAGTAATAAAATGGCTAGTCGTGACAGTGCAACGAATCAACTTATTGACTATAAGAATAACCTAGCGGTGAGTTTATCTTTTTCAATTTTCCAATGTAAGAGCGTGAATTGGTTGAATTAGTATATATTGCACATTCCTAAAGAGAATATAATTTTTTAGGGGTTATCAATATATTGCATTATTACACCGAGTTTGTATTGCAAAGTAATTAAATATACTTTGCTGGATTCAGAAATATTATATTTCGCAGAGCTAACTCGATTTAGAAAAGTGCTTTTAGATATTTTGTTTTCCTTCAGCGTATGATAAAGTTTTTTATTTTTAAATATATAATATATGTTCATTAATTTGCAATTCCTGTCATGTTCACATAGTTTATAGAAATGCAAGTTTTATAAATTTCTACTTATTAGCCGGTCAGTAAAGGTTTGGTCGGTGAGCAAAGTTCAATTGGGGTGTTGTTCTTAAAAATTGCATATACTTCCTAATGGATTTACGCACTTTATGTACATATTTGCAATTTAATCTATGCTAAGTAATTCTTATCTGTTTTTTCGATACTCTTATCGAGAACAAACTACGGTACATAGAAATCTTTAATGTACTTGGAGCTCTTTAATAAGTGCATTTTTATTACTATTTTTCTTAATAATTTTACTTGTTAGCAAAGCGATTCGCTGTCATATTAATATTCAGCAGTTGTGCATTGTGCGGTTATGGTGTGATTCTTTGAGGGGTAGGGTGTATCTAAATTCGCATGTAATTAGCATTTTTGTTGCTTATTTTCAACAATCGCAAAGCTAAACACATTCAAAAGTAGTTAAGCAAAATCAAATTGTTGTTTACTTGGATTTGCATGAATTGCTAAATATTGCAATTTATTGTTGTAGCCCGCATAAGAGATTCAGAAGGTATTTTTCGTATGGTACACTACGGTGTAATTAGGTATATGTGTACAGAATAGATAAAAGCACATAAAATGGATAGAGTAGATACTATTGTACCTTATAGCAACCTTATCATACTTACAATTTTGAGTATATGTTTAAATATCAAATAAAACATTTTTGTTAATCAACACACTGTGCAAAGCATTCCGTTGATTAGAACCATTAAAATATGTATATTTTTTTATTTTATTGGTCCAAAATTCTGATTTACTAAATTCAGAATAACAACAAGTAATGGAGCAATTCTGGTAGCTCCTTTCAAAAATACTATTCAGTAAAATATTGTCTTGTAATTATGGTAATTCATCAAACAATTGCTATACAGAATATATTCTGCACCAAAATTTGGTATCAAAAAATGTTCATACAGCAGTATTTTTTAAAATTCTGTATATACAGGGTGACGGTTAATAAGTGCATACAACAGTTTTGAACATAAAAAAATTATTGTAATTAAAAACGAAAAAAAGCTGCAGAAAAAGATAACATATTGCATGAGTAAAAATATGTTCAGCCGGCTTCGAAGAAGTGGCCACCCTTAGGACGAATTCAAAGCTTCAAACGCTTGGAATAATTTTTGGCTACGGGCCCATCGTTATTCGGTCCCCTTCACGACGCAACAAATTTGTATGACGTTTAGCAGAGACCCTGGCCTCCAAAATGGAGCATGCGCTGTAATCCATCGGATTGAGTTCCGACGAATATGGCGGCCATTCTTGAAATGTGATAAAATCAGGAAAATGAGCCCTGCACCATTGTTGTGTCGTTTTATCGCCAAAGTGTTGTAGTGCCCAGGGGATTACCACAGTATCCAAAATTTCACGGCGGTACACTTCTTGGTTGATTTTACTCCTTGTTCCACAAAAATCAAGGTTGTCTTGCCATTTGCGTAAATCCCACCCCATATCATGACGGATTACGGATTTTGGCGATGTTGAATGACGAATGATGGTCCAGGAGCCTCTGTTGACCAGCTTCTTCTTTTACGCTTTTGAACGATTGTGCGATTACTGGGAATATTGACGGTGGGGTTTCGGCCTCTTCCTGGATGATCACCAGGATTCATGACCCAGCTCCTTAAACCATTTTACTGCACGAGAAACTACCGAACGAACAATGCGAAGCTGCCGCACAATCTCACAATTGGTTTTGCCTAGCTGGTGCAATATTATGATAGCTGATCGATTATTTGTCATCGATCATTTCGTCAATTTATTATTACTTACTTTTGATGGCACAACAGCTCATGGAGGGCCTACGCCGAGCTTTTCGCATCCACTCATGTTGTGCGTATTATTTGTACATGAATGGAAGGGACCTACAATTTAATGCCGAATCCGAACGGCAAGTGAAAAGCTTTTCATAGCAATTTTTACTCTTGTAGGTTATTACATAACATATTTATTATTACGTAACATAATACAAGAATGTAGAAAATTGCAGAAAAATTATAATACTTTCACTATAGCGCGAAGAAAGTTGTATACACTTATTAATTGTCACCCTGTAAACAATTGCAATTAATAAACAAAATAATTTTATACTGTAAAAAAGTGCGCATTTTTATAGCTTATCACTCAATATTCTTCTTTGAATGGCACAAAAGCCCAGGGAGGGTCTAGGCCAAGCTTCTCGCACCCACCCATATTTTGTGTGTTATATTTTTACATTTATTAAGTCAACTGGATACATGTCCTTATTGACTATAGATATATATATATAAGGAATGTTATTTATTTAGTCTACTGATAATATCTTACAGACTATATACAAATTCTAAACTTGCCAAAAAATTTTTTAAAAAAAATAAATAAGTTTCATTTCAAAAAATTTTAAGTTTGTTTAAAAAAGTGAAAAGCTATTACAAATACAAATATAAAGTCAACAGTTTTTTTTATCGATTTAGCAAGATAAGCAAGTTGGATTTGATGTGTTCTAGTGAATCAGAAATGTTAAATAGATTATGTTTATTGAAATCTCTACATATTCCGCGAAAAGGATCATTTTTTGCTAAGTTTAACAGGAATAAAATATCGTGAGCTTCTACAGAGTATATTAAAGTTTATTTTGTTTATCAAATACGAAGAAGATAAAATGCCATTTAAAAGCTTAATAAAAAATGTTATATGCAGCATATTTTTCTGCTTATTAATGTCGGTATATTAATAAGTTTTAATCGATGTGCCTACGGTGAAAGATTCAAAAGAGGATTCCAACAAAAACACCACAGTGCAAAAATTTGAAGTTTTTTTTTAACCGACTCGACTCAATTTTACTTATGTAGCAATTGATAGAGGATTGCAGACAGGAGATGTTTACTCAAGGATGGGTCTAACAAGTGAAGTGAATAGCGTTTTTGTTGCATAAGTGTGGTTACATTTTTTTGATCAGCGTTTAACAAACCCTAGAAAATTTTTAGCTATATTCACGCACGAGTTGAGTCATAAACTTATATTTATCAAGATTAAGTACCATTAAGTTTATCGGCACCATTTTGTAAAATTATCAACATCTTCTTGCAGAAGTTTTTGTTGGATTATAAAGTTGTAAGATAAGAACAAATTTACATCATCAGCATACATTATAATTAGCAATTTTATATGACGGATGGCAAATCATTAATAAACAGACGAAATAATAAAAGTCCCAGATGGCTTCCTTTAGGAACCCCAACAAGTAACAGTAATGCTTTTTGATACGGCATTTCGGAAGATTACCTTTTATTTTCTGTTAGTGATATATGACTCTATCCATCCTATAAGCAAGGGCGGAAAAGCAATCAAACCTAGCTTTTTAATCAGAAGGTCATGATTGACATTATCAAATGCTTTGCTGAAATCAGTATATAAAACATAAGTGTGTTGAGTGTATAATTCTAGTAGTAAAAGTTAATTGAAATAATTTAGGTATTACACTTAATTTAGCAATACCTCTATAATTTTAGATATTTGAATTGACACTATTTCAGAGAGGAGCAATAAAAGATTCTTTCTAACATTCTGGCAAATAAGCCGACTTTAATCATTTGCCAAAGATCTTAGCAAGCGGGTTATGTAAAAGTTCAGCACAGATATTACTATACAACTTGGAATATTACCGAGAGACTTAAGATGGTGGAGAATTGAGGGTTTATGGTTGTAAAACAAATAGTACAGGGTGGACTATTTATAAATTGGAATCTGATTTTGGTGTAAATAAGAAAAGATTTCAATGTGGTTTTTGTTATTTGGACGCACATAAAATCCTTCCGATTCATTTTGGAACACTGTATCATTCAAATGACTTCCTCGGCTGGCCTTGCAGTAGCCCATACGATAAACTAAATTTTGCAGTACATTTTCGAATGTATGAAGCTGTACTTGACCGATTGCTGCACCAATTTCTTTACTGGTTAGCTTACCAGTTATCTTTATTGTCCCTCAAATAATAGTCCAACGTAGTCATATCTTCTAAAATAGGTAACAAATAATCAGAGAACACCATTCACTGTAACGCATCTTCTTTCCTCATTTTCAAAGTAAAATGGTCCAATGATACCACCGGTCCAAAACCCGCATTAAACAGTTACTCGTTGAGGGTGCATTGGCTTCTCAACAATCGGGCATGGATGACCGATTGGAAGTGAGCTTAGTCATCTTCTTCCAAGCGTTTCAGTGCCCAATTAGCGAACCGAAAACATTGCGGATGGTCATGTGGCTTCAGCTGTTGTACCAATTGAAGTTTGTACGGCTTAATGCAGCGGTCTTTATGCAAAATTCGCAACAAAAAGCTGTGTGAAATGTTGATGTGGTTGGTTCTTCTTGCAACAGCAGCAATTTTTTCGGTTATGCGCACTGTAGGAATACGAGACTGTGTTGTTTTACCTATCCAATAAAGATGCAGTTTCACAAATTGAATCGAATTTTGAACGTAATTTTCTTTCACCATTTTGCAAGTAATTTATTAGTATTTCCCAACGTTGTTTAAGCCGTATATCGACCCATTTGGTTAACCGCAAATTTAAACCAATTTTCTACCATAATACGATAACATTAGAGTTGCCACACTCAAATTCAAATTCTAAATGTATTAAATGTTCCACCCTGTATTAAATGAATAAATGAAAAAGGAATAAAGGCATTGTAATTGAAGCTAAACATGCCAATATAATAGATTTGAAAAAAATCAGCAAACAAGTTCGAAAAATTAATTTCATCACCAAGACACAAAGACGGAGGAAGTCACTGTTCTTACGTTTCGAATTTACAAACATAAACAGATTTAGAATCGTGGTGAATTTTCATTTTTAATGAATAATTTAAATAGTAGATCTGGTAAATTTTTTTTTAAACTTTTAACTTGTCTTGATGAATAATTAGCGGAAATGCGGAGCATGAAGAACAAATAATGTTACCGTAATTTCGTAACTTTCAAGGCTCATGCGGCACCTTTGGATATTATGATTTAAAAAATTATTGCCCCTTCTGTTCCTTTAGATGAGTAGAAACATTTCGGCTCTGATACTTTTCAATTGGCCATCATTTTAGGTTGTATTTCATTCCTTTATTGCGATCAGTTTTTCACACTACGTATTTTTGTTGTATTTATTTTAATTACTTCATTCTAAGTTAGCACAGAATAAACTTAAAAAAAATAATTTTAAAAGCTTAAGTTTTCTATTTTATGTTTCGAATATTTTTCGGAGAAATAGGATTTCGTTTCAAATTAGTTGCCACCACTATAATGCATACATATAAATTTTCTTGACGAAAATAAATTGATTTTGTAGCAAAAGCAATCGACTTAACTCTTTTTAGAGAGGTTTGCAAAAAGTTTACCCCACAAAAATCAAGTTAATTTACAAAGATGGAAAACTTGAAATTAATTTTACCTAGAAATGGAAAACCGCGAAAATCAAAGCCACAGTGCAAGTACCTTCAAGCGGTGCAATGAAGCATGGCATAGATTGCAATGCAAGTCAATGCACTTCCAACTCCATAAACTGGTTGTATGATGGAGTTGTTTACGTACTGTCACTGTCGGCTCCTGCATTCGAGTCGTCGTATAATTTAAATTTGCGCTCGTGTGTTATACAAAAACAGAATGAACTAATAAAAACAAGATTCGTTGTCGTTGTCGTTGTCGTTGTCGTTGTCGTTGTCGTTGTCTCGAAGAATGCATACATATGTACATATTTACATGTACAATGTTTAATGTATGTAGTTTGTTCTCGCACTTTATTTAGTTTAGTTAGCAAATAAAAAACAAAGAAACGATAGAAAAACGCAAAACCGTTTCGCAAAGCAGCATTGAGTTTTTCAGTTTGGAAGTTTCACATTCAGCAACCCTTGAAAAGCAAACTAATTAGATGTAATTGGTTTCCTTTTTGTAATTAATCATAAGAATTTGTTAATACCAAATGAATCATATCATTTAAAATTAAGTAGCGTATTATTCAATGATGTTTCTGACATTGTTGAATGACTTTCGCAATGCACTTTTGCAATGTAAGATCACATGACAATTACATATAAAAGAAGAATTATATATTTAGGTGTTGATTTTAGAATATGCCATCGTTGAATTTACTTTGTTTTTTATAAATTGTTTACTGTTTATCTAAAGTAATAAATATATAATATAATCATAAGTTTATACAATTTTATTTAAAGTTGTAGCAGTTTTTGCATCTGTTTTTTTTTTGTTCAATTACGTACGAACGCAATAAAAATTTTGTTATTTCTGTTTTTATCTCAAAAGAATATTCTGAAGTCTTAATTTTACAAACTTAATCAAAAAAACTATTAAAAATGCCTTACAAATGTTCAAACATTTTTTGTTCATTAATCATGATTTTTATTGATAGAATAAGAAATATTGAAATTTAAATTAAATGTTACAGATTTTTGACGGTTTGATACAATACCGTTCAATTTATTCACTGTCAACTTAGTGAGTGTGCCATATGACATTCACATTTTTTTTTAATACTTTTTTTCTGAAATGTTAAATACTCAATTTCTATTTTAGAGTTACGAAACGAATGTGAATAGACTCATCTACATTAAGGTGGACGGAGATGTATTGAGGATAAAAGGTTCATGTTTTTGACCCCATGATTGATATATTGGGTCATTAGGAGTCTAGCGCCGTTTTTCGATTACGAACACTCTTCGTGAGAATGGTCTGAAAATTTTTTGTTTTTTTTTTTTGGCGCCAATGAAAGGGTAGATTTTCTCAAATATTAAAATGTTTGTGATGTCAATCAATAGATCTAACTGAGACCTTTCCAACGAGTCCTTACTTTACAAAATCAGGTGAAAAAATTTCTGATATTCGAACGGTTGTAGTGAACGCTAGCGTTAATTTCACTCAAAAATCACATAATTAATTTTTTTGCGACTCCGTTTTTGAAAATTGAATGGTACTGTTCCTGATAAATAACTTTCACCTCAAACTTATTTTTTCTTTCTTTTAATGACACAACAGCCCATGGAGGGCCTAGGCCGAGCTTTTCGCATCCACTCATTTTGTGCGAGTTATATTTGTACACGAATGGAGGAACCTACAGTTTTATGCCGAATTCGAACGGCGAAACGAAAAGCTTTTCATAGGTAATTTTTACTCTTTCAGGTTAGCCATTGCCTGCCAAGAGGTGGTGCCTTGTAGAAACAAATTTTTTTGGGCTTTTTGATTTCGCCTGTGCTGAGATTTGAACATCGGACACTCTGCATACCATGTCAAAGCACTACCAATTACACCACAGCAACCAGCTGCAACCAAACAACAACAAATTATTCCACCACGAGGAGTATTCGCAATCGAAAAACGGATACTGGTGCTAGACTCGTAATGATCCAATGTATCAATCACTACGGCAAAAAATTGATATTTTTTCCACCTTTATACATAATATACATTTTTCATAAATAGAACGAAGAAAATCTGATGCAATCCGATATTCTGAAAGTGTGTTCGATCATGTTCTGTAGAATTCAGTCTTTCAGTCTCCTTGAAAAGTTAAAGGCAATTCAGTTTATCCTCATTCGGCGACTTTTTTCTATTTAATGATATTAATATCATTAACGTTTACGAGTCGAATTGTCGCCCTTGGTTTGCTTCAATAAAAAAAAACTTTCAGGTAAGCAAAAAAGCCTGAGATGTGGAACTCCTGTTGTATACTATGTAGAATGTATATTTTTATTTAATTACAATTAAATGCATATTTTTATTTACATATTTATGTAATATAAAAATCTTTTGGTACAATATATTACATATATAATACTTACTAATGAAGTTCAAACTAAACAAGTGTATTTAATTAGATTAGATTATACTTAACTCATAGAAAAGATATATATGAAATATATGTAAGTACATAACGGATATGCAGACACCTATACCAGAGAAACTACAAACAAGTCAGAAATCATTCTAGATATCAGTTTGAGCGCCTGTAATAAAAACAGTTAGAATACCGTTATCTTTAAAAATAAAGAAAATTTACAAAGAAATCCAGGAAAAATTAAATCTTGACGGATCAGTTACGGACGGCTCATTTATCGACAATACAGCATTCTTTGCAGTCACGGAGCAAACCTCCATTAGTAGCTTTAAATCGGTAGAGGGCGGGCTATTGTCATCACATGCAGGTATTTAGTAGCTGTTCAACACGCTGTACAACACACAGCGGTAAATGTTAAAAAACGCTCCGACAGCTAAATTAATATATAAGTATAAAATATAAATTAATTTACAAAATATTATAACTAAATAAATAAATAAGTATTTGGTTTTTAAAGTTATCTCTTTTAACGGTCGGAGTAATTATTAAAAATTGAATGCTTAAAACTATTTCTTTTAACAATACGACTCAAATAGTATAGGCAGTGTATTCCACAGTCCAATGGTGTTAATGGAAACAATCCGTGACGACCATAAACGCAGTTTCTAGCTTCAAGGTAATCAATTAAAGTGCCTACTAATTGGTTTCTCCACATCGAGAAGCATTATTAAAAACAACTTCAAAACATCTTATGCAGTGACTGAGAGTCTAATTTGACATGCACGAGTTCAGCATAAGTAATTAGAGGAAGAACTAATTATATTACTAGCATTTTTTTGTGTTTGAACAAGTAAATACTCAGCAGACATTATTTTGTACAATCCTATTTATATATTTATATAACAAAAATATTAAATATAACTCGAAAGACGAATTTAGGTGGGTACCAAGATTAACAGTTTTACTTGTTGCACCTATCCTAATACAGACACACCAACTACAAAGGCAGAAAAACGACAACGTAACGGAAACGGTCTTCTGAAAATAGGTAAATCAAAGGATTTACTCGGGTTTAAGGTTAGACCATTATTAGTACTCCAGGTCCGCGTTCAACCTAGAGCACTGATCATTAATTAGCTCCAAAGGTTGGAAATAGAGTTGAATATCGTCAGCAGAAGCGTGCTTAGTTGAATTTTGACACTCAGAAAAAATGTCATTAATAATAATACTGTTTTTTTTTTAGTAAAATTTTTGGAGTTAAGTAACTAGTAACTCACATTCTTTAGTAATGCTTTCAGAAAGACATGATAATGAATGTACCTTATTTTAAATGATAGTTATTATTTTGATCAAATTTAAAGTGAACTGCACCGATACTTCATTCACTTTCTTCCTCCCAATCTTTCATTCCCAATTAAAACAATGTTTTTAATTAATAATGTCCCCTGCGATTTAATTGCTTTTTAAGAAAAAACTTTCATGACGAGTAATACGAATCTTGTTTGTATATCTTGAATCATAAAATTTAAATAGCCTGCGCAATTATTGTTACTTAACTTAAGTACATTTCATATCAATTTAATTAAAATAATCCTTTTGTTGTTTTCTCCGCTGTCTTCTCCAGGCAAAGTTTCAAAATACGTAAATTAAATATGAACAAAAACTTGTACAATCTCAGCTAATTTTTTCTGTAGCATGCCGCTGTAGTTAGTCAACGTCCTTTTACCCAGTTATGTACAAATCTAAAAATATCAGACTGTACTGTAGATTCTTCTCCGAGAAATGCTCAAAATGCGTTAGAGTAGTATGCGAGGTGCCACGCACAATCAAAAATCCCATACTCATGTGTATATGTACATATGTATAAACCCCATCCGTGATTTAAATATCAATTTACCAAAGATCCATCTCAATCGTTTAAACACCAGATGCCAACTAGGATTACCCAGTAGATCATGAGATGTATGAGGCTTTACCATCGATGGTTTCCTTAATTATTGCAGCAAAAAATCAGATTTGATTATGATTTTATTTCTTTCGGAATATTTTAATACAGTACCTTAATAAATTTGCATACAATGACATCTATTTAAAAGCAATAAATGAACTTTGATTAGCTTATAAAGCTTACACATACATAGTGGTATTCTATCAAAATGTTGTAGCATAACATGAATCCGTAACTAACTTAAAGAATTTAATTCAATGTAACTTCTTTAAAATGATTACAATTTATTATAATAGAAGACACTAAAAGAGGCGACCTTGATGGGTTATCTCTTGGTAAGCAATACTAAAAGTCTTGGTATTTATTTTAAATATTGGAAAATTTCTTAATTTAAGCTATATGTGCGTTAGGGGATTTGCATAAGTTGGAATCGCTCAAGTTGTTGTTAGAAGTTAAAATGGAAATGGAATCTACTGGGAAGCAATTAATTTAGTTTTCAAAAAATGGTAATTTTTGGGCATGTTAGGCATTTCAAGTGGAGATACCAAACTCCGAAAACATAATTTAAATTAACATACACATAAGTAGGCGATGTACTACTTACATTTGAAAATGAAAGGCAATTTATAATAACCATTTTGCAAGTTTAAATATGTGCTCTTTATTCTGGGACCGTAAACTTTTGATAAGATATATTTGCATTTGATAAGAAAGCGAAGCGAATTGAAAAGAATATAAGAAGGTGTATGCATGTATGATTGCCTGTTAAATAACACGTAGCAATCCGAATTGTTTCGTATATTTATTTGTGTGTTTGTTATCATATTTGTTGTTTGTTTTTGCCTTTTCAGACTCCACCGGGCACTATAACTACTAGCGCCGGAAATCCCATTGGAATTAAAGATGCTATACAAACAGTGGGCCCCAAGGGCCCAGCATTGTTGCAGGATGTTAATTTCCTTGATGAGATGGCCAACTTTGATCGGGAACGCATCCCAGAACGCGTTGTTCATGCCAAAGGTGCCGGAGCTTTTGGCTACCTCGAAATAACTCACGACATTACCAAGTACTGTGCTGCCAAAATATTCGAGAAAGTCAAGAAGCGTACTCCATTGGCTATACGTTTCTCGACTGTGGGCGGCGAAAGTGGTTCTGCCGATACCGCTCGCGATCCACGCGGTTTCGCTATTAAGTTTTACACGGACGATGGCATTTGGGATTTAGTTGGAAATAATACGCCAATTTTCTTCATTCGCGATCCATTGTTATTCCCAAGCTTCATTCATACACAAAAACGTAATCCCCAAACCCATTTAAAGGATCCTGATATGTTTTGGGATTTCATCACATTACGGCCAGAAACCACCCATCAAGTGAGTAGAAAGATGGGCGTGCATACAGAAAGTAAATATTAATTTTTTCCCATTCCTAGGTGACTTTCTTATTTAGTGATCGTGGCACTCCCGACGGCCATCGCCACATGAACGGCTATGGATCGCACACTTTCAAACTTGTCAATTGCAAGGGTGAACCAATCTATGCCAAATTCCACTTTAAAACCGACCAGGGCATCAAGAATCTGGATGCAAAACTGGCCGCGGAGTTAACCGGCACTGACCCTGACTACAGCATTCGCGATCTATACAATTCTATCAAGGATGGCAACTATCCCAGCTGGAGTATGTACATTCAAGTGATGACATTCGAACAGGCCAAGAAGTTCAAGTATAATCCATTCGATGTAACCAAAATCTGGTCACATAAAGATTATCCACTCATTCCTGTGGGAAAAATGGTGTTGGACAGAAATCCAACTAACTATTTTGCCGAAGTTGAGCAAATCGCTTTCAGTCCAGCGCACATGGTGCCTGGCATTGAACCATCTCCCGACAAGATGTTGCAAGGCCGTCTTTTCTCCTACTCAGATACTCATCGTCATCGGTTGGGCCCTAATTATTTGCAAATTCCCGTCAATTGCCCATATCGCGTTTCTGTAAAGAATTATCAACGTGACGGTCAAATGAGAGTGAACGACAATCAGGGTAATGCTCCCAACTATTTCCCGAACTCATTCTCTGGGCCCGAGGAGAGCCCTCGTGCCAAGAGCCTGCAACCTTGCTGCCCTATCAGCGGTGAAGTATACCGCTTTAGCAGCGGATTCACTGAAGATAACTATAGTCAAGTCACTGATTTCTGGGTGTACGTATTGGATGCCGGAGCCAGGCAACGTTTGGTCTCAAACATTGCTGGTAGTTTGAGCGCTGCCAGTCAATTTATTCAAGAGCGTGCAGTAAAGAACTTCACTTTGGTACATGCTGATTTCGGCAGGATGCTCACGGAGCAGTTGAACTTAGCCAAGTCTGCTAAGATTTAAACATTAGTTGCTACTTTAACTTTTGCAAGGATACATTTTTTACACGTTAATTACTGAATTTCTACTTGGTAGCGGGACTAACTCTATACTATTAATGAGATGGCTTGTTTCTGTTTTTTTATTATATACATATTTACGTCATTTCCATATTGAAATAAATATATTCATATATTTTTGATAAAATAATATAAAAATATGTTTGTCATTAACGATTTGAATGGGAAAAGCTCGGCCTATGTCCTCCATGACTGTTAGGTCCTCCATAGCTGTTAGGTCGTCCATTACTGTTGTGCTATTAAAAGAAAGAAAGAAGAATTAAATATTGTATGAAAATTTAGGATTATATTTAAAAATTTTTGACGAATTTTAAATGGTTTTACATAAATCTATTTGTCTTCATATGTCGACGGATTTGTCGCATTTATTTTTGCTTGAAATTTATGTCTTAGCCAAAATGTTAAAGAAAGGGTTTTCAAACAGCAATTTTGGATTTTATCGAAGCCCCGGAAGATGAAATGGCGTTAAGCGGGTAGGGGTGAAAGCAATGTAGAATTTAATAGTGTTTTTTTTTTAAATTGTTTGATGCTGAAAATGGAACGGAGTGGATTCTGAATAATCAAATAAACAAATTGTTGCCAATGAAGCTGTTGAAGAACCGAGTCCAACAGTTCAATTTAATTTGAACGAGGTTTGCAAAAAAAAATAACGGTGGTAAATGCGATCTATTCATTGGTTAAAAGGAAATAAATTCTAAATGGTCCACACCACTGGGCCCAATTATTCGATCAAGATTTGATCGGAGAAATTGTTTTTGAACAAACCGCTATGCGTTGCAAAATGGATTCAAGCTGAAAATGGCTGGAGCTACAAATTTTCTTCGGAATAACCATAATTATACCACTTGCAATAAATTTTCCACATATGAGGACATGTTTTTTCCACCAGGTGAAAATTCCAAAATTACTTTTTCCTTCCTATTTTAATGCAACAGAGCCATTACATTTTTTTTGGCCATCAGATCAGGTGGTGTGCCTGAGAGGGGGCTAAGATTGCACAAACAATTCTATAAGTGCCTTGTCACGGTCACATCATAGGCCACGGTCACGAAATGGTTTGGCTTTCGATATAAAATCACGCGATAAAAACCGGGTCACGTTGTGAAATTATTTGTAATAATTCACTTTTAGGAGCAAAATAGTGCACGTTTGGTAAAACTGTATGCAAAAAACAAATAAAACTGCTGAAAATAACATCACTTGGTTTTTCGCGAAATAAAAAAAAAATATAGTATAGTTAAGATTTGGAGAATAATGCAATGGAATGTTAGCATATTTATGTTTTTGTTTAATAAACAACCTACCCTTTAGCCCTTTTTTAGTTCCAAACATAAACTTCGCGTCGTCTGTGCATATTGAATTTAATTTGTTTATATCAATATGGCCAAATACGTTCGATTCTAATGCCGCCAATATTTTTTTAAAAATACTTTCATCAAAAGGCCAAGATAACGCAAGCGAAACAAAAAAAGAAGCCTTTTCTGCAGACAATATTACTATTTTCTTCATTATTATTATTTATATTTAAATCAGTATTTAAAATATTTTTTTCGGGTCTTTCAATAATTTTGTTTTTCAAATTAGCGATTAAAAATGCTCCTTAGTCATAATATTCTGCATAACGACTGATCAACAGTCGCAAAATAAAACCTATTGCAAGCATTGCACAATTGCTTTCTAGCATGACACGATCTGTCGTGCATGTGTAAAAGCACATAAGCTACATATGTGTACATGTGGAAGCTAAAAGGCGAGCTCAAGGGCTGGGTAAAGATGCTTTAAAGCCAATGAGGCTTCAACCGTTGCAAGCGTCTCTGCAAATTCAATATATTTGCAATTCAAAATTAATGCTTTCTCTGATGCACTTTTATCTCGTTGCCATTGGGAACGGTTGCAAATTCAGTCGAGATCATTTGTCACAAATGTGCAATTTGGGCTCAATGGGAAATTGGAATTAGAAAGCGGGCTTGATTACTTACTTCTCACAAGAAGGTGTAAACCAAAAAATTTTTAAAATGGACCTAAAAAATTAATTGGCTTGGGGGAATCCCCGCAACAAAAGTTCTTCTCGGTAAATATTGATGCTTGTTTATTGGTTCAACCTTCAATTCGATCTGGACAATAAAATAGGTGTGTTTTGGTAAAAATTAAAAGTGAATAAATTTAAAGCGTTATCTAGTTCCAGAAGGTAAGATTTCGATGAAAGTGAACTAAATAAAGGTTTGATTATAATTTTTAATAATATTAGATGGGGCGTGGAGTTTATTGCAGTAAAGAGGAGAGAAGACTTGTTCGTCAGCTCCGAGACAAAGGAAAAACCTACAAATTCATTGCCAGATCTCAGAATTTCTTTACAAATACTCTCAAGCCGGAAAATGCTATTAAAACGCGTGGAGTATTATACCTAAAAAAAAACTTCATTAGTGACCGACAATTGTATCGTCACATTAGCTAAACGCGATCCGTTCAAGTTGCCCAGAACAATTGCAAGCGAAATTGGGAATGTTGTATCATGACGAACCGTTCCAAGACGATAAGGACAGTAAGCGCAAATCTCCCGGTAGTATTGCTCGCAAAGTTCTTCTGCTTAGAACTGCAAATTTGAAGAAGAGGAACAATTTTGCATTAGTTCATAAAAAGTGGTACGGTTTACAGGGAGAAAAAAAATGGCGCAATATTCTCTGGAGCGATGAAACAAAAATAAATTTGTTTGGTAACGATGCGGAAAGAAACGTTCGTCGCCCGAAAGGCAAAGAATTCGACGTTCGGTTCACAAAAAAAAAAAGTGAAGCACGGAGGTGGCAGGTTAATGGTATGGGGCTGTTTTTCTTGGCAAGGTATTGGTCCGATACATCAAAGTAATGGCGTTATGGATAGATTCGTGTATAGGGATTTGTTGGAAACGGTAATGTAACCATATGCCGAGAATAATATGCCGGTTTTGTTTAAATTTCAGCAGGAAAATGATCCTAAACATTCATCGCGAGTTGTCAAAGCATGGTTCCAGAGCATAATCCTGAGTCCTTGAGTGGCCAAGTCAATCCCCAGATCTAAATCCTATTGAAAACCTCTGGGAAGTTGATATCGTCAATGCCCAGAAGAATCGAAAATGTCATCAAGAATAATGGTGGATATTCTGCGTATTAAATGCGTTCTTACTTACTTTACTTTACTTTTAATGGCACAACAGCCCACGGAAGGCCTAGGCGAGCTTTTTTTCATTCACTCATGTTGTGCGTGTTATATTTGTACATGAATGGAAGGGACCTACAGTTTAGTGCCGAATCTGAACGGCGAAGAGAAAAGCTTTTCATAGCAATTTTTACTCTTGTAGGTTTGCCATTGCCTGCCAAAAGGTGGTGCCGTGTAGAAAAATTATTTTTTTTCTACTTTTTTTTTAATTCTTTTATTTTGCCTGTGCCGAGATTCGAAACCCGGACATTCTGCGTAGCAGTCCAACGCATTACCACTACGCCACCTTTTATATCTTGTTATGACGCTGAAGTATGTTTATGTTGAAAACTAATTTATTTTTTGAAAGATAATAAAATATATATGAAAGCCAAGCTTTTTTGAAGAAATATATGTTCACATCTATTAATTTGTCCAAGTGTGTATATACATATGAATCCCTTAATAAATATTTTAATACAGCTGTTATACAGGTGTATAGTATACACGAAACTATAGAGATATATGTAGATAAGGCAATTTCTTCGATTCTAGTCTTCTGAACTTCTGGCGCTTAATATGCCTATTATCAATGTGATAGCCGAGGAATCCAAAGGTAGCGAGTTCGAATCCAGAGTGATTAAAATTAAACAAATTTGAAAAATAATATTGCATTAAGTGAAAATATTTGAATATTCTTTTAATGGTAATTCTCGGTTACAATTTCAAATATGAGTAACTTTATATGAATTATTGAAACACAAAGAACTACCATCAAGATCACTGATGAAGGAACCGTGGCTGGTTCTGAAATCGTCTGATATGATCTGCCTGCTCTATATACATACATACATAGATATGTACATACATACATGCATTGTTAATATTCTCTCTAAGGCAAACCTATCGTTAATTGGAGCCTGTTTAAATCCATATGTACATACTCTCCAGGTACTCTAACAAGACGAATTTACCAAAAATTCGAAAAATAATTTCCCAAGTTAAAAACATAAAAAAACGTATTTAAAATAAAAATAGTAATATTGTGGAAAAAAATTCTCGTACATACAATAAAGAAAATAATGAAAAAACCAAAAGAAAAAGAATTTTTTTTTTGTGCTGTATGAGATTGAAGTATAGTTAGAAAAAACGTAAACATCTTTTACACGTACTTCCTGTTGTAAAAGCAGCCACGTGTGATACCAAAAACGTGCACTTTATAAATACTTATACCATAGAACACATTTAATTTTATAAAGGCATATTTGACTTTATTATTTTGCAGTGTAAGTGCTTTTGCAGTTAAATTGTGCTGGCTGGATCTACATCGTTACAATAAGGCTCTAGAGTCTATGAGAAATACAGCAGCCTCCAATACTGTTTCCAATATAAAAATACCCTGACTGATACAAAATGATAATAGTTAAGATAATAACTCCTTCACTAGTCCTTGCTTGTTTTTGGAGAGTGACAAATAATATGTCCCAAACGCTATTTCTTATCATAGACATATGTAGCAATGGTTGTTATCTACCTGATCAAGGTAGCCGTGATGTCCTGTAACACTAAACCGATTTATTTGTGAAATAGTGATATCAAAGGATATGTTTAAAGATTTGGCCAATTTCGACACTGTAAAAATTGTTTGTCGAAAGCTGCATAATAGAAAGCGTGACGGTGAATTTTAGAGGGGATCTGCCATAAGAATGTTTAACCAGCAACGCAAACTTGCCAGTAATCATACGTTCTATTATCCAGAATAATAAGAAAGCGCATACATATTAACTATTAAATATTAAGCCCCTTACGTTTATTTGAGATACGCAATAAATAATAATTAATCCATTTAATTTTTAATATTTTTCTGTTTTATTTCAATTTTGTTTGTTGCGTAACAATATTTTTTCTTATTTTCAGTCTTCTTTCAAACAAAAAGAAAAAAGTAAATAACACAATAAAAAATACAAATACGCAAGAATTTATTACAATAGTTCACAAAAAAATGTATCCTTTTACTATAGAATTTTCTAAATGCAGCACTTTAGTAACCTTGAGTTGTTTGAAAAGGTTTCAATATAATAATTAATGCGGAACATTGATTGAAAAGTGTAATTAGAAAATTTTGAAAGTAGGTACTAATATTAAAAATAATTTCAAATATAACCTTTGGTAATGCTGAAACCATTACTATTCGTTGTAGGCACAAATGTTTTGCTTATAAAAGTTATGTTTTCGATTTTGTTGTTTTGTTTGTGATAATAACATATACATACATATTTGTATCAAATGTTTTCTATTTATTTTAAAATTTACACAATTTTCTTCTAATTGCACTATTCAATTGATGAATCGAATGAACCATTTCCAGATTGTATAAACTTTTTATATGTAGTTGGCGTTGTATAATTGTATATAAAAATAGATCAGAAATGCAGAATATTTAAAATCGTAATATAATATATGTACAATAAATTGTTCTTGAATTAACTGAACTGAAATTACAAGCTATGAGGTGGGAAATGGGAGAGACACTTCTTTGCTGCATTCATTTTAAATATTATATAAAATGCCTTTCGTCGCACACCATGAATTCCACATAGACGATATCTTAGACAATTGTTGCATTCGTTGCATTAATTACAGGTCGCGCCCAGTCTGGGAAGGTATTCATTTGTGGATAAACTACCAGACCCCATGTTTGGCAAAAAACGTACAGCACAATTACGGAGATGACGGTTGGTCCAATGCCAGCGATAGCCTATAATATAATTTTAATAATCTTAATAATTTTAATTTGTACAATTCGTGAATCGATAACATACCATATCCTTTGTTCTGATGTTGGCATAGCCAGCAACAAGTGCATTGGGTGGTGTACTAACAGGCAAATGGAATGCCAAACTGCAGGCAAGACCGGCTGGTAAAATTAAGTACAACGGATGAACTTCAATGGCAAGCGCCTGTGGGGGAAAATAATGTATAAATACGACATTTTTAAAAATATTCTGAATTTGTTTACCATTTCTGCTAAAACAGGTACAATAATATTGGCAATCGCTACATTTGAACTGAAAGCAGTCATAAATACAGCGACAATAATAACCACAATCAGGAGCACCGCATGTGGAAGTGTTTTTAAGCCGGAAAGAGAATTGCCAAGCAATGTTGCCATGCCACTTACCTTGCTGCCTTCAGCAAGAGCAAAACCACCACCTAGAATGTAAATTGAAAGTATAAGTACATACTATGTAGGTATGCATGTACTCGTTTAATAAAATGAGTCAGTCTTGTCGCATACCCAACAGAAATACTAAGCCCCATGGCACTTTGGTTTGAATGAATTTCCAGGTAATCAAAGATGGTGTTGTTGTTGTTGGAAGAGGTCCTGTGAATTGAAACACACAAAACGGAATGAGACTTTTCATAATAAATATTAAATGCATTGTGATATACTTTGTCCGGTGCAGTATTTCAGGAAGGCGTAATTTGCAGGTAGAATAAAGCACATAATAACTACGAAAATCGTTGGCATTGAGTTACGAATATCCCTAAATAGACAAAAGTTGTAATAATATATAAATACGAGTATATGTACATTTACAGAGCATATATACTTACTTAGAGTCAAGCAAATCAGCCCAACCTGGGAAAATGCCAGGTTTACGAGTGAAATACATAACAACCATAAAAATGAACAAAATCATTACTTGAATTTCATGCATTGACATTGGTCCCAATTCTTTGTAACGTTGATCGATAATTTTTCTGGCAACATCTGCACCATTTTGTCCTAGTCTTACTTCTTCGGCTTCTTTACTATTGGGACGGAACAGTCCCATAAAATGCCACTGTAGCCAAACAAATGTTAGTCCTGTGTATACTAACATTGAGGGTACTGAATAAAACATAAAGGTGGGAAAATCCATAACTTCCTTTGAATTCGGAAACCGACTGCGAATATACATGTACAATAGGTTACGTTTCGTTAAATAAATATGCATATATGTATGAACATTAGGTGATGATAAACTATTTTACGCACCTCAGCTACCAATTAAATCCTAAAAAAGTTGCTGAGAGAATTTTATGTAGCTTTACATTGAGTTTGCATATGAGTCTCAAATGTTGTTTATGAATCTATGGAGACACCGATTTGCATACGGATTAGCGCAGCCTCAACAATGCACACTGGGGTTTATAGGGTTAAAAAACGCATTTTTTTGCTTTTATAGAGAAATGAACGCTAGAGGGCGTGTTAGAAATTTGGAGTAGAACTCGAACTGAGGTACAGTTTTTTTTATAATGAATGATACCAAAATGCTTGAAGGGGGTAAAATATCGATCCACTCCAATGTACATTCCCTTCAGTATGTACAATTTTACGACTACACAAAACTTTTCCAAATTGAAGGTCGCTCAAAACAAAAAGTTTTATGTAATTCTACATGTATAAATATGTATATATGTAGGCATATATAAATCAATAGATATAGTTTTACCTTTCGTAAATACCCTTGAATGTCAAATTTGTAGCTGTACCAATAATTGTACCACATCCACCCATTGAGGAGGCATAAGCAATTCCTAAAAAGTAACAAAGTGTCACTTTTGTTGGATATGGTGGCCTAAAAACGAAGAACCATTGATTAATTTCCGAACTGTGCAATTGCATTATTTATTTACTTACTCGTCCTCGTTGTCTTTTTTATTACCACCTACAATTTGATATTTTGGTTCCTCGGTCATCTTGCATAGCCCTTGCTGAAATATTTATTTAATTTTTTAACTATTTATTTCTAATCTTCTTTTATTATTACTCACCGCTTGAAGTTCTTCTAACACAGCTTGAATAATTGGGCACATCATAGCGGTACATGCAGCATTAGAAATCCACATGGACACGAACATGGTTACAGTAATTACACCGAAATGTAGCCTAGAAAAAGATTCAAGTTATAATAATTAGTTAACCATGTGGTATCACCCTGGCCTAAGTGTGTGTCTGGAAAACATAAGGAAAATGTGTTTTTAAACGGTGATGCAAACCGATTTTGAACCAAACCATTTTTGAACCTAACCATCCCAGTTTGAGTTACTTGAACCGAACCATGAACCAAACCGTTTTTATTTTTTACACTAATTTTTCTGTTTTGCCTATATTATTTTTATGTGCCCGAAGTGAATCTTTAAACTCCAAAAGTAGTAGTGAGAATCAGAATGATATGAACCACGTATAAAAATAATTAACACGAATCCTCAGTTCGAAAAAAAATTATATCTGACGATATTGATGTAGTCGATGGAGCAAAGCAATTGTCATTTAATCATGACATATTGTATTTAAATACTGGCAAATCTATCACGTAAACGAACCTAAAGATTTAGAACACATAATTTTTGTTGTTCCTAGGACGCAAGTTCCCGCAAAATGAGCACTTAAATTTGTATTATATGAATTGCATGCAAATAAAAAAAAAATTTATTTGAAAATAAATTCTTTAATTATCTTTTGAAAACTGTGTGGACATTACAGCATGTTTAAAATTACAAAGTGCAAAAGAAGTAAATAGAGCAATGCGGTACATTTGTTTTTAATGAAAAAACTATAAGAAACAAATTTTTTCAATTACAAAAACAAAACATATTCTACTTCACAGTAAACACTAGTAAAGAAACTGGATTTGATGTTTGCTGATGATAAATGGTTACCCCACCTTGAAGTATCCCACATTGCACCAATAGAAGCAAACAAATGGTGTCACGTGAGAAAACAAATGTGAAGCACCAACATTTTTTCACATACGGAAAGAACTCGTGATCTTGCGATAAGAAACAATAAAAATATGTAGGTACTTTTTCTTAAATCAAAAAAATATATTTTCTGACACCACTCACAAGAACTCCCGATAACTTGAATTTATCTTCAAATCTGAATGGCAACGAAAGAAACCTAAGACACTACCCCGATCAATTTGATACATATTTTACATACGTTGTTGTAAATTCTAGCCCCACTCACGTAGTGTGTATGTACATATACATACATATGCATATATTGCTCATTAGTTTTCATATGTAAAGGGTGATTTTTTTAGAAGTGTGTTTTTCAAGCTGGATTTAGTCTTTTCGGATTTAGTCTTTTTGACAGCTGTCACTTGATTTATGATCAGTTTGGTTTGTCATTTCAAGAATTGAAGCCGAACGACAATCAAGCGCGTCGCATGTTCGGTGAATGGGCCCAAAACGAGAAAATGTTGTTCAGTGATGAAGCTCACTTTTGGTTGAATGGGTACGTTTATAAGCAAAATTGTCGCATTTGGAGTGATCATAATCCACAAGCCCTTGTTGAGAAAAAGTCACTGTTTGGTGTGCTCTATGGGCAGAGGGAATCATTGAGGATGTTGATGTGGACGACCTTTGATCCAACAAGACGGCGCTTCATGCCATACAGCCAACGAAAAAATCAATTCATTGAAGGAAACTTTTGGTGAGCGCATTATCTCGCGTCGTGGGCCTGTGGCGTGGCCACTTAGATCGTGCGAATTAATACCGCTGGACTATTTTTTGTGGGGTTATGTGAAGTCGCTTGTCTACGCAGATAAGCCCGTGACGCCTTGGAAGAGAATATTCGGCGCGTTATTACTGACAGACGGCCCCAATTGCTGCAGAAAGTAGTCGAAAATTGGGCCTCTCGGCTGGAATTTATTCGAACCAGCCGCGGCGGCCACTTGCCCGAAAACGTTTTTGAAACATAATGGCAAATCCTTATCTTTATAATAAAACGAAATTCTACACTTCTAAAAAAACACCCTATATAAAGTACAGGTCTGAGTATAAATCCTCGGTTATAGAGTCACTTACTGTATAAATGTGTCTTAAGTACAGACACTAAAATGCTGAAATGCAATGTGATTTAATTGATAATACTGCTCAAAAAAAAAAAAAACCAAAAGTTTCCATTATGTCAGATTTTTAAGAAAATTGTATTCAAAACGAAAAAAGTTCCCATTTTTGGGCACTTTTAATTAAATAAATAATCACAAATTATTGTATATTTTGTGTGTTATAATTACTTTTAGTCGTTTTTTAAACCTGAGCAGAACAGGTCAGTTACTTTGGAAACTCATTGGATTTTGCTGTAATGGATAAAATTACTGAAATAAGCAAAGTGTTCTACACCCAAAATATTTTTCTCTTATTACTCTCTTATTACAAGATATTACAGATCGATAGATCTCTTTTATTTTATTACCTTTTTTGATTTATAATCACATCGATTTTTATTTTACAAGTGTAACTACAAATTGAGGAAATAGAAGTTTTCGAGACTTGAAATAATATATTTTGACTAAACTAAAATAATAATATTAATATTGTTGATGCCATGAAAAACAACAATGTCTATTTTTACCTCTCTTGAATTAATTAAACTTACTTCGCTGTCAAAAAATATTCATCAAATTTTCTTTTCAAGAAATGCGATTTTAAAAAAGGGAGTTTTCTCAAAACAATCAATTTGTACGTACAATTCGTGGTTTTGACATGATACCGACGATATTATTATTTATACATACATATAACGTATTACCTTCTAATCACGGTTCCTATTCGTGTAATAATAAGTTATATTATTATATAATTATAATTATAATTATAATTAATTAATTATTATTATAATTAACTTCTTAATAAGTAGTATGTATGTAGTATGTAATTTAATTTTTTAAATAAACAACAAGTGTAAGAACCTGCGGATGAAGTGAATGTGATTGTTGTTATTTAGTCACCTCAAATTGTTTCCAATCATTGTGAACAGCAAAGCTAACTTGCCTCAAAAAGTGGTGCGGACCAAAATAAAAGAAATTTCATCAGCTGACTATTATTTTTGCAAAACCAAACTGTTGCAATAATAATAATTGTAATGCTTGAATGATATCAAGGAAAACGATTAGTTTCGACATAAAAATTCAAATCTAGATAGCCTTGGTTCAATCGAACGATTTACTACTGTGGGCAAAAAGTAGTAAGACTTTTTTATATTAAATTTCGCGCGGAAACCCATTCATCAAAAGATTATTTTTTTAAGGTTGGTATAACTGTCGGTGACATCTGTGCCAAATGTCACATCAAAATAATCATTAGTGTTTAGTATACGCTTGTCTTTCTGAAGTACAAAAAGTGCATTCGGCGATTTTCACAATGAGTGAAATTATTCAACAAAGAAGTTCCATTAAATTTTGTGTGCGGAATCAAATTTCTGGTGCCGAAACGTTCAGAATGTTGCAAAAGGCCTAAGGCCTTCGGTGATAATTGTATGTCGCGAGCAAGTGTTTTTGATTGGTACAAATTGTTCAAAGATGGTCGAGAACGCGTTGACGACGAACCACGTCCAGGACGGCCATCAACATCAACTGATGATCAACACGTCAATAAAATCAAAGAATTGGTGCTCGAGAATCGATAATCGACGATTAACAGTCAGAGACCTTACTGGCATCGTTGGAATATCGGAAGGATCAGTGAAAACCATTTTAAAACATCATTTGGGCCTAAGAAGAGTGAATGCACGATTGGTTCCAAAATCACTGCATTGGTTTTACGAGACTATTTTGCCAAAAATTCGACTGATATCGTTCCGCAACCACCCTATTCGCCTGACTTAGCACCGTGTGACTTTTGGCTATTTTCTAAACTCAAAAAACCGCTTCGTGGACACCGTTTTGAGTCAATTGAAGACATTAAACAAGAATCGCTAAGCGCATTGAAGGCTATTCCGGAAATTGACTTTAACAACTGTTTCGGGAATTGGAAAAAACGTTGGCACCAGTGTATTGGGGCCGGGGGGGATTACTTTGAAGGGGACGAAATAGATTTGGAAGAATGAATAAAAAAATTTGAAATTATGAACAAAGTCTTACTACTTTTTGCCCACAGTAGTATATCTGCCCAAAAGGACTTAACGAAGCTTTGTGAGATTTAGTATTCTTATTGTATGTATACTATGTTATGTTTAATTGCGTTTAATTTAGTTTTTACATATTCATATTCATATTTCATATCAATGTTCCATATTCTTGAAATAAAATTTAAAAAAAAAAAAGTAAAAAAGTATAGTTTTTCTTTACGTGGAACACATCACAGGTTTTTATAGAAACTCCACGTCTTTTTTATACGGTTTCTATTTGCACAGTGTTTTCAGAATCGGATAAAAGCAGGGTCAAATGTATTCTTAAAAAAATAAATAAATTACTGTTTTCTTGGTAAAATTTCTGTACGTTTGAGAAATTAAACAAAACATTACTTTAAGCGAAAAACAAACTTATAGTAAACACAAAAAAAAAAAACAAAAAGTAATAACAAAAACTCAATAAAGTAATTAACATAAGAAGAAGCCCCTGTTTCAGATTCTGTCGTAGCAGTTACGAATTCATCTCTATTACTCTATTTATGAATCACAAAAAAAGGCCTCAAATTGAAAGAACGATCCGTTTTTAATAAGGTAATATTTAAAATAATTCCGATTGATTTCCAGAATACAAATAATGTGAATTTGTAAATGGAGCTACGGATTCGTAATTCTGGTGCAAGGGGTCATATAGTTGGTTGTAGACACCTCGTACTTTTTCAACCAATTTTGGAAGAGACAATCAAAACAAGCTAAATGTAAATATAAAAGATTTATAAAAATTAGTTTCAAAATAAAAGATATACATAAATGCATTTTGTTGATACAAATTTATTAAGTTTTGGTCGTCTATTCCAAAATTGTTGAAAAAGTACTTACGACTGATTACCATCGGTTTTAACACATGACATATAGTTGCAAAAATAAGTATTGCTCTTTAAAGCAACCCTGCAAACGTTTTAATTCAATAATGGATTGTTTTACATGACGAGATATTCTTTGAACTGCTTTCAGAATTTAAAATAGTTATATCCGAAAAAGTTCTGAGTATAGTAGAAATTAATATTTCCAAATTAATCGGACTGTATATTTTCACGACTTACTGTCGTACTGGAAAGGGGTAAAAATTGCTGTACTGTGTAGCATCACTGAGATTTATTTTTTTGAAATTTACACATAACACATTAAATATATTTGTTTTTATAATATTTTCTTTTTATAATTTTCTGATAGAGAAGAGATATGCATACTTTTACGATGCTATGGGAAAAAATTACTATGGAAAAACCATAGCGCGAAGCAAATGCATTAAATTACTAGGAAATATTAGTGCATATAGAAGTTTCACATCAATTAATCAAACTAGGTATGTGTTTGCATGTTAGTTCTGCGGTACCTAATAAAATGTTTTATAACCTTCCAAGGCAAAAAAAAAAAAAATTAACACATCGTTATCTTAATGTAGAAAAGACGTAACTAGCTTTTTTTTTACCAAAATCATATTTTTTGCAATTCCGAATGTCACGTACTATATCGTATCAGAATCTACAAAACAAAAACTCAATATTAAAAAAAAAAAGTTAGTTACGTCGTTTCTACTTACATTAAGACAAAGATATGTGTAAATATATTTCTGCTAGAGTACTATGCAATAATCAATTACCTTCTAGGACTGCAGCCTACTATTTGAATAACGCGCAATGCCACACGTTTGTCCAATTTGCTATACTCGATTGCAAGTGCAACCATTATTCCGCCCATGAACATAACCAATGTGTCTTTGAAATATAATCTACATGTTTGATCAGAACTCTATAAAAAATAAAAGGAGGAAAATCAACAATTAATTGTTTATTGAAATTCTTAATTGAGTTTAATTTATTGTAATTCATAAATATGTAACACATACCATTATTCCCATAACTGGAAACGCTACGATGGGTATCATTGAGGTGACATAAAGTGGCAAAGCTTCGGTCACCCAAAATATTGCCATCACGAGCAGCAAGTACATACAGCGATATTCCTGTATTTAAAATGTAATTTTTATATTGTATTGTATTAAAATGAATTTTGATTTTTCTTATGTCATATACATACATATGGTACAATAATAAATAGTTAAACTTTATCTTAATTACCGTAGGTATTTACTATAAAAGGTGGACAATCTCATGGAAAAATTACGTTCGAAATTCTTTAGAAGAGAAGCGCCTTCCGCGCAATTATGAAACGTGTGCGTTAAACTGGATCTTTATTGGACTCCTACAGGGCGCTCAACCAAAAAAAATTACTCCTATTGCTCAGAATGTACGATTTGACTCCGTTGGAATATTATTTGTGTGGAGCAGTCAAAGATAAGTGTTTCGCTGACCATCCAACAACGATTGAGGCTCTTAAGGACGAAATTGTTACAGTACAGGGCCATACAGTCGAAAATGTACAAATATTGAGTTGATTGCATGGGCTACTTACTGCAAGGCCAGCCGAGGAAGTCATTTGAATGCAATAATGTTCCACAATTAATCGGATGGATTGTTCTTTCGAAAAATAAAAACCGCATTGTTCCTTATTTACACCAAAATCAAACTTCAAATTATAAATGGACCACCCTGTTTATCCGTCTAACATCATTATTACTTAAGTATGTATATTTATGACAACTATTACACTTACAGGTGTATTGTTGAGCAGCATCACGGGTAAGGACAACAGTGGCACAAAAAATACAACGATTCCCTTCCAGTGGTTGGCAATAAAAGTTTTGGTGCGTTCGCCACATGATGATGGAGGGGAATTTCCTTCTATTGCACTGCAAAATAAATACAAATTAAGTACACAATGGAAGTATGTATGTAATATTAACAAATAAATAACCACATTTTAATTAAGTACCTAAGAAAAAACATTATTAATATTTTTTCAATACATATTGTCGTTAATTTAAACACACTTCGATAGCTTATCTTAAATCGACTATACGAATTAATATTAATTTTTATTTGGCTCAGTGTCGATATAAAAAAAAAAACAGAGAAAAAAAACTAGAGACATGGGTGGGTGCATACGAGTATGTACTGTTTGTAGTGGTGAGGACTGATAGTAGTTTCATATCAGAGGGCGGATCCTATTTTTTGGTGGTAACAGTTCATGTCGGATAACTGGTAGAACTGACCAAGATAGTGCTAATTCAAGGTGTCATGCGACCCGTGCCTGCTGTTAGTCCTACAGTTTACGAAACATTAAAAACACAAAATAAAAAGGCTTTAGTCGCATTTCGCAGACACGATTTGATTCTCTAAAGCTACAATTCTGCTACATTTATGCTCTTGCTACATTTGAGCTGCAACATTTTCAAAGCTGTGATTGTGAAAGTTAAATTCATTAAAAAAAACATGCTGAGTTTAAGTAGTAGTTAGTAGTAGTAGTCAAAAACATGCTGAGTTAAAGTAGTAGTTAAAGTAGAAAAATAATGCGCTCGGAAAAATGGCGATCGCTCAAGCAAATTTTTGGTGAGCACAAACTGAGCAAGTTGCGATTCTGTGTCACTCATAGAGCAGTGGTGTAGCATAACTTTAGCTTTTGCGTCTGCGAAATGCGATCAATATAGCTTATAATGCTTTAAATTACCATATATGGTATAATAAAGTTAGTTTTAGAACGGTTCTAACTTTAAAATGTTATATACATAGTTATAAAAATTTAAAAAAAAAACTATTGTAAGGCTTTATAAAGCTAAAAATTTTAATGCTTGTAACTTTGTAATCGAAACTTCATAAGCCCTTACAATAAATAATTCAATTACTACATTTTTAACTATACAAAATTCAAACTGTATACGAAACTTAAAATGTCCTAACAATGTTATTTATTTTTATTACAATGTTGTGAAGTTCTTTTAATACCATAAAATCGCAAAACACACTTGAGGTGAATTGACAAAATCGAGCACTGTGAGCAAACTAAATGAGAGATCGAGCTCAAACTTCACTTCAGGATAGAGGACAGTGATGCCAACTTAGCCCTTTAAGCGGGCTTTTTAAATGATAAAATCGGTACTTTTTTGACTGAATGTATACAGAAGTTCGAATTTAATAATGCTTCTATTAGAGTTTTTACAAAGTTGCCACACTAAAACTGTTTAGAAGCATTGTAAGTGATCCTATTATAACTTTCTCTATGAACAACATTTTTTGCACTCTATATAAGGAGTTCTAGTCAGTACAGTCGGTAAAGCTGCGGATATTTATATGAGGCAGCTCACATTAGTGCAAGCATGAAAAACTGTCGGAAAGAAAGATATGGAAAGGATACGCCGAAATCTCAAAAATTTAATTTGACAGTTTTTCAAATAAATTACTAGAAGGTGAAGCGACAACATCAATGTTAAATGTTAAATTGTTCAAACAACCAAAAACGAACAAAACACCGATCTCGGGATTAGATCGGTTCTGCTTGTCAATTGTCTTTGAGTTCGTTGTAACATTTATTGGTAAGTTACTCCTCGTTTAATGGCGAGGCCCACATTGCTTTTGGTTTTAATGCTGGACCCTAGATATCCGAAATTCGTGATGTCTTCGAGGGTATAATTGCCTAAAGTAACATTTAGCCCAACATGTGGTAACTCTTTGTTTGTTGGAACAACGTATTCGCATTTCTCCCCGCTCCCCAGTAGAACCACTCGACTTAGCTTATCGATATATTAGTTCTTAATATAGGTTTGAAGATTTTTAACGCTATTTATTTTATATATCAATTGGTTTGTATATAATTTTTCTTAATACATAATTCAGCATACATAGTATTATATTATTCTTGGAGTCTCACAATAAAAGCAAAGGTATGGGGTAACAAAATATAAGTAGTTACAACAACAAATGCGAAAAACAAATAGCGACTCGATGAACGACCGTGGCAATGAGATTTTCATTACCATATTTCTTGCCCTTTCATATGGATGGTCTTTATTAATTTATCGATCGATTTTCTGTTGTTTTTACACAGAAACTTTGAATTCCAAGTTTGAAATACAGATTGTGAATGCTTGAACTATGTTTTTTAATCGGAACATAAAGTTTTGCACTGTGCACCGCGGATTTGCAAATTTAAGATCATGTGGCATATTCGATTCAAAAGTGCAATAATTCAAATACCTGCTCATAGTTATACTTACATTTCCATGATGGTTTTAAAACGATTTCTGAAAGAAATACAAATAAAATTTGTTATTATTTTTAATGTGTACGAGTATGTGCATAAAGAAAAATAAATGAATCGTCAACCGAAAATCTTTTTTCTGCAACAGTAATTATGTAAAAAACTATACCGTACAATATTTCTAAACAATTACCACTTTAAGCTCAATCAACGAATCAATTTGTTGCAGTCGCAGTCTCGTATTTGCAAATAAAGAAATAGAAAGAGCAAACACACAGTGTCGAGAGAAACTGGAGTCACATGTGCGAATGTGAAAATGCCGCATCACCTTTAGGCATGTGTGCGTAGTACGAAATGGCCGCGTGATGATTCTAACTACGCAGTTCAAATTCTTATTCTCATTGATAGATATATATGTATACATAACTACACAAAAACATAAATAATTCGTATTATATAAAACCACTGAAATATTGCCAAGAATGCGAGCGAGCACATTTGTATGATACTAAGGCAAATGTCTTAAAATATTCGTTGTTTTGAATGGAAAAGACAAAAAGAAAGAGAGAGCGATTGTTTTCTGTGAGTCACACGTCACCTAATCTTTATGAATTAGATAATAAATTGGTTAAGAAAGTTCATCATACATATTTCAGTTATGCATTAAAGTTGTAGAAAATATTAATTTATGTACATTACTTAACAACCCAGCGGGAAAGTACATATGCAAGTACATAATGCATTACGATAGTAAAAAAGAAAGAGGGAAAGGAGAGATTTTAAAAGATATTACAAAATAAGCGAGATATTACAAAATATTTATGTATTTTGATGAATAATCTTAATTCGTTGAGAAACAAATTCTAGCATACACGAGAATGTTTCTGAGGAAAATTATTGAAGCCACCAGGTCTGTTACTGCTATAAATACATATAAACATAATGCAAAAGAAAATCAAATGATGTCTATTGAATCCGTAAGTGGTTCTAAGGCATAGAGGTTTTTAAAATTTCTTCAAAAATGTTATGAAAAGTATAAATTTTGGTAAAAGCTTCTATGCCTTCTACCACTTGCGGATTCAATAAACATTATTCACAATTTATTTCGCGTTATGTTTGTATTTATACAAGGCAGTAACAGAGCTTGTCGCTTTGAAATAATTTGACTCAGAAAAATTCTAGTAAATCAAATTAACCTTCCGGTTAATTTTGGAATACTATTTCATTCAGATGACTTCTTCGATCAACCCAGCTTTTCAGTAGATGGAGCTGTACTGCACCAATTTTGCCCTTAAGAACCTCAATCGTTCCTGGATGGTTAGCGTAACACTTATCTTAAACACTTTAACAGTCTAACGGAGTCAAATCGCACCTTTTTGCAAGTAAATTTTTAGTAATCCCCAACGTTATTCAAACGTATATCGACCCATTTCGTTAACCGCAAATATATTGCAAAACAAGTTTATAACTACATATTATATAATATATTACAGCCTATTCCGTTTAATAAATCAAATATGTTTTAAATTATGTTTTTAGCACGAGCGCAACAATTCCATCATCATTTTAATTTTACTTTGTATACTTATTTTTAGTTTTTCATTTTGTAGAATTAATGTTATTGAAGTTATGTGAATAGATACAGATAATATTGTCATCATCATTTAGAAATGCCCTAAGTGACATTTTTGTTTTTTTTTTTTTTTTGACCTGAGAAGAAAATATTATGTTGTTTTAAATAATTTTTAGATGCAGTTTAGTAAGAAAGCACTTACAAATTCACTTCTGAATATTAAAATGATATTTATTTTTAACAAAATTATGATACTTTTTTGTTTCGCTGTATAAAAAGAAACCAAAAATGTCATTTAGGGCATTTCTAAGTTATGATCGATATGCAAATTTAAGTATATAGATATTAAGGTGGAAAAAACTTTAACCCTCTTAGTTTATAGGCATGCCTTGTACGTTGAATGCATGATTAACTTTATAAAAAAAAAAAAGTCACTGTATTCAAAGTTTAAAGTGTCATACACTAATTTATTCAAAATCTGAATAGATTTGGTTAATATTTTTTTTTCTACAATCTCTGTTTTAAGTAGTTTCATGGGTTTATTTAAGTGCGTTCTACGGTAACTAATATGGCAGTTTTCTTCATTTTCTGGTGGTTTTTCAATTTGATACAATTTGTACGGATATTTCAAAAGCGGTTTGATGACGTATCGCATAATATTTTAATGACCAAACTTGCTAGAATGGGCTTCAGTTACCAATTTTTGCTGATCAACTGAACAGCAATGCAATTTATTTATTTCTCCATGTTCGTTATCGGAATAAATTAATGAGAGTATAAATTCAGCATTAAGGAAGATATAAAAGTAGTTGAACTAACTATTATTTGTAACTTCGGTGGTTTTATGGACTCGACTATTTACATACATTTTTTTAAATTTTTTTTTTTATTGGTCCATTCAAAACATCTTATGAATGCAGAGCATTGTGTTGAATGGAAGGAAGAGTGATAGGTGGGAGGAAGATTGAGAGAGGGAATACATCACACAGGACACCGATAAAGACATAGACAGCCATTGTGGCAAGTGTTATGCCTTTACCACAATGAACTTCAGTTTATCAGAGTCAACTATGACCGCATGTATCTCCAAAGGCCAAGCTTTTCGCAACCACTCATGTTGTGCGTGTTATATTTATACATGAATGTAAGGGACCTACAGTTGTATGTCGAATCCGAACGGCAAAGTGAAAAGCTTTTCAAATGGCAATTTTTCTCTTATAGGTTTGCATTTGCCTGCCAAGAGGTGGTGCCGTGTATAAATTTAGATATTGTTGCTTTTTTTTCTATTTTGCCTGTGCCGAGATTCGAACCTCTGACACTCTGCGTAACAGTCCAACGCACTACCGCTACGCTACAGCGACCACCATTTTTTGCGCTATCGCTCAAGTTTATAAATTATTTTTAATATGAAACAATTAACGTGATGTTAGTTTTATTTTACGTGAGCTAGCGAATGAGTACTTAATTATTATATTACATAATATTCAATGTGCATATAGGTGTTAGTGTATAAAATCTTTGAACAGAAATAGTTATTAGTGATATGGAAAAAAGTGACATATCAATACCTAGTTAGCTGATAAGATTACAAAAACTTGTTCTGTATGAAAAATATTTCTGTTTATATGGAATGTGGTGCGACCAAAAGATGCATGTGATGTTGAAAACGTGGTTTGATATTTGTCTATTACTTACTAACATATTTTTGCCATTTATGAAAGTAAATTTTTTTGGTTATTACAAGTGGCCAGTGACATACTCAAACATCAGTAATATGTTACTTTTTTTATATTTTTTATTGGGGGAAAAAAATAAACATATCAGTCGTGATGCTCTGAGACATCTCAAAACTGATTACCAATATATTTTAAATAACCAATGTTGTCTTTTCAGGTTAAAGATTCAGTACAAATATATTCAGTTGGTGAATATAAAATAAATATTTTCGTACATTAGGCCGGTATGAAATTGTATGGGAGGATTTTTTGTATATCGGCTATGAAGTAAAGTCATTATACATGAAATTCTAAGCATTTTTGCTGAAAAATGCCTGACTTTGAGATTGTGGACTTTCGCTTATACATATACGTTAAAGTATTATAAGTGGACAAACTTGCTTTTTAACAACTTCTAATTTAAACATAAACTGTGGAAGTTTTACAATTATATAAGTACTTAATATGAATTAAGACGAGCCACGATGCTTATGTTTGATATGTCGAGATATTAATACTAGTTGTTGTTGTTCATGCCACTACAATCGTTGTCATTATTTGTACTCATTCTGTTCACAATTTGTCATGTCTAGTGCGAGAAAGTGGGCCAACTCTAATGGATGCGTCCAAAGTTGTCTTGGTAAAAAGTTTGTTGGATGTAGTGGGCAACTAAAAAGGTGTGCTACGTCATGCGGGGATTTACCGCAGTTTGGTGACGTTGTTGATAGTGTGATAGACCACTACGCGGAATGCCCGGATTCAAATCTCAGCACAATCAAAAATCAGAAAGTAGGAAATCAATTTTTCTACACGGCACCATTCCAAGAGTAAAAATTGCGAATTCGGCATAAAACTGTAGGTCTTCGATGGGCTGTTGTGCCATTAAAGAAGATATATTAAATAAAATAGTCGTCGAAACGAATATTTTGGAGGAGTAGATACAACTAACCACTGTTGAGTGAGTAAATTTGTTAAATCTATTCCAAATGGCTCAACACTATATATATATATATAAAGTAGATCCACTAAAACGACCTCGATAGTCTAGGGAATAGAACCCTAAACCTTCCCCCGAGAGGAGGTCTCACATAAGCTTCTTATATTTTCTAAATGAAGTAAATGAATGAGAATTATTAGAAAGTTTACAAGTGCACCTCTTGGTAGGCAATGGCAAATTCACCAAGTGATAACAAATCGCCGCCCCGCCGTTAAAAACCGCCGTTCAACTGTAGGTCCAACCAGCGTGGCCCACACTTACCAACTCAACCCTTCTCCTATCCTTATCTGGGCTAACTACAATGGTTCAACGAACTATGCTAATAGCCTTCCTCTCTACATCCAAATCTAATCTAATCACTAGAACATCAAAACATGTTTAAACCGTTTTTGTAATGTAGAAAAATTAGTAACAAACTTTGAAAATCAGTACAAAATTTAGATTTAAAAGAAATGAATATCTTTGGTAAAAATTCGTACATGTACTGATGGAATTAGTACGAATGACAACGCAAGCTGAAAGGCTAAAATTGGAACTTAAAATAACGCTCTTCTCACGGCTTAAAATCAAAGGAATAAATCACTTTTGACACAACGATCACCTCAAAACGAATATTTCAGAACACAGACTACTCAGTGAAAATTCCAGAAATTAGTTTTCTATTTATAATTCAAAATTTTTTAACAAGCCGTCCGTCATCCAATATCGAAAATCTTGTCGCACTTTGTAATGTAACCTGATTCTCATGAAAACATGTTCGTTTGTAGCTTGATATATTACTTATAATTTGAAAACACATTTAACAGATACGAGCCTAAAGTTTATTTTCTATGTGCATATATTATTAAATATATTGTTTCGTACTAAATAAACAGGGAATAGAAAAATATGCACGAAAACATCTGCAATTAACTTTGATTTTCAAATATTTTACATCTTTCCCATTCTATTAAAAAAAATTGCAGTTGTTTTGTGTTTAGATTGACGCGAATTTTACATGACACGTGTGAACGTGAAATAAGTTCCACATGAGCATGTGAGAGCGTAATATAGTTTCCTTAATACCCACGTGAACATGCGTGAGCGTGATATTGGGTGTACTTACTTACTTAACTGACACTACAACCGATGATCGGTCTTGGCCGCTCTGTAAAGTTTCGCCAGTTGCCTCTGCTATGCACGCGCTGGCGCCATGTGGTATGGCCAAGTGCAGTCAGGTCGCTCTGTACCTGGTCTATCTAACGGAGATTAGGACGTCTTCTTCTTACTGTTCCTCCACCGCAGCTCGAATAAAACATCATTCTAGACGGAGCGCTTTCTTCCACTCGCTCAGCATGACCCAGCCAGCGAAGCAGCTGGATTTTTATACGCTTGACTATGTCAGTGTCGGCGTGCAGCTCATACAGCTCATCGTTCCGTTTTATTCAATACACCTCGTCAACGCATATTGGACCATAAATCTTACGGAGTATCTTCCTCTCGAACGCTCCTAACAGCCTCTTATTATTGGTGGTCAATGTCAACATTTCGGCAGGACGGGAAGGAAAGGGACTTACTTATAAAGCCTTATTTTCGTCGGTCGAGAGAGGGCTCTGCTTCTCAATTGCCTACTGAGCCCATAGTTACACCTGCTGGCAAGAGTTAATCTTCGCCTGATCTCAAGGCTGGCATTATTGTTGGTATTAATGCTGGATCCTAGATAAACAAAATCCTTGACGACTTGAACAGTATAATTGTCAACATTAACATTTTGTCCAAGACGCCGTGACTCTTTGTTTGTTGACACAAGGTATTTCGTTTTGTCCTCGTTCACCACTAGACCCACTCGTCGAGACTCCGTTTCCAAATTGGAGAAAACTGCACTGACTGCTCCAGCGTTGTTGCCAATGATGTCAATATCATCAGCGTATGCTAGCAGCGGGACACTCATGTAGAAGATAGTGCCAGAGATGTCGATGTTTGCAGCTCCAATTATTTTCTCCAGCATGAGGTTAAAGAAGTCGCACGATAAAAAGTCAACGCCGTGAGTGATTGGGATTTCCGGAGCAGATTTCACAGTGGCGGGATTACACATACACGTGTGCAGACCTTGGCTGCAACCAAGAAGTGATTTGAATCGATGTTTGCACCACGTATTGTGCATATGTCTAGTACACTGGAAGCAAGCCTTCCGTCGAACACAACGTGGTCAATTTGTTTTTCGTGTTTTGATCAGGGGACCGTCTAGTGGCGTAACTTGTACGGGAAGTTTTATGTATATCGATTAAAACATTCAAATTCTGGTTTCGACGCTTTAAAAATGGAGACTTTGGCGCCAAGGTAATGCTCTGTATTTGGTGGGATCAGAAGTGTGTCACCTATTATAAGCTGGTAAAACCTGGTGAAATTCATGTTTTCTTTAAGTTAAGAAGATTACAACAAAGTGTAGCATATGTTATATGTTCTTTAAAGTTAATAATTTGCGTGAGTAAACAAGCGTAACAGTTTTTCAGAAAAATATAAGTTGTGCGTGACGTGAGGCAAAAGTACTCAGTCAAAAATTCGCGATTTGCTTTTCTCAAGGATAAGACTGATAATGATTTAATTGATCGTCAGCAACAACTTTTAAGGCTAACTGAGCTGAAAAGAAGATTGTGGATCTTATGTAATAGAATTCTTTAACAGGAAACATTCCGATTGGCTCCATACTTACTGCTCGTCGACTACAAGCATTGAGATATTTTTCTTCAAATATACTTGCTGTTTAAATACTTAACTATTTATACAGTAAGTGGCGTAGCTACGGGGAGATAAAGGGGATATAATATGTAATATAATATGTATATCTGCACAAATTTTTTATGCATCTGACATTGTTGATTTCATCTATTGTTATTATTTGAATTTTTAATTGTCAGGTTTCATAAGCACTAATGACTTAATCTACGAGCAATGCTCCAGCGAATCATAAATTTATTTTATTTTACTATTTAAAATATTCTTTGTTTATGTTATTTGCACATCATTTCAATCATTTTTATTACAATTGAATAAATTAACGCCCTACGGTAAATAAAAGCTGTGTGAACAACACCAACTAGTTATTGTTCAAATTAAAAGTAAGTGAATATGTATGTACTTATCTACGAATAACTATGTACAGATAACAGCAACAGTTGGTACTATTCATAATTGTAATAAAAATTAAAATATTTTATCGCTGCAGTTGGCATCCATTTTAACTAGTGCAAATGAGATGGTCGTTATATGTAAAAATATTATTATTTAAAAATAAATTCATTCACTAGTATATGATTTAAATGGTTATTTAGATTTATTTAGCTTTCATTTATTTATCCATAACTTAACATAATAACTTATCCATAAGTTCTAATTCTTCTTTTGTGGGTTTCATACTCGCGCCATTAGCAACAGTCATACTTTGTAAATACGTCTACCTACTGCCTCTCGTCTGTCCAGTTCAACTTTGGTAGCATGTTAAAATTTTCCATATTGTCTGTTGATTCGAGTTTTAAACTTAATTTTATAGGAAAAATAGGAAATCCTCTACATGAGCCCATAGATTATAATAAAAATACTTGGGATTTTCAATCTCAATTTCAGCAAAGGAATTATCAATAATACAAAATTCTTCTTTCCATGGACATGTTATTATTTGTGACTTTAATAGGTAGAAGAAAGTCAATGCCGATCGACACTCTGTTTAACAATTTGTAGTAAATATTCTCCTTTTTTTTTAATGGCACTAACAGCCAATGGAGGTCCTAGGCCGGGCTTTTCGCATCCCTTCATGTGCGTATTGTATTTGTACATGAATGGAGGGGAACTACTCGTACAATTTTATGCCGAATAAAACGGCGAAGTGAAAATCTTTTCTAACGCAATTTTTACTCTTGCAGGTTTGCCGATGCCTGCCAAGAGGTGGCACCCTGTACAAAAATTGTGTTTTCTACTTTTTGATTTTGCCTGTGCCGAAGTTTGAACCCCGGACAATTTGCGCAGCAGGCCAATGCTTGCACTTACCAATTAAAATACTTCGTACATGCAATTTAGAAAAGGATTGAATTCCCAAATTTCTTTTATCAAATTAGTCCACGTCCTTCCGCGTGTATATCGAACCTTGATTGAGAAATTATTAACTGTTAATAACATAAACCCAATGGAAACTTTCTCGATAACCTTTTAGACTCATCTCATAACACACATTGTTCTATGAGATGCGTGCTAGGTACGAGATATGTATTTATGTACTCGTATATGTAGTATGTAAGTATATCAAATACTTATTTCTAAAATATGTTTCTAATTATCAGATTACGGGAATATCTATCAAAAACAAAAAAAATTAAATAAAGCAGTGCTTATATTCACAATAGACCTTTGTTTCCATGTGTTCTTATTTTCATAAAATTTTGATAATTTTGTTTGGTGTACTCGAATCATGAACGATAAGGGAGAACTTTAAACTTTGTGAATGAAGTAAACATATGCAGCTAAGATTATATATTGTTCACCGATGGGAACAAAGTTTAGTATGAGAGTAATATGTATATGCCGTTATAATTAAATTCAAATTAAAAAACTTAAATGGTTGAAAGTGCTTTTCACTCACATGTTGCTAGCTAAAAAATCGCTAAAAGAAGGCTAACAATTCCTCATGCCATTCCATATATGTATGTTAAATTGAAATATCCACGTATGGAATGAGGAATGAATCAAATCACCTTTCGACACAACGCAGCTATTTATAAATGTGCATAAATTTGCGATTATATTAAATCACGCCGGAATGGATAGCGAGAAACTTGGGCAGTAAGTAGTGTCTGCTTTTCACCGTTCGTAGAAATGTGTTGCTTGAAATGTTTCATTTGTACATATAGTATTCATATTTACATGCCTACATATTTGAGTAGTTATACTGGCAATCGTATATTGTTAATTATGCTGTCTGATCATAAGCTAATATTTTAGGGGACTATCGGATTCATCCACAGATATGATTAACCTCTTTCATGAACGAATACGAAACGCGTTGCATCCAAATTGCATAAAAATTACAGTCTTGAGAAGAGCAATAACTTGGATGTGCATCCATTTTTAAAGCTGTAGATAACTACATATGCACGGCTGGACCATTTATAATTTTGAATTAGATTTTGGGTTAAATAAGAATCGAAAACTTTTTCTGGGCATCTGTCAATTTTACTTATTAACGTAACCACCAAAGAAATATTTGTCAGAAAATATGATTTTTCGGTAAAAATGCATATATTCTTCCAAGCGAACCCAATTAGCGAACTGAAAACGTTGCGGATGGTCATATGGGCTTAGCTGTTGTACGGTTTCATGTCGAGGAATTTATACAAAATTCGCAACAAAGAAGTGCGTGAAGTGTTCAATTTCTGAGCACGAGTTGATGTGGTTGGTTCTTCTTGCACTTTCTGAGCAACACACATTTCTTTCGGTTTCGTTCACTGTAGTAGTACGATAATGGGTTGTTTTATCCAATATAGATCCAATTTCACGCAAAAGTTTCACAAATTAATCCATAAATTACGTGAAAGGCGCTTCCCTTCTACTGAATGTTGAACATAATTTTAAAAAAAAATTTCTAATAATGTGATTCAAATTATATCGATTTTGACATTGGTACATACATTGATACATTGCAAGTGGAAAAGTTTCTTCAAAGTGAAAAACGGTGATTGCAAATATATAAGATTGTAAGTATAGAAATGCATTGCACTAAAATCAAGATGCATTGCATTAACGTGTGTGTGTGTTGAGAATAAAACCCAATAATTAAATGGAAATTCTAAACTGAAATTTCGAACTTTCAAAAGGAAATTAAAACTGAAAATCATTAAAAAACAAAATATGGCAACATTTTTCCCCAAGATCTTTTAGAGATGACCAGTTTAAAAGCAGAAATTCAATCCACCCTATCGTAAATGTACATACATTGTATGTTTGTAAATAAGTTTTAACAAGCGCACCAGTATGGAAAACAATAGTAATAATGGCAATAGCATTTAAGATGATCATGCTAAATACGTAGTTAATTCGAGATTAATTAAATATATATATACAGTAGCGGATACAAGGGGGGATGTGTGAGGGGTTTAGTGGGGGTTAGATTAAACTCTCCCTTGTCTGATACTGCTTACATTATGACTGTTGCTAATGAATAAAATAAAATTTTTAATTTGCAACAATTCAAAGCCCCCCATTCCCAATCTCTGGGACCGTTAGTGTGTACCAAATGTACAATCACACAATTATTATTAATACGTAATCGGATAACCTACAAATAATACTAGTATACATACAAACATTCTGTTTCATAGGTATATTGCCACCCTTTTAAGGATGGTGGCATTGCCCTCTTAGAAGTGGGTTGAGGTATTTTTCAAGTTTGATGTAATCGGTACTTTTCCCTGTGGTTGCTGTAAAAGCGGAAACTAAACGGACAAGGATAGCTACCTCACTTGATACGACCACCCCCAACGTAATTTCGCATTTAAAGTTTTTTGAAAACAATTTATTGTGCACTCCTTATTTTTGATTTTACTTTCATTAATTCTCGACATATTACGTATATTATTCCGTTCGTGACTAGTACTGTATTATTTGAAAATGTTTGTGGTTGTTCAAGGATTAGCTTCGATAATCAATAAAAAAATATATATAAAACCGTATGAGCAATTTGTAGCTTTTACATCTACATGAAATTCATCAAAGTCTTTGCAGCACATTTCTAGTTATTATTTACTTTAGATAAATTGGGAAAACATCACCAGAACATCATCCACAAAGACATAGCTTGGCGAAAATAGAGTTGAGGGGACTGTTTACCTATTTGCTCACCAGATCTAACCGTATAAAAACCTTTGGGGAAGTCAAGTAGTAAAGTACTAAGCCAATACTAAGAGGTAATAATAACAGCGGTCTTAGCAGTCTGAACTGAAATTTCACAAATATGAACCTCAGAGTTAACAGAATATTTATGTTTCTTAATTAATAAAATAAAGTTTGACATAATAATAACAATAATAAACAATGAAATAAAAGAGTGGGGAAACAGATATTGAACGAACTGTATTTACAAATGTATGTAAGATGGTTTGTGTTACTCGTATTAATAAAATGTATTAAAAATGATATTTTTTACTTATGTATAATTACAATTAAATACAATAATATAGAAAACAACTGCGCAATGCTCAGTTTGCAAATGTTCCAACAAACAACTAAATTATGTACAAGTACATACATACATACTTATATTTTGGGACACCAAATCAACTTAAGTACATGTGTATATTATTTTGCCACAGGCCCACAAAACATATTATCATCAAATAGAAAATTATTTTATCGGTAAAATTTATCACATTTTGTTATCTCATTTAGACTTTTTGAAGGAACCACAATGACCACAGTGGCTTCTCCAAACAAAAGTAAATCTTCGATTTGATCTTGTAATGGAAGGTTCGGAGACGTCTCCTAATCAAACAAGAAAAGATTTGACTGTTTGTATTATGTATATAAATTAAGAAAAAAAAAAAGTTTATTTCTGTAAGTAACGATGTGAGTGTACAAATTACTTAGCAGCAATATTTTCAACAAGATTTAATGACACGTCCAAGTGTATTCAAATTATTACTAAAACAACAGCCATTTTATTGTCAATTATTTTTTATATTTTATTTTTTTCAATGGATTGAGTGATTTTTCATTGTATTCAATTAAATTTAGCAATATTAATAAACAAAAAGTTAAGGCGCGGTCAATTCAGTAAATATTCGTTTTTTGTTGAGTTTTCAAAATAAAATAATTATTAATGACGGCATTTACGTTTTCTCCTACTTTATAAAAGTTTTTCCAATTTTTCCAGTCGGCGTACTTGTTATATTCAATTTGTACAAACACTGTTGAAATTTGTTACCCATATTTCAAGTAGATTAGTACATAAATAGTAGATACCAGTGCTGGGTATCGTTAATCAAAAAATTCATTTCGTTAATCCGAAAAGCGTTAACCAAAAGATTAACGTCGTTAACGTTAATTTATAATAAAATAAGGGAAAATATAGTTAATCGTTAATGTTTTATTAGATATATAAAAAAAAAATTTTTTCCGAAAATATTCAAAAATTTACGACTAAACATAAATATGTACAATAGACGGGAGGCTGCGTTGTATTTGTTAAACAAGTTCACCAATACTTTCTCGCCCAAAAGGCAGGGTCTGTAACCAATTCCGTGATTGACGCTTTTAAGCGTCCTGTTGTTCTTCTTGTTTTTTTTTTGGCTGGGTTACAGTACTGACAAAATTAACAGCATGCTTGTTATTGCTGCTTGTGCTGCACGAAATATCAGCCTGGCTACATAATTTTCTTTACCCTACCGAACTTGGCAATACTGTATTTAATTCTCAATCACATGAGGCAGACAAAGGCAGCAGCTAGCTGGCATTCCTACTTATAAAGGGTGATTTTTATAACAGTTTAGTTTTTGAAAATGAAAAAAGAAAACACATAAATTTTACAAAAGTGAATGAAATTTCTGATCGTTAAATTAATTCCTGCCATCTACTTTTTAAAGATAATTTCACTTATATGTTGCCCGCTGCTACGCTTCAAGTGGTACATTCTGAAGGTCACATCTTGGCTCATTTCTCACACATTTCTGCAGGAATCTCACAAATGACGCGTTCAATGTTGGTTTCCAAAGCAGCAATCGTGTTTAGATTGTCCCTATAGACAAGTGACTTAACATAGCTCCACAAAAAATAGTCTAACGGGGTAAAATCACACGATCTTGGAAACCAATTGACTAAACCAAAACGTGAGATTAACTGCTCACCATATTCGCCTATCAATTGATACATGGTTTCGCGTGCAGTGTGGCATGTGGCACCGTCCTGTTGGAAGCACATGTCGGCCGAGTCCAATTCTTGCATTTTCGGCAAAAAAAAGTCTGTTTTCATCGACCATAACGTTGCTTTCTCCATTGACCGTAACGTTACGGCCTTCATCGTCTTTGTAGAAGGACGGCCCAATGATGCCGCTTTCTCATAAACCGCACCAAACAGTGCATTTTTCGGGATGCATTGGTTGCTGCTGAATCGCTCTGGCTGGTCTTCACTCCAACTACGGCAATTCTACTTATTCACGAATCCATGATAACACACATTTTTCACAGAGCACGAATTTTGATAATAAATTTCAATAATTTGCAAACATTGTTCAGGCGTAAGTCTATTCATTATGAAATGGCAAACCAAACTGAGCATAAATCAAGTGACAGCTGTCAAAAAGTCCAACTCCGAAAAAAGTATTGCCAGATTGAAAACCACACTTCTAGAAAAAACACCCTTTAGTTTACGGAAGAAATTTAATGGAAGTTAATAAAAACGTTAATGGTTTTTGAAATTAACGTAAAGATTATTCGTTAACCACAAATTTAACGCCGATAATTAACGATTACGTTTTTTTATTCAGCTCTGGTAGACAGATATTTATGTAAAACAAATCATGAAATAAGTAATGTGTAATTAGACTTAGAATTTACTGGTTCGTACCCATTAATAATTCCGGAACAATCATGAATTTTGTAACGGCTTTACCTGTTGCTAATATATGCAGTTCACTGGGCGATATTGAGTTGGCAGGTGTGCCAACTATCGCATACATTACCAAATTACTTTAATGTCAACTTTTCATAAATTGAAAATTCCTTAATTAAAAATAGTAAGTAGAAAGTCGTACAGCTTTGTAGGGTAAAAATTGTGTTGGGCTTAAAGTTGCTAAATAAAAAAAAGTTAGGGTATTCGACTAGAAATTTGGATTCATAACGAAGCAAACCTTAAAACCCCATAAACACAGAAACATCTCTTTCATTGACCTATGTATGTCGTCAACCGTATTTCCATAATCTATCAGCGTTATCAATATATCAATATATATAATTGTAGTCAGAGAAGCAGTGATAGCACGCATGTTTATGATTCGTACCTTTTGATGGTCAAGGTAAGATTTTGATGCATTCGAATTTTTAATCGGCAAGGATTGGTTGAGCATGTTGAGCGTGTAATAAATATATTGATTGATTAGTTTTTAACGTTCTGTTAAACTAGCTAATCATCTTCTGTTTTTATTTGTTATCCATATGTTCTTCTAGTTGGCTCGATAGATTGATTGACCAATGAGTTAGTTGGGTTAAAAGTGATCCAAAACTGCTTTGTTCGCATATTTTTTATTTTTTTATTTTTGTTTATTTTTGTTTATTTTTATTTATACATGCAGAGAATTGTGTTGAATGGAAGGAAGAATGAGAGAGGGAATGCAATCACACATATTTATCAATATAAAGAAAAAATTAGAACTTACAGAAATTAGAACTTAAAAATACATATACATAAGTATGTACATATGGTGTATGTATTGGACTTTGTGTGAAGGTGTATTATTCACAAAAATGAAAAATTAATTATAATCTCTAATAAATACTTGCCTTGACTTTTGTCAACTAAATACATATTTAGTTATATATTTTTATATGTCAGTACACATTTCCTATAGCGTTTCAGTGAAATTTAATAAACTGATAATAAAATAGTTCGTTCATTTTACGTAACCATTTTAATTTATACAAATATGGTATATCAGATGAAATTTTAAATACTCGCATAATTTGTGTAAAAGTTTACTTAAATTGTATTCGCAAGTACATAAGCTGCTTAAGTAAACAGTGCTAAAAATAAAATTAAAACAATCAAAATACTCCAAGTTAAGACCTTCGCATGATCTACATATTTTTCATGAAACTACTACGTATTTAATGATCATGACGTTGACCGTGAACATGAAAATTGACTACTTACATATGTACATTCATACATACCATATACGAGTATGTAAATAAGTATAGCATATGAACATAAATATATGAATGTGTATGCCATTGCTCTCGGGGACAACATTTATACATACGAGTATTGCATATTGTTTATTGTAAGTCAGATGTCAAATCTGTCTTACATTAGATTATTAAATATCAATAGAATACTTTATTACAAATACTTTTGAGGTACATTGTCCTATGTAAGTTCGTTGTATATCTTAATAAAAATAATTTCTTAGCAGTTAAATTAACGATTTTGGAAGCGCCGGTTTTGCGTAGGATGGGTCAAAAAATAGCATTACACTTTTAGATTAAATATTATTTCGTAAAAATATGGCAATGGCAATAGTAAAGGAAAGCGAAATTTATAATTGCTACACACTATCATGTGTACAAGTATGAAACCGGTAATGGCATATCTGTGTCGCTAGGTAAAACTATACGCTCTGTCAAACCAAATCATTGGCGCAATTTCTTCGTATTTAGTTCTGTCAACAATATTCAGTTCATAAACAATCAAGTGTCATACAATAACATATTTGTTTTCGCTCGTAAAAATTTCGAATTTTGCTCCTACAAACTACGATGTGCGGACATCATTGATTTGCTGTTTCCTATTGAAGAAATCTGCTTTGGAATCTCATCGAATGCTTGTGGAAGCTTACGACTAGCACGCTCTAGGCAAAACACAGTGCAACGAGTGGTTCAATAAGTTTAAAAGTGACGATTTTGATGTGAGAAACGAAGAACGTGGAAGACCACTGAAAAAGTTTGAAGATGCCCAATTGTAAGCTTTACTCGATGAGGATGATGGTCAAACGTAAGAACAACTTGCAAAACAATTATGGTAAATGTGACATAACAATGCATCAACGTTTAAAAGCCATGGGATTGAATATGAAGATGGGAAGAAGGATGCCGCATGAATTGACTGAAAGACAGCAAGCAAATCGAAAAACCACCTGTGAAATGTTTCTCGCCAGGTACAAAAGAAAGTCATATCTTCACCGAATTGTTACTGGCGATGAAAAATGGATCTATTTCGAGAATCTCAAACGTAAACGATCATATATTAAGCCCGATACACCGGCCAAATCGACAGCAAAGCCAAATCGCTTCGGAAAGAACACATATCTCTGTGTTTTCTGGGACAGTTACTGGTCAACGCTACCAACAACAATTGGCTGATTTGAACCGTGCTTAGCGCCAAAAACGTCCAGAACATGCTCCATCACATCAAACAAAACAGACTCGGGAATTGGTATATTCGTGAAGCTGGGAAGCCCTCTCTCATGCGGCTTATTCACCAGACTTGGCTCCATCTGACTACCACTTATTTTGCCAGAGAAATGGGAAAAATGTGTAGCTAGCAATGGCCATTACTTTGAAGATTGAATGTACGTATAACAATTTTTCTTAAATAAACGTGTATTTTCTTAAAAAAATTATCTATTTCATACTTGTACACGTGGTATATACTACCAAGAATGTTCACAAAATCAATGAAAATGTTTGTAGTTCCCATGAAAGACTACATCAAATCAATGAATGCGTTTTCGTTCGACACTATTTTTAATGAACAGAATCAATGAAAATGCACAAATTAACGAATGTAACTTATAAAAAATACATATATGTTATAATTCTCATTCCTTTCATATCGGTATTATGTAATATAAGATGTTTTATGAGAAAAAAAAAGAACAAGACGGTAATCGAATCCATAACCTCGCGGTGAGAGTCCAGTGCACTACTACCCACTAGACTATCAAAGTCGTCTGTACTACTTAATAAAAATTAAAATATCAAGTACAATTATTCTGGAAATGGTTGCTAGGCAAAATCTATGGAATCACATTATTCCAGAATACGTCAGAACAATTACGAATTCTGGAATCCCATCGATTTCAATGTTGCCTCGATAAAAACGGACCGATCCCTCATTTGGAACCGTTTCCGATTCCATCATATAATTTTTCTACAAATCTGGAATAGGAGTGAATATAGATTTTGCAGGCTTAAAGTGAGAAATGTATCTTTCATTACATAAATGAAAAATACATAATAGTGCATTATGTGGAGCATTTTGAAACATATCTCATAATCTAGAGCATATTAGATATAAACATGTATGTACATATGGTACATAGCAATACTTATTAGATTCCAGGAAGTGCAACTGGTGTCTTTTAATTCCGATGGGTTTCTACGCAAAAAATTATAACCTTTCATTAAAGTAATATTATGCCTTTTGCTATTTTTTCCTTTGTAAGATAATAGTATTATTATCAAAATAAATTGAAAGATGCCATAATATAAAAAATAAAGCCCGAATTTTTGAGGCCAAGCTTATAAATATAGTACAGAAACAATAAAATTTAAACAGTAATTAAGTGTTTTAAGTGTAATTTTCCCCTTTTTTATTGTTTTTGGTATTCCGAAGTTATTAAAACCACAACAAAAAAAATGAATTGTGGCTCTTTATTCCTGCGTTTGCTATTTTTCAGAATTTTGAAACAGTAGCCCTATAGGGAAATAAAAAAATTGTGTGCGTGAGTGGGACGCCACACAAAAGTTTACTTCTTCAAAACATTTGCGTTTTGGGTTTTCAGGTTAGGTTTAGTTATCTTGAGTCTATCACAGGCATTACAGGCGTGACCGAAGGAATTTTCAACTATGTGCTGATTTACGCAAACGATATGACTTGCATTGTTCAGTTTGATGACTCTCTGTTCCCATCATTTCACTACGATTTTGATCGTTTGCATTTCCCATGCAACCATCATCTCCATCAAAATAATCATACTCAAAGCATAGTCTTACCATCACCATCATCAATATTATCACGATAATAATAATCATCATAAAAATATTCACGTTGTATGATCTCAACCGGTGGATAATTTGCCACTTGCCGGTCTGAGAATTCGCGAATGTTATGAGGTTGACTAGAAACTTGGCAAATCTCGTCTATGTCTTGTTGTGCTGATGCAAGTTGTTTTATTTCCACGGTGGCAAGGTTTCCAATCAAATTTTCATGTAAATCTTCGATTTCAATAGAATAATTATAATAACAATGTGCAAGTTCAAAATCTGGGCAAAAGTTCTGATGGCTGATCTTACCTAATTTGGGCCAAGGAATTCAATAGTGCCACCCTTTTTGTGATACTTTTAATCTTTATATATACATCAATTACGTAGGTAGGGGATAAAGAGGTTTATTTGGGAAAATCTTTACATATTAATCCCCATCAACTTCTTCGAGCCATAGTTTGGAACCAGAAAAAATATCAGCCGTATAAAATTTGTATCTACAATTTACAGTGTTGTTGTTGTAATTTGCTCAATTTTGAAAATTTTTTGACAGCGTTATCTCGAAACCCCGAACCAATGTAATAAAAAAAATAGCAACATTGAATTTTTCCGAATGTAATTTTTGTGAAAACTATGAAGTTTGATTGTGTAGTTTAATTTTAGTGCCTAAACTGATTATTTCCTATTTTGCCACCACAGCGTCATTTCTGATGCTTCTTTCCCGCTTTGAGATCTTGGAAAAGTTTTTAATAGAAAATATGTGATTTTAATGAATAAAAAATGTACTGAATTTTTTGTGTTGTACTGATTTCTTCAAGCTGATTTTAGGAAATGTACTGATTTTCTTTCATTTCATATCTGGCAGCCTTAAGTAAAGTCCATTAATAGAAATATCAATAACTTGATTAGTATAGTGTACATTTGAAAAATGATATATAATAATCACATTTTTTTTTAAATGCGCGCAGAGAAAATGTATTGTCAATAAATTGTATGTGAATAATTGTTTGTTTTTATATCCATATACATAGTCAGGGAAATGGGCAAAATGTCGTTAATCCATTAATAGTTAATTAACGGCGTTCATTTTTTGGTTAAGGATTAACTTTTACGTTGATTTCTAAAACCATTATGGGTCTTATTAACTTCCGTTAACTCAAGTCCATCAACTATAACTAGAAATGTCTGCTAGCAGCTGCCTTCCATCCCAAGTTTCGTTTTATGTGGTTAGAAAATTACAATAATGACAAGATCGGTAAGGTAAGGAAAGCTATGGTGTGTACAGTGAAGGGAGCCATGATCTCAATGAAGAACGACCCCGATATTTCGTGCAACACATAAGCATAACGAGGATGCTCCCATTTTGTTGTGCTGTCACCCAGCCAAAAGAAATCAAGAAGAACAACAGGCCGTTTAAAAGCATAACCCACGGGTTAACGGCGTTAATTTCTTGATTAGCGATACCCAGCACTGATAGCCGGTGTCAATGTATGCATCGTATTTGCGTTTCAAGGAAATTCAATTATTTCCACATTGTCCTATACATACATAAGTACAGTCTCGCAGCTGGACTGACGGAAGGACGGACGAACATACGTACGTCAGTGATGGATTTTTACATACTATCGTACTTTTTTTAGTACACTTAATGGTTCGGAAATACGTCAGTATGTAAATAAAAAAAATCGGACAAAATCAAAAATAAGAAAACACAATATTTCTACACGGCACCACCTTTTGGCAGGCAACGGCAAACCTACAAGAGTAAAAATTGTCTATGAAAAGCTTTTCACTTCGCCGTACGGGTTCGGCATGAAAACCCCTCCCTTCCTTCATGGGCTGTTGTGCCATTAAAAGAAGAAAGAAGTATGGAATAAATTTCGAGGTAAATAGTACTTGTTAAATATCACTTTCACTTGTTTCAGCATAATACCGATTTCTCCGGTAAAATACAAAAAAGAAATTTTGGGAATTTATTCTACAGGATAAGGTGGTGGTTATGCTGGTGTTCGCTGTTCGACGAACACGTCATATTTTTCTCTCGTGTAGTGGTTACATTGGAGTTCCTTACAGAGTTGCCTTTGGTCAAATTCAGGTTTTTTTTAGTACTATTTTGTTCGCAACGGCATCACTAAATGGTATACCAAAAAACTTTAAACGATTTTATTAATATGGAGAGTGAAATTAATAATATAATTGAAAAATTATGAAAATAATAGGATTTTTCTTCAATAGTTTTATGAATAATATATTTAATATTCACTTTTAAAGACTAAAAACATTCGCAACTTCGCTTTTCTGCATATGAAAATAGTGATGTACCGGTTTGCATATTTTCCTTCCATTTTACATAATTTTTTGTTCCTTTTTTGTAGAATAACTCATTGTCACCCTGAATACTCGGCGTGCTCGGTATACACTTCACCAAGCATGTCGTGTTCATTGTGAGAGTGAGTAAAAGCTCTCTCTTCGTGTTCGCTGCAACAACGATTGCATGGTGTTCTCCGAGCAAAATCTGAACATAAGTGACAACTTTCTTTTCAGGTAACTATCTATATTTCTCAACGTCTTGTTACAATTTAAAAATGTAAGAGAATCTGATTTTGCCAAGTGACCGATAGTTCGATTTGGATTAGTGGATTATTTAGTATGTATTGTAGCGTTTCTGTGAAACGTTTCGTTTTTACTGACCCTAAAATTATATTATATAATAGGCGTATTTCATTTTACATTTATATACGATTAGAAATTCGTCACTATCGAAAATTTACCACCACCTACTTATATATAATATATTTATGTATTTATTTAATTTACTTTAGGTCTGGAACTCAGCGGGCCGAATAACAATTCAGCAACTACAACGTCTCCGCTTTTGTAAAATTTTTCGCTTGCTAATTAGAAAAATTTTCATTTTGTAAGTAGTTTTCTCTAAATAAATTTCAATTAAACGTGTTCGAATCTTTTTTCATGCTATTTTTTCTATTTACCTATTTGACGTTTAGAGGTGGACATTTTTTTTTGGTTAATTTCGGTAACAAGTAGCAACCTTTACTTCGCCACTTAGCTCTCAGTACAAATATTCAGCTAATTGTGTACAAATGTATTAAAAACATTAAATGGTTTAAATTGTTACCACAAAAACTTCAGTACACTTTAGACATATTTAGTACATTTTTGAGATTCGATTCACTACGAAAACGATAAGCTCGAATACCATCACTGACAATACGTACATAAGAACGCAAAAGCATTACCAACGCGGGGAGAAACGTAGGTTGGTGGACAGCAAGCGAGCACACACAAATACAAATGTATGTATGTATGCATACTTATTCAATGTATTCAAGCCTACACGACAAAGAGTAGCAGGCATGGTCATGTGGATGGAAATAAAATTTTGTTTCATATAAAAACGCAGAACATTCACTAACAGCAAAGATTTATATAAGTACAGGTATATGTAATTATGATATTCGACAAATGCACGTAAAAATACCGACTGCAAATGTTACACTTACTTTTTCTTTTGTTTGTTTGTTGTTAGTTGATGCTTTACAGCGGCAAATGTACCAAAAACGAATCACTTTGTTTTTCTTTTTTCAAGATAAAACACAAAACTGAACAAAATAAATGCACTCGCCACTTTCTACATGCACAAAATCACAAATAAAACAGCGAATTCAATGCAGTTACCACGTTTCCACGCGGCACGTTGCAAATTGTCAAACAAAAATAATATGCTAGCAAAAAAAAATGTATCTCAAGAATACTAAACTTGGTATTTGGTGGTAGGTTATCAGGTAGAACGCTACCGCATTACGTCGGCTATGTTTGTGAATTGGGTGGTGGTGGTTAAATTACGAGTATATGAGTATCCCACAGCTGTTCGAAAATGCGTTCGAACCGCACTCGAACGTCAGATGTGCGCAACTAACTTGCGAGCTGGCGGAATTATTTTCAACTGCCGTTTCATTTCACATGGGCTCACTTCTCCCACTGGGGAGAAATACAGACATAGATATAGAGAGCGTGATGTGAAAATGTGAGAATTAAAAATAAACATTTTACTCAGGCACCACAATTGTTTTCCACTAATATACAAGTACATATACATTATATGTACATGTACATATGTATGTATATAACGTTAATTTTTTTTTAAGGTTGAATAGCGTTTTCCTTTGCTTAGGATTACCATTGTTAAAGTTAATTCAAAATAAGATTGCATCAAAGGCAATGATATACTTCATTGAATTTTTAATAACATGAAAGAAGACAGCCGAGTTATCTCATCATTCCAGCTCAGTGGATAGTATGTTAAGGTAAGAGATATGTGGATAATGTTAAGTTTCTACTACTCAAAGATCTGTTAAGTACATCAGCTAAATTTGGTTAGCTGGCTTAGGACACAAGGTAAAGTTCGTGATAGTCGCAGGTGCGTTCATGTTCGATTCTTGCGCTTCTACGTCTCAAGTCGACACACAGCCTCCTCGTAGCGTTCCATGGATAGCGATCTGACACCCGTCAGTGAACTCACTAATGTGTGCGGCGGGCTTCTCCGTGCCTTTGAATGAATGGTTATGCCTCCAATATGGAACCCCATAATGTCGACGACTCCGAAAGGACAACGCCCAAAGGATAACGATTTACATATATGGCCTACCTGAAATATCCGAACCCTCTACAGGGGAGGTGCCTCTACCAAGCTGATAGATGTCCTCGGACGATATAAAGATGATATCACCGCTATACAGGGAATGCGATGGAAGGGACAGAGTTGCTCCAAAACTCCAAAAAAGCATCCTGTTACATCTACTACAGTTGTCATGTGTCATCTAGTTTCGATGTTCACGCCCGAGCGGTTCGCCACTATCCGCATCAAGGCAAAATTCTTCAACAACAGCCTAATTTGAGTCCATGCCCCGACGGATGAGAAGGATGAAACGACAAAAATTACTTCTACAAATTCCTCAACAAAACTTATGAGCATTGCCTCCACCATGAAAATCGTGTTAGACGACTTTAATGCCAAGGTGGACAAGGAGAGTCTCTTTGGTTCGACATTCGGAAAATTCAGTCTCCTCGACGAAGCCACCGATAACGGTATCAGACTGATCGACTTCGGCGCCGAACGAAACATGATAGTAGCACCAGATTCCAACATAAGGATATCCATTGTGATCGACGGAAGACTCCCAATGTACTAGACGTACGCACAATACGTGGTGCAAACATCGACTCAGACCACTACTTGGTTGCAGCCAAGATCTGCACACTTGTATGTGTATCAAATAGCGTACGGATAGGTACAAAGAGAAAGATGGATGTCGAAAAGCTGCAATCACAACAGACAGCCGAAGTCTTTACCAACCAACTCGCACTCCTTCTATCGCAAAACACTCCTCAACTTGATGATATATGAGCGCAGTCGACGCACATTTCCCGCTCTATGCGTACCGCTGCCGAAGCAGTGCTTGGCTACCACCATCGAAGGAGAAATTTGTGGTACGACCAAGAGTGTCGCGATGCTACTGAAGCGAAAAACGCTATTTACAGAGCCATCCTTCAGTCAGTTGCAACGTGAGCTACTAAGGAGCGATACAGAGAGTTGAGGATGGAGGAAAAACGTCTTTCCAGGCGCAAGAAAAGAGATGAAGAAAGACGCGAGTTCAATGATATCGAAATATTGCGGGACAGGAATGAGGTCCGAAAATTCTGTGAAAGAATAAGACGCCTGATTGATAGTTTGAAGACCGAGGCCTCTTCCTGCATGGATGAAGACGCAAATCTGGTGACAGATGTCCAGGGCATAATGAGATTATTGAGGGAGCACTTTTCGCAGCTGCTTAATGGCGATGACGGCAATAATCCCGCCACTGCGGAAACCCCAATCACTGACGGCGTTAAAGCAAAGCCCACCCGACTATGAGGAGGTCTTAACAGCCATCGCTCGCGTAAAAAACAATAAGGCTGCAGGTGCAGATGACCTACCTGCTGAGATGTTTAAAACTGCCAAGTGATTAGAACCTCAGCGCACTCTGCCAAAACCATAAGAAAGGTGAATCCACGATCCGCGCCAACTACCGTGGGATAAGCCTTTTTAATATTGCATATAAGATTCTATCGAGCGTGCTGTGCGAAAGTCTGAAGCCCATCGTAAACAAACTGATTGGACCTTATCAGAGTGGCTTCAGGCCTCGAAAATCCATCATCGACCAGATACTCACAACGCGCGAGCAGTCATTGCAGCATTCTACAACCTGGAAAGGGAGTCTCGTCGAGTGGGTCTAGCGGTGAACGAAGACAAAACCAAATACCTTATGTCAACAAACAAAGAGTCACGGCGTCTTGGACAAAATGTAACTGTTGACAATTATACTTTTCAAGTCCTCAAGGATTTGTTTTACCAAGGGTCCAACATTAATACCAACAATAATGTCAGCCTTGAGATCATGCGGATATTAACTCTTGCCAACAGGTGTTACTACGGGTTTAGTAGGCAATTGAGAAGCAGAGCCCTCTCTCGACTGACGAAAACAACGCTCTATAAGTCCCTCATCCTTACCGTCCTAATATATGGCGCCGAGACGTGGACATTGACCATCAATGATGAGAGGCTGTTAGGAGCGTTCGAGAGGAAGATACTCCGTAAGATCTACTGTTCAATATACGTGAACGACGTGTATCAAATAAGATGGAACGATGAGCTGTACCCCGGCACTGACATAGTCAAACGTATAAAAATTCCGCTGCTTCGCTGGCTGGAGGAACACGCAGAAGAGGACGTCCTAATCTCCGTTGGGCAACCTGACTGCACTTTGCCTTATCAACTGGCGCCAGCGCGTGCATAGCAGAGGCGACTGACGAAGCTTTATAGAGGCAGTTGTAAGCCAGCTAAGTAAGAAAGTGTTCTACTTATAAAGTGTGATTTTTTAAGAGCTTGGTTTTAAAAAAATCAAAATACACAGAAATATTACAAAAAAGAATGAAATTTCTATTTTGATCGTTAAATTAATTCCTGCCATTTACTTTTTAAAGATAATTTCACTTAAATGTTGTCCGCGGCTACGCTTCAAGTGGTCCATTCTGAAGGTCCAATTTTGGCACACTTTTTCACACATTTCGGCCGGAATCTAACCAATAACACGTTCAATGTTGGCTTCCAAAGCAGAAATCATGTTTGGCTTGTTCCTTTAGAAAATATACTTAACATACTAGCTCCACAAAAAATAGTCTAACGGGTCACGATCTTGGTGGACAATTGACTGCCCCAAAACATGAGATTATTCACGAAACCATCAATTGATACATTTTTGTATCAATTGATACACATTTTCGGCAAAAAAAAGTCTGTAATCATCGAACGGTACCTTTCTCCGAACCAAACAGTACATTTTTCGGGATGCATTGGTAGCTGCTGAATTGCCTCTGGCTGGTCTTCCCTCCAAATACGACAATTTTGCTTATTCAAGTATCCATTGAGCCAAAAATGAGCCTCGTCGCTGAAGACAATTTTGCTTGCGAAACACATTTTTCACACAGCACAAATTTTTATAATAAATTTCAATAATTTGCAAACGTTGTCCAGGCGTAAGTCTATTCATGATGAAATGGCAAACCAAACTGAGCATTTTTTACTTTGACACATGTCAAGAATCACGCGTGAACTGTCAGAAATATAAACATCAAAACCAAGTAGCAAAAAAATCACCCTTTATATACATTATTTATATATAACGTTCATTAAACCTGTTTAATATAGATATAAAATTTAAATGGTTGCTGTGGAGTAGTTTGTAATGTGCTGGACTTCTACGCAGAGTTACCGGGGTTCAAATCTCGAAAATCAAAATAATAAATAATAATTATAAAAAATAAAGAATAATATAAAATTTTTTAACTAATTTAATTTAATTTTTTTTTTAATATTTGTTAAATTTAAACCTTGCCTTTAAACTTAAAAAAAAAACAAAATTGGAATAAGTATTTATACCCTAGCCTCAAATGACCGTATTTTTACTGCGTACTGTAGTTTTAATGCGTCTTTAAGTTTGTCCATTTATATGCATATTGGTATAATAAACTTGGTAAATTTTAATCTAAGAATGTCTGTGTTCAGCACCTTAAAGTAAAATCTTCCGTAGAACAAATTTTTAGAATATATGTATACTATATACCATACCATACATATTAACTCATTATTTCTCTCCCGCCTTTTACCCCATTACGAAGGTTACACACTTGTAAACTTATGAGGCATTTATAAAAAATGCATGCAGACAGCAGTCGGATAAAGCATACCCAATGAATAAAGAATAGTCTACATATATACATATGTATGTATGTATGTATGTAGTTAAGGTAAACTTTATTTTTGACTTTCCACAATATTGCTTATTTACCATATCCCAACAAGCAATTTGACTGACTGATTAAATGTAAAGCTTGCAATCAAGTTTTCTTGATAAATAGTTATCACTGAAAACATGTACATATTAATTACTCATTTTACGGGTATGCAAATTAAAATTAACACTTGTTGCATTGCAACAGGTTTCAGTGTACTAGTTGTGTGTATATATGGTATGTAGGTGTATATTTTATAAATTGAAATAATTCCCGAAATGTACACACACCTGCGTAAATATTGTAGTGAAAAGTCTACTGTTACCTTGTTACTGTTCTTCATTCTTGAAGTAGGTTCTATCTTATACCATTTTCATTATGAATGAGTTTTAACTGAAACATTAGCAATGACATTCGAGCGCTACATAATCGCTATGCTTATGCTATACTCAAAAGCATCATTATGAAATATTTTCATCATTGTTCACAACATCCTAGTGTAGCGAATTGGAGAAAGTTTGAAATACAAGTTTAAGCAGCAGCAACTGTTTTTTAATTAATTACTACATACATATGTGAATATACATATATGTATGGATGTGTGTATGTGACACGCTCTTCAGTGAGTGGTTAAACGTCACGTAGCCCATTTGTCAGCACGATCATACTGCTATATTGATTTTATCTGTTGTATTATTACTGATTCTCTTCGATAGCGACTGCTGAAGAGAACACGAATAAAAACGGACAACAAGAACATGGTATTTGCGGGCGTATTGATGCTAATACATACGTATCTAAATATATACATACATACATATGTATACCAACGTCTACCAACTTTTGAATAACCAGCTTTATGAGGTGGTTTTAAAATTATATCGTTTTTGAACTGCAAAACCGCATATGAAATTCACGGAACTGAATTATCGTATACCAAATTGTAACTCTAACTGAATACAACACGATAATACTCAAATTAAATATGTCCAAACGTATTTCAGCAGTTCAACGACGTTATATAAATCTTGTGTTTGGTTTTTATGGGATTTTTGTTGTTGTTTGATACATTTTACTGACAGTGTGTACCCCTCCCTATGAATGCAGAGCATTGTGTTGATTAGAAGGGAGATTTACAAATGGGAAGAATGTGAGAGGGAATGCAATCATAGGACACTGATAGACAGCCACTGATAGACAGCGGCAAATGTCATGCCTTTACCGCAATGAACTTCAGTTTGTCAGTGTCGACACAACACTCATGTTGTGTTATATTTGTACATGAATGGAAGGGACCTACAGTTTTGTGCCGAATCTGAACAGCGAAGTGAAAAGCTTTTCATAGGCAATTTTTAGTTTGCCATTGCCAGCCAAGAGCTGGTACCGTGCAGAAAAATAGTTTTTCTCTACTTTTTGATTTTGGCCTGTGCAGAAACTCGAACCCGTAACAGTCCAACGCATAAGCGCATGCACAAGATAGGTTCTTTTGTCAAAAGTAAATAAATTATTTTTTCTACTTCTTGATTTTGCCTGTGCCGAGTTTTGAAACCCGGACACTCTACGTAGCAGTCCAACGCATTACCACTACACCACAGCGACCACCTGATTTTGCCTGAACACATTTAGTATTATTTTGAAGAATGTGAAATATGCCGTTTGCAAATTTATTAAGATAGGGGTGGATGTGTATGAGAAATTAATTTATGTATATGTAGTTAAATAGAAAATATGTATAAAAAAAAACATATACATATGTATATGTAGTTAGATATAAAACATCCCAAAGATACATAAGTTGTTCATCTCATCTTTGGTGACAACAAGAGCGACATTTTACACCAGTTTTAATCAAGGAAATGTACAAGGTTCACGACAGTAAACCATGTCACTGACATGTCGACATATCTTTAAGATATCATTGACTACAAATCGTCATTGACGATTGCGCCAACTGGGATGTTAATGCCTATGGGCATGGGAAATAAGCCTTACATGTTTGGTTTGGAATCGCTAAATCATGAAGAATTTTCAATCGCATTATTATCATAGATATGTGTGTATATGATTTAATAATTTTAGTAAAGCATCTCGAGTGGTCGCTGTGGCGCGGTGGTAGTGCGTTGGACTGCTACGTAGAGTGCCCGGGGTTCGAATCTCGGCACAGGCAAAATCAAAAAGTAAAAAAAAAAAATTATTTTTCTACACGGCACCACCTCTTGGCAGGCAATGGCAAACCTACAAGAGTAAAAATTGCTATGAAAAGCTTTTCACTTCGCCGTTCGGATTCGGCATTAAACTGTAGGTCCCTTCCGTTCATGTACAAATATAACACGCACAACATGAGTGGATGCGAAAAGCTCGGCCTAGGCCCTCCATGGGCTGTTGTGTCATTAAAAGTAAGTAAGTAAAGTAAGTAAAGCATCTCGTCTGTAGATTAAGCGATTAAAGATCGCGAAAAGACTCGAAAGTATGAACTTTTATTTCAATGGGCCTAAAACAAATCGAAATTATGAAAACCAACCCACGGCAAACCCTGGCCTTTCACCCATCGAATCAACGCTCAGCGGATCTGTACAAGTCAGCCAAGTTTGGCTTGGTTCTAAGTTTGTTGCTGTACCTGAAGACTAAATCCCCAACGGCCCACACTCCAAGACACGATTTCCGGCATAACCTTCCTTGCCTTATGAAATCCTGGAGTTCATCCAATTAAGCAACCTTGAACTTCTCATCCACGACTGAAGAGTCGCCAAGTTAAGCGATCCCAAAAGCCATCTTCGTGAAACACTCGTTATATTGAATGAAGAGGCGCTGTCACAACTTAATAAAAGCAAGGGAAAAATCAACTAGGGTTTCAACTCAATATTTGTCAGGGTCTATAGAAGCGGCAAGTAATAACTGCGGTCTTCTTGAAAACCTTATCCCTTTCTTTTCGATGAAGGGAGTCTTGTGTCCTTCTCCGAATTAGTTGGCATCTTTTTCGATTATATGTAAAAAAAACCCTTCTATAAGCACATTTACTGGAATATAAGAAATTGCCGTATAAAGAGGGCCAGTAAGGTTAACATATACGGCAACTGCCCTCTATAGTTTCGCATCAGCGAATAGAGTTATACAGCGATTTTTATCGAAAAATTGAAGGAAAGGTAGAATTCTCTATTATAAAGCAGTTATGCATTTTTGCTGTGTAATTTACATTCACTGCTGATTTGCCGGCTGGGATATATATTCGAGTATGTGAGACACACTCAATTTTAAGGGTAGTAGTATTTCTTGCACCGCGTCATGTAGCTGAGATACTTGGCTGCTTTCCAGCTACTTTCATTACGTTTATTAACATAGATATTGGAATTCACATGCCAAGAACTTGAGGTAATTGGCAAGTTGTAAAACTCAAAAGATTTAACTCCTTTGCGAAACCCATACATGGATATTGCAAGGAGAGCGAGCCAATCATATGATATATTTAACTGGAATTCTTATTATCAAAAAGAGATAGGTAAGTAATAAAAATAAATAAATATTCAAGTCGTTATATTTTATTTTTATTTTAAGAATACTTAGAAAAGTTTAAATAATTCATTACACATTTATGAAAATTGATATTTTCTCCCTTATTGAATGTTGTGAGACTATGAACCCCAACTTTAATTGTTAAAAATCTCAAAAATAATTACTATTTGATTATAATGAATTGATGGTTATAAATGCGTGAATCTGATCACTGCATTTCATTATTTAATTTCATTCAATTAAATATAATTGATATTAATTTAAGCAGTTAAACTTCCCGACAATATTTGCTTCTGGTTTCTTTCCGAAAACGTACAATAAACAACTACATACATACGAGTATATACATACGCCGATAGGCATTAACATCCCAGTTGGCGAAATCGTCAACGACGATTTGTAGTCAATGATATCTTAAAGAAATGTCTGTCAGTGACATGGTTTACTGTCGGGAACCTTGTACATTTCTTTGATTAAGACTTGTGTAAAATGTCGCTCTTGTTGTCACCAACGATGAGATGAACAACTTATGTATCTTTGGGATGTTTTAAAATGTAATGCTTAAATAAATGTTTATGCTTTGAGCACATTTGCACATTGTCGTCAATGAAAAGCTAAAGAAATTGTAGTATACATTGCCTTCAACGAAAATGTGTTTAAAATATCGCTCTTGTTTTATCGACGACGCAATGACTGACATGTCGAAATGAAAATGTCAATGACCGCTATATAAAAATATGCAAGTGTCGTCAATGACTTCGTATGTTTGTGAAGGATTCGTTGACGATTTCTTACGGACATCAGAAAACGGGCTGAAATTTATTCCAGGATTAGTACACATCCAGTGTTCGATGTGGCATAGTTGGTAGTGCGTTGGCCCGCTACGCAGAGTGTCCGGGGTTCTTATCTCGACACAGGCAAAATCAGAAAGTAGAAAAAACAATTTTTTAACCGGCACCACTTCTTGACAGCCAATGGCAAACCTACGAGTGTAAAAATTTTCTATGAAAAATTTTTCACTTCGCCGCTTGGATTCATTTAAGTACGGAATTCGAAATCGCTCATATGATAATCACGAGCTCGTTTACTACGATCGATTCTTTGGAGTCAATTTTCCACCACTGTTCCACACATATCGATATTGTTCTTGAGCTACTCTAAAGTTGTTGGCATAAACCAACGACTTAAAGTAACCCCATAAAAAGAAATCCAACGGCGTTAAATTGCAAAAAATTAGCTTTATTTGAATTTGATTTTTCCATGAAATTCAGGATTTTCTTCAAACCCAATCGGATCAGTTTCGGCGCTTCAGATGATCACGATTCCTACTTCCTATGAACGGCGTGGATTTGGCTCATTTTGAACTGAAGCGATATTTTAGGTACGTCGACCGGTGCGTTGTCTCAATGGCACAAGAACATTCAATAGGTAATATGTTGTCTCGACTTTATTCATTATAGCACTCACACGATTTTTACGAACGTAATGGAATGGCATTTTGACATTGCCATTTCAAAAAAAAAAAATTATAAGGATGCGTTTATATTTAAATACAAAATTGTTAATTTCTATTGAAAAATCCCATTGAAGTATGTGCCTATCCGTTTGGAAGTGTCAATATGCACACAAGTAATCATACATACATACATATATGCATTCATGTACAAATATAACACGCCAACATGAGTGGATGCGAAAAGCTTGGCCTTTGGCGCTACATGCGGTCATAGTCGACACTGATAAACTGAAGTTCACTGTGGTAAAGGCATAACACTTGCCACAATGGCTGCTTATCTCTTTATCGGTGTGATGTATGATTGCATTCCCCCTCTCATTCTCCCTTCTTCTTCCTCCCACCTATCAATCTTCCTTCCATTCAACACAATGCTCTGCATTCATAGGGTACACCCTGTGTGTTGAATGTATCAAGAAAAAAAACACAAAAATTTATGATCATGCATACGGATATATTAAATTTGTTATCCAAAATGATTGGTGTTTCGAGGAAGCAAAAACAGAGAATTATTTGTATTCTGTGTTTCTATTTTTGAATTTTTGCAAAAATACCTTGAAAAACGATTCTTTTCAGTAAACTAAATCCATATACACATTTTCATATTATGTATTTCTAGAGGTATGTATGTATGTAGGTATGTGTACATACATAAATATATCTATTCATGTTATGATACGTCACACGCACACACGTGATATTTTGACTCGACTGACGCACGTAAAGTAAAAACAATTGATGGGCAAAATATTTAAATAGATATGTACTTATACATATATAAAACAATATGTATACAACAATTCTTGGAAGTTTTAGTTGGTCTCGGCTTATAATTACCCTACACCTAACGTGTGAACTTCGCAAGTCATTTTCCAAAATTTCAACTCCATATCTCGTTTGTGTCTATCGTTTGTAGGTAGTAAGATGCTATATTTTAATGAATACAAAAAATAATAAAAATTCAAGAATTAATCGTTTATTCTAAGCAAATCAAATTAAGTATACTATCTTGTCCATTTTCCTATGAAAACGGATCGATAACTCAAGCGTAGTTGGAGGAATCAAATGATTGGTTAGTTTTAACTAGGTACTATTATCGTGATTAGTTATCGACAGAATATCTTATGTAAATCAACCATGTACTACTGCCAAACTCGGTTTGGTCCAGTGAAGCTTTGGGTTTGAATGGCCTGGTGTAGAGATAAAAATAAGAAAGAGAATATGTATGCATTCTCGTTGTGACAGATTTATTTAATACTTCGTAAACTTTGCTCTTCAGTTTTGTTTTGTATATTTTTATTCTATTCTTCGTGAACGTACTTACGTTAAATTTCAATTGAATTTCGCGTTCTAAACTCTTGAAAAAGGCATGTGTCCAAATTTAATTTCGCATTTACATATAAATCGAAATTTGTTTTGATGATTTCGATTGTCGTTTCTTTCTCAATGTTATTTTTCATTTTATCGAAAGTAAATTGTGCGGAAATTTTACACTTGCATATACTTAGTAAGTAAGTATATGGGTGATGTGATACTTTTATGTCCCTCGACATCTTCGCCTATTTATACGTTAAGCCTATTTATTTTCTTTGCAATAAACAAATGTATGAGCTATGGATTATGTTTTTATAATAATTTAAGATCCATTTTAAAATAACTAAACAATTTGCTCGTATTTAATATTGTAACTCATATTGCACTACAAATAGTGGCATTTCGCATGTCTGTCCCAATCCTAAGTTTACCAACTATTCGATAAAACTTGAATTTAATCTAAAACAATGTCTTGTTTTGTTGTCTTTGTTAAGTTATTTTAGCAGTTATTACCGCTGTATTTCAGCTGGGACGACTGTGATAAATATTCGTCGATTCTCATGCTGATGAGGAAAAAACAACTCATTAAAATCTTTTGGATTTTTTTTTGGAGAAGTAAATATTAAAAGATTTAATGTCGCCAAAAATAGTTATCACTACCGTGGTACACGTTATCACTAGCAAAATACTACTTTTTTAGTGGATAACACCTTTTATCAGTAATGAGTAATGTTCTCTATTATAACCTTATATATTTTTGTACAATGTATTAACTGTTTTTAGCAAAGGGCAATTAAATAAATAATGTTTATTTCTGTTAAAGATCATATTTTATTTATTTGTAATGAAAAAACTTTGTGCGGTAGGTACATTTTATTAACTTTACTTTTTGGAAGACTTATTGCATTTTAGTAAAATTTTTACAGCAAACTGAGTGAAAATTATTTGATAAAATCGCCTCTAGCGGCAATAACAGCTTCAATTTTCTGCTGGAAACGTTTGCTTGCCCGAATCAAAATATCCTCATCCATATCCGTCATTACTCTGGGAATAGCTGCTCTTACGGAATCAAGTGTGTTATGGGGATGTTTATTTGTCTCACGTTCAACAACGCCCATACGTAGTCGTCTAAAGGATCAGAGTCCTGATGGAATACGTTAGGCCTTTCACCATGTACGATATCTATCCAGAGTTTCACTGTTTCCAAAACCTTAATGTAAGCAACAGCATTTAACGAAGTTCTTGCGGAAAGAGGTGGGGTCGCACGATGTGTCTTTCATTGGCACCACTGCCAAACCATGACAGTTACCGGAAACTTTGTGTACAAAAAACGGGGAACATCAGAAGATCGATCCGAACATAGCTAAAATATCTATCATTTAGTAGGTTTATTTTTTGGTCCTAATTAAAATTTTGTTCCTCAGAATAAAACCAGGGCATATCCGGGATTTCAGGATGTTTTACATAACTTGTTTAAAGGTCGTTGTGCCCGGACACCGATATAAACTGTTCTCTGCGCATCACATAGGATTTGAACCGGATAGCTTCGTGGACAATGCGACTATTTGTGCGTGCGTTCAGAAACTTGAAGGTCTCTCGATATGGCCTTATAGACTTTCAAGGGTCTTCGTCAATAATGCCTTGGACTTGCTGCACAATAATGCCTTGAATTTGCTGAGGTTCTAAGACTTGCTGAACGTGTCTTTTGGCGTTTGCAGCACTTTCTACATTACTTTACTTTACTTTTTTACTATGTATATATAGAGAAATTTAAATATTTTCATTCGTTTGTTGAAGATCGATGGGTACACAAATTCCTTTTATTTAATAAAATAAAATTGAAAAATAAAGATCATATCAATTTTAAAAAGATTACACTTGTAGCATGTTCACTTTATGAGTTGACAATATACACAAATAAATAACAAAAAACTTTGAAAATAAAAAAAATAAATTTTAAAATTAAATCGTAAAAGTATTAGTTTATTCAGAATTGCAAAATTTTCGACATGTTTTTGCAGCGTTTTTCTTTTCTATAATATTAAAGCATCACATAGCGCATTCTTACAACGACGAATTGCACAACTGTCTTCAAACAAAATGTAGCCATCTTTAGAACATGTGTTCGTTTGACATAATCAGACTAGTGTTGCCAGATTTGTGGGTACCAGCCCAATACACACTTATGTATTTACATACATAACATATCAAATAATATTTACGGTGCGTAAACTTTCCTGAGTTTCAGTTCCCATAAATTGTTCTTTTTAAGTGTCTAGCTAAGAATAACTACATGGTGTTTTTTGTTAGAAGTGTGGTTTTCAAGAAGAAATAAAACACATATAATTTGGTGTTATGGCCAAGAATTTAGCTTTATTATAAAGGTAAAGATTTGCCATTATGTTTTAAAAACGATTTCGGGCAAGTGGCTCGCGGCGGCTGGTTCGAATAAATTCCAGCCGAGAGGCCCAATTTTCGACCACTTTTTGCAGCAATTGGGGCCGTATCTCAGTAATAATATTCTCTTCCAAGGCGTCAATCTTATCTTGTCTATCTGCGTAGACAAGCGACTTCACATAACCCCACAAAAAATAGTCCAGCGGTATTAAATCGCACGATCTTGGAGGCCACGCCACAAGCCCAAATTTATATATTTATACTTGTAAGCAATAGAAGATAAAAATCTGCTGCGCAGAGTGTCCGAGTTCAAATCTCGGTAAAGTGAGAAAATTAAAAATGAGAACATTTTGTAAATATGCTGAAGATAAGCCGGCTAAAGTTTTTAGCAGATCCGCCATTCTTCCTTAATATCGTCTTGGTTAGGGGCCAGCAGCGCTCAATAGCTAGAAGTTCGGGAGCATTTGACGGATTCGCATTTTGTTTGTTTGTACTGTTTAGGGACCATTCAAGGTTTTGTTTTCGATTTTATTTTTAGTAAGTTTACATTGCCGAATTATATCTCATTAGTGTTTTTGTTGCATGTGTTCGTTCTTAATAACTTATTTCATTATCGCCGATAAAACCGTGGTCATTTCAATTTTTGTTTTGTTTTTTGTATATCGATCAAAATGTCAATAGAAATATCAATTTATGATGAGCCGTAAGGTGGATTATATATAAAACATACACATGTATGTATGTATGTATGTATATATAGGTATATACATACATATGTAAGTAAATAAAGTAATGATATGAATTAGCTTCAAGTCACTCTCATACCAAATTGTTTGCAAAAATCATATGCTTTAAAAATATGCTCCACTATTCTGCAAAAATCGTGCCAACTTGATTTTATATTGTAAAAGTAAAGTTTCAAGCAGAAAACGGAATATCAACTCACCTTATTTTAGTTTGTTTACAAAAACAAATATATATACAATATATGACCTTAATCTATACTTTTCATTAGTTTGCTTCTGCTTTTACTTATTGCAGACTTTTTTCAACGCCAGTTCATTATATGGCTTAATGTGTATAACACGCATGTGACGTCAAAATCAGAATAAACACTAATATACACCTGGATAGGCATTCCCACATGTTATCATTTCTATTGTACATAAAAAACAATATTACCTTCACACACGTGCAATGATTAACAAGCGAAATCCAGTTTTATAGTAAACTACATTCATAAATATATAATTAATATTAAGTTAACATTTTTTATTTCGATTATAATAGTTTGTGAACAAGAAATAATTAAATAAAAAATATTTACAATTTGATAAAGAGCCATAACACTAGAAATATGCAAAATCACCTTTTTAACTACATTTTCTACAGCCTACATATTATTTCAAAAGGTACAAACACTTTTCGTACGATAAATACAACTGTGAAAATGAATTCGAAATATTTGGAAGACAAAGCAAATACACACACCAGCAATAACTGACTGGTTTGTGAATTAAATGTGAAAAAATATTGTGAACAGCCAATCGTGGATTTTTAGTAGAGAGTTTTTGGTAGATTCTGCTGCGATTAAATACGGTACATTCGATTTTGGAAAAAATATTCTTACTTTTATGGAAAGAAATGTTAGTTACGTCCTTTTTACATTAAGGTATCGAGTAAACAAGTTGGTGCCGAAGATAACTTTGAGGAAATAGTCGTAGAAAAGTTTCATCGACCAACGCATGTATCTTTTAAATTGATATATCGCATCGGAACCACTTACATATGCTTCAAAAAACCAAAGTGACTCATTTTTTAGCAACGGATTAACAATTTTTCCCAGTGTCGGAATCAAACCTAAAGCTACTGGACTCCAGTCGAGCACTTATTAGTGCAATACCATCCAAAGACGGTAAATTGAACACTGGCAGCTTGTATTTCTGTGTGAAAAAAACTGTTTCGGTCTTGTTGGGATTAACACCCAGACCATTTACATTCCAGAATCAAAGCTTACTGACCTATGTTGTTGAAAGCATCCAGAAATGCACGTAAAACACACTCTTTTACATCAATACCTGTTTCAATGTAGCTGACCACCTCTTGCAGAACAGTTTCCACCGATCTACCTTTACGGTGGATTTGTTGCGCTACTCTATGCTGCGCTCGTTGATTGTGTTCTCTATGTATATACCAATCAACCTCTTTAGTGTCGAAGAAAGCCAAATAGGTTTATAATTCTTCAGCTTGACCTAAGCAGTCCGTGGGCTGTTTTGCCATAAAGAATAACGAAAAGTTGGGAAATGACAATTATTTCTTATGCACATCTTTTTGTCAACTGAATAACTAGTATTTATTTGGTAGTAGCTTTTTGTTGGTTTAGGAGTTTCAGTGTACTAGCCCAGCTACCATTTAATGCAAGGTAGTTATTTTCATTTTGGTGCAGTATATGGTACATAAGTATAGCTTTTGAGAACTTCTTTCTAATACTGCTCTTATGTTTGACTAGAAAAAGATATGGTACCTACTCCTAAAATTGTATATCTAAGTAAATTGTAATGTATCGTATATCTAGAACTTTGGCTGTTTTTATTGTGGAATAATATTATTGTCCAGGCCATGACCGACATGGACCGACATGACCGACATGGATCAGAGTCTGATCCTGTAAAGAGTATTTGGCCAACATAGGTCTTAAATATAATAAACTTACATTTATCAAGACTAAGTAACATTAAGTTTAATCGGTACCATTTTGGTCTTCTTGCTGATGGATCATCAGCATACATTATACTTTTGCAATTTCGAATAACAGACGCCAAATGGCTTCCTTGAGGAACATCGGAAATAACAGCAAAGCTTTTTGATACGCCATTTCGGAAGATCACCTTTTGTTTTCTGTTAATCAGAAGGCCATGATTGACTTTATCAATTGTTTTGCCAAAATCAGTATATACAATACAACATCAGTTTGTCACGTCATTGACAGTTCTAAAAGGTTCGTCTTTGTAGATCTCCCAGTTAAGGAACCCATGTTGAGATTTATTGATCTATGTTATAACAGAATGCATAATTTGAGTAGTAACAAATAATTAATTTAGCATTACCTCTATAATTTGAGATTTAACACCATTTTTATGAAGAGGAACAATAAAAGAATTTTTCCAACAAACTGGGAATAACCCGGAACATAACATAACATAAAAGTTCAGCACAATTTTTTAATATACAGAACTCGTAATATTATCGTGCCCAGATGCAAATGACAGCTCGAGTGGCTTAAGATGGTGAAGAACATTTAGAGGATTTATGGTTGCAAAACAAATACTTAATATTAAACGAATCAATCCTGAAGGGGTAAAAGTCATTGTCATTGAAGCTAAACGTCGTATATGTAGATTTGAAAATATTAGCAAAAAAGTTCTCAATTTCAATGTAATCACTAGACACAACATCACCAAGATACAACGACGGGGGGAAATCGAATTTACAAAGTCATAAAAAGATTTAGGATCGTGGTGAATTTGAATTTTTATATAATTTAAATAGTTTTTATACCATTTAGCATTCAGCTATTCATAACCTAGACGGGATATGGCTACAATAGTCAATATTTCTGCCTTTCTTTCTTCTTTTAATGGCGCAACAGCCAATGGAGAGCCTAAGCCGAGCTTTTCGCATCCATGCCATGTTGTGCGTGTTATAGTTTTACATGAATGAAAGGGACCTACAGTTTTATACCGAATCCGATCGGCGAAGTGCAAAGCCTTTCATAGGCGACTCTGCGTAGCAGGCCAGCGCACTACCAATTACGCCATGCCGGCCACAGTTCTACCAGTTCCTTTATAAGTTTGAAAGGCTCGCGATTTCCGATTTCCGATTTTTTAGTTTTTTTAATTCCTTTGTGAACTAGTTTTAACTTTAGGGTACAGATTGTTCAAATACTTTATATATGTAAAGTATTATTTAATAGAGATAATTCAGATTATCTAACGGTCAAGAGGTAACAGAAAGAATATGAACGAGTTTACATATTATAGGTAGTTCTTTGAAAACAGTGTTTTAATTTAACAGTTTTTATATCAATATTTCGGCTATAAGGTAGGTTAAAGAGCAGAATTCGGAACGATAAATATTTTTTAGTCGACATCTACATAGACAAGATCCAAACATATTCCGCTCATATTTATAATGTTATTAATCTGATACAAACTTACATAGTTCAGTAAGTATATCCAAAGAGTTATTATTGTATTCTATAGCAGTGCATGGATAAAGATGCCGAACTACTTACATACAAAAAGTTTATTTTTACTAATAAGAATTTTTAAATTTTATTACCAGTAACGATGTTTCGGTAACGATAACTTGGTGGTGATCCACAATTATCAATAAATTGTTTTCTAGAAAGTAAAATAAAAATTCAAAAAACTGTAGGTCCTTTCAATTCTTGATTTGTGAGCCGTAAAGCAAAAAAATTAATAAGATATTTATTCAAAACGTTTCAAATGGCGTTTTCTTTGAAGCAGAAACTTTTCAATTTACACAAATTTTCATTATTTTTGTAAATTTATATATTTATATAAATACTAATACTCACATCGCTACCTCTATCCTTCAACCACGTATCTCCAAAAGTGCCATCTTGCAGAAAACGAATTCGGCAAACTTTATCGTTCAAGTGGTGTACTAACTTTAATTTTTTTTTCATATAAACTTGCTGAGGACTCATTCCTATCTGGATTCCTAGGTGACTTTAAACAATGCAAGCAAAAAACTCAATTTCGCTCAAAATGGCGATACTCTACACTGTACATACATAAAACTATTAAATATTTTTTATAGAACAAAAAGTATTGCACCGAAACATAAATTAACAAATTCATTCAATTGTACACAAAGTACACAACAGTGTCACATGAAAACTGTTCATCTTTCAGGATTGAAACTGGAGATTTTTATTACAGCAAATATTGAGGGTAAAAAAGGATTTTTAAGGCAAAAATTCAATATTTTCGCACTAACCTTCAATTACTTACACTTTGTGAATTTCCGAGGGGTTCAACAAAATGCATCCGATGAACTAGAAAATAAATTTTAATGCGACCTTAAAAATAAAGGATCTTACAATGAATTTCAATTATGAAGCAGCAAATGCTAAAATAATTTTAACTATCGTTTATATTTAAAATTCACATTAAAAATATTAAAAGCAAACGAATTAGTTGTTGATTTCACCAAGAAGGAGAAAAAAACCAACAATTAAAAACTTCATTCACTTTTCACAGAAAATATTCAACAGCATCTTTTGTTTCCGTCTGCTTAAGTTAAAACTCAATATAAATTATATAGTTAACTTGAAGTACCGATCATCTTTCAGATTTTCCTACATGCACACTACACAAACCAGGGAAGAAGAAGAAGGACCGAACACAATAAAAAGAGGCAGCTGAAACTCTTCCGCATCTAAAAAACAATAAACAACAACAAAGGCATACCCTCGCTAAAGCAAACTCATAATCGAAATTGAGGGGAAACTATGCGATGCCAAAAGGGTACACAGCCATTGTGTCAGAGTAAGAAGTTCGTTATCCTTGCAAACGCCGCATAACAATAGCGAAATTGACGCAAGAACAATATTGCACCCGATTTTTGGAAAATGCAATGGGTGATGACGATGTTGAAAATCAAAAATATCGTTTGCGCTCTGAGGACCTCGTTGATGGAATAAAAAACACTTTTGGATGAAGGGGTGCGTCAGTCTCTTATGAAACAAAAAAAGTTAGAATTGAAATTGGGAAAGCGAAAAAATTCCAATTTGTACATAACTACTACACACACACACTCACGCAAACATTATTTTCCATTAATTTAGAGGTTATCAACCGTTAGCTTGAATAGTCTAACGTAAAAGAAATGTTTACTTTTTCTTATAATACATACAACAGTTTAACATGATTGAAGGATAAATTTCTGTATATTTATTTTTTTCTAATGTAGGAGATCAGATTGGTATGAAAATAAAAATTGAGTACATGTTCCACCATGATAGAAAAATTTAGAAGGTAGTTTTAATTTAACAAGTAAGACAAACTTAGGCAATTGCAATAAACAAGTTAGTAAACTCGATTTTTTTCTTTTTAATTTAGTTAACGATTTTATTTAACGTGTACTTTATAGTACATATCTGCTACTTAATATAGAAAATTAATTTATTATTTATACATAAGTCCTTTTTATTACAAATAACAGAAATAAAATTTTTCATTTTTACTAAGTTTTAAAACGTACTAATCATCTACTAATAATTTATATTTCTGCACTTCTCTCGTAAAATGCATCTGTCAAATGCTCATCTTAGTAGTCAAAAGCTCAAAATACCTAATACACAATTTTAAAAATTCCATCTACCTTTTCTCTTTGCGTAGAAAAATTCGTATTCGCATTTCGATGAAATTTCGCGTTCGACTCCATGCCACAGTACGAAGAGAGATGCCAGTTACTTAACTTACATAAACACTCTATTAGATTCAACTTATCAAGCGTACTATTTGTTAAAGATGTACTGGATGCCAAAATTTATTCATCCGATCTCCTGTTATGCTCCAGCAAGACCATAAAGGGAACATTGTTTGTTCTACGTCAAAGTTCATAGAACTAATTATGGTCACAATGATCCTATCTGTAGATGCCTTAATCTTTGAATGATCTTAAAATTGATTTAGATTGCGATAGATCAAAATACCAAAAATCTTAAAGTTAAGATATCGTTAAAATTTTAATTACCGAATTATGTACCTTAGTTTGTAAGAAAACTTGTAATCTGTCAGAGCACAGCCCAGTAAGTAAATGAAATAAAATAAATTAAAAAAGTAATGTTTCGAGTGTTATCTTTAATAACTTCAAGTTATATTTTAATTTTTCTACTTCTATCTATCATATACACTTCTTCTGTTCTCACGTGTGCCTTTTCTGTTCCGTTCCATCTAGTCTTTTTTTACTTCCTAATTTTTCAGCATCTCGATATTATGTTTTGGTGATGTGTTGGTTTCTTGCTATTCGTAGCAATTGTTCTCTTATGTCTGGTGGTGTTGGTGACAATACAAGAACTCTGGTGCACATATTCTGCATACAACGAAGCGGTTTCAATGTTGTTCACTTTAATGCTCGAAGTTTAAATAATCCCAAGTTGAACAATATAAAGTACATATATATGAGTATCTGAAACTTGGTTCTGACGTGAACTTTCGGACCAGCATTATTATATTAATGGATATCAAATTTTCAGGAATGATAGGAGATCAAAGAGAGCTGTACCAAGCTGCTACTATCGTCTGTTTATAATCATTATCGCAGTAATACAGTTTTATCTTGACTTAAATGACACATTAATTGGCTATGACAATCATGTTATTAGTAGAGATTTTAATATTATATTATTACAGAATGAAAATTTAGATTATGCCTCTACTAACGCCCTTACTGTCGTCAATATTGTCTCTCTCCTATCCGTTACTCTATTGCAGCTGAGGCTTGACCTGTTTCTAATTTCTGACTCCCCTATTTCATTATTTTATGACTAAATATCATTTGTCTCTGACCACGACTCAATATAATATTTTGTTGTGTTGGCGTTTGTTTTAATCGAGCCAATCATGCTGAATATGTTTCCTGCCGTGACTATAACTCAATTGACAATTCAGTTTTCAAATTGAATGAGCTTGCTGAAGTGAATTGGAATGAATTTTTACAAGTTAATAGTACAGATGAGAAGCTTTATTTATTTCATTTCATGCCTTTTATAATTACTAAAAAGTCCTGCCATTGAACCTATATCAGAGAAAAAAACATGTTATACTAAGTGGAAAAGAAACCGGACAGATTTAAATTGGTCACTTTCAAAACAGCTGGAAACAAATCTTATATGGTAATTAGACAAGATAAAATACGTTTTTTAACTCCAAACTTCGGACAAATCTTTCATCAAAGCAACTTTAGCGCAATATTCGACGACTTAAGATAAGCAGGAAAAATATCATACCTTGTTCTATTAACACTGAAGTTCTTATAATATTTTCATCTCGCCGAGCATTTCTTCCAATGCTGCTGGAGTTGATGGTATTCCTATCAAGGTTGTCAAATTAATTCTTTCTTATGTACTTCCGACCTTAACACATGTCATAAATCATTGTTTTACTAGCTCTAGCTCACACTTTCCCAGCTTATGGAAAATTCCTACCATTATTCCTATCGCTAAGAATTCTGCTGTTAGCGAACCCAAGGGCTGTAGGCCAATTAGCATATTGCCTACCTAGGGGAAAGTTTGTGAAAACTTACTTGCTGATCAAATTACTGCCTACGAGAATGTACATAGTAACAAGCTTCTCTAAAGCCTTCAATCTGGATTCAGTGCTGGTCACAGTTGCACCACTGCTGTTCTGAAAGATATCGACGACATACTTGTTGCGCTTTTTTTTCAAGAATTCTACGGTTTATGCCTTCGAGAATGGTATTCAGGTATACATACGAGGGTAGATCAATAAGTACCCGTGTTAGGAATGAAGAGGCAAGTTTTTCAGAAAATTTTTTTTTTCTATATTTCAACGAAATAAGTCGCAGGGAGCCAAGTCGTGCGAGTACAGTGGGTGCAGCAGCAATTTGTAGTTCAATTCATGCAATTTGGCCGCCACCTTTCTCATGCTTAACCTATCATGTAAAATATTAATTACCGTTCCGTACGACACTCCTACGACCTCTGCTACTTCGCGTACTTTCGTTCGGCGATCAGCGAGAATCATGTCGTGGACCTTTTCAACGATTTCCTCGGTAACCTCGTCTGTCGGGCAGCCTGGGGGCTCCTCATCAAAAACAGATGTACGACCACGTTTAAATTCGTTGAACCAATATTTTACGGTTGTCATATATGGTGAAGGGTCCCCATAGACAGCATCCAAATTCGCTTTTATTTCTTCGCATGTTTTTCCATCCAAAAATATAAAGCGAATTACGGATCGATATTGTTCTTTTTCCATTTTATCGCGAAACACCAAACACGTTTGAAATTTAGTGTGGTGTCGTGTGACAGATGGCAGTACACGACGGTAATGCCAGTTTAATGCCGAATCCGAACTGCGCAGTGAAAAGCTTTTCATAGCAATTCTTACTCTTGTAGGTTTGCCATTGCCTGCCAAGAGGTGGTGCCGTGTAGAAAAATTATTTTTTCTACTTTTTGATTTTGCCTGTGTCGAGATTCGAACCACGGACACTCTGCGCAGCAGTCCAATGCACTACCACTACGCCACATCGACCACAAAATAGTTTATAGTATTACTTACTTGAATGTCGTCCACAGTAAACTTGGTTCCACCTCACTGCGCAAACATGTAGTACCATAGAATTCAACAATGCCATTCGATATGCCCTTGGACTACGTCGCTTTTAACACATATCTGAAAAATCTACCTGCATTTTTGGAGTTGGATTAACTGACTATTTGGAAATGCAGTACGTAACATAATGTTCCTTCACCTGATCATTCACTCCAAAGAACCTAGGTATAATCAACTTATTTCTTAGCGATTTTTTTTCGTAAACGCCATTAGACTGTTTAACGTGCTTCCATCCCATCTTAAACGAATGGCTTTTGCGACCAACTTCCAACATTACTCCAAAAACATCTCTACTTCTTTAATTTAACATATACATTCTCCTCCTCACTCCCTACTCTCAATATTTGGCTTCTTAATTCTTCCTTTCTTAATTCCTAATTTTTTATTTAGATTATTACCATATACCCTACTCCTTTTTGATATTTTACCTCTTGATTCATAAACAATTAATAGTAATAATATTTATTATTAAACATAATCTCTAAATACATGTATTTTCTTTATTGTCGTTTCTTGTTTGCGATGGTTGATGTTTTCAGGTTGACTTGTTTTTTTGCTGCTTTCAACAGTTCTATGTAGAATTCAGGACAATTAAAATGCATTAAAAAACCGACATAAAATGTTTACCTGAAAGACGTGTATTCTCAGGTAAAAACAATAGCGGTATTCACTCGCTGGTGTAAATGGTCTTGCTTCATTGTAAGTGGTGTTGTAATAGCATAAACATTTTCCATTTACAATGAAACAAGACCATTTGCATCAAAGAATACCATCATGAACACAGCTAATATGTACTTTAAGATTTCGAAGTGTCAAATCCACATGCTAATGTCAACTGGAAATGCACTAGGTTCAATATTACACTAATTTGAAATTTGGTTTATCGTTCTAAGATTCCAAGTATCTATTTTATATTTGGCTTTATGTTCATATATGTATATAATATTATTAAATATTTTAACAATATTTTAACAATGTGTCTTACTCATTTCTCATATAATTTTACAACTTTAAAACAAGACGACAAAATAATACACCTTGTGAACACCGCAGTTGATATTGGGCAAAATTATGATAATAAATCATGACGAAAAATAGGACCAAATCAGATCTTTTTACTTTTTGATACAATCGAAACCATTCGTGTACATATAAATACTACATATATATATGTAAGTACGAGTAACCCAGATGATGTTTGCATATATACGATAAGTACATAACCGGTTTATAAATCACTGTCAACAAGATAATATAGTTTTTGCATTTCAGTACAACACCAGACTTTGGTTTTTCAAAAAACAAAATGGCAGTTATATGTATGGTGGGCTATTTTAATACAGAATTATCGAATTTCGAGACTCGGAAGTTTGGAGACAACTGTTTAGGAATTAGATCCATGTTTTTAAAAAAGAAAATAGCATATTCAAAAGGTGAAACTTTTTAGATCTCTATGCAATTGTGTATTTATAACTTTGATTTCTCAATACTCTGAGCACTCTGAGTCAAGTGTTTGGTGTAAAAATCTTGGAAATTTCAAAGCAATTAATTTTAAATTAAAATTAAAGTTGCTAAGAATTTTGGAATCCCAAAAATCCATAAAAATCTTTATTTTTCTACTTCTGAATTTCCAACTTAGTGCTCGTATGTAAATCAGTTCAATAATCAGATCACTAACCACTCAGAAATAAGATATATGTGAATATGAATAGAATGGACCAACAGTCAAGCGTTCATTATTGGAGAATTGTCATTGCCTGTCGAATAGTAATGGAGAATATGTGTAGCCAATTTATATTTCCATTAGGCCCGCTGTGAATTCACAGTGGGCTTTTCTTGGCCTAAGTGTGGCACTGGACAGCCACCAAAAGCAAACTAAACTAGACAATTCATATTTTAAATTCATTAATTTTGTGGTATACATTTCTATTTGCAATGCTCTAAACTATTTTTCCTTAATGCTCATACTAGTATTATTTGAAAAGACTTGTCTTTCCATTCCCTATTCGAATTCTACTGCTAAAACAGGATGCACAGAAAGCATTACGTAAAGATCATGGCAAAAGCAATCGCGATGTTTTCGAATAGCGATGCGAGTGACATGTGAGTTTTTATATTTCTCTCTTCGCTATATCGAGGGTAATGTGCATAAAGGTGCAGCCTGATACGGTAATTAAAAAAAATGTTGTATAAAAAACAACAAAACGCATTAGGAAAGGATTTCGCGTATTGTTGTGGAAGGACGTGAGTGCGTTTAGCGTAGTGTGTGTGCATGGATCTGTGTTTGTGTGGCTGTGTGTGTGTGCGCACTATTCGCAGGAGAAGCACAAAGCACAAAGAGGATATTGCACAAGAGCAACCCGTTTTGTGATGTTTTTGCTGAATTTAATTTTTTACATTTTTCAGAAAAGAGGAAGGGATGGTTTTTACGTTCACCCCTTTGCATAAAAAACAAGGAAATCAAATGACGAGTTAAAAAATTTTCAAAATTTAATTCTCAGCGCAGTAGTAGTAAAAAGTGCTTCGTCAATCAAACATATAAAAACGATTCGAAAATTATTCAAAACTTTAAGCGGAAATACAAAATTTAATGTTACTGCATGCAACTGACATTTCAAATGTCAAAACTCTGATTCTCACGTGCATTATTACCGAATTTAACGAAACGCAAATGATTTTTACGATTGTGCGCATTTTGAAATTTAAAGTGTAAAAGAAAAGAAAAAGAACGCTTACAAATTAACCTAAAATGTTTTTTGACTACACAAAAACCGCCAAAAAAATTCACGCACCAGAATATTAAGGAGCATTTCTTTGCAAAAAACAACACACAACAAAGTAAATTTTATTAAGTAATAAGTATCTTTCAAATAGTAAATGAAGGTAAATATGTCTTTGATTTCTTGATTGCGGATTTGACTACATACTCGTACATATGTACTTAATTGGTTATATGGTAGCATTTCGAGCGAAACTTTAAAATACTGGAAAAAAACTATAAAATTTTCTGGGTTTTCTGCAAACTACTATTAAACTTTGATTAATTGAAAATGAAGTGACGGCAGCATTTGATCACACAAGCTTGCAATTGCAAACGCTCACACATACACACACATACATATGTACATAGATGCACTTATATTCATATATTTTAAAGTTTTCCTTTTGCATGGGGGTATATAGATTTTTTACATAGTGCTGGCCGCCATATTGCAAACGCCTTTAATTTGTGCACTTTAATTTTTGCTACGCTTCGGATAGAAATGAAAATTGTGTAAGATTAGGAAACTTTTGAATTTGAAGCCGATTTAATTAGAAAAGGACAAAGCAATGAGGAGAATAGTTTTGATGTTAGAATAGTGACGATGTCGGAAAACAATTGGAAAGTTGGCCAACTAGTGCACATAATTGGAAAAAACTTAAAAGGTCAGATCGCATATGTGGGTCTAACGAAGTTTTCACCTGGCGAATGGATAGGTGTGGAGTTGCAAGAGGAGAGAGGTAAAAACAATGGCACCGTCAAAGGTGTTTGCTACTTTAAGTGCGCTTCCAAATTTGGACTTTTTGTGCGACCAACGCAACTGATTGCAATGGATGCAACACCAGTATCTCCGGTTGCAGCGGCAACAGAACCAGCTGCTGTCACTGTGAACGCCCAGCAACCTGAAGATGATACTCCAGCTGCACAAATTCAACTTCTGAATGACGATGAGCCGACATGCTCTGCCTCTGCAAGCATTTTGAAAACCACTAGAATTAGTCAACCTAAGCAACCTAAACAGTTTTTCTCTTCCAGTAATTACCAATTTTTGCCATTGCAGGCTGCTACTGTTAGTGCCAGTAATACACCAGTTAGCTCGAATGCAAGTGCACCTTTAACAGAGCAAATTGCAATGCCGAGTGCTGCCTTGCATATAGCACCAAAACGGAGTAAAACCAGCGTTAGTCCATCCGAGTCATTTTGTTGCGCAAAACGTGCATCGTTCATAGAAACAGGATTCTTGGAAATTTTGCGGCCGCAATTTACACCAGGCCATCCCATACGTTCGCCTTCATTTTGCACAAGTACGCTAGGAGTAGGTGAGCGACAAAAAGAGGAGCGAAGGGAGCAAGAAACAAGAATATTGGTTCTAACAGAAGAACTAGATGATTTGAAAAAACAAAAAACTGAGGACAAACGGAAACTGCATGAACTTGAGAAAATAAGAATGCAGAATGAACAGCTGCTGGAATTCAAGTCACAAATAATGGAGCAGCACTGCCTGCTGCAACGCGAATTGCAACGAACTCGCCAGGACTTACGGGAAGCAAACGATTCGAAGAGTAAATACAAGCGAGAATTGGATGAGGTAGCTGAAGGCATAGAAATTCTAACGCTGGACAAAGAAATGGCCGAAGAGCGTGCAGAAACTATGCAAATTGAGCTGGAAATGGCACAGGAACGTATTGAAGAGCTCATTCTGGACGTTGAAATTCTCCGCGCTGAAAACGAAGAGTCCTTGCAGGTTAGAGATGGCCGTAAGGAGGACATCCCGCCCACTGCTGGCGAACTAAGAAAACTGGAGCAATATAATCAACGCTTGAGAGAAACAGTAGTTCGCCTACGCGATGTACTGACCCAGGAGAAACAAAATCTGCAAAAGGCTTCTAAAGCACTAGAAACAAAACAATCCGAAAACACTGAATTGAAAAAAACAAAGGAAATACTCTCCAAACGCGTCGACGTGATGGAAATGCACATAATTGACTTGAAGGAACAGGTAGATGCTGCGTTAGGCGCCGAGTCTATGGTTTCTTCCCTGGCCGAAGTTAAACTTGAACTTGAAGATCGCGTTAAGTTGCTGGAAGAGGAAGTTGCCGAATTGGAAGCATTGGAAGAGATACAAGCTCAACTAATTGAAGGCAATCAGGAATTAGAAGTTGATTTGCGTGAAGAAATAGATGCATTAAATACGACCATCAAAACTTTCCAAAAGGAAAAGGATGACGCCATGGAAACCATATATGATCGTGATATTACCATAATGAAATTTAGAGAGCTTGTGAAAACACTTAAAGACCCGTTAATAACATCGACGTCGGAAGACTTCAGCACTATATCCAATCAAGACGACACACAGAGCATTGACTTCAATCATGTATTTTCCGTGGCGAAAGCATATGGGCGTGCAATTGACGTTCAATTGACCGGAGTTGAATTGAAACTCAGCAAATTGCACATTGATTATCTGCTTGCTTTCGTACCTGAGGATTTTTTACTGCGCGGTGGTGAGCACGATATCATATTGGTGCTACTTTTACTGCAACGCATCAGCGAAAAGGTCGACATAGCTTGCAACGCCATAAACGAGAAGTTTCCCTCCTCGTGTGAGTTCGTCAAAGATGCTATATTCGACGGATTCTCAGTGCATCGCTTTGCTTTTCGTTCCAAATGCCTGTATTTTTTGCGAAATCTCAAATTGGTACTGCAGCAAATAGTTTTCGTGCTAAACCACTGCGATTACGAAGTGTGCACACATGCGGCGATCTACCGGAAGGAAATGGAGACGCAAGAAGAGAATATTGACGAAATATTGCGTCTACTCAAAAGTGGATTTTTGGACGAGAATTCGCCGATTGATACTGTCGAACGAACTTTGAACTTCTTCAATACGCTACACACTAATCTTACCTCATCGCAGGATTTAGCTGAGCTGATTGATGAACATCAATTGTACATGGCGTTAATGGAAGTATTCGATGTGGGCTTCGATTGTATAAACACCAACGCGAGCACGCTGCACACTATCGTACAACTTGGCGATGAAAACACGGATTCCTTCTATTCCATGCAATTTCTTATGGAGAACATGAACAAGTTTAAGCAGAGAATGAAAAAACTGCATCGTAAATTGCCATCTACTTGCAACAGTACCGATTTCAGTGCAATTCACGACCGTGACTACTTGAAACGCATCCAGATAACTAATGATTACTTGGGTCGTCTGATAAATATTCTTGCCGCTTCAGCGAAACAAGCTACAAAGGAAATATCCATTGCCAAGCAAGACATTTGCAGCGATATAGCAATAGATCATGAAAAGCTTTGGAAAATTATTATATTCAATTGCGCCAAGGTGAACCTTGAGGAACATCAATCACCGTCGTCATTATTTCATTACTGCATTGAGCTGTTGGACGCACAGATAAATGAGTTTTTCAAATTTGCCACGCAGATCCAGAACGTCAGGAACACGAATATGAATACAATGTTTGTAAGGTCCTCCGCTACTACCCTATTTCAGCGCTCCATACAAGTTAAGCAACACTTCGAGGATCTCAAAACCCTGAACCAATCGCTGATCGAACGTGAAAAAGAAATAAAATCTTTAAAGTACGTGGCAAAAATGAAACAGAACGAGTTTTCTGAAATGCAAATTCGTAAGGAAATGGCTGAGCGATATTCGTTGAAATTGCAAAGGGAACAATGTCAAGCAATCGGGAGTATTTCAGGTTATATTGAAAATATTGGGAATGATATCAGATGCAAAGAGGTCGCAATTACGCAATGCTTCACTACATGCAGAGACAAGTTGACAAAGCTGGAACAAAGTTACAGCGCATTGCGAACAAATTTACTAACCAATTGCCAAACAAACACCACAACCTCAAACCAATCCACCAGAGAAATTATTATGCTGAACAATTGCTTGCGCAAAGAGAGAACCGAACGCACGAAACTTCAGTCGGAGAATTTGAAAACACGACTCAAAAATTTCGAGCCGATTTTTGTGCCACAACCAAACGCCAATCAACATATCAGAAAACTCGAGCAGGAACTGCGCAATTTAAAAAACGAATGGATCCTCTCACATATCGCTATAAAATCAAATTCAAAAGTAGTCCGTACACATGCGAATATCAAACGGAAATCAGATACGCTGCTCCAGCATATCATCACAACATATTTCGATTCCAACCCACACCGATCAATACCCAGCGATTTTGCTTGTTTTGTTACTAATGAAATGCGTGAGGTGTTGAAGTAAAACTTAAAATCTCAATAATTTTACATACTAAAGCAAATTAAAAATATTGTGATTCCTTAATTTTATTAATACTACATATAATGTTTACATACATATTACATAGGACATGCTTCTTAAGTATATACGAGTACCCTACACTTACCACACATATGAAATTTAATAAATTAAATTTGCAGTTGCATTTAAACTTACAACTTGCCGCTTCATTTCTCCATTTTGTGTTCGTATCGAGAGATGCACCCTTGTGTTAATGTTATGATCAGAAATGACCAACACCACCAACCCTTAGCCATAGCAGTTCAGCAACTCTTTATGTATGTAGTACCTATACATATGTCTATTGTAGACTGCAGTGGTCAAATGCATTTTTCAGACAATCGCTCGTACTTCTAAGGGCGGTAACTAAATAGTCAAATGGTCTTTGAAACACCAATAGCATGCATTTTTCTTTTGCATAAGAATGCATATCTGTACTAGGTAAGTATTACCTACATATGAATATACTCTTATAATAATAACGCGCTTTTCCAACAGATAGTCGTAACTGGGATAATCATAACGTTTTATGGTAAAATTATTACTCTTTGAAATTAAAACATTAAAGAAATCGATTTCATCAAATTTGAAGATTTGAAGAACGATGCTAATTTAAATAAAATAATCAACGACCTCTGATTTGATTAGCGCACTTCAAGCAATGTGATCTGCTGCCGAGTCACCGGCTAAATTTTTCTTGGCTCATTCGTTAGGTTAGGTTAGGAAGTTATGGTGGATGTCTGGAAACAAGCTCTCTGCAGCTACTTCCATCCCCACTCCATTTCACATTATACCAGCATGTACTATCAGTTTCAGACGGGTGAATGTAGACAGCCATGGATAACCAGTCCAGACCAGAAACCAGTAACCTCTAGCCGGAACTTTAATCATAAATCTTCGGTCAAGAAGTATTGCTCATTCGTTAAAAACCTGCAATAGCCCGTGTGGAAATGAATATAAATTTAGGCCCCTGGATCCAAATATGTTGTCTATTGTTTTCTTTTTCTTTTCAGAGGTGTTTTTAAATGCTTGTTTTGGATACCATCCAATTTCGAAAACCACTCGGAAAAGTATCATTATGCCTTGTGAGCAAATCACAAACATAAACAACCCAAATGGACGATCAGCAACAAAAAATTATGTCGTCAATATTCAACTTACATTAGGCCGATGCCTATTTTCAAAAAACATAAAATATTGTATAACTAAAGGATGAAATGTAAATCAGCTAAATGAACAATAATGCCAAAAGAAATACCTCGTTTCGAAACACGCCACGGTAGTAGAATTAGAAGACAATATTTTCACTGAATATTATTATTAAATGAGCTGCCACATAGGTCCATGATGGGCAAGTCTGTGTATTGGACAGCCGTCTTCAGCCTTCATAGTGCCTTTATAATAGATGGGCTTTCCAAGTTTCATTTTGACACGGGAGCGCTCTTAAATTCATTTTCTACAAGAGACACATTCATTAGAGTCAAGCACACAGTGTTAACTATGTACTGCATAGGTACATAGATCGAAACCGAACTCGAACTGTAACTGCCGTCGACATTCAGATACACTTTTCTAGACGTATGGGACTGTTGGAGAATTTTTGTTTTATTAATGACTGCGCAATTCGTAATGGTCTAAGTGTTATGTTCTACCGATTCTTTTTTCATTGGTCACCACTGAAATTTGTCCGTAGGTAAAATTAAAATCTTCTTTCCTTCTTTCTATTAATGGCACAAACAGACCATAGAGCGTGTAGGCCGAGCTTTTCGCGTTTAAAATTAAAAACTTACGATTTGTAATAAATTCACGTTTGTCCTGTAATGACCACATAAACAGCGTTGTTAATAAAATCTTCTAAACTTTACAAACTGAAAAGCTTCAGCGATCCTACCCTTTATAAAATACGCTAAACTTGTTTTCAGTAAATTAAACTTAATATAAAACGCATTTTAAGCTACACGATATGTTTATGGCTTGCGGAAATTTGATCATTTAAGTAGTTTCAACAATTGCATTTATTTTTTTTTACACAAATAGCTGCTTCGATGTCTCGCTGCACTTAATCTAACTACAGTTGCTACAGTTGTGCCAATCAAGAAGAACTCAAAACTTAGTCTTACTTCTAAATTTAAATCCTTTTATGGTAGTTAAATTAAATAAGTTAAAGCGTTTAGATATTATTATTTTGGTCCCTTAAATAAAATTTTTATAGTAATTTTTTCATTAAACAATCTTTGATGAAAATGCAACTCATAACATTTTCTCATTTTTTTCGATCTGTCAGGCTCTTAGCGATTACACTGTACCTACAAGAACAAAATAGTATCTAAGTTGTTTCCCAGTTTCCCTGGAATATTTTTGGCCGGTGGAAACAATTTTCTCAGGTATATTCGTAAATCTTAATTTCGAATTTAGGAGCTTTGGATGGAAAATTCAGAAAATTTAATTTTATAAAAAAATATAGAAATGTGAAATATTCACGACAAGATTAAGTTTAATACGACAATAAGGGGCCCGTTGGCCAGCCATCCCCTTCCTCCCGGAGCCAGTATTTTCTCTCCACGACCCTGTATGTTAGTGATACTACAGTGATACTGCGCTGGAATGTTACGCATGTTGTATTTGTACTTGAATGGAAGGGACCTACAATTTTATGCCGAATCCGAACGGCGAAGTGAAAGGCTTTTCATAGGCAATTTTTACTCTTGTAGGTTTGTCATTGCCTGCCAAGAGGTAGTGCCGTAATTTTTGTAATTTTCGTATTACCCAATCTTTGCCAGGGCCGGACTGAAAGCTGGGCTTTTATTTATCCATTGAGAATAGTCGTTCAGTTGTGTTAACTCAACGTGCATTTCGTCGAAAATATCGTGGCCAAAAAGCACACATTTCGTCATTTGGTGTCGAATTTTGTTGAGCTTGGGACAGTGAAAGGTCGTCGACAAGCCGTTCATCAATGCCCAAGTCGTTCCAATAAACTTGTTGAAGAGGTAAGAGAGAGTGTTGCGGAGCACCCACATGTGTCGTATCGTCACCGCGCTCAGCATTGAGGCACATTTTGAAGAATGATTTGCATTTGTTTCTGTATAAAGTGCATTGACTTAAAGAATTTTGCCGTCCACGTCGCTTGGAATAGAGCCAAACAGTCGCTCCAATGGTTGACACTGAACCTGATTTTTTGGAAGGAAATTTTAATTACCGACGAGGGCCATTTCACACTCTCTGGCGCCGTTAACAAGCAAAATTGCCTTATTTGGGAAACGGAGAATCCGCACGAGATCCATGAAACAACATTGTATGACCAAACGTGGCTGCTTGGGATTTCCCACAAATGTGTGGAAAAGGAGTGAACGGTTACTGGTTTCAACAAGACGTTGCGCCATGCCACACTGCAAATCAAACAATGCAGTTTCTGCAACGAAAATTCCCTAGACGTGTGGTGTCAAAATATGGCGACATTGACTGGCCACCCAGATCTCGAGATTGGACCACTCCGCACTTCTTCTTGTGGAGTTGTTTGAAAAGCAAAGTGAACGCCAGCAAGCCTCAGACCATTGACGAGCTCAAGGCAGACATTCGTGCTCGAAAAGGTGATGGAAAACGAAGCAGAAAGCGCACATTTTGCGTTGGTCAATAACGGTGGCCACTTAATTTATGTTGTATTCAAAAACAATGTAAATATAATAATAAAATATTCATATACCTACATAAAAGATGGCGCACCCTATATATGTATTTCAAACTTCGATCAAAAATTCCTTGTTAGTTAATTCAAAAACCGGAATACGAATTTTTTTAGGTTTTTCAGCACTTAATAACATCGGTTGAATATTAATTTGTACCATGTTTAATTTTTATAGTTTCTAGTTCTTAACAGTTTAGATTTTACCTTTCTTTTTATCAAATATGACAAAAATTTTGTGTTATCAGGTAAAGATAATGGACATTATATAATACAAAATAAATATTAATAAACAAATTTTCCAACCAAGTCCAATAAGAAATAAGAAAAACGCAAAATGCTCGAAAACAACTTTATTTTTTTCTCAATTAATCCAGTCTTAACACACAACGATTCATCATCTTTGTTGGAAATGATTCCGGGGATATATTGTTACTAGTATTAGGATTGAACAGTAGTTGCCCCGCCATTGGTCCAAACCTCGTAATACATATATGTACAGCTCTTGATCTCCTCCCAAGACCTAAAGAACTACGTACGTGGGATTTCGTTACGATCAGATTAAGATATAGTATTATGAAGAAAATATCATTTATACTATACATAATCATTTTATTATGACTACCTTTAACGTAAAGAAAACATAATTGCTTTGCTCGACAGTCAGAATGTCAATTGTATTGTATTGTATTTTGTGCAATAGTGACTACATTACTTATTACCAACTTTTCGTCTTAACATATTGTATAAACCATATTGCGTGCTTCCCACCAATACCACATTTCATTTGTATGGGAATTGCCACGTCCTAAGCCAAAACGGCATACTACAGCGCCATCTAGCGTAGATTTTATAACAAAATAAATATAGAAGAAATGACCAAAAACTTATAAGCTTGCAATTGTTTCTGCATATTTATACCATTCAGTGAAAATTCCAGAAATTAGTTTTTTCAAAAAAACAATCATTCATCCAATACCGAGAGCAAAAGTTAAAATTTCTTGCTTTGTGTAATTGATATCTGCCTCAACGATTTCTGATCATAAAATTGTATTTACGCTATTAGATTTTTAAGGAAGAGCTAGAAAATTTTGTATTTAAGATGTCCTTACGCATATTTAGTACTTAATGTAAGCAAATGGCTGAACTTATTGGTCATTGGTCAACTTTAGTGGTCACTGTGGCGTAGTTTGCAGTGCGTTGGCCTGCTACGCAGAGTGTCCGAGTGTCTCTGCACAGGCAAAATAAAAAAGTGGAAGAAACAAATTTTCTACCCAATGAAGGACAAATGCCCAAGTTTTCGCGACAAGAAAAGATGAAACCCCATATAGAGAGATTGTTTTCTTAATTGACCACAAATATAGTACATAACTCTCTCAAATATAGCCCTCTCATAATAAAATTAATATTGTAAAGTGTTCTGCTCAATCCATAGTGTAGGTCTATTTTCACATGGGGCTACGATTGTTTTGTTGTTCGCTGACCCCGCATATTTTGTTTTAATAAATATTTATCTGTAATTTGTTTAGGATTGTAGGCAAAAATAACATAAGGTTACGATTCCACCCTAACTAAAAACCCCAAATAGTTATTTAACTCACAAAAATATACGATTCTTTTAAAAAATCGTCAAAAATACATTTAAAAGTATTTTAGAAAAGTAATTACTGCCAAGTAAATATTGCCATATCTGCTGTCTTTAAAATTACACGTTCATAAGTAATACAAAATTATTCTGCTTCACCTGACTTAAAAGCCAGGTAAAAAGACAAGTTCTTTTCTGGAAGGTGCTGTTGAAAATCCACAAAAAATAGTAAACTTTATTATTTTGCATTTGAAATAGCAAATTAATTTAGATGCAATAACAAACTTGACCTAAAAATTATGACTTCAGAGATGTCCATAAAAATGGGCAAAATGGTAACTTCGACAAAAAATTAAAACTTTCAAGTTTTCTTTGCTTTTGACTTTCATACATATAACTTCTAAATTATTGACCACAGTGAACATTTAACGATCATGATTTGCGTATGATTACTTATTTGTGCATAATTTAACAGACTTGGTCACTTCATTTTCTCGGGGTAGGCCAAAAACTACTAAAGGATTTATCAATAGCGACAAAAAAATTTTGAATTTATTTAAAACACAGAATAATTGAGATATCGGGCTGCAATTTATTCCAGATGTAGTACACATGTTACATTTATGTATGGAATTCGACATCGTTCATAACACAATCGCGAGCACGTTTGCAGCGATCGTTTCTTTGGAGCCAATTTTTCTATATTGTTCCTGAGCTCCTCTAATCGGAGAAGTTTCGATGCTTCAAATGATCACGAGGCTTCACTTCTTATATTAATTTGATCTTGTAAGAGAGACTGAGAGATTCCCAATTCCTGTTAAAGGCGTGGATTCGGCTCATTTTGAACTGAAGAGCTTACGGCTGCGAAATTTTCAGGCTTCGACCGGTGCATTATTTCACTGGCACAAAAACATTCAATAGTTATATGTTGCCTCGAATTTATTCAATATTGCATGCGCAGTGTGTCTGCTGGGACGATTATTTCGACGGCTCTTAAAGTTGCCACCACCGGCTCACAATGTCGGTAGTAATTTTTAATAATTTACAAACGTTGCTCGTTCGTCAACTTTACCATGATATAAACATAAACCTTGCCCGACGTTTTGACATTCCCAGATCAACAAAAACAAAAGGTAAGGGTACGTTTGTGTTTTAATACAAAATTTGTATTTTCCTATTGACAACCTCTAAAATTCTAAAAATTTTTTATATAATAATTTTGTATTGTTTTAATTTTCATACCTAAGCCAAAGGAAAGCTGTGTTGTTAAAAAAAATTGAACCGTGGCTTTGGTGCCTGTTGAAAAAGTTTAAAAAAAATCTATTAGTAAAAATTGTTTGTGTATCGGGTTTGGTTCGGTTCAAAAACTAGCTTCGTACGAATTACACGAACGAATCCCAACTGACCCTTCTCCCACCCAATATGACGAGGGGTTCATCCGCATAAAGCATCAGCTATTTATCGATTTAGTACATAGGTCAGTTTGCAGTGATGTCTTCCAGAGAATCAGAAATGCTGAATATATTTTAATATTCATTAAGGGTAATTTTGAGCATAGTTTGTTCTGCGTATCTTAAGTGCAACAGGAATAAATTAACGTGATCATCTACAGGGTATATTCAATATTAAATTTGTTAAGCAAATATATAAGATGATAAAGAGCCATTTCAAAGTTTTATAAAAAATATTATATTCAGCCGATCATACGGTGGAAGATTCAATAGAGGATTCCAGCGAAAACTCCTCAGTGCATAAATAAGAAATTGTTTTTGAACCGACTCAATTTTACTTATGCAGCAATTACATTGATGATACTCAAGGATGGGTCGAACTAGTGAAGTAAAAATCGTTTTTGTTGTATAACAAACCCTAAAGAACTTTTAGCTTTGTTCACACACGAGTTGATATCCAAGTTAAAACGTTATTTGAAGTCCATGGTCCCACCCAAATAAAGAAATATCAGTGCGTAAAATTCATAAATTTGCATTATTTATATTTAAATATTACAGTAATTTGTAAAGTATTGCATTATTGAACATATGATATTTACATTGCAGACAATAGTTTATTATAAGTTTAGTGATCCTTTATGGAGATATGGAAAAAATGTCAGATGCTAAGTACCACATCACATAGTTGTTGCCGCATATCGGTGATAGGTCCCAAGCAATATTGAGTAAAATTTGCGTACACATAAATACGAGTAAGTGTTATAGAAAAAGCTTTTTATCTACAATAATTACTTTCAACATTATTCCTCGAGTATTGCAATGTGTGATGTGTTACTTGCCGTATCCAATGTACATTCGCATGTATGTATGTATTTTTGTATGTATGTATTTATGTATGTAAATATATAAGTACATGAACATACAACGTATACGTTCATACCATACATAATTTTTCAAACCTTAATGCGGCTGCTAATGGACAAAAATGGAAATTATGTAAAAGCAACACGTCACATCGCATACTTACCCATTGGCCTTTTGCAACCCTCCACAATCTTAAATTCCACGCCAGCAATTGGCTCGATATTGCGATGGCGATGTATGGGGTATGTACCTGTAGTGTGATAATAAAAAGTGAACGAATATGTGGCAAAATCAAATCGTCTGACAAGCGGCGAGATGAAATCCATTCTCTGCACATTTATTTTTGAATATTTAATTTTCAATTAAGTATTTTGAAGAGCAGTTACATGGAAAATGCATTTCATGTCAGCAAATTAAAGGAATTGGTAAACGAAATAAAAATTGCATATTTTTCTTATATCAAATAAAGTAGAATCTTAATTGTTTATGATGAAGTCAATTTTATCTCCACACAGTCGTACTCACATAATTTGTATATATGTATATAGTATAGGCATATATGAACATTAGACCTAACCAAATTTTCAGAATATGATTTTTTATTGGGTAAAAGTTGTTTTGAAAGCTCTTGACTTAAAGATATAGGATCGGAAAAAAAAACATTGAAAATGATATCTTAACTCTTAAATTTGAGTGTTTTTAGGTTTTCCTAGCAAATCATTAATGGTAAATTTTTGACAAAGATTTAGTTTCTGAAAAATAAAATCCAAAAATTTTTCAGTTTATTTCCATATTATTTTTATTTAGCTTATTAGCTTTGTGGAAAAACAGCTATTTTTGTCAGAATATAATTATTATTTACAACATATGTACATATGTACATATGTTTGCATGAAGCTAATGAACTTGATTGCAAAATTATTCCTTCGAAATGATTCTATATAATCCAAAAATGTTAATATCAAATAAAAATGAGATAGAGAATTAATTTAGATTATTAAATGTAAAAAGCAATTTTAATATGTATTCGTTAAAAAATATAATATGTATAGTGAAATACTTTTTCCGTGGTCGCCGTGGCGTAGTTGGTAGTGTGTTGGTTTGCTACGCAGAGTGTCCAAGGTTCAAATCTCGGCACATGCAAAATCTATAAAGTAGAAAAAGCAATTTCTTACACGGCACCACCTCTTGGTAGGTGGCGAAAGGCTCGGCCTAGGCCCTCCATGGGCTGTTGCGCCATGAAAAGAAAAAAGGAAGAAAGAAAGAAAGTAATTTTTCACTAAATTTCCACAATGGTTTAGTGTGTCGCCATTAAAGAGTAGAAATATGGGGACAGTCTAATATGAATACACATACATAGCACACATTTTTGCAAAATAGTTTACAGTACTAATGCAGCAATTATCTCGCTATTTAATTGATTGATTGATTAATTTCTGAAACGTGGAAATACATTTTTTAAATCATAAAATAAATTATTCTTCTCATCGTCCGGGTACGAAAGATGATAGAAACAACATATCACAAATGTATGGATGTCAAATATTTGACATTTTATAGAAACCGGTTTCCGAATACTAAATTTCAAAACCAGTTCGAATAATTGCTATTACTAATTTAAAAGACGGTTAAACTGGTTAATCGGTTAATAAAAAATCTTCCTCAAAAGTTTAATTTCCTCTTGTATGTAAATATAGTGTGGCTTTTCGGAGAATACATTAAAAAATTATCATCTATTGGAAAACTTCCAGTAAAAAATATATTATTATTTACTAAACACAAAAAAGTACTGACAAAACTAATGCTTTCGGAAATGTTGCTTAAAATGTTCGAAATATTATGTAATATAAATGCGCCACAAAATACGAAGAACCTTTACATTTTGTTAGATATTCGAACTATTCGAAAAACCGTCACAAAAAACCGAATTTCGAATAGTGAAATTATTCGAGGAAACGGTTTCGATTAGGACCAGAAAATTCGAAACGTTGAATACGAGTACCAATTAATGACTGGAGAAATATTTTGAACAAGCAACAAGAACATAAAAAACCTTGTAGAGTTCTTACCAACTTTGCCGAATAAAGTATGGCAAAAACCGATTACAGAGTAGTCTCAAAATAATGATATGCAGTTCATGTTTTTTTTTTTAACTCGCAGAGCATTCATAAGAACACATTTTATCAAATTAGTACTTCGGAGCTTATGACACAGTACATAATATCTTTAGTTTGGAAGAGCTCAAACCGCGTGACATTAACTAAGTATATAGTACGAGTAAATATGTCAATTTTCAATTAAACCGATTCTATGAATTGTTATACATACATATGCAAGTATTTGCACACAAATATATACACAGTCATCTTACACAAATTTCACATATACATACATACATACATATTCAGGTAGATATGTAAATAGATATTACGTTTTTCAAAAGTGACGGCAATTATCATGGCCGAATATTTGATGACAGATTCAATTTATTGCATTAAAGTGATTGACATTTGTTGACACGCTTTCAGCATTAAGACAACCCTTTTATGGTATTTACATCACACGAGACTCACAGATAAGCAAGTGAATTCGAATAGAAATAGATAGAAGCACACATACCTATGCATACATAGGTACATATGCACACTTAACATAGTAAAGTTACCATATACATACTCGTACATATGTTCTCAGTAAGTTGATTTATGTACATAAGTACCATAAGTATACATTTAAGTGCCTTTAAATTGTAGATTATCTCCCACTTAAAAATTTAATATCCTAATTACTTTTTGACTTGAGAACATGCTACTTTCGTGTTTCTTTTTAACTTCGTGTTGCATCACGCTTCTTTTTCTGGCTGACTTAAAATTGACAGAAAAAAAGCACAAACAAATGCAAAATTTCCCAAAACAATTGCTAATTTCTTTGGAAATTGTTCTGAGCTGAATGAATGCTCAGATACATTCCCAAGAGCAACGAGTTAACAAATGCCAAAATGTATCGAAGGCGACACTTAAAAATCTTAAGTTCAGTTCAGTTCATTTCAGCTCAACTCAACTCAACTCTTTACGGTATTGTATCGTTGAGAACGAAAAACGTCAGCTAATGATTCTGTTATGTTTTTGTTTTGGAAATGTCTTCTGTGTGATATGTTGGTTGGCGTAGAAGAATGAAAGTTGGCAGAGCAAATACTATGAAATAACAATAGCATCCAAACCACTTTCAGGTAAAACCCTTATCCGTCGTTCTCAATGACAATTGGACTCATTTATAATTCATTATGTTAAAAGTCACTGCATTTGCACTGACATACAGTAAAATTCGTAGTATGGTTTCGTCGAACTTTTATAATATTTACGTACATATATAGGGATGTTTGTAAACCACGTATAAACCCAATGGGAAAATTTAATGCGCTTCCACTTTGCTGAGGATCTAAAGTGGAGGAAATCCAATTCGATATAGATGTGGAAAGCGCTACAAAAAATTTACTAAGTTAAGATTTTGGTGCGTTTATAATAGAAGGCAATTAAAATATTTATTTAATTCTCATAGGTTTTAACTTTTTACTTTTGCCAAAAAAAATGTCTTTTTAACCCAAAAAAAGAATCAAATAGAGTTAACATTTTCCAAAATAATCCTGCTCCCAAAGTTTTACAATATATCACAATGAAATGCATAAATTAAACTAGTAACATATAACTAGTTTAATTTAAAAAAACAAATTGAAATATCAATAAAAAGAAAATGGATTTTTATACAAATATTATTTTAAAAATAAAATTGAAAGTACTGAGAGAATCTTTAACGAACATAGAATTGGGACTAAGATATTGTGACCCGCAAAAGTCTCGTAAACAGCGTAAAATCGATATATTTTCCATCAGATAAATAAGCTTGCAAATTTTTAATGGAACTATTTTTACGCAAACCAAATCATTGCGCAAACTTATGCACATGCTAATGCACTAAACAGATGATCGATGTATTAACACAACATTTACGAAAATAATTTAAAGAGGTGCTTATTATACACGGCAGATAAAGCTATGCAAATATACAAACGAACAAAGATGTTGATCCGCTACTGTCATATTTAACTTATATAATATATTTTTTTTATTTTTATTTATTTATTTATTTATTTATTTTCGAAAACCGGCACAACAAAGTTTAAAACCTTATTAGCAGTACCGGCAGCATATAGCATAAACAAGATTAAATACGACTTATAATATATATTGCATGACATACAAATTTAAACTTTACTTTAAAATTAAACATTAAGCATCTATTCATCTATTCGTAAAAAATTTTAATAACATGATATATTTCATTATTTCCTATTACAGCGAAGAAAAAAATAAAGCTAGTTTATTTTTGAATTGCACAGCATTATTACAAGATCTTAAACTATTAGGAAGTGTATTCCAAAGACGAACAGAGTGTACAAAGAACTGCCTTTCAGACGTTAAACAGGAAACACGTAAACAGTTAATCATATTAGTTCGATTGGATATAGAAAAGTTTAATCTCGAAAACAAATAACTGGGTTCTGCATTATATATAATTTTATGCAACAATAAAAGCGTTCGATAGTTCAGTAAGTTATCAAAGGTTAAGCCATGGATTCTTTTAGCAAACTGGGAAACATGATCTCTTCGTTTTAGTCCAAACACATAACGAACAATGTTATTGTAAAGAATATTTAATTTATTTTTATTTAGACTATCACAATTTGCAAATATTTCGCAGCCATATAGCATTGTTGGTATGAGATATGCTTTAGCAAGTAGCATTCGAATATGAAGAGGAGTAAAGTACTGCGTCGTCCAAAGAACACGAAGCATGCTGTAGACTTTCCCAACCGTGTTACTTATGTGGTTATTCCAAGTTAGAGTTCTGTTGAAGGTTACCCCTAGATTTTTTGCAGAGTCTACGTATTCAATATTGCTTCCGTTTAATGAAAGGTTAGGGGCAGTGGAAATGTCAATGATTTTCTTCGCTATTACCAAGCATTTTGACTTTGCTGGATTAAGGCTTAAGCCGTTTTTTATTGCCCAATTACCAATGTTTTCAAGAACACTATTCAGATTGTTGATGCAGTCATAGAGGTTCTCACGCTTACAGTTGACGTACAACTGGACGTCATCTGCGTACATATGGATCTTACAGTTTTTCAAAACACTAGGTAGGTCATTTATGTACATAGAAAAACAAAAAAAGAAAAAAAAAAAAAAGGGGACCCAAGACAGAACCTTGAGGAACACCTCTTATAATGGGTAGAAAGACTGAAGAACAGTTATTGGCGAAGACAGCTTGTGACCTATTGGAAAGATATGACGCAATAAGATTCGTCGCAGATGGCGAGAAGTTAAATAATTTAATTAGTTTTGTCTCCAAAATATTATGGTCGACTGTATCGAAAGCCTTGGAGTGATCCAACAGAACTAAGAACCCAACTTTATTGTCATCTATGCTAGAACGTAAGTCTTCAATTACATCAACTAGAGCAGTAATACAACTATGTTTTTCCCTAAAGCCTGATTGCCTTTCAGTTATATAACTATTTTTACTCAAATGTGTGTTAATTTGTTGACTAAGTATCGATTTTAACGCTTTGGATATAAATGGGAGTATAGCTGTTGGGCGGTACTCATTATGAGATTCTGGTACTGGTATTATTTTAGCTTTCTTCCATTCTATCGGGTAAATTGACTTTGTGAGCACAGTATTAAAAATGTGAGTTAGATATGGGAGAATCTTCGGAAGCAAAATTTTCAGAAAAATAGGACTAGTGTCATCATACCCTAGAGCGTTCGATTTTATTGATAATACACTTTGCAGTACGTCAGCCTGAGAAACACAATTGAAGCTGAAGCTAGAGTTGGCATTAAAAGAACTTTCAATAGTCTGGTAAACGTTTTGATTGATAAAAGACATAGGTATATCAACAAATTTTTTGTTTAAATCCTCAACGTCTACGTTATCACAAGAGTCGAATGATTTTCTACAAAGCCCTATATTGCGTATCTCACGCCATTTCTGCTTACTATTCACAACTGAACTATACTTGTCCCTATAATAATTACTTTTTGCAATTTTCACCTCTTTTACCACTGTCGAACGCAATATTTTAAATTCTTCATATAATTCTGGAGTTTTGAAGCGTTTCCAGCGATTATATGCATTATTGCGCATCAAAATCAGATGTTCAATAGTTCTGTTGAACCACGGACGTTGCTTATGAGTAGTTCTTTTTTGCTTAATAGGGACGAACTCGTTAAACAGATGATTGACATTGCCTTGAACAAATGCTACTTGATCATTAACTGAGTTAATATAAAAAACTTGTTCCCAGTTTATATCAGATACAGCAGTTTCAAGTCGAGCATAGTCTATGTTTTTAAAGTCACGATAACTAAAGCAGTTTGCAGTATCACTGAGTGTAAAGTCGTATTTTTGTAGTTGTAAAATTGTTGTTGTTTTTCTTATTTGCTAAAATTATTAATGCACAGTTCTTAAATTACAACCTGTTCCTATTTTTTGTTAGTTATAAAATCAACCATCCTCGTCTATGTACATACAGTAGATACAGGGTGCGCCATCTTTTTTGAATACAACATAAATCAAGTGATCTTTTTGCTCCGTTTCCATAACTTTTTCGAGCATGTCGGGTGGTAAAGCTACAATTTTGGAACGAATGTTTGCCTTGAGCTCGTCAATGGTCTGAGGCTTGCTAGCGTACACTTTACTTTTCAAATAACCTTACAAAAAGAAGTCCGGAGGGGTCAAATCTGGAGACCTGAGTGGCCAGTTAATGTCGCCATTTTTTGTCGGCAATATTCATTGAGTCAATTCCACTTTATACGGAAACAAATGCAAATCATTCTTCAAAATGCGCCGCAATGCTGAGCGCGATGACTATACGACACAATATTCGACACCAAACGACGAAATGTGTTGTCAGACGGTGCTTTTTGGCCACGATATTTTCTACGAAATGCACGTTGATTTAACACAACTGAACAACTATTTTCAATATACACCGTTACTCGTTCGGCGCGTTGTTTCGGTGTAAAGCGATTCATGGTTAAAATTATACTGAATTGACGTTTAAAATTTGTGGGCACCCTGTACATTGCTTTGCACGTATTATTCAATAAAGTAATGCTTTAGTAATTAGACTGTACTATTAGTACAGTCCACTAGGAATATTTGATTTCAATTATATCTTTTTTTTACAAACTAAAACATTATGAATATTATTATTTATATATATTTTTTTTTTGATACAGTTAATACACAGAGTGTACCCCTATGAATGCAAAGCATTGTGTTGATTGGAAGGAAGATTGATAGGTGCGAGGGAAAAGTGGTTATGAGCGTTTGCATAGTATGTATGTACATTTCAATGTATGTATAAAAAGTTGAGCTTCGATGTATCCAAGAAATGCTTCTGATGTGCATCTCTCAACCACTGGGAATATGATCGCACATGTTTACATGCATATATACATATGTATGTATAACATAGGTATACTCGTATGTATATATATTTAGGTATGTACAGATTTATGGTAAAATGTCAAGATGAAAATTTCTAAGAAAACTTATGGAAAAATCGTCAATTTTCGTATAAAAACATTTTTGAAAGCATACTACTAGTTACAACTATTGTATTATGGCATAATGTCTATTAAAGGCACAGACCACACTTTTCAAAGATATGTTTGTTCACAAATGGAGTGAACATAGAGTGTTTTGCCGTATCCGAGCTTTCTTAGGTAATATTTATACTTGGATATTTGCCATTGCCACCAACCATTTTTGCCATTAAACCATTTTTACGTTCTTTCTATTTTATGGTTGTGTCGAGTAAAGAACACAGGTATCCTGTGAAAGAGTTCAACCAGTTGAGTAGGTAGATGGAAAAGAAAGGATGTATCCCCGACTTAGGAAGCTTTTTTCATATTCATCGAAGTCCAAAAGGTTTAATTTTACGACCCATTGCACAATTATTCATTATAGAATTATAATGAATGAATTATTATAGACAGAATCGGGAAATTCATCGAACAAAACGAACGGCGAAATGAAAAGCTTTTCGTAGGCAATTTTTACTCTTGTATGTTTGCCATTGCCAAGAGGTGGTGCCGTGTAGAAACATTGGTTTTTGATTTTGCCTGTGTCGAGATTTGAACCTCGGACACTCTGCGTAGCAGGCCAGCGCACTACCTACCCTAAGATTAACCCTTACTTTTAAATGAATTGAAATAACAATTTCTATTGATAAAGTAAAAACACCCACAGGAAGGTGCTAAAGACTACACCATTGAAGCTAAGAGCTTAACTTTAATGTTTTATGTGCAATGTAAAATATATTTTAAAATAGTTTAGAAAATTATTTAAAACAAATTTTTGTGGAAATATTTTAAATTTGAATTATTTGTATAAAAATCGTTATCAACTCTCATAACGGGTGGGAAAAGATGAATACAAATTGATGAATACACAAACAACTTCAGATGCAAAATAACCAAGCTGACTTATGGTTTATTATACTTAATTTGTGAAAAATGGGAAAACTTAGGGCCCACGTAAATCAAAATTTTTGTGTAAACTTTTAATTTTTTTCTCGGAGATCAATTAGAATCCAATTTCAGAACGTTGTTATTTTTGTTTGTGTTGGGCTGGGTAATTATTTAATCATTTCTTGTATGAAATAGCAAAAGGCAGAGTTCTACCTATAATTTATGACTTCGAAAGTTCGTACGACAAAAGAAAAGGATCGCCTGGACCTGGCCTCAACAAATTTTTTATGCTTTGCAAATTATTGCCACTAGCATGCATACATGCATACATGCATACACGCATACATATGTACATATACACGTATACATACATATTAACCATTTAGTTTTAGTGGAAACAATTGGTAAATAATGCATAACGTGTTTAAAAATTTCATAAACGGAATGTATTTTTTGTAATAATCATAAAAATAAATTTGATATTTTGATGGAAATTATGTGGTATTGCCCCGGAAATTGTTAAAAACTAATGAATTTAATACATATACGAGTATATATATGTGCATATGTGTAACTACGTAAGTATGTATACGAGTATGTGTATTTCCATGGATTTAATTCGGTGGTATGATTTTCATATATCTACATACTATATATAATTGGGGATCTCTTTAACGGGTCGCAAAACTATAATTGGATAAATCCAATGCTATGGCAGGAGGCGTTGCTTAGTTTAGAATTAAATAGTACCTCCAAGTATTGCACATTATATGGTAGGGACTACATATGTAGTACATATATTTCAATTGCGCTTGCTGTGAAAATATTATATATATTCCACCTTGCTGTACTGGCTGCGATAAAAGCTATTTTTAACTAATTAGGCTCTAAAAATTATGTGGAAACGGAACTATGGAGAGGGAATGGATGTCTGTGAAAAAATATGTTATTGGTCGACGGATAAATTTTCTTACTACAGATTGAGAGTGTGAAACAAAAATTGTTATTTGTGTATAAAAATATGTTACTCCCCCCGAGAAGGCGAGAAGAAAGGTTGATTTTAGTTGATTTGCGTTTCGCTTCCCATCGTCAAAATACGAACGATACACAAACACAGACGTAGCTAAAGAACAAAAGTAGCAATACAAATGCCAGATTACTGTGTTCGTATTGTATAGTAAACACTGGCGTGTGCTGTTATTGTTATTGTTGTTGTTATCGTCGTAACGGTAGTGTTAATCTTCTTGCGCGATTACTCACCATCGATGTACATCTGCGGAAGTGAAACAGTTACATCGTCGATTTGAAAGCGCGTGTGAAAATTCTTCAATTGTAAGATCACAGGAAAACGGAAGTCAAACATTACACCGGATGCAGTATGATTTCAATTCTCATACCGTCAAGAGGTCTGCGAAAAGTTTTAGCATTGAGTTGTGCAATAATAAAACTATTTTGTTATATTCGAATCTAGTTTAAAGTGGTGTGAAAATTTGCATTTATAAATCTACTAGTGCATTGATACAGGGTACATATATAATTTTGATTGTTGCTCAGAAAGCCCTTTAGTTGAGTTGGCTTTCAAGCAATAATTAAAAACAAATATGTGGCCTTAGCTCCGATAATGTGGAATAATGTAATGTGGTTACAGGAAATTCATTGAATTTTTGTTATAAAGGTATGTATGTTTTTAAAGTTGCTTATTAATAATATGTAGAAACTATTTTCCAACAAAACACACATACAAAACAACATCTTCAAAAATTTTAAGAACAAATTTTTAATTTTAGATCTGTTTGCTTCACTTAAACCTATTTACTAGGGCCAATATGATCCGATATTTCTGTAGCCACAAGGAATAACAGCTCAGCTCGACTTATGGAAAAGAAAAACGTATTGCATAGTTTTCATTATAAATCCCAATATATTGAAAGTTCTTAAATAATGATTGGAGTTTAATTAATAAAAAACTATGAGAATTGCTGAATTGGAAACATTTTTAAGAACTCTCAACATTTTGGGATTTATAATGAAAACTATGCAATACGTTTTTATTTTTCCTAAGTCGACTTTGGCTGTTATTCCTTGTCGCTACAGATGTATTTTCTTAATAAACTACATTATATTAGCTACAATCCTAAGTAGTTTATATTGGATAAAATCAACTCTAAATATTCTACCTTACGGTAGAAAGAACTTTGATTTTGAGAATTTATGAAAAAGCACCACCAAAAGCTTCAGAGACATATTTCACATGAAGATTCATTTTGTGCTATTTAAACTATTTAAATATTTTTTTCACACAAGATTCTGATATTAAATCAAGTTTTTCGGAGTAGCTCATCCAGTTTTAGCAATTTCGACAATTTGTTTCTATTTTCTTTGATTGAGGGGACAATATTTGTATTTGTTGGTAGCGGAGGGTTGGTTTAACTCAGATGTGAACATTGATCTACATATACATATGTAGGATACCTCAGATATGTAGAGATTTGTTTAAATAATTCAATCAAAATAAACACTTTTCGTAGCCACTAGGCATATCTGGGTTAAGTGGTGGTTCGAACGACGACCCTAATTAGCGATTATGTGCTACGCAATTAGTTGCATAAATAGTATTGGAATAGCAACGGAAGTCTGTTCATCTACAGATGACAAAATCCGGAAAACATTTTAGAGTGAAGCTAAACAACTTGTTTGGTTTGAGTAGTTTCAACGATTGTTGTTGTTAATTTAATAGCTTTATATTGAGTAAAAGTTCTTAAGGAGACACCATAAGGACACCGTAGGTCCCAGTTTTATGCCGAATCCGAAAAGCTAAGTGAAAAGCTCCTTCTTATGCAATTTTTACTCTTACATGTTTGCCATTGCCTGCCAAGAGGTGATGCTGTGTAAAAAATTTATTTTTCTTTTTGATTTACTTTAGGCCAGCGCACTACCAACTACGCCAAAGCGCACTATGTACATGTTCGAAGTGTTCTTACGGTAGAAAGAACTTTGACAGAATTGGGTTTAAAGTCGAGAAAACCTGATATGTAACCAATGCTGACACCAAAGGTAAGATCTAGCAGGTTATCATTAAGAAATTTTCAATAGGGACATATCAATTTAAATTTTTTTTTGATATGGCAATATCAATTCAAGGTTTACATTTTTACCACGGTGACGTTTACGAACGAGTAACGTTTGGAAATTAATAAAATTTATTACCAAAATTCTGAGTCGTTGATTGCAATTTTAAGTTTGAAGAAAATTCTGAATTTCATTAAAAAATCATATTCAGCGATGAAGCGCATCCTCGGTTTAATGGCTTTGCCAATAAACAAAATATGCATAATTGGACAGAAACAAACCCACATGTGCTTAAGAAAATGTGGTGTGGATTTCATGACGGAGGTGTGATTGGACCGTATTTTTTGTCGATAAAAATGATCTCGATGTTACGGTCAATGAAGTTCTCTATCGTGCCATGTTGGAAGAATATCTTTGGCCAGCATTTAAGACTTGACACCAGTGATGGTGCCACGTGCCACATAGCTGGTTTAAGCCAGCAATGACAGAGGAGGTCAGAAACAATATCGAACGCGAAAGTGCCACATTCCGGCCGATATGTGTGGAAGTGCGGTGGAAAATTGGTTCGAAAGAATCGATGCAAACGTGCTTGCGGTTTTATATCAGCGATATCGAATTCCATACTTAAATGAAACATATGTACTACACCTGGGAATAAATCTAAGACTAATATCTCAATATACCGGTGTTTTATTTAAATACAAAATTGTTATGTCCCTATTGAAAACCCCTTTATAATAAGATTATTGATGAAGGCGTAGCACCCACAATTGAGGAGATGTGTGCAGAGTTCGATGACATCATATTTAAGGATAACTGCCCCCTATCATCGAGACAAAATAGTCAGTATTTTGAATTTCATCTGTTCAATTCAACTATTTTTATTTTTAGTATTAATCTTATAAAAAAGATTCAAACTCATGCCAGCAATGACAGAGGAGGTCAGAAACAATAGCCAACGTTCCGGCCGAAACAGACCAGACTTCAATCCGATTGAGAACTTTTTGCACATAATGAGTAAAAAAATTAAACAAAAACCCACCTTCAACTCTAAAAATACTGGAAAATGTTATTCTCCATGACTGACCTAATAAAACAAGAGAAGGGCCAACACGTTCTTAGTTTAATTTTAATTAAACATAAACTTCATATTTTCTATTTTTTTAAATTTTTCATATTGTTTATTTTCATTATTGTTTTAAAAACGTGGTCGCTGTGTTGTAGTGGTAGTGCGTTGGACGCAAAGTGTCCGGGGTTCAAATCCGGGCCCAGGCAAAATCAAAAAGTAAAAAAAAAACGGTTATCTACACGACACCACATCTTGCAGGCAATGGCAAACCTACAAGAGTAAAAATTGTCTATGAAAAGCTTTTCACTTCGCCGTTCGGATTCGGCATAAAAATGTAGGTCCCTTCCATTCATGTACAAATATAATACGCACAACATGAGTGTATGCGAAAAGCTCAGCCTTTGGCGCTACATCCGGTCATAGGCGACATTGATAAAACTCAAGCTCATTGTGGTATAACACTTTCCACAATGGTTGTCTATCTCTTTATCGGTGTCCTGTGATTGCATTCCCTCTCTCATTCTCCCTCCTTCTTCCTCCACCTATCAATCTTCCTTCCAATCAACACAATGCCCTGCATTCATAGGGGTACTCCCTGTGTATACAATGTATGTACAATACAACAAAAAATCATTATTTATAAGATTGTATTAATTTTAGACATTATTTTAAGCAACATTTCAAATAATCATGTATTGAATTAAAGAACTTGAAGTGATTCAAATATAATATTTTTGTATTCATTTTCCATTTTTTGTTATTAATAATAATAAAAAAACAAACATAGATGTTTAAACGATTAAAAAAAATTTCTATTCTTTAAGTTAACGGAAAGTATTTTGTTTATTTTGAAATTATCTAAAACTAATATGTTTCTTTGAACTGAATTTATCATTAAATGATACAAAATTGATTCGGAACTTTTTACTGTCGTTTGGTGATTTAGAGAACAAATTTAACAATACACCGCAAAGTGTAACATCTCCATACTAACTAACTATTAAATACCTATAGCAATTTGGCCGAAATGTAAAAGATTATCAAAATTGATAAACTATCAAACCGCAGCGCGTCCACTTATCATAAAAAAATATCAACATAATGTAATATCTAAATCATTTAAAAAAACGAATCATTTTGATGAAGAAATTTAATACTTATGCAGATTATTATAAAAAAAATATTTATTAATTTTACCTACAAAGGCGAGGCGAGCTGTCAAGCCTACTATCAGAGTTAGTTGTAACTTCCATATTGTTTTACAGCACATTGGTCTAGATTTAAGGTGTGCAATTTTGTACAAGGGAGTAATTTTTGCGGTCGCCATTTTTAATTCTGACGTAGTTTTCCTTTTATATTTTATTTATTATGAAACATAGTTGAAAACGAGGATCAATAATAATAACTTGATTGTATTCTGTAGTTCTAAAAGAGCTAGTGCCGAATGCTGAGTATTTAATTAATAAGTTCTAATATCTAGTATAATGCATACAAGTATGATGTTAAATATGTATGCATAAATACAGGGTATGGATGCCAAGACATTTATATATATTTTTATTATTTAATTTTAAATAAGCATTCTGAGAATCTAAATTATAAAAGTTATACCGCCGCCTGACTAACAGCCATTGCTCGGCTGATAAACAATAAGGCTGCAGGTGCAGATGGCCTGCCTGCTGAGTTGTTTAAGACCGGAGACGAAGAACTCAAAAAACACATGCATGAGCTTTTATGCAGAATATGGTCAGATGAAAGCATGCCAAGTGATCGGAATATCAGCGTACTCTGTCCAATCCATAAGAAAGGTGATTCCACGATCTACGCCAACTACCGTGGGATAAGCCTTCTTAATATTGCATATAAGGTTCTATCGAGCGTATTGTGCGAAAGACTGAAGCCCATCGTCAACAAACTGATTGGACCTTATCAGTGTGGCTTCAGGCCTGGTAAATCCACCATCGACCAGATATTCACACTACGCCAAATCCTGGAAAAGACCCGAGAAAAACAGATCGACACCCATCATCTATTTGTCGATTATAAAGCCGCCTTCGACAGCACGATTAGGGATCACTTGTACGCCGCAATTTCTGATTTTGGTATCCCTGCAAAGCTCATTCGTCTTTGCAAAATGACACTGACCAACACCACCAGCGCAGTGAAAATTGGGACAGACCTCTCCGCACCATTTGATACCAAAAGAGGTTTCAGACAAGGTGACTCCCTACCGTGCGACTTTAACCTTATGCTGGAGAAAATAATTCGAGCTGCGAACATCAACATCTCTGGCACTATCTTCTACAAGAGTGTCATGCTGCTAGCATTCACTGATGATATTGACATCATTGGCAAAAACGCTCGAGCATTCAGTGCAGCATTCTCCAACCTGGAAAGGGAGTCTCGTCGAGTGGGTCTAGTGGTGAACGAGGACAAAACGAAATACCTTGTGTCAACAAACAAAGAGTCACGGCGTCTTGGACAAAATGTCATTGTTGACAACTATACTTTTGAAGTCGTCAAGGATTTCGTATATCTAGGATCCAGCAAAAAACCAACAATAATGTCAGCCTTGAGATCAAGCGGAGACTAACTCTTGCCAACAGGTGTTACTACGGGCTCAGTAGGCAATTGAGAAGTAGAGCCCTCTCTCCACCGACGAAAATAACGCTCTATAAGTCACTCATCCTTCCCGTCCTAATGTATGGCGCAGAAACGTGGACATTGACCATCAATGATGAGAGGCTGTTAGGAGCGTTCGAGAGGAAGATACTCCGTAAGATCTACGGTCCAGTATGCGTGGACGACGTGTATCGAATAAGATGGAACGATGAGCTGTATGAGCTGTACGCCGACACTGACATAGTCAAGCGTAAAAAACTCCAGCGGCTTCGCTGGCTGGGTCATGTTGAGCGAATTGAAGAAAGCGCTCCGGCTAGAAGGTTGTTTTATTCGAACCACGGTGGAGGAACACGCAGAAGGGGACGTCCTAATCTCCGTTGGAAAGACCAGGTGCAGGGCAACCTGACTGCACTTGGCCTTATCAACTGGCTCCAGCGCGTGCATAGCAGAGGCGACTGGCGAAGCTTTGCATCGGCCAAGACCGATCATCGGTTGTAGTGCGAGCTAAGTAAGTAAGTAAGTAAGTATAGCTAAAAAGACAAACCTTCACCACGAACATGTTAATTGCGAGCATTTCTGATATTACCTGGAAGATCATTAAACAACCTGGGTGTAACTGAATCATAGCACTGTAAAAAGTGTTGAACATTACGAGCTGGGATAATAGCCATGTTTCTTTCATTTACCCGTAAATTGAATGCTAAAAAAAATTCTCTTTGTGCCGAGATTTGAACCCGAACACTCTGCGTAGCAAGCCAACGCACTAGCAAATATGCCACGGCAAACTCATAAAGACCAATTGGGCATAAAGTCGTTATCATGGCTCCGAAGCAGACCAAACCTCAATCCGATTGAGAACTTTTGGCACATAATGAGTAAAAATTCTCAAAAAATTCATTCTATTTGAATGATATCACATATTCAATTGAAAAACAGTTTGAGGACCAATTATGCGATTTACATATGAATGGTATTGATGACCCACAGAAATATCCACTAGATCAAAGTGTAAATGTCAGATGGACCACCCTTTATATACGTACATACGTATGTGGCTGTGGCATAATTGGTATAAGATGACATTCAAATTTTATTAAAATTTACAGAAATAAATAAGCATCTCGAGCTTGAAATTTCAAGGATAATCGTTTATTTATGTATAGAAGCATTATTGCCATAATTGTAGTAAAAGTTCATTGGCTCAATACATTAAAACAACAGAAACAACCAAAATCTAACGCAAATCGAATCATACAAATAAAGTTAACTGATCACAGTCAAAATACAAATAATTCATTCTCGCATTGGTAACACAGCAAACGTAGAGGGTACATTGACATCCGCGCACCCATGCAAATACTCGCAAATATTCATTTAAACTTCAATGTGAAGGTCGCTCCATTCAAACGTAACTGCACCATAAATTATGCATAGAAACATTCATACAGACATATATACTTACATGCTACTCATTTTAACTTTACGATATGGTGTCATTACAAGTTTCAATGTCACATAAAACCGTGATCGCAGCGCGTCAGCACGTCGCATAAAATGCAGCACCTTTGAGACCCGCACAATCTTCGGAAAAGCACTTATAAACGCCTTAATAATATTCATAAGTATTACAGGGGTTCCGCATTACTTTTCAATATCTGAAAAATTGCGAGCCCCAAAAATGTTTCATTGTGTATGTTTCGTGAGTTTTACAGTTTATATATGTAAATACGTTCATACACAGAGCTGGGTAACATTAATCCATAATTTTCTTTACCATACCGATCTTGGCAACATTGCCCTTCTCTAGCCACATGAGCACAAATTTGGGGTGGAAGAAATGCCTAGCTATAGTTGACAGACTTGCTTTAAGATGGCGAAATTTAACAGCAGTGAATTAAAACGTTAATGGTTTTTAAAATTAACGTAAAAGTTAATCGATTTTCTACCCAGCTCTGGTACTTATGTATGTAGGTATGTATGTGCGTTCTTAAATACATATGTACATATGTATGCATGGCAATTCGAGCAGTAACCCGAACACCTAGTGGAATACTGGCAGTCTGTTATTGTTCGCAAAACAAAAACCAAAAGCTTAAAGCTAATACATAGTTTGCGTGACACACAGGTGTTTGACAAGTACTTCCGACTAACAATGACATTAATTAATAGGTGAGTTGTACTTAGGTGTAGGAGAGTTGTCTTATCAGTAGATTAAAAGCTTGTCTTGCTATCGACTAGAGTTTAATAATATAAATTAATTGAAATAGAAAATGTTGACAGTTTAGCGTCGAATTCAGTCGATATCATAAGTTAAGCGTTCGTTATTGTTTGTCGAAAAAATATAATATTATGTTAAAAATTTGTATACTTATTTTGGTTTTGAGAACTGTACAATCTCAGATAAGTTGTAAGTTAAACGTTCGTTTAAATAAATTTTATTATTGTAATTTTCATACATACATACGTACATATGTATTATATAAATACAAAACTTAAGCACACATATTTTTTTCTTTAGAAGTGCCTCGAAAATTTTAGTTTTAATTTTTGGGCATATTTGCCGTACCTTAATTAGTAGTTCTGTTATACATTTTGAAAAACTTCCGAAATAATAGTTTCCCTCTAAGCTGGAATTACATACATAAATATGATTGGTAAATTGAAATATTTAAATTTATGTTTTTTAAGTTATGACAATCTTGCAACAAACGAGCTATATATGTATGTACATGTGTATATTATTCTGTCGATGATATTGTGAATGGCATTCTTAAATTCAAATATTCTCAACAGTTTGATAAAAAAAAAATAAAAAGCAACAACATCACAATTTATACACGGCACCACCTCTTGGCAGGCAATGGCAAACCTACAAGAGTTAAAATTTCCTATGAAAAGCTTTTCACTTCGCCGTTCGGTTTCGGCATTAAACTGTAGGTATCTTCCATTCATGTACAAATATAACACGCGCAACATGAGTGCATGCGAAAAGCTTGGCCTTTGGCGCTACATGCGATCATAGTCGACACATAACACTTGCCACGATGGCTGTCTATGTTTTTATCGGTGTCCTGTGTGATTGCATTCCCTCTCTCATTCTTCCTCCCACCTATCAATCTTCCTTGCATTCAAAACAATGCTCTGCATTCATAGGGGTACACCCTGTGTGTTGAATTATTTCATACATTTTGAGCATCTTCTTCTGTTGTTTAATAAATTCTTGCCTAGGGGTGCCTTTACACATTAATGAATGGGGGATCAGTTTCATGTATTTAAAAATGGTAATAAATGTAATGTAACTAAAAAATTATTTCATCATTTTAAAGTGGGTTTACTCCTGAGCGTTCTACGATCACAATAGTTTTCAAGTTGATTCCATTTACACGGATATTTCAAAAACGTTTGATAAAATTTCGCATATTATTTAATTCTTACACACAAGATACCTTGTAGAATAATTTTGTCTCATTGTTTTCAAAAATAGCAGTTAAAGGTTTTTGCTTATCAACCGGAGATATATTTTCCCAATAGCAATGAAATTTATTTGTTTAAAATTAAATTTCTATTTCAAAAAATAGATACCCTGCATCACTTAAATAAAATTGAAATTACATTTTTTAATAAAAATTTAAACTTTTATGTAATATCTAAGCAGTTCTCCATTTAGTTCCTTACATAAAACGGCTATAATTTCTAGCAGCTTATGAAAAAAAGTTAACATCACTTTTGCTATTGTGTCGTTGCCTAGGTCGATTCTGTTCACGAATGTTATCCGTTTGTTAAAAATATTTGATTATGATATTTTTTTCAGTGAAAACAAATGTGTTGTACAATGGCAAATATTTGCTCAAAATTTTAAATGCAATTATCTGGAAACTAAAGATTTTCATATATAAAAATCATTTCATTACTAAGGTGACGATATAATGTCAAGGAAATCGTTTGAAATTATTGGAAAAACAATAACACATGTAAATATACATATGTAAATATACGTATTGATATAAAAAGTTATAAAAGTGTGAAAAAACACATAACATTTATCTACGCAGGTAGCGATATGATGTATGGTATGTAGATGGGCCTACGATCTCCACACTTTGTCTGTTTGAGGCGCTTGCATTTGACTCACGCTTGCCATGTAGCACAACACAATGTTTGTACATTGTTATCATCTCTCTGGCAAACTAAACGTTCATGGAAGCCTGATTAAAATGCATGTATAACATTATATATGGTGTTTTTTTTTTAGAAGTTTGGTTTTCAATCTGGCAATACTTTTTTCGGAGTTAGGCTTTTTGAGAGCTATCTCTTGATTTATGCTCAGTTTGGTTTGCCATTTCATAATGAATAGACTTACGCCTGAACAATGTTTGCAAATTATTGAAATTTATTATAAAAATTCGTTCTCTGTTAAAAATGTGTGTTATCGCAAAATTGTCTTCAGCGATGATGTTCATTTTTGGCTCAAAAAAAAAAAAAAAGAAAAAAAAAAAAAACTGTGTTGTCGGGTTGTGGTCGTGAATAAGCAGAATTACCGTATTTGGAGTGAAGACTACCCAGAGCCATTCAGCAGCTACCAATGCATCCCGAAAAATGCACTGTTTGGTGCGTTTTATGAGAAGGCGGCATCATTGGGCCGTCCTTCCGCAAAGACGATGAAGGCCGCAACATTGCGGTCAATGGAGAAAGGTACAGTTCGATGAAAACAGACTTTTTTGCCGAAAATGTAAGAATTGGACTCGGCCGACGTGTGGTTCCAATAGGACGGTACCACATGCCACATGCCACACTGCACGCGAAATCATGATCAATTTAGAGGCGAATTTCGTGAGCAGTTAATCTCACGTTTCGGTGTAGTCAAAATCGAGTGATTTGACCCCGTTAGACTATTTTTTGTGGAGCTTTATTAAGTCTCTTTTCTATAGGGACAATCCAAATACGATTGCTGCTTTGGAAGCCAACATTGAACGCGTCATTTGTGAGATTCCGGCCGAAATGTGTGAAAAATGTGCCAAAATTGGACCACTTGAAGCGTAGCCGCGGGCAACATTTAAGTGAAATATTTTTAAAAAGTAAATGGCAGGAATTGATTTATCGATCCAAATAAAAATTTCATTCACTTTTGTAAAATTTCTGTGTGTTTTTTCATTTTCAAAAACTAAACTCTTATAAAAGTCACTCTTTATAATCACATTTAGACTACCGGCCACCTGTATACTTTCACAAAGCTGAAACTTAAAACTGCGCATTATCATGGTGTCTACAAACTTTCTAAAATTCCCAACATTTTAGAGGGATGAAATTTTCTCATTTTGTATAGTTACTCTTCATATACATATTACGTATTCTGCCAAGGCTTCAGAGATCTTAAACAAGTTTTAAAATCTTGCTAGAGACCATAGAGGCTGTTTACACTTGCGCAAGCAAGAAAGACTGTGCGAGAGAGTCAGGCACAGAAATAAGGTAGTAAGAAAAAGAAGCATAACTTCTATCTCATCTAGGTCTGGGTATCATTAATTAAACCAAAAAGTTAACGTCAATCATTAAAAAATTTATTTTTTTTCTCCAAAAACGCTTAAACAAAAGTGTTACAACTAAGTACATATAGCAGATGTTCAATTGTAGGTGTTGGCCTTGTTATATTTGATAAAAAAGTTTACCAACATTTTCTCGCTCGAAAAGGCTTCTGTCACTTGGGGTGGAAAGCAGCAGCTAGTGGGCATGAGTTAACAGAAGAAATTTAACGAAAGTTAATCAAAACGTTAATGGTTTTCGAAATTAACGTAAAAGTAATCATTTAACGCCGTTAATTACTTTACTACTTACTTTTCTACATGTCTCTCTCGCAAAGTCCTTCATCTTGAGCTTTAAGTGCAAATATGTGCTTTCAAATTGTTATCTCAAGTTTTCGATAAAATTTTACAAATTTCTATCTCTATTACGATTGGCAACTTTACTGGCAGTTTGGTTACCATCAACTGATTTTTAGCAGTTACCATATCATATTACGTGATCGCTGTGGCGTAGTGGTAATGCGTTGGACTGCTACGCAGAGTGGCAGAGTGTCCGGGGTTCGAATCTCGGCACAGGCAAAATAAAAAAAAAATAAAAAAAAATAAAAAAAAAGTATAAAAAAATAATTTTTCTACACGGCACCACCTCTTGGCAGGCAATGGCATACCTACAAGAGTAAAAATTGCTATGAAAAGCTTTTCACTTCGCCGTTCGGATTCGGCATTAAACTGTAGGTCCCTTCCATTCATGTACAAATATAACACGCACAACATGAGTGGATGCGAAAAGCTCGGCCTAGGCCCTCCATGGGCTGTTGTGCCATTAAAGTAAGTAAGTATAACATATTACATACAAAAGATTACGCAGAAAGCTGTTAAATTTTTGCTGAGTTCTGCGCATGTACGTCACAATAGAGAGCTGATCACTTGAGTTTTATCTCCAAATGCTGAAATTTTTTCAATGTAATTTGAAAATTATAATAAAAATTAGTAAAATGAAAAGTGAATACAAGAAAATATTGGCCAAAAATGTGATATGTAAAATTGGAGGACTATTGAGTAATAAAAAAAAAAAAAAAAATTTAAATGATATCTGCCAAAGAAATCATTGGTATCGGAATTGAATGCAGGCAAAGAGGAACACAAACTGGGATAAATAAAATAAAGTGGAATTTTTCCACATTTTCAACCATCATAGAGAGCACAGTGCATTAGGAAAAAATAGGAAAGAACTTGTGGTTTTGTCTAGAATTGGACCGAAAGTTACAGGTATTGAAGTTGATGTTCATGTGCATCATATCACAAACCGTTTGCGCTGGTTCCCAGAGGTGATCAAAGAGTCAGAACGAATACTTCTAATCTTAGAGGCTTGGTTGCCACTTTAGTTGTGGCGCGAAGTTTATCATTTACTCTTGGGCGTTGGGAAAATCGTTTGTACTCTAATCCATCCCCATTGCGCGTAGTGCTTGAATTGTGATTTTTGTAACGCGGCGGATAAAAGTATAAAATTAATGTAAAAGTGTAAATTAATGTAATGCCTTTACCACAATGAACTTCAGTTTATCAATGTCGACTATGACCACATGTAGCGCCAATGAAAGAGATAGGGAGGATAACGAAAATATACCGTTGCATGCCAAGAGAAAAAAAAAAAAATATTTTTTACCTATTTTTTTATTTTGGCTGTTCCGAGATTCGAACTCCGGACACTCTGCGTAATAGTCCAACGCACTACCACTGCGACTACATTTTGTTAGAACTGAACTGGTGTGATAATTGACAGGATGCTTACGCCACACAGACAGTTGTTCAGTTTTGTGACAGCTTATACGTATTCGTCCTTGGCATGCCAGCATTGCCATTAATTATAGATATGAAATAAAAACTTTTCATTAAACTTTGTGTATTTGTTATTTGTGAAAATATGTAATAATAATATAATAATAATAATACATATATAGTATATAATATAATATATAGTATATAATCGAAGAAATTTACAGTTTTTGTTCGTATTTTTATTATTTTGATAAAAACAGTGAAAAACAAAAAGGCGCGGCCAACTCTGACGTATGTCAAACATATGATCGAAAGGCAGACTTGGGCAAAGCTTAATCTTTTTATTAATGATTTGTGATTTGCCATGGTAGTTGGCTATAAATAGAGTACGGAAAGATTTAACCGAAAAAATTTAAAAAACCTGAGGTAATACAACAAATGTCATTTAAAAATTTTTAAGAACTTGATAATTACAACTAAGGCCTTGGTTACATTGAATATTTTGATCGGCGAACACTTTGTACTCACCCAGCATATTGTGTTCGGTGCAACAATTGCATGGTATTCGCCGAACAATATTTTCGATATAATCACGGTATAGATGACAATTCTAATGACTTCACGTTTCTATACGCAGTACACTAAATAAAAGCCAATGGTCACCCGACAGAAGGCGCATAACTGTTGCGTGTATACATTTTGTATCTTCTGAACAGCATGATGCTTCTGTCAGCTGGTTTAATTCTTTACGAGACGAAAAAAGAGAAATGAAAATTGGAAAACTTACTTTACTTTTAATGGCACAACAACCCATGGAGGGCCTAGGCCGAGCTTTTCGCATCCACTCATGTTGTGCGTGTTATATTTGTACATGAATGGAAGGGACCTACAGTTTAATGCCGAATCCGAACGGCGAAGTGAAAAGCTTTTCATAGCAATTTTTACTCTTGTAGGTTTGCCATTGCCTGCCAAGAGGTGGTGCCGTGTAGAAAAATTATTTTTTCTACTTTTTATTTTTTTTATTTTGCCTGTGCCGAGATTCGAACCCCGGACACTCTGCCTAGCAGTCCAACGCACTACCACTACACCACAGCGACCACAAAAAATTGGAAAAACCAATATTAATTTGATTTAAACCGAGCATTATTCTCCAATTGTATACTCCACAGATTTTGGTTCTTCTCGTGGATATAAAAATGCAACTCTGTTCCATTGAACGTTTGATTTTTAATTTTGTTTGTTTGTTCTTTTCACATATAGGTGCATATTTCCTATCAATTTAATTAGTTTCCAAAGCGAGCCGTTTTATATTTACATACTTAGTTAGCACTTCAACCGATGATCGGTCTTCGCCCGGCTCGCTAAAACTCCGCCAGTCGTCTCTGCTTTGAGCATGCTGGAGCCAGTTTGTGAGACTAAGGGCAGACAGGTCTCCATGTACCTGGTCTTTCCAACGTAGATTAGGACGTCCTCTTCTGCGTGCTCATCAAGCTTACTTACTTAGCTGGCACTACAACCAATGATCGGTGTTGATTCTCAGGCGTGGCTCGAATTAAGCACACCAGTCGCTTAGCTCTTGCGTTTCTAAAAGTCTAGTTTTCTAAGAGTTTTATTTTTTTTACTCACTATTTTCCATTAGTAGTGTTGATATTTTATTTCTTACAAAATAAGAGATGCTCATAATTTGACAAAAAGCACATGAGTATAGATAAGGGCCATATGAAATGTTCTAAAAATCTAACATTAGTACTTTAGAGATTTCGAGGGAAGAACCACAAAGCGGATAGTGACTGCGTATATTGTGCCAGCGAGTATACGGCGCGTATCAAATTGTGTGCATTGGAGAAATTTTTTTTATTTCTTTAGACATAATATGCTGATAAAAATATTGACCTTTATTTCATATATATCGTTAGACTTTTAAAGATGTTTCGACGGAAACAAGTCGAATTAAATAAGGTGGCTCCTCTGCTTCCTTTGCGGTGAAAAAATTACAATTTAATTATACCGCCATTATGACCGCAACAACAAATACGTGTTATTATTGTTTTTTGTACTTGTTTACTACTGCTTTCATCAGCTGATTTTTCGGATTATGCCCCCTTTATTGCCACAACAAGAACAACAACAACGCCCGCTGTTGTCTTGATGAATTTTGTTGTACTGCTGCTATCACCTTATGTATATACATAAATTTGACTTCGACGGAAAGAAATTAGCAGCGGGTGGGTTATTTTGACTGCAAGCAATTATATAAGAATATATACCATATATACTATATTTCAACAATTAAAACTTTTTACATATTCTCTTGGTTACAGTTTCTTCAATTCCATGCACCCAAAGAAGCCCTAAAATAGTTGGTGGCTTTCCAGCTGAAAAAAACGAAATGCCTTTTATTGTTAGCCTCATGAGACGTGGTGGGCATTTCTGTGGTGGAACGATAATTAACGAACAATGGATTCTAACGGCGGGACACTGTATTTGCAATGGATTGAACAAATTTATGAAGCCGTCACAAATTCAAGGTGTAATGGGATTACATAGTATTTCAACATATCAAAGTAGAGTTCCGGCAGATTCAATCAGATCTGATTCAATTCAAATTAATTTTAAAATTATTGTTCCTCATCCTCACTATCAATGCAGCAACGTTAAAAATGATATAGGTACTTATTTTATATTTGAATGATAAGTTATGTATATATGAGTCATTCTCTGATTTTTCGAAGATACATAAATATATAGAAATTGACTGACTCTGACTTTCATGTAGGCTTCAGGTAGCCCTTGCTGTGGTAGATACCGCTGAATCCACTAGTAATTTTGGGTTTAAATTTTTGCAAAACATTTCGTTTGCACATAATTTATTATTTAAAATATGTCTCAAATTTCATTATATTTCATATATGGCACAAAAGATATTCTACCCCCAAAAATATAAAACAAATCTTAAATTTGTTCTTATTTTAGTACGTTATAGCTCGTAGTCTTAAATACTTAAATTCTAAATTATTATTATTGAGAGGGAATGCACTGCGACCTATAAGATCTATTGTGCCCCCTTATAGACTTATAGTATTTCCATGAGTCCAACCTTCGACCGATATTTTAGAATTGAGTTCTATGGAGTTTAGATTAACTTCTGGTATTTGATGGTGACCCAGATTCCGAATATGCATAAGTGCGTGACACTGTCCTTCGCAGACTCATTTTCTTCCCTGGAAAACCTACACGAGTCATTGGATGCAATTCCCATTTTTGCTAAGCAATAGTTAACTGTTAGTACTCCTTTCTGTTAGTACTCTTAAACTATTCTTTGATAAATACATACATACATTCCTTAAAGCGTTTTGGGTTACTAGTTCCCAAAAGTGATTCCAAATGAAGTTTTCCCAGTATAGTTCTCTTTGCTTTCTTCCTCTTTCCTAACTAACAGAGAGAAGGTTCTTTTTCCTATTCCGCAAAATAGCTCAGGACCTACAAAAGGAGCTGATGCTTCTTTCTTTGCTAGTACTACATCGTTTTCTTCAATTCCAATATGCCCCGGAACCTATAAGATCCAAAACCGATTATATAAGCCTAGCGAATTGAGACTCTTCATCAATAGTTTAAGGTTTCCTGGTAATACTTGAGCGCCTATATAGCCGCTTGACAATCGGTTAGGATTGCGATGTTTTTGTTCTGGTGGCTACAAACCTATCAATTGCGTATATTTCCGGCTGAAAGATACTAATGTGTTTGCCCCTTCATTGTTGCACTGTGTTTTGTCTAGAGCGTGCTGGCAACCATTCGATGAGACTCCAAAACAGATTTCTTCAATTGGAAACAGAAAATCAATGATGTCCGCACATCGTAGTTTGTAGGCACAAAATTCGACATTTTTACGAGCAAAAAAAATATGTTGTTGTATGACACTTGATGTTTTATGAACTGAATATTGTTGACAGAACTAAATGCGAAGAAATGGCGCCAATGATTTGGTTTGACAGAGCGTATAGTTTTACCTAGCAACACAGATATGTCATTACTTCATACTTGTACACCATACAGCGCTCTATATTATCATATTAACATACGGTTTCCCCTCTTGGAATTCTATCTTTTTCCTATTTAAACTAACGGTTTTGAGATGCTTAAGTTTCTATTTCCTAGTAAATGGGACAATATTTCCTAATCTTCGATCTTTCTTCCTCGCCTTCGGAATGAAGGCCACCTTTGCCCTCCTCCATATCATATGTATAGCCCAATGCAATACTACCTCTAGAATAATATCAAGGCCTCTCTGAAGAAGTGCGAAAAATGCCATCAATTCTAAGTGATTTCAGTGGTTTAAAAGTACTAACCATAGACTTTATTCTCGGCTCTGAGCATATTTTCTCAGTACAATTTCCATCGCTCTTTTTCAGATTTGCAGAGGATATGCTGCTGCTGATGGCCATCACCCTTATAAAGTCATGATGCCTCGGTAGTATTGTCTACATATATTTTCACAAAAATTTCTAAAGCTAATACGCTTTGCGTCCCTAATTTCTTTATTGTAAGCTGTTAGGGTCTCTCTATATACTAACCAGTCCATTTTGACCGGTTGAAAAACATGTACACATCTGTTCTCAGCTTAGTAGGGTCATTATTCCACCAAGGTACATCTTTAAACAAATTAATAATTTTTTAAGCAAAAACATAAATTTTCATCAGGAGAAAGAATCCATAAATATTATTATACATAAATTATTATATTTATAGCAGACCACGAAACAAGGATTAAGACACAGTATCAAAGAATCTGCTACCCTTGTAAATGAAAATTATTGTAATCATCACCAAACTTGTTATAGATTAAATAGGCATTGTCGATAAGTTTCCCTCCCTTCCACACAAGTAAAGTTCCACTGGTATGCCAAATTTGAAAAAAATCCTTTTTTTTTTTCATTCCAAAAATCTAAGAACGGCTGATATAGTACTAGTTATTACATACGTATGTAGTCGTACATAAATACCTATTAATGTATCGTTTCTGTTTTCTTTATCGCTGATTTCTTTAGCTTTAATCAAACTATTGCAACCAATTAAATTTTCTAATCGTATCCAACCAACCTGTTTAAACGCTGATGTCAAACTGAGGAACAATGAATTGGCAATGGTTTTTGGATGGGGATGGACAGAAGAAAATCAAGAAAATGGTCAAAGGGCGGATATTTTAAGAAAAGCTACAGTACAAATTTGGGATAATAATATATGCGAAAAATCTTATCAGTTAAATGGAAAACCGAATAATATGATATCAGATACTCAACTATGCGCTGGATTTGAAAAAGGGGGAATTGATTCTTGTTGGGTAAGTTGAATATTATTCTGTTATTGAAAAGGTTGGTCTTTGGTTGTCAATTTTACTATTCAAATTTACTGTACCATTTACCAGATGTACAAGTATGAAACCGGTAATGATATCTCTGTGTCGCCAAATCATTGGCGCTATTTCTTCTCATTTAGTTCTGTCAACAATATTCAGTTCATAAACAATCAAGTTTCATACAATAACATATTTGTTTTCGCTCGTAAAAATGTCGAATTTTGTGCCTACAAACTACGATATGCGGACATCATTGATTTTCAGTTTCCAATTGAAGAAATCTGCTTTGGAATCTCATCGAATGCTTGTGGAAGCTTACGGCCAAAGAACAGTGCAACGAGTGGTTCAATAAGTTTAAAAGTGGCGATTTTGATGTGAGAAACGAATAACGTGGAAGAGCACCAAAAAAGTTTGAAGATGCCGAATTGCAAGCTTTTCTGGATGAGCATGATGATCAAACACAAGAACAACTTGCAGAACAATTAAATGTGATCCAACAAAGCATTTCTCAAGGTTTAAAAGCCATGGTATTGATTTTGAAGGTGGGAAGATGGGTGCCGCATGAATTGACTGAAAGACAGTAAGAAAATCGAAAAACCACTTGTGAAATATTGCTCGCCAGGTACAAAAGAAAGTCATATCTCCATCGAATTGTTTCCTGGCGATGATAAATTAATCTATTCCGAGAATCCCAAACGTAAAAGATCATATGTTAAGCCCGGTACACCGGCCAAATCGCTTCGGAAAGAAGACAATGCTCTGTGTTTTCTGGGATCAGCGAGGTGTTATCTGATTTGACCTTCTGAAACCAGATGAAACAGTTACGGTCAACGCTACCAACAACAATTGGCCGATTTGAATCGTGCTTTGCGCCAAAAACGTCCAGAATATCAAGCTATGTAACACGAAGTGATTTTTCTTGATGACAATGCACCATCATATCGAAAAAAACAGACTCGGGAATTGGTAGATTCGTACAGTTGGGAAGCCCTACCTCATGTGGATTATTCACCAGACTTGGCTCCATTTGACTACCACTTATTTTCATCAATGGGGCACGCACTTACTGAGCAGCACTTCGATTCATACGAAAATGTGAAAAAATGGCTCGATGACTGGTTTCACTCAACGAGGCATTCACAAATTGCTAGAGAGATGGAAAAATGTGTAGCCATTACTTTGAAGATTGAAAGTATAACCATTTTTCTTAAATAAGCGTATATTTTCTTAAAAACAAACGCTTTCATACCTGTACACCTGGTAACTTAAATTAAGCTGTTAATCACTATGTACATATGTATGTATGTAAGTATGCATGTTTCTACTTTCAAAAAATTATATAACTTGTTAATCGATCTCGTAATATCAAGATTACATATCTATAATTTTTGTAAATTTATAACCAATTCAAAATTTATAATTAATGCGTGTTTTTACAACTATTGTAAAATGATATGATATATGACAAGTTACGAAGCCTTGTGAATCACCTAATTGTAAAAAAATTGGCGGTAGATATAAACACACCCTAAAAAAATAAATTCTGTTGTAGAAATTATTAGGAAATATGAATATTGAATACTAGCACGAATATTAAGCCTATTTTTATAATTTAAATTTAAACAGGCTGATTCTGGAGGGCCACTTATGTCGAAAGAAAATATTCTAATTGGTGTTGTTTCAACGGGAATAGGATGTGCTAGACCGGGATTGCCTGGAATTTATACCCGCGTAAGCAAGTACATACAATGGATTGAATCTGTGATACTTACCAAGGCATAACCAAGTACAATTAACTATAAGAAACGAACTGTGATTTCAATTGTAAATAGAGCCTAATAATAATAAAAAGTTCCTATTCATTTTAATACAAAGTTGAGATTTTATTGTAATTAATATAAAACTTATAAGATATTCGAAAACAAAAATACTTACTTACTTAACTGGCACTACAACCGATGATCGGTTTTGGCCGCCTCTACAAAGCTTCGCCAGTCGCCTCTGCTTTGCGCGCGCTGGCGCCAGTTGATAAGGCCAAGTGCAGTCAGGTTGCCCTGCACCTGGTCTTTCCAACGGAGATTAGGACGTCCCCTTCTGCGTGTTCCTCCACCGTGGTTCGAATAAAACACCCTTCTAGCCGGAGCGCTTTCTTCCATTCGCTCAACATGACCTAGCCAGCGAAAACATTGGATTTTTACAACCTTGACAAAGTCAGTGCCGTACAGCTCATTGACGCCTCCCGCAAACGCCTAAAGGACAACGATATACGGATAGGAACCTGCAATGCCCGAACCCTCTACAGGGGAAGTGCCTCTATCCAGCTGGTGGATGTCCTCCAAAGACATCACCGCTTTACAGGAAATGCGATGCACGGGACAGGGTTGCTCCAGAAGAGCATCCTGTGATATCTGCTACAACTATCATGGGTCGAGACACGAATTTGGTGTTGGATTTTTTGTTGGGAATAGACGTCTTACACACAATATAAAATGATTGCACATGCATAACAATAAGTATATAACTCGATTTGATTTTGCGCAATAGCTTGCGCAAATATTCAAGCAACACTACACATGACACAAAATGCTTCTACAAACACGACTTTGCGCAAAATTATATTATGTTTGATTGCAATTAAATTCATGCATGGCCGTAATTCCAAATGTATAGTGGAGGCATTTTATGTCAATGTGATACCAAAGAAATTAAATATAATTAAGACAGAATTTTACACATTCACAAACTGCATTTCATCTAAAAACGTCCATGAATTTTTTTTTACCTTTAACTGTTTTGTCTTCATTAGTCTGTTTTGGCTCAAACACAATATAATTTTAATAAATTACTATTTAAAATCTTTATAAAATGGGTAAGAAATGCTCATGGATAAAATAAAACAACAAATATGTGTCGTTATTGTTTTTTGTACACAATAATTTTGTGAAATGAAAAGCATGAACATAATTAGCCCACTTTTTGTTTTGGCAGCCATCAGCTGCTCTGACATGAACATTCCCCACTTTAAGGGGCATTTTCCAGGCTATCACTTCCTCTTTTGTAAGAATGAATAAACACAATTTAAATATGTGGGAGTGAGTGACACACAGTTATACACTTCATTTTATGGGTAATGAGATATCACCTTATAACAACATAAGCAACCCGGAGATATCAGGCGATAGTAAAAGTTCAAACTTTTAAATTTTTTCTATAAACCACATTATACCAGAAAGCAAAATGTATTTTGAAATTTTTTGAGGACAACTGAGGTTTGACAATTATATGAAACATAATCAAAATTCATTTTGACAAATAGTTTTATTTATAGTGAAATCAATAAAGTCAAATAAATAGAAGTAAAATCTTCCTTGTTGTTGTCTGACATCTGCCAAATCTAAAAATTGCTCTAAATTCTTTCCAAAAATTATTATCATTTCAAAGTAAATATAATATGATTTGGTGCCTTGTGCCCAGCCCCTGTTTCAATCTAATCTAATCTAAATATAAACTAAATTAATCCGTATTCCTCGTGCTGAAAGCCTGAAAGAGTATGCGCAATGTATTTTGCGGCAACTGATTTCAAGGCGCTCGGGGATGGAAAACGAAGACATTTATTAATTAAGCTGCGATCAAAAAATTAAAATACTATCAACCGTATGAATTTAGACCACGACAGAAATATTAAATTAGGCCGCGCCGCCAAAAGCCATTCGATAATATGAATTTATTTAGTAGGAAGATAAATACTGTTACAACATTGAATTGAGCATACCCTGTTATTACCACATGGTTTATGAAAGCTAACCTCTATAGTGTTAGTCTGTAACACGAATTCAAAATTCTGTCAGATTTCACCATGGAATGGTCAAATAATAAGAACCGTATCGCTATATTTTCAAAACACTCCGCCCACTCGGGCTTAGTCGCGTGTTCGTCTACCGGTGAATAAAACTTTGAGGAGACTGGAGATATCAAAGTCCGCCACCAGTCCGGCCGTCCACGTTAAGTTCGGAAAAACAGCAAGGATTAAAGCCGAAATTAAAAGTTTTTTCTTTATACCACTAATTCCTTTCAAAATTACCTATAAGTAAATATGTACAAATATATCAAGCTTTTTGCTTGTAACAGAAAAATATGTTTTGAAGATCTTGAAACGACTTTGACTTCACTTTTAAAGAAACGTATGTAGGATAAAAGTTTAAAAAAAAGTAATTGTAGCTTTTGTTTTTTAAATCACGTAAATCACGTGAAGCAAAAATACAGTGAGTTATTACTGAAAAACTTTACTATTATTAAGAATGGCATTTTAGTATTTTACTGCGTTCCAAATGAAGTAAGTAAATACCAGTATTGGTACACCAGCTTTGATTAATAGTATGTATTCAAAATAAATTCTTGCAGGCATGAAATAAATGTAGCTGCAACAATACAACAATATAACAATAATTGAAAACATTTGACTTTTAAAAACAATACAAATGATAGAGCACGAAAACTAGGCGTTTCAGCAAAAATTAACTCCATGAAATGTATATACGATGCGTTGGGAATGATTTTTACGAGAATCATTTTCAGAAGCCTAAGGCACACATATTCACTAATGTTGGCAAGATATTTCGTCTGCTATCACGCTACATGCTGCCGGCCCTAGAGCGTATAGGCACTTATTACACAAGGGCTTTCCACTGTCATCTGTTTCAAGGCATAATAATTCGCTTAGATCGGTAAAACTTGATGAGTGCATATTGAAAATATAATCCACATAATGTGGCAAAAAGGCATTATGGTTAACAATGCATTGCTAAACGACTTGTAGGTTTATAGTATGTTAAAAAGAAGCGCAATGCAATTTAAATACAGATTGCGAAAATATTTGTTTGATATTTAGCGAACAATTTTATAATTAGCTTAAATATGTATTTAGAAAGTTTTTATTTTTCAGTAAGAAATACTGAACAATACAGCACAACACTAAACATGGAAATTTTGTACAAAAAATGGCTCGATATATCTTTTGATGAGGAGAATCTTGACAGCAATGAGCAACATTCTCTGGGCAATTTTGAAATTGATGAAGTCAGCTCTTTTCAAGAAGATACATGATCTTGACAGCCTCCACAAAGATGCTTCAGAATATGTGGCTGGGATCAAACTGAAAAAATTAAGATAAGTAAATTTTCGTCTAACGTAGGTAGTGCAAGGCTTCAAAAGTCCAACCAAATGTTCATGGATCATATAAAACGTTTACAGGACATTTTTATTAACCATAATGGCGATGAAATTTCTAGTCTTCAAAATTTATTTGTTTTTTTTGTTGAAAAATCTACTGGTGTGGATTTAAGTGATAACATAAAAAATTGTTTTTAGGTGTAGAACTCATTTTAGAATTAAATTTCTAAACATAATATTTAAACAAAACCAATTAAAACTAAAAATATTTCTAAAAAAAACTATTTTATTTTTTTAAGATTTCAGATTTAGTGTCTTAAATACTTTACAAGCCACACCAAATACAAAATTAAGGCAAAGTAAACACAAAACATTTATTTGTATACTTAATTGTGTAAATCAGCAAAAATTGGTAAACGAAAAAAAATCAAATCACAAACAAAATTATTGTGAAATTTATTCAGCGAGTGTATTGTCATAATTGTCAAAATGGTCGAAATTGTCAAACTCAGAAGACCTCAGAATATCGCAGAAGATTTTGCTATCTGACATACTGTATAACGCGATAGTATGCAAAACATGGTAAACTATTCGGTAGCACTATTGGTCATAGCATACTATCAGCCATTTTTGATAGTATACTATGAAAGTAGAAGGAAAAATATTTGTGTGTGGGCAATTGACAAATGCTCATTTGTAAGTAGAAGTCCAACAAGAAGGTTAGTGCGCTTGAAAAATTAATAAAATTAATCATTTGAACATGAGTCTAAGGGTCGAATTCGAACGGCGAAGTGAAAAGCTTTTCATAGACATTTTTACTCTTGTAGGTATGCCATTGCCAACCAAGAGATCGTATAAAAGTGCACCGCCATAACAAAGGAGCATCACCAATCACCCTGCTTGAATATAAGCATTGTATAAATAAATGCTGTGTTACTTGAATAGTATGATATCATCGATTGCTAGCAGTGTAAAGGTGATAAAATACTTTCTGTGTGCAACTCGGCATTATTTGTCAAATATGATACAATTTTTGGCAACCCAACCTCAAATAGAACTCTGCTCATTAAAACTTTTGAAGTGACATTAAGTGTTTACAATTTGGCGCCTTATTTTCACAGTTTTGCTGAAGGGCTGAAAGAGCGCGAATTTTGCCATATCATTTATATGTTCTCAATGAGGAAGTGCAAATAAATATTTTTAGTAAGTAAATGTATAAATGGAAACCCCGCCAAGTTCACGGCAACTGCGGCCGGTTCGGAATCCAACTCCCCGCCTTTCTGAAAGGAAAAAAAGTCTATTCTCTATTAGCAAAGTTATGGAAGATACAGAAGTCGACTTGCTTCAAGGAATAGCTTTGTTAGATACAGCAGATGACGGTGCTATTACTAATTATTCTTCTACTACAACGCCTAAGAGAAAGCAGTCCATTGAGACACTTCTCCGATCCGAAGGACGAGGCGGTAAAATGATTAGCTTCTTTGAAGAAAATCAAGAAATTGATGAGGTGGATAAAAAGCAGATACCTGTCAATCGTCGTAGCAAGCGCATAAACTTGAGGAATCAAAATTGCACCAAAGACGACTCATCTTCACCTGATAACAGTGGCAAGGAAAACATGCCATTACGAAATGCAGCAGCCGACGAAGGCACTGAAGAGCAGTTACAAAAGCTCTTCACTGTTTCAATGCGACTTAATGGACAGCAGAGTAGTCAAGAGACGCCAAGTAAAAATAGTGTTGTTGTGCATACAAATTCAGCAAAAGAAAAAACGACCCAAGGCAAACCAAGCGAGCAGTATCAATTAGATCATGGCGCTCATAATCATAAACGGCATTACGACGTAAAGACCTCAACCGGAATGAGCCCAAAGCGGAAAGCGGCTAAAGTTAATTCTTCAATTTCGACTAAAGCATTTTATTCAGCAACGAAGAAATCTCCAACAAATTCTCTCACCCCATTGAGAACTGCCTCGACCAGTTCATTATCCACAAGCATCACTTCACCCCGTTTACGGCGTCAGGATCGTCGAAGTGCTTCTAATAAAAACAACATCAATAAAGGGGTACGTCATAAGATTCGACGACCTGTACGACCATTTGGCGCTTTTACTTCACGTCATATGACTCCTATCGATATTGACCTCATTCTTTGCAATATACGCAATGAGAAACTTCGAAATTTGATAGCAGCACAACGTGCCGAAAAAGTACAGATTGAAAAAGTGCATAACATATTCCGCAATAGTAAAAATCCAATTGAATTAGCGCGGCCACTGAGCGTCATGTCCACGAGTGATGATAAGAATAATAACAATAATGATAACGTAAAAGATGTGGAAAACCAAACGCAACCATCAGCGCAATTGGATTCAGATTTTTCAGACATTGAATGTGAAAGCTATGAGATTGATGAAACAATTGTTGCCGCCGATGTGGAAGAGCTGACGCCTTCATATACGCTTCAGCAAGAAAACAACGAGCTACATTTATCAACTAACAAAGATCATTTAGTTACGCCCAAAACCAACCGCAAATTCTTCAAGTCTGGGCGTGCTAGCGGCACTCGAATGGAGGTGACGATTACGGGCAATATTAAAGCATCAGTTTGTAATGGGAAAATATCACTGGTTGAAGAGAAAACGAAAAAGCGGAAAAGAATCAAAATAAAAAACGCAGGTAAGTGTGAATATCTGTCCCACTAAATTAATGAAAATATGTTTCTTAATTTAATAATTCCACAGGTGCAAATGAGTTTTCAGATGAGCAGGCCACGGTTGACCAAATTCTCAAAAATCTTGATGACACTGGATTCGGTGAAAACATTGAACCTGATGGTGAAGGGGCTACGGCAGAAGACGAATCTAATAAAATGAATGCTGACGAGAGGCCACAAATGGAATTATTTTCCGATGAACTGTTGAATGGAATCCACCTGCGTGATAATACAGATTACGCCGAGTTCCGCAAACGTCTACCATATAATACCAATGACCCGGCGTTGATAGAGCAGCAGCATCTCTTGCTTGACTTCTTAATTAGTAACAACATCTGCTCTGAGGAGAATTTCAATATTTTTATAACTGACCCGGATAGTCACAAAGAAGAAGCAGCACGTATAGTGGATCAAGTGGTTCTAATCGTAAACGAACAAACGGATTACCGGCAACGTATCCCTTACAACACATACGACTCGAATGTGATTGCTCAACAAGAGAGATTTCTCGAATTCCTCATCGAAAATAACATATGCACTGAAGAGAACTTTGATATTTTCATTGCCAATTACGAGAATCGCAAAGAAGAGGCTACTGCGATAATCACAAGCATTGAACAACACCGTGATAGCGATTTAGAAGGACATGGAACCATAGTAAAAATGGAAGAAAATTTTATAGTAGAAGAGCGTTCATGTTCCACTTACCCTATATCTGAACCCAGCACTATTGTCGCACCAATTAACAATATACAATTACAACAGGGTACAAAAAACTACAACTCCAGTGAAGTGTCGGCCAAATTATTTCCCATATTTTACTCTGGGCGATATCAAAAGTTGACACAAAAATCAACTCGTACTTCTCAGCGCACTTGGATTGGTGGTCAGGGTGCTGATCAATACCAAATTGATGCTGGTCAGAAGAACTTTGGAGCGCATCAATGTAAGCAATGTGGTCTTGTTTACACAGTCCATGAACCCGAAGAGGAGAAATTGCACCGAGACTATCATGCATCTCTCCATGTGCTTCGTTTTAAAGGTTGGATCGACGAGGACATTGTAGCTATTTATCCAGAGTGGGGCAACGATGGCCGGATATTACGCATCAACGAATGCTCACACATCAAACGTCGTGAGCGGTTAATGGATATTTTGAAAATTGTTGACAAAGAACTAGGATTCTCCTCGTACATTATTCCAAAAACTTTTGTGGTATGTTTACCTCTAAAACAAGGGCGCGCTAGAAAAAAAAGAAACGGACATTATACTAAATTTAAAATTTTTTAGTTTTTCTACTGGACTATAAATCTGGAAGTGTTATCATATACATATTTTCTAAATATTTTATATAATTACAGGCTTACATTGCGGTGCGTAAGAATCAAATTGTTGGATTGTGTCTGGTGCAGCCGCTGGAAAAAGCCAATAAATATATTTGTATCAATGGTGTAGATTGTTGCACCGAAGATGAGTTCGAGGCTAAGTAAGTAATAAAGATACATTACTGTAAAAGATAGACTGTTTGAGATACTTATACATAGAACATCATGTTAAATTATTATTTTCTTTTGTGTGTCTTTTTAAATTACTTTACTCAGTCTCTTATCGTTCGCCGGAGCAAATCGATAGTTATTTTTCAGGTGTCGGGAATCTAAAACCATGTGGTTTAAGAAAATATAAAAAATAAATGTTGTTAATTATGAGACTTCTCTCATTCGCCGCTACTTCAGACTACTACATACTGCATTCCCGATTTCAAGAACCACAATGTCCTTCGCCTTGGGTGTTGTCCTACTATGTTCGTAAGTGTGTCATGGTAGCACCACCACGTAAACTATTAACTTTAAAAAAATTTATTTGAACTAAGAGGTTCTGATAAGTGCTTTAATTACAAAAAATAAAATAATGGACACCGTGCACTAGTTGGTGGTGTGTTGGCCTGCTACGCATTGTGTCTTTGGTTCAAATGTTGGCACAGGCAAAATCAAAAATTATAAACCCAATTTTTTTAGCTGGCGCCACCCTCTTGGCAGGAAATGGCAAACATACAGGTGTAAAAATTGCCTATCTTTTTCACTTCGCCGTTCGTATGTATAAATATAACACGCACAACATGAGTGGATGCGGAAAGCTCGGTCTGGCCCTCCATGGACTGTAATGCTATTAAAAGAAAAAGAAAGCATTTAGTACACCCGATTTGTCCTGTCCCTAACATAAACAGTTTATTACAATATTGTGATTATAACCTGCATTCATTGGCAGCATTAATATTAACTGTATTAATACTATTAAAGAAAATTTTTTTATAATTCAATGTTACTATAAATTTTAGATGTGGAATATCACGAATTTGGGTTGCTCCTCTTCATAGACGTTTACATATCGCTTCCAAGCTGATTTATGCAGTGCAGCTGAACACAATATTTGGTGAAGAGATCTCAGTAGAGAAAATTGCATTTAGTGCACCAACCGAAAATGGTAAAACTTTCGCGCAGAAAGTAACTCAAATTGAAAGCTTCCTTGTCTACCAATAGCGATTCGCCGTATGTTGTTATACTATACGCTCCTGAGACTCTGGTAGCTGGAACTGGAAAGCATTGTTTATGGTTCATAAATTATAATGTTATAGCTTATTTTATTCAAATAGACATTCTACAATGTATATAAATGCCGTATTTCTTTTTTACTATAGTTATGTACATACGTGGAAAGGGAGAATATGTTTTGAAAAAGTTGTCAATATAATATGAAAATAAATTCTATATTAAAAAATGTTCACTTCTTCTATTTTGAAAAATTTCAAAGCGGTTTGTCGAGCTACGACAGATTATAAATGCTGTAGTACATACGATACCAATAAACTGCTGGATTTTATGAAGGGAAAACTGCTGTTACTTCGAAATAAAAAGAATTATAAATGGTACAGTACAGGTAGCTTTAAACTCCTGGAATACAAGTATGGATCTCCAGAACGTGCTGTCCTTGAGGACGCTATTCAGATGGTAACAAGCATCGATACTGCCGTGCCAATTGTCATCGGTGTCGAGCAAATCTTCAGTGGCGATGAGCAAACCCAAATGATGCCACACAATTTAAACCGTCCACTAATCAAGTATTGCTATTGCAACCGCCAGCAAATACAGAGTGCCATTAAGGAGGGGTGGCGTGCCAAACAAACATGGGCCGCATTTCCAACCAACGAAAAAATGAGCGTATGGACTAATTGTATTAACATACTCGAGAAGGAAGAGCGTCACAAGTTGAATGCTGCTATGCTAGTTGGACAATCGAAAACGTATTTGGAAGCAGAGAATGACACGTATCTATTACTGAAAAAGATGCGCGATTACGGAAAATTTTTTACAAAATTATCTGAAATGAAACTGAAAAGTAAGGTTCCCGATCAAAGCTATCCAACTTTGCAACTGAGGCCTCTTGAGGGCTTCGTAGCTGCCATAACTCCGTTCAATTCCATAACTGCGGCAGCAAATCTTGCCGTAAGTCCAACGCTAATGGGCAATTGTGTTCTGTGGAAGCCATCCGATAATGCCATATTATCAAGCTATATTATCTATCAAGCCATGCTTAAGGCTGGACTACCACAAGGCGTTATTAGTTTTCTCCCATCCAATGCAAAGCTGTTTGTGGACACGATTGCCCAGTCGCCATATTTATCAGGCATTAACTTCTGCGGCAATACTAATCATTTTCGAGAAATTTGGCACGAAGTTTCCATTAACATACGAAAATACAGGAGCATTCCTCGATTAGTTGGCGAATGTGGCGCAAAGAATTTTCATTTCGTGCATGAATCTGCTAACGCAGAGGCAGTTGCCGATGCAACGGCAGAAGCAGCGTTTTTGTATTCGGGCCAGTATTCGAATGCATGTTCCCGACTCTATGTGCCAGAGTCTTTATGGGACCAGTTAAATTGTGCATTACAAAGCAGAATTAATAACATGACAGTTGGCGATCCGTGTGACTTTTCAGTCTACACCTCAGCGGTAATAAATCAGCCCGCATTCGATCGCATTGTCTCCTACATCAATTATGCGAAGAAGAGCCCAAATGTGGACCTAATTTGCGGGGGTGACTCTTGTAAAACGCTGGGATATTTCATAGAGCCCACATTAGTCCAATGCAAAGATGCCCAAGATCCTCTACTAACGGATGAAATTATGGGCCCTATATTAAGCGTATATGTATACCAAAATCAAAGCATGTCCCAAGCTCTCGATTTAATAGCAAGTACGTCTATATATAGCTTCAGCGGTTCTATATTCGCCAATGACGACAAAGTCATATGTGAAGCCTTGAAAAAACTACAAACGGCAGCAAGCAATCTTTATATCAATGAGAAATGCTGTGGTACTATTATGGGGTATGTGCCGTTCAGCGGAATGAGACACTCCGGCACCAATGATCAAGTCTCTTCGCCCTACGGTTTGATGCGTTGGAGTTCGCCTCAACTAATCGAAGAGAGTTTTGTCAAAGGATCTTCAAGCAGTCAATCCACTAGTCCGTGGGATTGAACTGGGCACCATGAAATATTTTCTTAAACTAACTGCCAAATAAATTATATAAGTGTAAATTTAAATTTTTATATTTATACTAAAATTTTTATTAAAACGAATGAACTTTTGGACAGTATATTTTTCTCTGTGTATAATTCTTCTCCGAACGAGTAAGGGTGAATTATTTTAGCTCAGATGCTAAAAACAATAAGGAGCATGGCATGCATCGTGCTGTCGAAGGCGGCTTTATAATCGACAAATAGATGATGGGTGTCGATCTGTTTTTCTCGGGTCTTTTCCAGGATTTGCCGTAGTGTGAATATATGGTCGATGGTGGATTTACCAGGCCTGAAGCCACACTGATAAGGTCCAATCAGTTTGTTGACGATGGGCTTCAGTCTTTCGCATATTAAGAAGGCTTATACCACGGTAGTTGTCGTGAATCGTGGGAGCGCCTTTCTTATGGATTGGGCAGAGTACGATGAGGTTCCAATCACTTGGCATGCTTTCATCTGACCATATTCTGCATAGAAGCTCATGCATGCGTTTTTTGAGCTCTTCGCCTCCAGTCTTAAACAACTCAGCAGGCAGGCCATCTGCACCTGCAGCCTTATTGTTTTTCAGCCGAACTATGGCTGTTAAGACCTCCTCATAGTCGGGCGGTGGTGCTTCAACGCCGTCAGTGATTGGGGTTTCCGGAGTAGATTCCGCAGTGGCGGGATTATTGCTGTCATCGCCATTAAGCAGCTGCGAAAAGTGCTCCCTCCATAATCTCATTATGCCCTGGACATCTGTCACCCGATTTCCGATTTAATCCTTGCTGGACCTGGAAGGCCTGAGGCGTAGGACACAAGGTAAACTTCGTGACAGTCGCAGGTCCGTCCATGTTAGATCCTTGCACTTATACGTTTCAAGTCGATACACAGCCTCCTCGTGGCGTCCCCTAGATAGCGATCTGACACCCGTCAGTGAACTAACTAATGTGCGGCGGGCTTCTCCATGGCCTTGAATGAATGGTTGTGCGTCGGGCTTCGAACCCACCACGCTAAAATATTCCCCAATGAATCCTCAAATGAAGCCTCGAATATAAAACCCCCCTAATATTGACGACTCCCGCAAACGCCTAAAGGACAACGATTTACGGATATACACCTGGAATGCCCACACCTTCTACAGGGAAGGTACTTCCATGCAGCTGTTGGATGTCCTCCAACGATATAGAGCTGACATCACCGCTAAACAAAATCAACTGAACATAAAAACAAAAAAGATGTACTAACTACTAAGCCCAGATTCGCTTTTTTTTCTGTGCCGTGATTCAAACCCCGGACACTCTGCGTAACAGTCCAACGCACTACCACTACGCCACAGCGATCACATTAAAACCTGTCTGGACCTACGTAATTCAGTTGAGGTACTTCAACGATACCAATCAGACTCTAACAAGTTAGACTGTTAATTCCCCCTGGTTTGTGGCTAATGAAGAAATTCATAAAGATCTTAACATTCCATTTCTTTAATCAGAAGTTGTCAAGTTTAGCGAAAGAAATATTAATCGTCTTCACAACCATAGTAACATAGTAACTTACTGCTCTAGAACTTTTAGATAATAGTATCACAACACGAAGACTTAAACGCTTACACGTTTTGATTTGATGGATTTGTCACACCGTCAATGAAAACTAGTTTAAAATTCAGTCATTAAAGGATAGCTATTTAAAAACTGTAAAAGAAAAATAAGTTGTAAACTTTGTAAAAATTAATATAGTCTCTACCGTAGTACTTAATTGCATTATGGTATTCCAGTTTTCTATATATACATAATATAATATTTGCACTCACTTGGGAACAACAATCCTGTTATCTGAACTTTATTTTATCACATTTGCTTATTGTTGATTTAAACAGATTGCAAATAAACAAATAATTATATACAATTAATTTCAAGTGACTCCAATTGACTTCCATTTCTATAGCCTCCAATTGACTTGAATTCAATTTTCTAAAGGAATAACTAATCGTTGACACCAAAAAAGACTTTATTCTCGAGTCAAATATATTATTCAATATCTGGAATCAAATATTATTATTTATATGTGCGTTATGTCCTCAATTGATTGCATTCTCTTACAGCTCTGGTAGATATACTTGTATAAGAGATACATAAGTAAAAATGTACGTTAATTTTTTTATTAATTTTATTCATCAAAAGTATCGGCTAAATGATGGGCCATTTTGGTCCGATGCCGAACCGGTGGCGATTTGCATTTAAATTCTTTCGGCATTTGTTGAGGTTATTGTGAAGTTTTGAGTTTTTAATTATTAGTACTTTCTTCAATATAAACTGATAAGCTGACCAAAGTCGGTTTTTAACAAAATTTAGACAATGTAAAATGTAGCTAAAACTATAATAGATACTTAGAAATGATGTATAAAAATATTATAGATCTCATCGTTTCCTACAATACTCTACAATTTGCATTTGTTTTTGCATCATTTTTTTCTCATTTGTCTCTATTTCACTTGCCCTCACACATTAGCTGTGTTGCTTTCGACGCGTGTATAAGATAACTATCGCAGTGACAAAAGAAACGCACATTAATGCTTATTTTTTTGTTTAACAAAACTGTCGTATAGCTGTCAAATTGATAAATAATATTAAATTTAAATATTGTGATAACATATGTAAATAAATACAATTTTGAGCCTTAAAACAGATAAAAATTCAAAAGGAAATCATTCTGCTTCCTGAGACATGTTTTTGTTTTCGCGTATTCAAAATAATACCTATCCAAACAAATGTTTTTTAATGAATATAAATGGTTTATTTTAAATTAGAAAATATTTAATTTAAGTCTTTTTTAGGTACGAACACAATGGCTGCGACAGCGTCATTGGAATTTGACAACAAGATGGCGTCCGCAACAAATTTCGATATGTTGTCTGCGGCTGGACGATGCTTCTTCGGGCATTCCCCAAGGAACTTATATAGGCTCACTCTTGTTCTTGCCCTTTATAAATGATTTACACACTCGTACTACTTTCTTTAAATGTTTAATGCTTGCTGTTAACGTAAAAAGTGGTCGCTGTGGCGTAGTGGTAGTGCGTTGGACTGCTACGCAGAGTGTCCGGGGTTCGAATCTCAGCACAGGCAAAATCAAAAAAAAAAAAGTAGAAAAAATAATTTTTCTACACGGCACCACCTCTTGTCAGGCAATGGCAAACCTACAAGAGTAAAAATTGCTATGAAAAGCTTTTCCTTCGCCGTTCGGATTCGGCTTTAAACTGTAGGTCCCTTCCATTCATGTACAAATATAACACGCACAACATGAGTGGATGCGAAAAGCTCGGCCTAGGCCCTCCATGGGCTGTTGTGCCATCAAAAGTAAGTAAAGTAAGTAACGTAAAAACGTTGAACGCAATTCAACTGGTGTACTTCAAATAATTTAACACTCGATATTGAGAAGAGTAATATGGTCTCTTCCAAATAAATTCGATAGCTTTTAAAGATATGGCTCAAAACTACGTTTTTCTAATCATATGGACAATATCAACTCTAAAGCGTATTCTATGTTGGGATTGAGAGAAATTCTGAAAACTTTCAAGATCCTTTAACCCTAAAATCTCTCTACACTGCTTTAGTCATAAGTCATCTTGAATATGGGGCAAATGTGGTCGCTGTAGCGTAGTGGTAGAGCGTTGGACTGTTACGCAGAGTGTCAGGATAATTTCAAATCACGGCAAAGGAAAAAAAAAAAAAAAGCAACAACTAAAAAATTTATACACGGCACCACCTCTTGGCAGGCAATGGCAAACCTACAAGAGTAAAAATTGCCTATGAAAAGCTTTTCAATTCGCCGTTCGGATTCGGCATAAAACAGTCGGTCCCTTCCATTAATGTAAAAATATAATACACACAACATGAGTGGATGCGAAAAGCTTGGACTTTGGCACTACATGCGGTCTCAGTCGACACTGATAAACTGAAGTTTATTGTGGTAAAGGCATAACACTTGCCACAATGGCTGTCTACCTCTTTATCAGTGTCCTGTGTGATTGCATTCCCTCTCTGATTCTCCCTTCTTCTTTCTCCCACCTATCAATCTTCCTTCCATTCAACACAATGCTCGGCATTCATAGGGGTACACCCTGAGTGATGAATTTATCAATTAAAAAAGAAAAATTAAATAAAATTTTTTTTCAACCAATAATATGCAGTTCATTCACATCGCAATGAAAGAATTCAAAGGGATTTCACTTGACTCGCTTTAAGTAAGATGTATTGGCCACACGACACTCCATCACACGTAGCTAGAAGGGAACTTCTTGGTATACAGTCTTTAGATCTTATTTGCCTATAATTTACTATCGAGTAATATTAATTGCCCTGAAATTCTAAATTTTTTTAATGCTTACGAACCATTAATAAACTTAAGAAATTGTAGAATGTTTACTGAATCTACTCTCAGGACCTCGTATTCATATAAATTTTTATTTATTTACTTAATTGAAAAAAATGTACATACGATGAAATCTTTTTCGTGCAATAATTATTTTGTAAACGAAGTGTTACTTAATCTCTATGGTGTATTTTATTTTATACTTAAAAACCAAACTAAACAGGTTACAAGATTATATTAGATAATTGGTAATTAATTTTTATTCTGGATATTATTGGTTAGTGTAATATTGAAAAATTAAGCGCTTAAATTCGCCATTGTTAGATGCAATTTCTAGCCTCGAAGTAATCCATCAAATTCAGGCCTTCCCCAAGTCGAAATATGATCAAATTTTTTAGGGCCGGAAACATATCGAGTGGCATTATTAAAAGCTACTTCAACCTTATGAAGTGATTAAGAATATAATTTACTACTTATATACTTACAAATTCAGCATAAGAAATTATTGGGAGAATCAATTGTATTACTAATCTTTTGTTAGTGTCAAGAGGTAAATACTCAGCCGTCATTCTTAGATTACGCAAGGTTGAGAAAACCTTTTTTACAACACTATTCACATGATCAACACAACTTCAAGACGAGTTCACATGGAAACCTAAAACCAAGATGAACGATCTTACTAACAAATTCTAATGCAGACACACCAACACTTATAAGTAAAGGTGGGAAAACAACACCAAGTAAAGATCTTCTGGAGATTGGTTTCAAGTCCGCATTCATGTGAAAGCATAAGTCATCAATTAGCCCATTATCAGCGTAAGCGTGGACAGTAAAATGTTTGCAAACAGAAAAAATGTCAATAATGAAGACACTAAAAAGAAGGTCCTGGAATTGAACCCTGCGGAGCACCAGATTTGGTAGACGTGTAGCTAGAAAACTTACTGCCAGCTTTAACCCTTTGCATTCTATCTTTCAAATAACTACTCATTAGTGTTACAGCGCTGTTATCACGAATGACTAACACAATCAAATGCTTTGGAAAAGTCAAATAAGCACAGCAAAATAACGTGGTCATTATCGTAAGATATTTTTATGTCATCCAGCATTTTTAACATGGTTGAAGAACAACTATGTCCAGATCTATAAAACAGATTGAAGTGATGACAATAGTTTATTTTTATGGAAATATGTGTGTGGACATTTGTTCAGATATAAGGTTTTCGCAAACTTTCGACAATGACGAAAGAAATCCTGGGTACGGAGGCCGTTGCTTTTTTGGCTAATGGAATTATTGTTGCTATTTTCCAAGCTTCAGAATAAGGAGGTGGTGGAACAATAGAAACGTCGCATTCATCAACTACACAAAAAGAAAACACACTATTTAACATAACAGGCTCCAAAGGACAGTATGATGTACATAATATCTACACCTTAACATTACATGTAAGGTATTCACTAAACACATTGGGGTCAACATTACAATCACGGTCTATTTTAACACACACACCCAGTTTCTTGAAATTGTTCCAAAGTTCTTTAGTAGGAAGACCAGTATTATTCAAATTAGAGTTGAAAAATCTAGTTTTAGCCGTTCTTATGACAGAAGTAGCATAATTCCTAGCAGTTTTGAAAGCTACCAAGTTGGCGCTAATAGCCATTCTTTTCCAATTATTATACAGCTTCTATTCTTTTTCACACCCTAAACATGAATATTAAACCAATATTATTTTTACAGTACGTATAGGAACATGAGTATAATTAAGGTTAGTAACGTCTACTAGAATATTCAATTTGTCGTCAACTGATGGTAAAAACCAACAATTGGTCAGCCATTGGTCCCGCGACAAATCTAATGTCAAGGCATTGTAGTCAATTGATCTAAAGTCGAAATATGAGCATGAACTTGAGGGCGTATATTTACTGAGAATATGAATGGTACAATGAAATTAAAACATGGTCGGAAATAAAAGATATTTGTTCAAACATCAACATAGAGGAGATATCGGGTACGAGAAAATAGTCGTAACAGACTCTGACAGGAATTATTAGCAAAACGAGTAGATGAGACAGTATTGACTACAGATAAACCCACACTGGATAGAAGATCAAACAGTTTTAACGTCGCACTCTCACACGACGCTAAGTAAACATTAAAATCACCACAGATTACAAAATGATCATAGTCCATTATTGAATACAGGGAAAACGGTTCTAAACTGCAACATTTGTTTGGATTATACACGCAGGAGAGAAAAATTTTAGTACACTTATTAGAAAGATCCACATTCTAACATTCCACTTGGTCACTAGACTTACTCACGCATTTAACATTAAGATATTCTTTTCAATAAATAACGATACCAACACACCTATTGCATAGTCTGTCATTTTTAAATAATATAAAATTGGGTACATAATAATGGTAGTTATTAATATCATTCTTAAACCAGGTCTCACAGACACAAATTATGCCAACAAGACTATCTTCAAATACATACTTCGTGCATTTAAGTGTACAACTTTTAGTCCACAGTGTTGTTTGCTGAATATATTCATCAACACCTTATGACTTTCATCAACACCTAAAAGAACATCATTTAAATTCTCCATAGAGTGACCCACAATAACAAATTTACGCATCTCCACATAACAACATATGCATGCATAACTAACACACCCATAAACACAATAAAGAAACCCACAAGTGGGTGAAAACTAATTACCTTTACAAAAACAATGTATAATAATAAACAAAAAATAAACTTAAATATAAAAATTAAAAACACTATCCAAAATTTAACTCTTAAAGTATTAAAATTGATACATAAAAAATAATAAGTCATAATGCATAGGCAGACAATGAGATTTACGCCTATGTCGTCTGCAATTCGCATTGCGTCGCTCTTAAATTGATGTTTAACATACACATATCCACATATTCAGAAAACAGGTGATTAACGCTTCTGTCTTTTCAATTGCTAAGTTCAACCATTTTCTATTTTTCTTTGTCAAACAGTCGTGTACATAAACTTTTTCATCTGACTTTTTTTTTTTCGACGAATCCCTCGTCCACCTTCCGCCCAGCTGTCCGAGAGGCGCTACCAACTTCGTGTAGGTTACCGTAGTGGAGTGACCCGGATAACTCTTCAGAAGTCATATAACCCGTATCACGCAAAGAGAACGTTTTTTGGTTTTACAAAAAGTAGCAATAGCTTTAAAGAGAAGAGAGCGATCTTTGGGAGTATTTAATTTTACAACAACGGGAGATGATTTGTTGTTGTTTCTGCTTGGTTAACGAAAACACTGGATACAGCAGACACATCAAATTTAACCGTTTGGCACAAGGTTGAGTATGCCGAAACCAAAAATTGGCAATTATATTGAGGGAAGCCATAACATATATCGTCAGAAGCTATAGCAGTATTCTGATGCACATCAATACGATTGCTTAGCGAATACACTTCACTTTGTAGGGCTTCGACCATAACACATTTAGCTTCAGCAGCTTCCACTCTTTCCTCAACTTTTTTCACATACGAGGTATGATAAAAAAATAACCGTTATTTTAAATTTTTTCAAAAAGTATTTATTTATTCATCAACAACTATCTTGTCCCCTTCAAAGTAATCCCCCTCAGATATAATACACTTATGCCAGCGTTTTTTCCAATCCTCGAAACACTTCTGAAACGCGCTTTTTGGTATCGCCAACAGCTCCTGTTTCGATTTTTCTTTTATCTCCTCAATCGTAGCAAAACGCTTTCCTTTCATCGGTGTCTTCAGTTTTGGGAAGAGGAAAAAGTCAGCGGGGGCCAAGTCCGGTGAACGCGGTGGATGAGGCAAGATAACGATTTTGTTTTTGGCCAAAAACTTACGCACAAGCGACGTTGTTTTTGCTCAAAATTTAGCAATTTTGGAACAATCTTCGCTGCCGCACGTTTCATGCCTAAAACATCCGTAAAAATTGCTTGGTATGAGCCGAACGATATGCCAACATCATCAGCAACCTCTGTGATAGTGATTCGACGGTTATCAAAACTTATTTTCTTCACTGCGTCAATGTTTTCATCGGTTGTTGACGTGCTCGGGCGACCAGGACGAGCATCGTCACTGACATCTTCTCGGCCTTCCTTAAACCGGTTATACCACAATTGAACTTGTGTTCTGCTCATAGTAGACTCGCCTTGCGCATTTAATTTCATTTTTTACACGAAACTGAATACAGTTTCTTTGATCCATTTTTTCGAATAGTAAAAAATCGAAGAGCACACCAAAACACGACTAACCTTTTTATCTGTCAAAAACAAACTGACAATCCAAAATGGTTGGTATTGCCAACATATATAACAGACATGAGTACCAACATAACAGAAAAAAAAATAATGGTTATGTTATTAATGGTAATGAAAATAACGTTTATTTTTTTATCACACCTCAGACATCTTTAAATTTGCTATCCCACCCGTCATTTCACCCATTTTCTACAGTGCTCTTTCTTCTATCTCTCTCATTAGGTTAGTCAAATTTACAATTATGCTCTCCTTGTGCATTCCTAATTTAGCCTCCAGCCGCCTAAACATAGCTGCGGTCGAGAGACTCTCTCCACTGTTTGCGTGCAGCGGTTCTTGTAATTGTCAACATTTTTTTTATTTGCTTAAATTTATATTGCGAATTTAGGCAAAATACAGTCTGTTCAACAAAAAAGTTACTCTTACTCCGTTAACTTCCAGAAAAAAAATCGGAATGTGCTATTTTACATAAATACATATTGTTGCGGTTGTCGACGCATACATTTTAATTTAGTTTTGTTTGTTTCCACTGTAACACGTGTAAACAAAATGAATGTGCAGTTCAAGAAACGTTTCGAAGCGAGCTTTTTAACAGAGCATCATAAAGGGCCTAAATGGTCAGTTAAAAACACTGCAAAATATCTTAAAACTGCTTGCACATTTATTAAGAGGTGGTCTGAACGTTATTCAGAAACAGGAAGTGTTGACGACGAACCAGGAAGAGGCCGAAAGCCTACCACCTCCATGCGGCAGAATAAAGTCAACGTTGGGCTTTTTGAAAAACATTCAATGATAAGTTTAAGGAAAGCGAAAAAACTTTTATCGGAGAAGGGGTTGGATATATCCATAAACACGATTCGCGACAGACTTCAGCAATCAGGCATAAAACGTAACAGTACTTTGTCAAAACCATTGCTTTCACAAAAGCTAGTTGGAAAGCGTCGTCAGTGGGCTTACACAAACATCGATCTAGATTGGACCAAAGTAATATTTACAGATGAAACCACTTCTGTGTTGTTAAATCCATTTTTCATGTCTATGGATGCTTCTCTGCCCAAGGATTTGGCTTTCTTAAGTGTTCTTAAGGATTGTATATTAAAGTCAGCTGAATTATTATATGGGAGAAATAACATCGATTGGATATTACAAGAAGATAACGACCCGAAACACAGAAGTAAACTATGCACTAAGTGGAAATAGGATCACAATATTACAACTTTGGATTAGACCTCTCAGTCACCAAATGCAAATCCCATAGAGAATGTGTGGGCTCTAATGAAAGCTAAGATATCCAAAAAGGAAATAAAATTATCAAAACATTTTATTCGATTCCTCAAAAGTACGTGGAGGTCTCTTTCCGTGGAATATGCTGAAATTCAAGCTGCCAGTTGTCGCCAAAGATGCCAAGCAATTATAGACAATGCAGGAGATTGGACCGCATATTAAACTTCCTGTCGAAAACCATAATAATATGTATTTCTCAAAAATAAAACACTTTAATAAATGTAAAAATAAATGTAACATACAGTCTGTTGGAGAAAAATGTTTTTTGTTGAACAGACTGTAATTTACAAAAATTTTTTTTTTTAAAGTGTCGAGTAAATTATAGCACACTACTGTGGGCAAAAGTTAGTAAGACTTTTTAATTTAAATTTCGCGCGGAAACCGATTCATCAAAATATTATTTTTTTAAGGTTGGTATGACTGTCGGTGACATCTGTGCCAAATGTCACATCAAAATAATCATTAGTGTTTAGTATACGCTTGTCTTTCTGAAGTACAAAAAGTGCATTCGGCGATTTTCACAATGAGTGAAATTATTCAACAAAGAAGTTCCATTAAATTTTGTGTACGGAATCAAATTTCTGGTGCCGAAACGTTCAGAATGTTGCAAAAGGTCTTCGGTGATAATTGTATGTCGCGAGCAAGTGTTTTTGATTGGTACAAATTGTTTAAAGATGGTCGAGAACGCGTTGACGACTAACCACGTCCAGGACGGCCATCAACATCAACTGATGATCAACACGTCAATAAAATCAAGGAATTGGTGCTCGAGAAACGACGATTAACAGTCAGATTATCAGAGACTTTACTGGCATCGTTGGAATATCGGAAGGATCAGTGAAAACCATTTTAAAACATAATTTGGGCCTAAGAAGAGTGAATGCACGATTGGTTCCAAAATCACTGCATTGGTTTTACGAGACCATTTTGCCAAAAATTAGACTGATATCGTTCCGCAACCACCCTACCACCCTATTCGCCTGACTTAGCACCGTGTGACTTTTGGCTATTTTCTAAACTCAAAAAACCGCTTCGTGGACACCGTTTTGAGTCAATTGAAGACATTAAACATGAATCGCTAAGCGCATTGAAGGCTATTCCGGAAATTGACTTTAACAACTGTTTCGACAATTGGAAAAAACGTTGGCACAAGTGTATTGGGGCCCGTATTGGGGTAGATTACTTTGAATGGGACGAAATAGATTTGGAAGAATGAATAAAAAAATTTGAAATTATGAACAAAGCCTTACTACTTTTTGCCCACAGTAGTATGAACAAAGTCTTACTAACTTTTGCCCACAGTAGTGGTATACTCGTACATTATACCTTATTATCGAGTACAGAAATAGTCAGAGTATCAATATTATTGTTTGATCTCTAGTTGTATGGCGTGTGTTCAAGACCCTCTTGAGAATTATTTTTTTTATTGTAAATTTCAAAATAAAGCCAGAACAAAGAATGAAGGAAAGGAATATGGCATCAAAGTAGTTTGCCAGTGCCTGAAAGCGAAGCTGAACGAAGTCAAGCTTTATTTATTTTTATTCTCAGCGACTTCCCGGGTACCGCAAGGAATCCATTGCTGTTCATTTCACATTTTTAGATTTTTGTATACTTCAAAAAGGACATACATAGATAACGTTAATAAATGGTGTATTGAAAACAATCTTAACAATATTAACTATTCTGAAATTTAATAGTATGACTTTTAATAGTCTCGTCCTCTTGACTACTCATATAATAAAAAATTTTGAGTGTATAGATTTACAAGTGAAATTAGGCTTCCTTATATTACAGTCAACACACAGGTTATACTGATGAATGCAGAGCATGGAGTTGCTTGCCTGTGCCGAGATTCGGACCCAAGACACTCTGTGTAACAGTCCAACACACTACCACTACGCCACAGCGACCACTTTAATGTCTGTTACTCTGCTGTCACTTGCAATGAACACATAAACATACTACTTTCTGCAACCCGCATCTCCTAGTGGAACATAGAGCCTCTACAATTAATCTGAATTTGACTTGGTTTGGTGCTTCACGGCATGTGTTTATCACTCCAATTATATTAAGTTCTGCGACAGGTTTTTGCTGAGCACCAGGAAGGAGTGAGCCTCGATGGTTCCATCGTAGAACTTGGCGTACAATACTGTTGGAGTGTGACGAATCCATCGCCACATTCTTCTTTTGAACTCCCCTACTTTCATTGCTTGACTTGTGCGGCTCAGCACTAAAAAAATTATCAGCATCCTCGTTATTGCTGCTTGTGCTGGACCGAAATATAGGACTCGTTCTACGTCGAGATCATTGCTTCCTTGATCGCTTACCGACCTTGGCGATATCGTAAACATCTAACCATATGAGCCAAACTTGGGGTGAAATGCAGCAGCTACATCACATTTCTAGTTATACATAGTTAACAGAAGTTAATCTAACCGTTAAGGGTTTTTGAAATTAACGTAAGAGTCAATCAAAATCAAAAATGCAACGCTGTTAATTAACTATTTTCTGCCCAGCTCTGTTTATTATGAATCCATACATTAAGAATTGTTTAACTCAACCGAAATATTTCATCACTCTTTGCTAGATTTGCCTACATAATATTCAGCTGGCCGACAAATTAAACAAAGTAAAATTTTGAATACATCTTCTGAATATTTATGTTTATTATAGCCACACAAATTTAATGGTTTAGAATACTAAAAAATTTAATTTATATTTCCTTCGTGCGTCTTTTTCAAAACTCCGGTGATACTACGTAATAATGAAAATATTTTTAAAGTATTTTCGAAAGTAATTGGGAAAATTATATAAATATGCTAAGATTAGTCATGGAAAAACAAAATATCGGAATAGTTTTAGTAGTTTATAATATTTTTAAGCTAGAGAAAAAAAGTATTATAGGAAATTGTTGTAACTTAATTGAAAGACATGAGTTGATTTATGTTATCCAAAATATCCTTCTACAACACATACTAAATGGTTACTTGAATGTTTTGTGTGATAATGCGTTTCTGATGGCATTGTTGTTAGAATACATCTCATTACGTTTCCATTGCCTCTCACACAATGCTCCACTATCGTATGTTGTGTTTCCGTAGAACAACTCATCTCAGTATGGTGCGTACCGACGTCCTGGAGGTGAAGGACCACGCATACCTCTTGACGAAATCATCCTGTCGTCGAACGAATCCCGACTGAAATCCTCATATCTGCAACAAAAAAAAATCCACATAAATAATGATATCATACTTATAAAGATGTGCAAGTATTAAATCACAATATTAGCACGCACCCATATCGACTGAGGCCGTTGCTGCTTCTCGGTGGTGGTGAACGGCGACTAAACATTGAATCATACCCGCGCGAGAGGCTACTACCTCTGATACTTCCACTCAATGGCGGTGGTAACGGCATAGGCTCCCGTCGTGAGAGAGGAGGTGGTGGGAAGTCGCGCATTCTGGAGCTCTGATACCGTCGCTCAAACAAATCACGGGTATCATCAAATCTGCGATCATAATAGTCATAGTCCTGAAAAACAAGTTATATTAGCTGTGAAGAAATTATGAGGATGTCTTCCTGTTCCAAATTCCATATTATTTTATAGGCAATGTACAAGTATGTGCGTCTGTCTTTTAAAACATTTCTGAAGCCATCAACTTGGCAAATAACTACAAATTCAAGCCTACGTTCATAATGTTGGCTTGAAACTCTCATTGGGATACAGCGTAGAGTGGATCAAGTGCCCAATGTTAACATGGAACACTTACAGCTCGTAAGCGATACAGCCGATTAAGCGACTTCTAGAGATGAGACGATATTATCTTACAGGCAAATTGCATGTTATATCGTGTAGAAGTATTTTTTATCATTTTGCTTGTGACTTCGATTACACATATTTTACTAAGTTTAAAAGACTTTTGCCGTGGCACACTGCTGCCTTTAGAAAAGCAAAAGCACAAATCAACTATTTACATAATTATTTCTTTAATACTGGGTTTGCTGAACGCTAGTCATTACAGTAAAAATATTAATACTGGTTATCAATAACCAAAAATATTTTCTTATATATATGTATAGTGGTTGAGAAAGACCAAAACAAAAGTTTTTTCTTAATAAGAATCACGAATAACCAAATAATAAATGTTTATTTATAATGGTTATGATAGACCACAAAAGTATTCACAACAAATTTAAACAAAAATTTATAATTTAATAAGGATTAAGTGATTTCTCACAATATTGGTTATAATAATTCTCATTTCGCTGGTTTTGCCTATTGGTACAGAATGCCAAAGGGAAAGATTTTTCATTCTATTGATATACTTCATATATTATATATTATTATATTCGTATAACAAAAATTATTGGATGAAGTTTCTTGTTTTTTTTTTGTACAATTGGAAGTAAATTAAAATCTGAGGATTGAATATCCGGCTTTTGTTGCAAGCATCCAACACTTAAAAACTTAAAATTCCTACTAATTCAAGACTACAGAACCCCAAACATCCCAGGACACTATTTTTCTCAAAGGTAATGTCGATAGAATTTAAAACTAAAATAAATTTACCCTAAAGCCATCCATAATCCTGTCGCGCAAAAATGGAGGTGGTGGTGGAGGTGGTGGATACGGATCGCGGCCGTATATACGATCTCTGTAGCCGCCGGCACTTAGACCACGTTCACCGCCACCGCCGTAAAGTCGCGGGCACTCTTTCGACCAGTGTCCTGATCGACCACAACGGTAGCACTGTTCCGGATCACCCATGCCGGGTTTAGGGCGCACACGGCTGGTGGACACCTGTACCTTAAGAGGTTGGCCATCTACTACGCGTCCGTTTAACTCCTTGATGGCTTCTTGAACGTCTCCGACACAATCCAGATGTACGAAACCATAGTTCCGCACAATGTCACATTCGACGACAGTGCCATACTTTTGAAACAATTCGCGCACTTCGGGAGCGCGAGTCTTATCGGTCAGATTTCCCACGAAGATTTTAGTTGTAGGAGTATTAGGTGCGCGACGGCTTTTGGCCGCTTCCACTTTAATAGCGTTGTCGTTCAACACGTAACCGTTTAGGTTCTGGATGGCGTCGCGGCCCTGCTGCTCGGTTTCCATATGTACGAAACCATAATTTTTCACGACGTCACACTCCACCACGGTACCGTATTTCTCAAACAGTGGACGCAGCTCCGTAGCCTGCGTTTTTTCATCAAGGTTGCCGATGAAGAGCTTAAACGTGCCAGCTCCGGGCATGATTGACGGTCACTCGATCGGGAGTTCTTAGAGCGTAGCACGAGACAATCCCTCAGTCGACGAAGACGTAACGAAAACGGGCAGCCGACGATTGCGAAGGATGTCGGTCGAGTGATTGAACGCACGCGGTCGGTAGATATAACGGTTGCGGTTGTCGTTCTTCTGTAATAGTAATACACGCTCGATTTCGATTCTTTACTCTACATTAAATTAAATTGTAATTATTTAATTTGCATTACCGAAGTTCAAAGGAACAGAAAATTAGATATTTCGATTTTTAAGGATATAGTATTATCATATAACATTCGCCATAACTTCTAGACAGCTACTACGAATGGAATATGATGCGAAACGCAAAGCACGGAAACAAGCCGAAGACGAACATCTTGCAATTTTAAATCGATGCTTCTTCGATTTCGTGAACGGACGGCATATAATTTTGGAAACATACATTTTGAAAAACAATTGTAATTGGAAAGCGAATTTTTACTTTGCATAAACCGAACAAAGGCTTGAAATTATATTTTTAAAAATGTAAGTACGTTAGTTCTTTACAAATTAAAGATGGCGGAAAAGGTTGAATATTACGTTGATTCCAATGCTTACATATTACTTTTACATTTTCTGAACTTACCGCTTTGTGAAAATATGAAAATGCTATTACTTTGTGCTTAATTCCAGAATCCAAGTTCCACACAAATCTTCAAACATGAAAATTGTACACCATCGCTTCACAGGTACAGAAAATTTGCACAGTGATGAAGAAAAATTAATGATGCCATAAAGTAACCACTTTTCAGAATACAGAACAGGGTGGTGATGAGTAAAAAAAATATTTTTAAACTCTTGTGAAAGTTACAGTCGGAGCTAAAAATGGGAGTCCAAACCATACGTTCACGTGCGACTGCAGTAATTGCGCATTTTCCTCATTAAAATGAATATAGCTGCCGAACTTTTTACGTTTAAATACGATGTTCGAGGAAAGAAGAAGATACAGCGGGTTTATGTTAATTAACATAACACATTCGGTTGCATCGTTTGTTCTTAAACATATTTAATATGTGTATAAGTATATAAAATACAAAGGTTTTATTTTTAAGTCTTATTTTATTTACCCTACTATGCAGGGTCAGCCAATGTCAACGCGGTCTGGCAGAAGACTAACTAATTTTTTGATTACAAAGTTACAATAATTACCCTATGCTGAAGTTGCTGTTATTGTTATTGTTGGAATATGCATGCGTCGTACTGTTGTTGTGTACACTGCGGTTATTTTTGTTGCCACCGTTTCATTTTAAAGTGTAGTTGTCGTTGGTATCGCAGTACACTATTGTTGTTCTTGTCATGCACGGGGCAGTTATTGTTACCATTGCAGTTTTTGTTGCTTACCGTTGCTCGAGGTAGTAGGCATAGTGATAGCACTTTTGGTGAGAACGGGATTGCGCCGGTTAACTACTCCCCCTTTTAAAAGCGGACGTCGTCGGGCGTATCGTAGGTCTGCGTTGTGTTTTCGGCATTGGGTTTTTTTTTGTAATGTTGACAACGACACGAGTTCGTGTATCTTTAGTCAATGAAGGATGGTTAGCGTTGCGATTATGATTATTATGTCGAGCACGCTAAGAAACAAGATTGACTGATTGTTGCTAAGTGTTTCGTAAAATTTTTGTGCCATAGGATCTTCAGGAGTCAGGTGGTTCTGTTATCAGATTTGTGCTACACACTGAGATTTTCGATTTATCGGCTTGGCGGATCTGCGAGGGACTGTTGTTCTAGATTGAGTGGTTGTTTTCATCTAAAAAACATAATTAGTGTAAAGCACTGTTTTACTACCACATTTTCCATTTGTTGTTATTTAATTGTCTTTTGGTAAAAGGTTAGGTCGTAATTAATGTAAGTCTCTGCATCTGAACCCCAAAAAGTTATATCCACTTTGTGAGGTTCAAATATATGTGTAGGAGTTTTATCTCGATTTCTGAGATTTCATTAATATTTTAGAGGAATGGTTTGCCAAATGAGCAAAGTCTTGCTCTTGCCAACCCTGGACAGGCACATAAATAGTGAAAGAGACTTTCCGTCTCCCTCTCTTCCTCGCAGCTACGAGAAGAATTATTGAATGGAAGATTAAGTCTCGCCGCATGTTCTCTCACCCTTCCAGTGGCTTTTGATAACAGCGGTATTGCGTGGGATATTAGGACGAGAATGCTAGCCACGTTTTTCATTATATGCTGGCCACGTTTTCCTAGACGTGGCGCAGGTAGGCAGTCGTTTCCACTTCTGTCCGGCTATAGTGATATATGTTTTCTTATGTCACGTCAAACTATGGCGTTGTAATGACAACTTTTGTGCTTCCACAAACTTGAGCTCTTTAGCTGTTGCATGAATTAAGTGGAGTGGTGTAATAAATATGTTTAACTCATTTAATATTTCCAATTTAGATGTAATTCCATTTTATTTCTTTATGCTCGCTTGTGACTGTAGCTTAACTAACTGTTAGATCTTAGACGTGACCTTTTTCATATATAAACTACAAAAATACAATGTTATATATTTTACAATAAGAAGTACGTTGCGCATGTACTAACGAACTAACGTACTTATTAAACGCTGTATTTTTCTGCGAAGAAAAATAGCTGATTGTTAGTTTTAATTATAATTGTTGGACCAGTACCCTAATCCTCATAACCATATCTTCTGGGTGGTGTAACAACACAACCACTTCAAGTTATTACTCTCGGTGGTGACAGAGCTACTTTAGATTTAGGTATATCTGGTGGTCGCTGTGGCTTAGTGGTAATTCGTTGGACTGCTACGCAGAGTGTCCGGGGTTCGAATCTCGGCATAGGCAAAATCAAAAAGTAGAAAAAACAATTTTTCAACACGGCACCACCTCTTGGCAGGCAATGGCAAACCTACAAGAGTATAAATTGCTATGAAAAGCTTTTCACTTCGCCGTTCGGATTCGGCATTAAACAGTAGGTCCCTTCCATTCATGTACAAATATAAGACGCACAACATGAGTGGATGCGAAAAGCTCGGCCCAGGTCCTCCATGGGCTGTTGTGCCATTAAAAGTAAGTAAAGTAAATATCTGGATCAGAGTCAGTCATGTGTGCCTGATCTAACTCATCTTCAGATTTCAAACTATGAAAGCTATCAGATGAATCAAAAGATTCATCGGCCTAAAAACTATCGTGATTATTTCGGTTTACATCTCCAGGTGGAACAATTATCGCCTGTTTTGGAATTTTTTCGGTAGTTAACGTTTCATCTCCTAGTAACAACTCACTTGGATCCAAATCTTGATTACTCGTTATTGCCAAATGTCGCCGATTGCGTCTAAAGAATCTATCCATCGTTTCTTTAATAATGTATGACTTAATACTAACGATTCCAACAACTGTGCCATAATGGCATTGCTTTGAATCTTTCTTAAATATAACTAGGTCGCCAATATTTAATTTTGGTTGGTCCTTGGCTAACCGATTAAAATAATATGCATGTTTCTTGTGGTCACTGTGGCGTAGTGGTAGTGCGTTGGACTGCTGCGCAGAGTGTCCGGGGTTCGAATCTCGGCACAGGCAAAATAAAAAAGTAGAAAAAATAATTTTTCTACACGGCACCACCTCTTGGCAGGCAATGGCAAACCTACAAGAGTAAAAATTGCTATGAACAGCTTTTCACTTCGCCGTTCGGATCCGGCATTAAACTGTAGGTCCCTTCCATTCATGTACAAATATAAGACGCACAACATGAGTGGATGCGAAAAGCTCGGCCTAGGCCCTCCATGGGCTGTTGTGCCATTAAAAGTAAGTAAGTAAAAAGCATATGTTTCTTTATTTTTATCAAAAAAAGTGCCTCCAGTACAGGAATCTTAGTCTTTAGTCGGCGGCCAAAGAACAATTCCGAAGGCGATAAATTCGTACTAGCCACAGGAGTGGTGTTGTATTCAAGAATACGATATTGATATGATTGAATATCATACGCTTCTTACAATCGCATTATAATGTTTTTAAAAATTGCCACGCCCTTTTCAGCCAATCCATCACTTTCTGGATAACGAAGCCTTGAAAATTTAAGTTTGATATTGTATTGCGAAGTAAATTGTGCAAACAGTATAGAATTAAATTCACTATTGTCGCACATAATATTGGTTGGAAAACCAATCTTGAAGAAAACAGCATTAAGAGATTCAATGATTTGAGATGCAGTCTTATTTTTTAATTAAATTGCTACCAAATAGTTGGAGTAGGAGTCATAAACAAAAATAAAGTCTCGACTTGCATATTCAAAATTGTCCATACCCACAATGTGATATGGATACTTTGCTTTTTCCTGTATTATCGGTTCCTTTTGTACATTTCGTGTGAACTTTTCACAAACAATGCATGATTTCACCTTTTCCTTAAGGAACTCAATAAAAAAAGCTCTCTAGCCTTTGATAATGTCTTCTCAATTCCCAAGTGCGACTCATGTAGCCAATTTGCCATGCTGTAGGTACAACCAGTCGAAAGTCTAGAAGCAACATACCTTCTTCCACATGAAGTCGGTCTTTCATCTTATGAAAATGTTGACTCCCATCATTGAGTTGATGATAACTTGGCCAACCTTGTTCAACGTATTTCCTAACGCGAGAATATTTCTCATCGTCGTTGAAAATCTTATGTAATATTCCTTATTATCATTAATAATGCAGATGCTGTTAATTACTGTGTGAACAACCCCAGAAAAATATCAAATTCATCCGTTTCAGGCAATAGTGCTAGCGATAGGCAGTCTGCAATCAGCATCTGTGTACCTGGTGTATAAACAATAGTCATTTGTGAATACTTCAGTAAAATCATAAACACATCATTAATATCACGCTTGATTAGTGTTTTCAATGCTTTATGATCACTTTGGACTGTAAATTCACGGCCATAAAGAAAATAATGAAATCGTTGACAAGCCAAAACGATAACTAACAGTTCTTTCTTAATTTGAGCCCACTTTCGCTCACTCTTCGTAAGTATTCGAGATGCAAATGATACCGGTTTACTGTCTTGCAGAATGACACAACCAAGCCCATCCTTAAATGCATCGGTATGAACAACGACTGACTTCTTGGAGTCATAAGTGGCCAAAACTAGGTCAGGTGAAACTAGAAAAAACACTCACTCTCATGGTGTCCATTCCATTCAAAATTGATAAATCGACCAATGTACTTAAGCAAACCAAGAAAACGTAAAATGTCAGCCTTATCCTTTGGTGGTGGCATTTGCGAAATAGCCTCAGACTATTTACGAACCGCTCTAATGGAGTTCAAATAAATGTCATTTCCCATAATAATTACTGAAGTTTGCCTGTATTGTATCTATATTCTCAGGGTTGAATTTTACATTGAATTTACGTGCCCGTGGCATAACTATCTCCATTACCCTATTATGTTCCTCATACGATGACGCAGCTATCATCAGGTCATCAAAATAAATATGTATGGTACCCTTTTCCCCACTGATGATATTTATGACGCCTGTTTTGCCATCTTCAATTTGATTGACATTATTCATTGGCATTTCTAAAAGTTTCAAAGGAATTTCGGTTGCTTCAATGTGTCAACCACCTCTGTCAGGGTATTATGAGTACCATCTAATAACTTTGTTTGCAGCTTACGATCTGCTACACCTGTTGCAATCATGCAACGCAACATTTTTTCTTCATAAGAAACTCCACATGTGTACTTATATTCGCAAAACAATGCTTGTTTGCTAAGTTGAGTTTCAAACTCGGCAAAGCTTTGCTTCTCTCTTTGTTTAATATCCATTAATTTGAACAGCTCCATTGATTCATTTCTTTTTGGCGTCAAATAGTCGTCATATGCTGTGATCACTACATGCAATTTACGACGAGCTGCTATTTCATCAGCAAGATTTCTCGTAATGCCATACATTTCATCCGGAGTACAATTATTGGGAAATTTGGTGTTATTAATGTTGAGACCCTCATCGCCAATTAATGACAACATCGCGGCAATTTGATCATCTTGTTCATCCACATCACGTTTTGTAGCTAAGTTCTTTTGACTATATGAAAGTCATCCCAAATTTTTTTTTTGTCACAACTTTAGTACAGCTGAACAAAGTACCGAATTCTCTAAATATTTTTGCCGATTATCTCAATGTTTTACCGTTCTGGATAACTGGGATGCAATTAATTTTCAAAATACGGCATTTGTGAAAGCAAACTTAGGCCAGATGTGAAATTTATTGGAATCTACAGTCTACATACATATATATAAAAACAACAATTTTGTAATATAACAAAAAAAAAATTAGCTATTATTAAATGCCAAGTTATTCAAAATCGGTTAATTAAAAAGAAATTTTTTAAACTCAACCAAAAATTAAAAAAAAATTTTGTCTGGCAGTACAACCGATGATCGGTCTTGGCCGACTCTATAAAACTTCGCCAGTCGCCTATGCGAGCGCTGGCGCCAGTTGATAAGGCCAAGTGCAGTCAGGTCGCCCTGTATCTGGTCTTTCCAACGGAGATTATGACGCCTTCTTCTGCGAGTTCCTCCACCGTGATTCGAATAAACACTCTTCTAGCTGGTGCGCTTTCTTCCATTCGCCCAACATGACCCAACCAGCGAAGCCGACTATGTCAGAGTCGGCTTACGCTCATCATCCCATTGATACAGGTTGTCCACGCATACTGGATCGTAGATCTTACGGAGTATCTTCCTCGCCAACACTCTTAACAGCCTCTCATCATTGATGGTCAATGTCCATGTCTCTATACATTAGGACATGCTTCTCCATTGCCTACTGAGCCCGTAGTAACACCTGTTGGCAACAGTTAATCTCCACTCTCAAGGCTGATATTATTGTTGGTATTAATGCTGGATCCTAGGTAAACGAAATCCTTGACGACTACAAAAGTATAATTGTCAACAGTAACATTTTGTCCAAGACGCCGTGACTCTTTGTTTGTTGACATAAGGTATTTTATCCTCGTTCACCACTAAACCTACTCGACGAGACCGCGTTTCCAGGTTGGAGAATGCTGCACTGTCTGCTCTCGCGTTTTTGCCAAGGATGTCAATCATCAGCGTATGCTAGCAGCATGACACTCTTTCAGAAAATAGTGCCAGAGATGTCGATGTTCGCAGCTCGAATTATTTTCTCCAGCATAAGGTTAAAGAAGTCGCACGATAGGGAGTCACCTTGTCTGAAACCTCTTTTGGTATCAAATGGCGCAAAGAGGTCTGTCCCAATTTTCACTGTGCTGGTGGTGTCGGTCAGTGCTATTTTGCAAAGACGAAAGAGCTTTGCAGGGATACCAAAATCAGACATTGCGGCGTACAAGTGATCTCTAATCGTGCTGTCGTAGGCGTCTTTATAATCGACGAATAGAAGTGGGTCTCAATCTGTTTTTTTCGGGTCTTTTATAGAATTTGGCGTAGTGTGAATATCTGGTCGATGGTGAATTTACCAGGCCTGAAGCCACACTGATAAGGTCCAATCAGTTTGTTGACGATGTCTTCGGTGCTTCGAGTGTCTTTCGCACAGTACGCTCGATATGCAACATTAAGAAGGCTTATCCCACGGTAGTTGTCGCAGATCGTGGAATAACCTTTCTTATGGTTTGTGCAGAGTACGCTGAGGTTCCAATCACTTGGCATGCTTTCATCTGACCATATTGTGCATAGAAGCTCATGCATGCGCTTTTTGAGCTCTTCGCCTCCGGTCTTAAACAACTCAGCAGGCAGGCCATCTGCACCTGCAGCCTTATTGTTTTTCAGCCGAGCAATGGCTGTTAAGACCTCCTCATAGTTGGACGGCGGTGCTTCAACGCCGTCAGTGATTGGGGTTTCCGGAGTAGATTCCGCAGTGGCGGAATTATTACCGTCATCGCCATTAAGCAGCTGCGAAAAATGCTCCCTCCATAATCTCATTATCCCCTCGACATCTTTCACCAGAATTCCGTCTTCATTCTTGCTGGAAGAGGCCCCAGTCTTCAAACCATCAGTCAGGCGCCTTATTCTTTCAAATAATTTTTGAACCTCGTTCTTGTCCCGTAACATTTCGATATCATTAAACTTGCGTCTGCATCTCTTTTCTTGCACCTGAAAAGACGTTTCTCCTCTATCCTCAACTCTGTGTATCGCTCCTTAGCAGCTCGCGTTGCAACTGACTGCAGGTTGGCTATGTAAACGGCATGACAGATAAAAGAACTATCTCTGTAATGGGTAGTGCCGTGTATACGAGAGTTCCGCTCAGCTGATTTTGACATTTTAATATACATACAACAAAGCTCTGTTGTTGCCGTGGTGAATTTGGTGGTATTGCTGTTATCACCTTATATAAATACGCCTTGTACTGTACAGTTAACATTTCTGATCGTCAGTTTTATTTTGTGCCTGTTACAAATTGCGTGTGAAATCAGTCCAAGCGACAGAAACATAAATATTTTCTGTGTTCGATCACGTCGTGTATCTGTGTAATATGGTACTTAACATTTAGATAAATAATTAATCGATAACATTTAAATGACGTGTTTTGTTCTTAAACATTTTCATAACCATTCTAAATTGTAATTGGCCGTCTGCTAAACACATGTATGGGTGCAATTATTAGTTATTTGCCGAGACCAGTTGCAGATGTTGATATGAGTAGTTTACAGGCAGAGCTAGTGCGTCAAGCAATCGAAAACAACAAGGTAGTAATTTTTTCGAAAAGTTACTGTCCTTACTGCACAATGGCTAAAAAGGTGAGTCATTCATTATTGTTAGTAGCAACTCAAAGCATGTACATATTTGCTATTATTATAACATTTTGTATCTTGCTTAGCAATTTCGCAAGCTTTCAGTACCAGTGTATGTAATTGAGTTAGACAGTCGCAAAGACGCCGATGAAATTCAAAATGTTCTTGGGCAAATTACTGGAGGTCGAACGGTGAGTTGTATTACTTTCGGAAGATGTATTGGATGTTATTCTTTCTATATGATTCGTTGGTGTAAATCAATTGCTTAATTAGAAATTCATTTAAATTGAATTGTGAGTCATAATTTCAAGGAACATATTTTCTTCTAGGAACAAAAACTAGCTACATTAAAATTGATTTAAAAAAGGCTATATTAACCAACCAAAATGTAGTTGCTATTATCTCAAATAAACACAAGGTTTACACTTTTCATAAATTTTCTGCCGAATGTTGAAATACTTCTGAACTTTGAATATATCATTTGCAGCAGTAGTAAACCTTATACGATTTGAAAATTATTTGTATTATGTTTATTTACTGTTTCACGAATATTTTTAAAAAGGTATTGAGAAATGTTCATAAAGTAAAGAAAAATATTTTGTAGTATTGAAAAGCAAGTTTCACGAAGATTAAAAGAAAAATTTTAGATACTTCTTGTCTTCAAAAATCAAAAGTATTTCTTTGCTTTTACGTCACTGATAGTGAAATGGTATTTTTTAAATCAATTAAAATAAATGTAAATCTTTATTTCAGGTCCCACGTTGCTTTATAGATGGAAAGTTCGTAGGTGGTGGCACAGATGTAAAAAAAATGTACGAGGAAGGAACTCTGCAAAATTATTTTAATTAATTAATAATTTTAAACAAACTTGTATTGAATTAAATTTATTTCCTTTTTGTAATTAACACATAGTAGGGAAAAATTATGAAACAATTTTTGCTGTTATATGTCTGGGCTTCCATTATCTTGAAATTGGGGAAATATGTACTTCTAAAATAAATATTTACTTTAAATATTTTCATACTGAGTGAAGTACAAACAACTGATACAATTGATTGAAAACTACAACAAAAATGAGATGGTGCCTAGATACCATTAAATTGTTCTAAAAAGGTAAATTTGAAATGCGAATCACAGTTCGTTGTGTTTTTTATCATGCTTATTAGTGATTTGTTCAGCATTTAACTCGCCTTCTTCCGATTGTGAGTCGTGATCACTGTTTTCATGATCTTCGATTTTGGTCATCAATCTCTTAATTTCTAAGTCATAGTCTTTCCACTCTGGCACAATGCGTTGGGCAGCAGTAAGCTTTGCTTCTTTCGTTTGCGGATTATTACATAAATCGATTACCTTAGCATTTTTGAAAGAGCTATCACTACACCATGTCTGACACCAGAGCCATTCGTCAGGCAGTGATTTGATGGCCACTTGGTGAATCATATTGTTCGGCAGATCCTGATCCAGGTTGGCTAAACTGTTAGGGTCCTGGCTGAGCGCTTGATATTGACCGCGTAAACGATCTCCAGCTGCAATTTTTCTAAAACGTTTCAAGTCCACAACGTAGAGTGCTGAAATGTGGTAGCGTCTGCCCATAAGGTGACTGCGCCAATAGCCTTGCTTCCAGAAACGGAAACCTTCCATTTCCTTACGCGAGTCGCAGAACGGTGTGTAAGCGTAAGGTGCGCCACCTAAGTCCATGTCATGTAATTCCTTTATATCGGTACGAACAATGGCATCTGCGTCCACAAATATTATCTTACGTACGTTCAATGGAAATAATACATCCAGGAAAAGAATTTTATAACCCCAAATTGTGCGTTGCTTTTCGGTTTGTTGGTGCAACCAACGTGGCCATTTGTACTGCACAAGCTCATAGCGAAAACCGTAATCACGTGCCATATGTGGCAGGAAATCGATGAACTGAGGTGAAAGGTAGTTTTTCAGGAACCAAAACTTTACCGGAGACTTCGTATGCTTGAGTAATGAGAGCATCATAATGCGTAGTAATCGTTCGTACAAATGTCCTGACGCTACCGAAAATATATTGATTGTTTCTGCATCTTCATCAGCGACACTACCACCACTCGTGGAAACAGCTCCTCCGCCAAATGAGCTCGCTATTGAATTCCAAATGCCTGATTGTGACTGGTCATCATCGTCACCAAGAAGATCAGCGTGTTGCATGCCGGGTTTCTTACCTACACGTAGTTTAATGACATGTGAGCGTAGCGAGCTGATAACCACTTTGGTGGAGTGATTGTGATGAACAGTGTTTGGGCCTTCAGCATGCATAATATCGTATATATCGGCGGATTTGCCCTCTCGAAGACGCAACTCCCATACACCTGGGTTTGCCTTTAGTTGGAAATAGCCCAGGTTAGCCATCACGATTGTGTCCACCAAAGTAGGGCTTTCCTTCGTGCCCAGCACCACTTGCAATCCACGCGGTGGGGCACCACTGTTTGTATCAAAGCAATGTCCCTCCAGTAACAAGTATTCCAGCTCAAACTCGCTATGCACGGGCCCACCAATTTCGTTCAGTTTAATATTGTCGAGGTCGTAGACGGAACGCACCGGCTCAACCAACCAGTTTTCAGGAGCTTGAATGTTCTGTGTAAGTAGTGGATTAGCAGGGACACCTGTAAATCTGGCCAGGGGACCTTCGCCTAACTTGCCGTTCGGTTCGAACTGCACCTCTTGTTCTACAACATAGCGATAGAAATTTTTCACAGGCATATCGCTGTGCTGTCCGAGAGGCGTTAAGTAAACTCGCATCTGACAGTTGAGGGTATTGCGAAGCAAAATTAGGATAGGTGCCAATTTTTGGGCACTTCGGGAGGCGGGGTCAATGACTGCAGCTACTTCGAAGTAGGGCAAATAAATTTGTTTCGGTGGCAACTTTACGGCAGAGTGTTCATCTTTGATATCATCAGGCATTTTGAAACGTGTTTTAGATTGGCGTGGCAAGAGACTGGTGTATAGTTTCAGTAATGTGTCGCTACTAAGCTCCAAGTCGTCAATTGCGGCACTCTGCTCCAGCACTTTACGTATTTTGTCCCCATACTGTAGAGCATTGAAACGGTCGATCAGCCCAAAGTCTTCAATGCCGAATTGCTCACCGGGCTGAAGCGGCCCGAATATTTTGCCATTACCGATGACCAGACGTTCAGATTTACGTAAACCCAGTACCCGCTGAGCGTATACGCGCAACATTTTTATATGAAGCTCAGTCGATGAAAGAATATCATTTATAGCACTTGGAATGTCTAATTTGATATCTGGATCTTCAGATTGTTTTAGCCACTTAAGTACAACTTCGGTCGCTTCAGGACCAGGGATCGTCTGCACAGCGGCCCATGCTAGACGATTAATATTATCTATACGACTTAAAACATCACCTTCGACATTTGGAATAAACGCTACACGCACACTGCTTCCTGCTTTGAGGTAGCGCAGTGCACTTCCTAAGAGCTCTCTGCCTTCAGTTTGCTCCAAGTCACAGTGCACCCACAATGTAAGGAAATTCAATTTTGAGCTGCCAATTCTTTCTGTAGCATGTTTTCCACCAAAGTATTTTATGTTTCTTAAAAGTGTGGCGGTCATATCACGGTTAGACAACTGCGCTAAATCGCGCACATTGCTCAAGTCAGAATGAGGCTTGCCCGTCAAGTCAAGGAATTTAGAATTGTCGCCAGCCAATATGCGCTGATTTAATCGTGGCATTACATGTGGCTGATTCATAAGATAATCAATAACGACATCGGAATCAGTGAGGTCACCACGATACACAGCTTTTTGCAATGTTGATGTTTGTTGAATTATTTCTGAGAAAATAGCTTCTTCGAAGTCGCTATCAGACGCAAGTAGAGTCTGCTGCATAGGCACACCGTTTAGTAAAGCCTGTGGAGAGTCAGCAAAACCCAAACGTTCCACAAACTCTTGAGCCAATTGCCTGCCGTAATCATAATCAGAGTCTTCATCCAGTATTTCATCAATCTTTGCTAGTGATAAAGCGTTGAAGGATTTTTTTATTTGGTTTCGAATGTGCTTGTGACGAACTTTTTCAGAACTGCTTACATCCGCGAAAACATCAGTGAGGAAACTCAATGCAGCTCTAGCGTCTTTCTTCAGTGTGAAGTAATTGTAAGCGCACACTATTGAATGATAGTCCTTTGATGTGTCATCGTTGGCACGTCGTGCATCAAATATGAGACCCAATCGAACTGGAGCCAAATGAATTACGAAGCTTTCTGCTAGTTTAATGAGACTGCGACTTTGTGGATCCAAAGGATCAACCACAAGCACTAAATTGAAGACATTTTTACGAATATTTCTTAACATACCGGGAAAAGTGGGACGCAGCAAATCCATTACACTGGACGGCCAGCGACGATAGTGTGCGTCGGTTTCAATATCGTTTACCCATAAGACGGCGCTATCGCGGATATCAATGGCGAATTCACGATTTGCACTACCGGAAAGGTCAAGAGCCAGCAGAGCCGATGCCACCGAACCGCGCACATTATTGTTGTGAAGGCTCTCTAGTACGTATACCTCAGAACGAAGTGATTCAACCAGAGAGCCTAAGTCCATTGTGTCGGCATCAAAGAACAGACCATTGATGAAGAGTGCACCGTCAGGTGGCATAATGTTTAGAGTACGACCGAAAGCTTCTGTATTATGCTTTACTTCGTCCCGCAGTTCGTTCGATACTTTGTGACTGAGTAAGGTACGAGCTTGCATTGGGAAGTTGTAAGCGGTGAACTGTAGAATTTGTAGTGCTTCCTCACCCTGTATCTCAGCAATAGCCGCAGTTGCTTGCAGGCCGAGATCTTGAAACTCCCAAGCCTTTAATTGCGCGATTTCTTCGCTGCCTTGCAAGAGGCTGTTATACAATTGATCCAATGATCGCGAAAGTGTAGGGAACCGAGCTTTTAACACTTTGAAATCAAAACCCTGCACTTCAGTCTCTTCAGTTGAATCATCATTTGAGGAGGTATTCTCCTCTGCAGTTTTAGGAGAATCATCTTGACTTTTATATTCAGTAGATTTGAGATGTAACTCTACACCGTAACCGGAGAGACGCACCTGACGATCTGACTTAATGCGTATATGATGTCGGGCAATATAGCGTACAGAACCAGTAACGGCTTCTTGCGCCAGATAAGTATGAAAATCGGCAAATTCACGAGTTGCTAAATCGCCATAAAGAACTGCGGTGCGTGAGTTATTTTCGGAACCTGGATAAATGTGATCGAAACTGTAGGTCTCCACTTTGTCGTCCAGAGACTCTTCATGTAGATGTAATTTCTGCCGTAAATCATTGAGGTTGCAAACTAAATTTTTTCCAACCTGCACGAATGTAGCAGTATGACAATCACTGTAACTGAGTATTTCATTGGCAATTTTTAAATGAGTTTGTATGCGAGGTGTTAAGCTATGCATAGAAACCACAAGCTTCAGAAGTGGCACCTGCAGCACACTCAGCCGAGTTCGAACCACATTCATAGCGGCAATATACTGCTTCGACTCTGTATCTGTATACGATAAAATTTAAATTAATTAATTTTAGTGTCATCCCTTAGTATGTATGTATGTGCTAGTAAAATCAAAAAAAAAAAGTTTTATTTACGAAATTATTGGTGAGAATAATTTTTGTTTTTAAAAGAATATGGCATGAATCTGACATCAGTGAAAATAATAAATAAATATATATTAAAAAATTTGTTTGCGATTAAAAATTACAATTTCAGACTTTAGACTTACTATCTGATACCATCTGATCATACTAACTTTATTACAACAGCAAAAACATATTATAAATTGAACAATCATTAAACGATGACTTAAAATTTTATTACAATTAGGTATGTAGTGACGGACTAACCATAAATTTAAGTAAAAAGATAGTAGTAACATAATATTACATGCTTAAAAAAAGTTCATTGCATGTAATATTAAGATATATCGAAAAAATTGCAAAATTTATATACACCAAACATATTTTAGAAGGAATAAGGTACAACATTTGTAATGTACTGAATTCCATATCAAGCGGATTTGAAAATTGAAGAACAAAGCACTGAAAAACATATCTTTATACAACGAAGCATTTACAAATAAGAAGTAATTATATGGTATTAACCTAGCAGGTAACTCAACAATAAAAAATATACATAATGTACATGGAGATATGTAAATATATATTCATAACAAATCTAATAGACATTTGAATCTAATAGGTGCGCAGTGTTGAATAAGACACTAAGGAATCTTCAACATTTTAGTAAATTTATCTATCATAACTGCACTCTTAATATCCCATCACCAAGATTAGTATTTTACCATTTTTATATCTGGAAATATGATCGTTACTCAACCAACTTTTTTTTTTGATTTTACCAAGTTATATTTAAGCATATTCATACCATATTCACTCAGTGATGTTTCTAACTCTCCCACGCCCTTAACGAAATCCCAGAACAAACCGGCATTCTCGTCAGCCAGGTACTCTGCAATTTCCAAGTACAATGGAGTTTGCTCCCATTTCGCATTGATCAGCGTAGATATTGGAAAGCTTTTGGAGGAAGTAAGTTCAGATGTATGACTAGGCGATACTATCATAGCCAGAATAACGAAAGTAAATACCAGCCAATGGCAACTGCGTTCTTTAACAATTTTCGTCATTTTCCTGTACCTTCTTAATTCATGGTTCGTGAGGAAATACCTTTAATCAAAATTGCATTTGTTAGGATCCAAATATTGAGAAAACACTTTTATAATTATAATGGAAATTTATTACCACAAAATAATTGTATTGCTTTCCTCCGGTAAAAACTGATGTGGCAATGCAAAAACCTGATAACTTATTTACGAGAACAGAGTTCGAAAGAAAGTACAAGAATATTGCCATTGCATATGAAACAAGGTTGAAATTACAAGCTATATTTTTCGTATTGGAACAGTTGGAATTTGAAATTTTTACTGAAATAACCCTAAAGCGGTCTATTTTCAATGATGTTTACAGTGATGTTAACTCTTTATCAAGAAATTACTGAATGAATTGCCAAAAAAATTACTGTAGATTACTCCAGTTTTATAAAAGGAACTCAATGTGAAACTAAATAATTAAAAATAAATTTTGAGGTATTCACAATCACAATTATCAATTCCTTTTAAGTGATGCAGGATAATTGTTTAAATAAAAATTTAATTTTAAACAAATAATAATTGCAATACTGTTGGAGAAAATATATCTTCGGTTGATAAGCAAAAATCGCTAACTGCCATTTTTGAAAATAATGAAATTCTTTAATAAATAAATATATGAAATAAACATTAAAAAGGTCGGAAAAATAGTAAAACATGGTCGCTAAATACTACCTTGCGGGACACCAGAGGTAGCTGTGTAAAGGTACGAACACAATGGCTTCGACAGCGTCATTGCATCATGACAACAAGGTGGTGTCCATAGCCAATGTCATGTTGTCTACGAATGGAACACAATGAACGTGGCAACAACAAAATGACTTAAATGATGAAGTGTACGTCTAGTAATAATGGCTTTATATTTTGCCTGTGCCAGTATTTTATCTTTGAACACCCTGCGTACCAACTACACCACAGTGACCACAATAATAACTATATTCTACAGTAATTTCAAGGACCAAAGTGTTATACACACTAATGTATTCAAAATCTGCAGTAATTTTCATTGAATAGTTTTATTTTTCTAAAACTTTGCTTTAGTTTATAAGTGTTTATTCCTGGGCGTTCTACGCTCACTAACCTGACAGTTATCTCGAATTAATGCATAAATTAATAAAGTGTTCTTTTAAATATTATTGTTTTTATCGATTTAAAATATACTATCTGTGCAAATTGTGAAGATTAGGTTTAAATACATTTTGTCGTTGCTGCGTTCATTGTGTTCCAGTCGCAGACAACATGACGGAAGTAGCTACACGCGCCATCCAGTCATGATGCAATGACACTGTCACAGCCATTGTGCTCGTACCTTAAATCATCGAGTTTCATGTTCCCGAATATTTCGCTTACTGTGACGTTATTTTCAAACTTATTGTTTTGTCTAATTCGGTGAAATAAAAAAAATTCGAGTTAGATTTCAGGTTTATTCTTACTAGTTTATAAGGAAGTGAGGATGGTTAATTTTAGTATTTTCGTGTCAATATTTTTAGCATGAGGCATGTAAGTTTATTGTGTAAAATTTTAAATTTTTATTTTACATAAGCGAACACTTTTAAGGCGCGTCTGCATGTGAATACACAACATTTTCCTTTGGCCTATTGCAAGAAAATAAGCGGTAGTTATTATTCTTCCGTGGATCAACCTTTATTCTTTTCTTCTTTTAATAGGGTCCCCGTTTCCGTTAGTGAGGTAACTAATGTGTGTGGCGGGTTTTTCCGTGGCATTGAATAAATGGTTGTGCGTCGGGCTTGAAATTCACCACGTTTAAAATAATTCCAATGAATGCTCAAAAAAAACCTTGTAAAAGAAAACCACATAATGTTTACAACCCCCGTAAACGAATATTCACATGGAATGTACGAACCCTCCTGCTAGTGGATACCCTCAAGAGATATCAAGCTGACATAACCGCTATGCAGGAAATTCGGCGGACGGGTTGCTACAAAAGAACATCCTGTGGCCTCTACTACAGTTGTCATGAGACACGAATTTAGTGTTGGATTTGTGCTTGGGAAGAGACTGCGCCATCTAGTCTTGAGATTCACACTCGTGAACTAGCGCCTAGCTGGATCAAGGAAAAAATTTTCAACATACCTTAGCTTGATGATGATTTAGTCACCCTGCAGTCAGGTGCAACGTTAACTGCTAAGGAGCGATACGGAGAGTTGAGGAGGGAGGAGAAACTTCTTTACAGGTTCAAGAAAAGAGAAGAAGAAGGGCGTGAGTTCGATGATATCGAGATGTTTGGGGACAAGAATGAGGTTCGAAATTTCTTCGAAAGAATAAGACGCCTGACTAATGGTTTGTAGACCGGGGCCTTATCCTACAAGGACACTGACCAACACCACCATTGCCGTGAAAATTGGGACATCTCCGCGCCATTTGATACCGTATGCTGGAGAAAATAATTCGAGCTTCGAACATCAACATCTCTTTACTTTAATTACTTTTAATGGCACAACAGCCCATGGAGGGCCTAGGCCGAGCTTTTCGCATCCACTCATGTTGTGCGTGTTATATTTGTACATGAATGGAAGGGACCTACAGTTTAATGCCGAATCCGAACGGCGAAGTGAGAAGCTTTTCATAGCAATTATTACTCTTGTAGGTTTGCCATTGCCTGCCAAGAGATGGTGCCGTGTAGAAAAATTATTTTTTCTACTTTTTCATTTTGCCTGTGCCGAGATTCGAACCCCGTACACTCTGCGTAGCAGTCCAACGCACTACCACTACACCACAGCGACCAGAGATGTGTGATCAACATCTCTGACAAGGGTATTTTCTACAAGAATATCATGCTGCTAGCATACGCTGAAGATATTTACATCATTCGCACCAAAGCGCGAGTGCAGATCCAGTATTAACACCAACAATGTAATAATCTCCCCTTGAGATCAAGGGGAGATTAACTCTTGCCAACAGGTTTTACTCAATAGGATCAATAGGAAATTGAGAAGCAGATGCCTCTCTCGATCGAGAGGTAAATCCCACATCCTTCCCGTCCTAATGTATGGGGCTTCGCTGACTTGATCATGTTGAGCAATTGGAAGGCTATAAGGGTCTTTTATTTAAGACATGGATGTTCATTTATTTAATCAACTATTGTTATTGGGGAAAGCATTTTTCTATTAAATTTCTTCGTTTGTGTCCACAATCGATACGTAACAATTCCGTTCAAATTATGAATGCAAAGAGCCCCTGTTAAATTTTTTTCAGTTCCTCTTATTAATTGGCCAATTTTGTTGTGACCATATGTCGATATCACACTGTCAACAGTTTCCGACGAAGAGACAAATTTATTTCATTGTTTTTTGAAAAAATTAGAGTGATTAACGCTGCGTTTACATCAGACAATGCTCTGAAGACAATTGAGAATATGTATTATCTGTCAAAAAAGAGGAAAGTAGTCTTCGAGACGTAGGTGTCTAGGCAATTACTGAAACATTTTATTTCTAGCAAGATGATTCGATTAATTTTCTCTGTTGTCTTTACCTTTTTCTAAATTTGATAATTTATTAAGAATTAAAAATCTCTAAATTAAAATACATTTTTAATTTTTCTCTTTGCAAATTATGGTATAAATATATTTTAGTAACAATATACCAACAATTTTACTATTTTTAATAAAACTTACCAAAATCTCCGAATAAGAATATCAAATATTTTGTTTTGCGCGGTTAATTTTATATGTGTTTTGTTTTCTCTCATATTTTCTCGAAACGTTAAAATTATTGTTTCCATCATTGTCTATTGAAAGACAAATTGTCTCTGTGTGTATTAATGAAAAAGTGTGAATGTATTGCTATTGTTCCGACAAAACTGTCTGTTGTAAACGCTAGGTAAGAGAGTAATTTTAGTCATTGGCAACAGATTTGCACATGTTCAAGGGTGCCGGACACATTTGCCCCGCGGCACTCTTATCAGTGTGATACCGGCCATATAAGAAACATGCGTTGCACCGCTCAGAGCCAGCCTCCGCCATCAAATATATCGGCTACCATTGACTCGTTATAAAAATTTTGAAATTGCTCAAAAATTAATAAAAAAAAATGTGAAAACTAATTGTTATTTAATATCTCTGTTCGAGTTTCTTTTTTTATTTGAAAGCCGTTTTTTTTTTCTATAAGCTGTTTAAAAATGTATTGCCAGATGAAATATGGGCTCCAAGCCGTCATTTAACTGCCTCGGCGATTTTCTGCAACCGCCAAGAAAAATGCTGCGGCACAGGTCGCTCAAAACGCAGGTCGCTATTGTTTATTTTCGTGCCAATATTGAATTCGAAAAGAGTAATAATATTTCTAAATGTAGTTAATTAATAAATCGATATAAAATGAAATGTACGTTAGACGGAAACAATGGAAGAAGTAAGATAATCAAACATTATGAAAAATTAATTTTTAACCGATAGCGTCACATGTTCTTACTTCGCAGTCGTCGCAAAGGCTATTCAGTCCCTATCGAAATTCGGTAATGATCTCTTTGTGGAAGCAGATCAACAAGGATTACAATTACGTTCAATCAATACAACCCAATCTGCGATAGGTACTTTCAAATTCAACAAAGCTTTCTTTGAGATTTATGATGTGGAGGTGGGCAATGAGAATTATTGTAAAATTGCAATGAAGGCATGTCTAACAATTTTCCGGAATATGAGGCAGGTACTTTTTCGGAATTTTAAAATAATGAGCAGGGTGATTACGTCCCGATAGTAAACGCGTAAGTTACCTCCTAAAATGGTTGATATACATAAGTACAAAAACTTATGGGGTGGTAATTTATTTCCCCTCGTTGCCAGCTACAGAGGATCTGCTATTTCTGCGTAATATTTATATTCTACACCCGTGTAGAGGGAATATTTGTTTTGATCGATTAACTGATGTTTGTAACGCCTACAATTAGGCGTCTGGGTGTGAACATATGTATATAAATTTTCAGCGTGAATAGCGGAGTCAAGTAGCCATGTCCGTCTGCCCGTACGAATATGTGCACAATAGCTCGTGCAAAACCTAAGCAATCTGAACCAAACTTAGTACAGAAATTTGTTATTGCCAGGAAGAGGTTAATTTCTGAAATGGGCCAAAGGGGTGAAGGGGGCGTGGTAACTCCCATACAAGTGAAATGTTCAAAAAGTGATATTGACAACTTTTAAACGATTTGAACAAAACTTGATATACATTATTGAAATAATCTTTTAAATAACTGATCTGTTGTCAATGTTGGGCAAAAACTACACGTACTTCCAACAAATGGAACAAAATTTGGTAAACACAGTTAAAATATCTAATGCGAAATGATCATCATTTGACAATAACCACGCCTACTTCTCAAACAAAATTTAATATGTAAAATGTAAGCGATAAAAAAAATATAAATTAAAAAAAATGTAATCCACTAAAAAATGTGGTTTTGTGTAGGGTATATATTCTGACTGCCCGAACTTGGTTTCAGGTTTTTAAGCCTACATTTGAGAACAAATGAATTCAGTTGGTTTCCTTTTTGTTTACTCTTTATATAAACTCTTAATTGTAACGTAAAATTCGTAATAAAATAGTTTGTATGTTGGAACTTCTAAGTTTTTAATTATAAATTTTAGAGTTTGTTCCGTTTATAGGAAAATTAATAGCAAGGCGTGGAAATTTTAATTTATCTAGTTTAGACAGCTCATCTTACTAGATTTCAACATAATAAATTTGTTGTCAGTTAGACTCAACAATTTTCCAAGCCTCTGTAGCTCGCCAAAGGTTAATAATAGAATGTTTGTCCATAAAATCTGCAACTTGTCAACCTCGGGGCAGGTAGCCCCCTGTACACATGAGTGTGAAAAGTCCCATATATTTTGTTTTAATATTTTGGTGTAGGTAGAACGTTGTGACATACGAATAATACCTGAACAAAGCAAATTTCTAATACAATTCAAATGTCGCTTGGAAACAATGAGAAATGCACTTATATCTATCGTCGACGAAGAAAATATACAAGCTGGTGTCTCCTCCGACAGTTCTAGAAACATGTAGGTACATAAAACTATAATTATTTGAGGAGTAACTTTGAAAAACGTGATTATTCGACTAAACAACTATTTTAAAAAATTTCAGCTTTATTTATTAGTATGGCATATTTTAAATTAAATGATTACATTATTGAGATAAATTTAAACGCAAGCAAGATATTGATATTCGTGGAGTATAAAAATGTAAAAACAATCAAGAATAAACACGTTTTGAGGAATTACTCCGTATTTGTAATTAGTAATAATGATTTTACAATAGCATTTGCGGTTCTCATAAAATATTCACTGAAATTTCCAACAATTTCAATCTTGTTGAAGAGGAAATTACACTAGAAGTTGATAATGGTTGCTTAATAGTTAAAAACTACATTGAGGGTACTCGAGTTAATGATAAATTCATGCGTTCCCAATTAAAACTTACGTGAGTTCAGTCCCATAGTTTAATAATTTAATTGCACTTATTAATTACTTATACTGTCACTTTTAGGTCGGCGGAGTTCGAAACATATAAAATTGGAGTAGAAACGACCATAACGTTTTGCTTGAAAGAGTTCAGAGCTTTGCTTCAGTTTGCCGAGACACTTAATGAAAACATAACCTTACAATTCGATGAAGGTGGAAGGTAAATGGTTTTCAGCTTTTTCGATGAAGTGAAGTTTAATTTTGAGCTTTACTAATCTCACGATTTACTTCTCAGTCCAGTATTTCTCAGGATAAATAAATATGAATATGTAGAATGTCTACTCGTAATGTCAACACTCTCACCAGAAGATTTAAGTTTCCATCATGATTGTCGCGAGAGCGAAGTTACTGAAAGCAATTGTACCATGCCTCAAAAGCGAAAATTTGACACTACGTCGAATGCAAACACAGATGTTTCCAAAACACGTAGATGTATTTCCGAGTTAACAACACTAAGCAATGACTCCTCATTATTTGGGTTCAATGGAATTATCAGTACTGACCGGAACACCGAATCAATAGACCGACCACGTGTTGGAGCAAGTGGAAATGCGGACTCAAATGCCGGGAGCAATGAGTTAATTGTCGTAGCAGAAAGCGAAGGACCTGTGACGTTTTGTGATACGGAGGACAACAACGTTCAAGTATGGGCAGAAGGAGAATTTATTCCACAGTCACCATCACGGCTGAAAGGTGCAAAATTACGTTCCATTTTTTCACGCTGCTTCGAATCCACATACGTGCCAAAAGAGCCCTCGCCGAATAGTCAGGTTTATGTGCCAGATTCGGATAACGAAGATTAATTTACAGCTATAGTGTATGTTATGATTAAAAATTCTTTCGTTTATTTTGTAAAAATAGTCCTTCAAATTAACAATTTTAAGATATAGAGAATACCACTTACACGTGAAAGTATAGCATACATATCTGTTAATTCGCAGAGCTTAAACAATTTAAAAGTTTTGTAATAATTATTAATAAATACGAAAAAAAATATTATTTAGTAATCTTTTATAATGCAGTTTTTTCCAAGCATGTTGTACCAAAGTTGAAAACTGAAAATTTTTTGTTTTTTGTTCTTGCAAATTATGAAGCTGTCAATTGTGCCCAGACTAGTTACTTAGGCAATATAGAGAAAACTATCGAATATCCGTATTTGGTATGTTTATTTTTGGTATAAAATTTGTTGTAAATACATCATTGCTTCTTTCATGCAACTGTCTTATATTTCCTTGAACAATCTTCAGCGATGACAATATGGACTGCATTGAGACCTTAAATTAATTTTATTATTATGAAAGGATTTATAACTATATAAACTAAGACACAAATTTTTAGACTAAATACATATGTGGCTTGCATAATTAGGATCGAATACATATCGATAATGAATAGGTAAAAAATGACCTAAGCTGAAGGTTTAAAAGAAATGATAAGAAAAGGCTTTCTTAAATAAGTTTTTATTAACAAAATATTAATTTTTTAACCAGTATAGAAAGTTAAAACTCGGGGTTCGTGATTGATCACTACTATGTACTTATTTTTGATATTGTCATACATAGCCATACCTCAACTCACCTAAACAATTTCTGAGATTCTATCTACTTATAATTTGGGAAAAAGCAAGCTTTCCTAAAAGCTTCCAGTTCCTCCAAAATTATGGTTCTGGCTTCGGCGATGGGTCAATACTCAGTCGCACAAGGCAAATGCTGTCAACAGACATACTTATGTTTGTGTGCATTTATTTCAGTTTAATCCTTAAACATGAATAAGAATGAACCCGTTTTGAATGAATGCATGCTGCTTTTGAGAAAAATTTATTTAGACTTTTCATAGGAGAATAGAGGTAGGTATAGTCAACTAACATTTTGCAAAAACATTTATCAAACAATATTTATTACGCGTCGAGACAGAAGCGTATTTTGAAGAGTTTGACAAATCGTATTTTTTGGAGGGGTTAAAGAAATGGCAGAAACGTTGGGAAAAGTGTATTGTACTAAAAGGAGATTACCTTGAAAAAGGGGGCACAAAATTTGTGAAAAACTTGCCTCTTCATTCTTAACACGGGTACTTATTGATCTACCCTCGTATTACACAATAGTCCACTATTTCCCTCAAATTCATACTAGATTTTTAATCGTTTCAAGTAAATATCGATTGCTTGCCGGGGAATTAAATGGTAGCAATCATGGAATTTGATGGTAACAATAACTCAATTTCTCAAAGAATACGAATAGTTTTAAAATTCCAAGAGATTTTGAATTCTATTTCTCGACCCAACTAACATTTGATGAAAATTAAATACTTTTATAATACTTGTTGTTTTTTTTTTGGAGATATCAAAAATTCAAGCTGTAAATATTACTAAACAGGTCACTCAACAATATCGACACAACATACAGCAGCACTTGAAAAGCACTACTAACCCGTCACTTCAAAATATAAATTTATTTCAGTTTAGTCTTTATTACTTATTTTGGTTTTTATGCACCTGCGATTTGATGAGCAGCTGGTCCGTATTGAGTAGTTGCTTGGATGTGTATAAAATAAAAGTCTTTACGAACGCAGCCAAATCTTTCCATATGGCTAAATTATTTTCAACTAAAAGGTGATGTTAACGATGGTTATCACATATGTAGCTCCAAATTGAAACTTGTTTCTTACCTAATTTTCGCTGAAGTATGTTATCTTTATAATTATCAGCACTATTTCCTTTTACCGACCCACACATCTTGTTCTCATAAACTTCTAAGGGGCAAACGTTAATATTGCAGAATTGATACTTTATTTTAAGGTTTTGTTTTTACCTTCATCTGATTCTGTGGCTTCACCAGATACTTCTGCGGCCAGAACTTCTTCCTATGAAAGCATATTTTAGTATTTCTAATTCTTTGTACTTGCACTCACTTTCTGTAAGTCATTAACTCCCGTAAGCTCCTCATCTGATTCAGGCGCTTCTCCTCGTACCAGGTCTGCCATTATTTTTGAGCAAAAAATCAATTTAATTTTAACTTTTACGTATATGATTCTCTAAGGTATGAACAAAATTAGAGCAAAACGAGGCATGCATTCGCTGTCACAATCAAATCGTTCACAGTCGTATAACACAGAAATGCAACGCCCGATGAATTTACGTCGATTTAAGTTCCAACTCCATAACACGCATTTTGGACGCAACGCTGTTGCAATGTTGTATGCTAAAAAGACGCGAAATATTTCTTTGTTATGCTCATCAGTTTTTACATCAAATAAATGTCTTAAATCTTTTTGATATAAATAGTCTGTTATCGATTATGACATTGTCCTACAAATTATAACATCTCTCATAATTTCTCAGCTGTTTGCCGGCGCAACACGAGAAAAACGTTAAAATTAGTTCAACTTTTGACGCTTTCTGGGCATTTCGACGGCAGTTTGTTTCATATACTGATTAAAATTTTCACACGAATACGAGAAAAGAGTTGCATCAGAAACGGGTGTTATGGAGTTTGCCTTTAGATCTATTTTTCGGGTCGAAAAAACGAAAAAGGGTTGCAATCTTTCTTTTTTTTTCAATATTTTGGGATTTTTAATGAGAAATACTCAATAGGTTTTTATTTTTCTTAATTTTTTCTTTTGCTATTATTCCTGGTGGCCATAGTAAATAGTATATCCTTGTTAAAAATGGAACTCGCATCAATTGTTTACATTTGTAAACTAAACAAACAAAAATACCAAAAAAACAATTAGTTGTTGAACAGTTAAAAATAAGTCCGAAGTACAAATAAAAAAGTAGGGGAAAATATATAAAACGTTCTAGTGATCGACGAGCAAATGACCGTCTGCATACTTACTTTACTTACTTACTTTTAATGGCACAACAGCCCATGAAGGGCCTAGGCCGAGCTTTTCGCATCCACTCATGTTGTGCGTGTTAGATTTGTACATGAATGGAAGGGACCTACAGTTTAATGCCGAATCCGAACGGCAAAGTGAAAAGCTTTTCATATCAATTTTTACTCTTGTAGGTTTGCCATTGCCTGCCAAGAGGTGGTGCCGTGTAGAAATTATTTATTTTACTTTTTATTTTGCCTGTGCCGAGATTCGAACCCCGGACACTCTGCGTAGCAGTCCAACGCACTACCACTACACCACAGCGACCGTCTGCATAACATACTTTTAATCAGAGAGTTGAAATCTCTAAAAGATAAAGAGTAAAAATTGACATGATTCCATGTTCTTGGAATTGAGTGACTAGCTTTTCAGTATTTACGCGGCTCCATCGTGCTGGCATTCTAAACAAATAATTTCTGAATAAAAATATAATAATTTATGACAAAAATTATAATAATTACTTACAGAAGAAAATTTTGGTTTTTTGCAGAAGAAAGTTTTCTATTTAAGTAATCACGGCCTAAAGATACGAAAAAAATGGCTACTACAGCGTCATTGCTTTAAGACAACTAGATGGCGTGCATACATAGGAAATTACGACATGTTGCCTGCGATTGGAAAACTATAAATGCGGCAATAGCAAAATGAATTTAATTATAATCTTCACAATTTCAACAGATTATTTATTTTATACCGATAATAAACAATAATATTTAATATAACAATTCATTAATTTATTTATTTTCAAAGAAAGCAAATTCTCCAATTTCAAGGTTGAGAATCCAATTTTGCTGTATATAAAAAAGGAAACTAAAAATTTGTTAAACACTAGGTGAGGAGTTGCAACTATCGTCATTAAAAAACCTACACCACCAGCTACTTCCAATCGCAAGTACAATCCTGATTGAAAGCATAGGAGTTCAAATTTATCCTAATACTGGCGATTGCATATACTCTATTTTTGCTACTTTCCCGGGGGGCTAGCTGGTGATAACGGCAACAGAAAAGTAGTGTCCGGATCTGTTTTGCACAATCTCGACAGACACAATAAATACATTCTTGGCGGTAATTTCAACTACAAACACCAATCATGGATGTATGAGCCAATTGTTGGCGCAACATTTTATTTCAAACATCAGACTTTTACAACATCGACATTACCTAGTGTTTACACCAGACAGTTTTGCCGGGATAATGGCAATATATTCACACTTTTTCAGTAATACAGTAACACTTCATAGACAGTGATGGAAAGAATAATTTTGTCGTTTCGAGAAAATATGAGAGAAAACAAACGCATATAAAATTTACCGCGCAAATCAAAAAATTTGATTTTCTTATTCATAGATTTTGGTAAGTTTTATTAAAATTAGTACTATTTTAATTTAGAGATTTTTAATTCTTGCAGGCGTGGCAATGATTCTTTTAACAAGTGTTTCATACAGAGTCAAAAAGGTAGAGAGAGAGACGCTTTTGACGCTTGCGGGAACTGAGCTATAATTTCCAAATGAATGTAAGATACTATATTTTTTAAATTTAAGACATTTTTTCTCATTATTATAAAAATGACCAAAATATAAATAAAAAGCTGGATGGATTTTTGAAAAAAAAGGCTAAAAGCTAAATTATATTTTCGAGGTTAAATGGAAATTAAAATGGCAACCTTTCATGACGACGTATATACGCAGCGTATATTCGCTGTCACAATTAAATCGGTCACAGTCGTATGAAGTGCAGCAGACGAGAAGTATACGCCGAGGAATTTACGTCGATTTAGATCTATTTCTATGATAATGAATGATTAAAATTAAATTGATATAAATTTTGAGCGAATTGTCAATAAATTAATTTAATAAATCAATTAAAAATAACAGGGAAACATAATTTGCGGAATAATTAATGGTGCCAATTTAGATACATATGTATGATTATGAAGTACTTAGCCTGTAAAATATTTGGTTTGAATTGACTCTGGTTCTCACGATAAACCGCTATGTAAAAATACACGTTTTTTACTAATCTACCCTCATTAACGTTGTTCGAGATTTTGCCGAATAGCACCTTGTTCATAATTTTTGAGTGTTAAAAACTCACAGTTGATTATATTATTTAATTTATTGGGAGTTATTGTTATAAAAAGTATAAGTTTTTCACGCAAGTCTTGTGATAGTGAAAATTTTCTACGTCCTTAAATTTTAATCGCAGAAAACGAGTTGCGCTGTACCCCAACTCGTTTCTGGAAGCACCATATCCTTTTTAATTTGTTATTTAATTCAATGTACATTATGTTAATTGAATACATGAGGCCAGCAATGATCTGCCCTAGTCAGGAAATTCTTGAATTCATTTTTATTAACAGAAAATGTATGTGCACTAATTTCACGAACTAAAAATAACAGTTATATGGTAACTGATTTTCGTCGTTGCATTTTACGCCACAATTCTGTGCAGTCAAGCGAATTACGCCACGATTTTATTGTGACAGCGAATATACACGTCGCGTATATTCTTCGATACGCTGCAAATTTGTTTATACCTTGAAATTGCATAAAGCGATTTGATTACTTAAAAATTTACCAAAATGTGACGTGGTCTTTGTTCAATAATTATTTCGTGTCATCGTATGGTTCCAATTTATTATGCAATTTAACATGTTTATCTGAAATATTTGCTCGTACATGTACAGCTTTACACGGTATATGAGTTACGAGTTTGCAGGAATAGCCTAACTTGCACATAGAAAGAAATTCATATACAGTGTCCGACAAAACTATGTATACCCTACCAAATTTTATATTATTCTTTCTATATTTTTTTAAATGGCTAACAATTGAAAAATACCAAATACTATTTTTTTTGCCTGTAAGGTAGTGGTTATGCTGGCGTTCGCTGTTCGACGAACACATCATATTTTTCTCTAGTGCTCTAGTTCTCTAGTGGTTACATTGGAGTTCGTTACAGAGTTGCTTTTAGTAAAAATTCAGTTTGTTTTTTAATACTATTTTGTTCGCAACGGCAACACTAAATGGTATACCAAAAAACTTTAAACGATTTTATCAATATAGAGAGTGCAATTAATAATATAAGTAATTGAAAATATAAGTAAAAATATAAGTAATTTCCATTCATGTACAAATATAACACGCACAACATGAGTGGATGCGAAAAGCTCGGCCTAGGCCCTCCATGGGCTGTTGTGCCATTAAAAGTAAAGTAAAGTAATTGAAAAATTATGAATATAATATGATTTTTATTCAATAGTTTTATGAATAATATTTTTAATATTCACTTTTAAAAACTAAAAACATTCGCAACTTCGCTTTTCTGCATATGAAAATAATTATGTATAGGTTTGCATGTTTTCCTTCTATTTAACATACATTTTTGTCCCTTTTTCGTAGAATTACTCATTGACACACTGAATACTCTGCGTGTTCGCTGTGAGAGTGAGTAAAAGCTCTTTTTTGTGTTCGGGCAACAACAATTGCATGGTAAAAATGCATGGTAGTAAAAATTGAATATAACCACAGCCTTAGCCATTCAAAATTATTGGAAGTCAATCGAAATTGCTGATCATGCTGAAATTCTGAAAATTCTAGTCAATACTTTTTCAGTACAGTTTGCCCTTGTATTAACAACACTAACAATAACAGCAGTACATAGTTTTAGGAAATATAGCAATAGTTTCTTCCCTATTGACTATTTTTAAAATATTTACACCACAATGACATATTCTGTACCTAAAAATTGATTATTTTGCAAATACTCATGCAAATTAGAGCAAAGGTTTCCGAAATTTGCAGAACAGCTATTTACATAGTATTTTACATTACTGTAGTTGAAATTGTGTACATATACATAATACGAAAACAATCGTGTTTATTGTATTGTTTATGTATAATTTTCTTTTACACAACAATGTCTATAATGATTATGTTTCCTTCGATGACAACTCTGCTCTTGTTTGTCGTGAGCATTTTTTGTATGTGATATTTTTGAAGTGAAAGTTATTATGGCGGGTACTGAAATTTGGATAGGCAACCTTTTGCGTGAAGAATTATTTCATTTTGTTTGGCTCTCTATACACACACACTCTTTTTGTGGAAGTAAGACCGATATGTGTGGTCGCTGTTAAAGTTGGAAAACAGTCGATGTTTGCCACCATCGATGTTTTCGATGTTTCCACAGCAAAACATCGATGAAATATCGATGTTTTCCATGTTATTTTTAAAACCACTTTTAGAGTTAAAAACAGATTTATATTAATTTGTTTGTATATTATTATAAAAGAGTAATTGAAAATAAACAATTGTATTTCAAAATAAACAGATTCATTAATTTTACATTAATTAAGCTAAAGGAACAAGTCAAAGAATCGTACAAAAAAATTTCAGAGATCAAACAGTTTTTGATTTTTGTTTAAAAACAATTACGATGCTGCGACACAAATGAACTTTTTTGCTATATTCTTAAAAAATAACATATCCTGATTGAATTGCTAAAAATAATATTATTAATATTTTTTTATATATAACTAATTTCTTCTTACCTTCCAATATTCCAAGGGATATCATTCCTCTGCTGCCTTATAAGATTGTTTTTCCAAATGCTGCCTTATAAGAATAATAGCGTCAGACTTGGAAGATACGGTTTTCTTTGCATTTTATCCTTCATAAAGGAAAAACGCTTTAGTTCTGTTTGTGGTGGTGCTGGTTGAGAGGTTTGTGGATGTTTGGGCAATTCGTTGAATAGTTCATCCTCTAAGGCTTTTGCAGCCTGTTCGGCGTTCGACGCTGTCCTTTTTAAATCACAGATCGGCAATAGCGATCCTGGTTATTGTTCTTGTTTCATACTGGAAAAGGCATGCAGGCAAACGATCTTTGACATAGTTCAGTGCAGTTATAGCCTGAGGCTTCTAACTAATGTATATCATTTAATACCTTATGTAATTCGCAGATAAGTGGAATTACAATGGATATGGTTACTCTTTTATCAGCAGAAATGAAAGTGATGGCATTATGGAACGGGACCTATATTTTAACAAGTTCCTTTATCGTGCTTATTTCGTCTGCAGATAATGGCTGCGGGGCATTTTTAATGCTTAAAAGTGTGTCCGAAATAGACTCGTTGGTAATTATAATGTGTTGCAACATTTAAACGCACTACTGCATCGTGTAGCCACCTCCTAGATTAAACCATAGGGATTATCAACCCCCTGTGATATTTTATATTTCTCGTAAGCTATAGTGCTGCTTTCGAAAAATGCCACAATTCGCTTGTATTTAATAAGAATTTCGCTTAAGAAGATCTTGGACCAGCAAGTTTATCGTGTGTGCAAAGCAAGGAAAATTCTTCATTTTATAATCTCGCACGCCTTTTTCCTGGATGCATTGTTGTCAGTCACTATCGCCACGATCTTGTTCGTCAAACCCCACTCGGTAAAAACTATGCGAAGAGAGTCTGCAATATTTGCAGCCGTATTATTAATTTCAAGTTGGACTTTTTGTTTTAATTCGTCGTATTCGTTGTTCAGTACAACATTTAAGGTGTGTCTTGCTCGGTATATGGTACCTTGGATCCAGCTCGTTTACAAGCCTTCGGAAACATGAGGCGTTTACAATATTAAATGGCTGTACATCCGAAGCAATCATTTGCATAACCATTTTATCTAATTTTAATTTTTTTTGGCAGTTTTAAAAAACTGCCACACCACAGAAATACTACCTCTTTTCTGTTTTGGGCTGGAAACATAAAGAAGTTCGTTTTCCATACAGATCTGTTTTGGGCTGGAAACATAAGGAAGTTCGTTTTCCTTAGATTTTGATGTTATTATAATTGCAAAAACAAAAACATTGGTAATGCAAACATGTTTGGAACACGTACCCACTATGCACGTACCATATTTTCATATATGCACATCACTCACATACAAACATGCAGTCGGAGCAACATGGCGCCACCGTACTTATACATATTGCGAGTGAAAGATAAAACTTACTTTTAAGGTACTTGTCCATCGTTTTTGATTTCCCTCTCAACCAACACCGCCGTAAGCTGCTACTAGTAAATTCTGCAGAAAAAAATATGTTTTAGGCCAAAAAAACAATAATAATTTTACTTACCTGCTTTTCGCTTAGCTAGGCACAGAAGAATATTGGTAGCCGAACATCGATGTTTTCAGAATATACAAAAACATCGATGCATCGATAGTACCATCGATGTTTTTTCCAGCTCTAGTCGCTGTGGTGTGGTTGGTAGTGGGTTGGGCTGCTACGCAGCTAGCAACATGAGTACAATTAAAATTAAAGCGACGTGTATCGAATAAGATGGAACGGTGAGCTATACGAGGTATGATCAAAAAATAACCGTTGTTTTAAATTTTTTCAAAAAGTATTTATTTATTCATCAACAACTATCTTGTCCCCTTCAAAGTAATCCCCCTCAGATATAATACACTTATGCCAGCGTTTTTTCCAATCCTCGAAACACTTCTGAAACGCTTTTTGGTATCGCCAACAGCTCCTGTTTCGAATTTTCTTTTATCTCCTCAATCGTAGCAAAACGCTTTCCTTTCATCGGTGTCTTCAGTTTTGGGAAGAGGAAAACAAGCGACGTTGTTTTTGCTCAAAATTTAGCAATTTTGGAACAATCTTTGCTGCTGCACGTTTCATGCCTAAAACATCCGTAAAAATAGCTTGGCATGAGTCGAACGATATGCCAACATCATCAGCAACCTCTCTGATAGTGATTCGACGATTATCCAAAATCATTTTCTTCACTGCGTCAATGTTTTCATCGGTTGTTGACGTGCTCGGGCGACCAGGACGAGCATCGTCATTGACATCTTCTCGGCCTTCCTTAAATCGGTTATACCACAATTGAACTTGTGTTCTGCTCATAGTAGACTCGCCAAAGGCCACAGTCAACATTTCAAATGTCCTTGCGCATTTAATTTAATTTTTTACACAAAACTGAATACAGTTTCTTTGATCCATTTTTTCGAATAGTAAAAAATCGAAGAGCACACCAAAACACGGCTAACCTTTTTATCTATCAAAAACAAACTGACAATCCAAAATGGTTGGTATTGCCAACATATATAACAGACATGTTTACCAACATAACAGAAAAAAAATGCGAAAATCGAACATACGTAACTCACGAAATTTGAAAATAACGGTTATTTTTGTGCACATTTCGTAAATAAATCTAATTATACTTAAAAACATTTTCGCACTCGTTACAATGGAATGGCCCATATGTCGAATAGTTTTTATCGTTTTGCCCTGAAGTCCGCTTTAAGCGTAGAATACAGTATGCTTTTGTTATCTCATTTGTTGACATCCATGATTTTTATCTTTTATCAATTATGAATTGTTAATAATAATGAATTGATATCTCTGATATTTGACAAATGATTCAGTTATACTGAAACTGTTCACGAAAGTTGTGATTGTTCTGAGATCAAAATAAGAAAGCAATAAATTTTGAGGAAATGGAAGTGCTGGAAAATGGAGATTGGGATAATATTTTCATTAGGAATCGGTAAAACTTATATATTCTATCATAATAAATAAAGCTATATTTATTAGTTATTGACGTATCACAGTAAAACCAAAGATAAGCCACCGTTATGGGACTCGTTTCAAGATCCTCCTTCAAAGAGAGCCACAGGATCCGCAGCAAATTGGTCTAAACTCGGTTTTATTTTAAAAGTGTTCAAACTGTTTACATACCTTTTCGCATTTCTTATTATTTTGGCGAGCGCGGTTGTATCAAAGCTATCACATTTCTTTATGGTTGCTCACATTCGGAATGGGACACGAATACGATACTGCAATTTTATTGGTAAGCCAGTATTTCTATTATTTACATATCGAGTATTTATATTATTTATATATCGCTACTCCTATTCTTCAATCACGTATCTCTAAAAGTACAATTCTGCAGAAAACGAAAAAAACTAATGATTTGAAAATAAACTTTAGTGTTAAAGTGGAAATACGAGGTGGAAGAACTGACTGTAAAATTTTTCTCACAAACTCGCGGAGAACTTATTTATATCTGGATTCTTAGGTGATTTTAAAAATTAGATTTCGTTCTGAAAGATGGGTTAAAAACAGCATACCTGCGTCTTTCGTTTTTCAATTCATTTCCTTATTTTTGATCGTAGTAGTTCTATAACAAAGCTAACACGTTTCTGATGTTCACCTAAATATATTATGGGTAATATTTTTCTAGAACATATTAACCGTAGAAACGAAAAAGACCCATGGCGGTGAAAGCTATGGCGTAATACATTTTAATAATATGTTCTACGGAACATTTTATTATAAGGTGTCTTATGTGTTATTATACCAACATATTGAAAAATCGGCAAACTTTAGACCGCATAAAAAAAGCCCAAAACGGGCACTTTTCATCGATTGATTTGTTCATTTCTATAAAAAATCGAAAAATCAGGTTGCCACACTCAAGATAACCAGTAGTTCAAATTCCAAATGTTAGATGGACCTCCCTTTATTTTACTATATAAAAATTTTTAAACGTTTGCAACTACGATTTTTGATTTACTATCTGAACTTTAGAATACCATCATACTGCATCAACTGCAGTGGATATTGACAATATTTTGGTTCAGTTATTTGCAGTACAACTCTTTCTTGGTTGTTGGAATTACTTTGTAGGATTTCCTGATACTGACTGCTAAAAATAATTAGAAAATATTTTTTCTTTGAAAACGAGACGTCGAAGAAAGATATTGTGACGATATTTCCAGAACAATAGTATTCGCATGCATGCATCTATACATGCATAAAGTCAAGCGCACATTTTTATGTACGTATATGTGGAGTGGTCTGCAGTGGTTTGCACAACTACGCCATCTAACGTCTTCGGAATGTATTGGAATAGTATCGAAGTTCGTGGCCTTGCTAATGTTTGTGGCTATGTTAACTAATGACATAAAACATAACATCATCTAGAAACTTTGCAGAGTTCTGGAATGTAAGGGACAACGATGAAACAGTTACAGTTCAACAGTCTTAGTTTAAACCCAGAAAGTGTAATATACTTGTGAAGTAATTTTTAAGTATTTTGTTAAGTAGTGATTTAATAAAGTTGCAATAATTTGATTTTAACACAATCGAGTGAATGAACCTTTTTGTTTGTTGAGAATAAATAAACAGTAGAAACTAAATAATCGTAACAATTGGTGTTAGAAGTGAAATTTTGTTAAAATCGTGAAGCTCGAACAACTTAAAAAAGAGTTGGATTGTTTGAATCTGCCAATCAGTGGTAATGAACCAGAGACACAGATGCATTTAAGAAGTGCTATGGAAGGAGAAGGAATGAACGTAGATGAGCACGAATTCCTTGAAGAGGTAAGCTTAATAAACTAGAATAACCAATATGATTGAAATTATGAGTCAGCTGATGCTGTAACAATTCAAACAAGTTGAGCAGCGGCAGCTGCAGCAGCAAGAAATTGGAAAATAACTAGGTCTTATTTTTGAGAAGCTGGAGGAAAAATGTGCTAGAATGGACCAGAAGGTTGAGCAAACGTCAATGCGAATTAAAAAAAAAATTAGACATTACAAGAAACGGTAATCGAAATTGATGGAAAACTTTTGGAGATGGAGAAGCAAATAAAGCAGTAGTAATTAAGAGGATCGACAGTCACTGTGGTCAATACTGCAAAGTTCACAGCACCGACATGTGATGGTACCACAACGTTCAGCATTTTTAAGATGCAATTTGACAGAACAGCATTTATAAACAACTGGAACGATGAAGATCGGGTCACTACATTGATTATTTCCCTGAAGGGTAGTGCTGCAGAAGTATTGAAAACAATTCATGCATTGCAGCGTAAATACGGCACCCGCAATCAGGTTATGCTGCCGAAACAATCGTTGAAAGAAGAAGTAACACATGCATTAGGTAACATGCAAAAAAACATTCATGTTGTGTCGTCCCATGCCAAAAGTACGCAGAGGAGAAGCAGAACCTAGTGATTTGGTGCAAGCTGTGGAATCTCTATAGAAGAATGTTAAGAATATCGCAAACCGAACACCTCTAGGACGAAGATATGCCGCCTTCAAGGGAAATGTTTCCCTTGAAGAACGAGAAGTGCTTATGGCGAGTGATTGCCCTTTGAGTCCTAGGGGATCTAGGTCACGATTCAATGAGAGGTCAGACCGTGTGAAGAATCCGAATGAACAGGCAGTGGGAATGGTTGCGTTTAATTCATTAGCATTGGCATTAGCCAACTCCCACAACTAACTGCTCCAAGGCCTTTATATCGCAAATACAACGACAGTCAAATAACCTAACCATTCTCGGAAAGCTAAAAAAAGGGTACGTGCTGGCATTGGACATAGGCGCCTTAAAATCATAAAGATTGGTTGATAAAGTAAATCTTTTGGAAGGAATAAGGTTGAGTACTGCAACAGATGAGGATGCACCAGTACTTGGGAAAGTCTCAAAGTGAATAAACATAGGCAATACCGAGCTAGAGCACGTCTTTATTGTGTCACTTATCTTTGATGAGGTGATCATTGGAGTGGATTTTGTGAAACGTCACTAGATTTGGGCCGGAAGCTGCTTAAGTTTTCAAATGCAAATGGAACTGCCATTTAACGTAAATAACGACAGAAGCAGTAGTGTAAAGAAAATTTATGTTTAGCATAAAGAGAAAATCCCTCCAAATTCAGAAGCGATACTAAGAGCTAAGGTGTATGCGGACAATGGAGACATTAAGTTGTGGTTTGCCGAAGCTATCAACAATAAATTCTTAAATTCTTAAGTTTTCAAATGCAAATGGAACTGCCATTTAACGTTAACAACGACAGAAGCAGTTAGTATAAAGAAAACTTATGCCTAACATAAAGAGATAATCCCTCCAAATTCAGAAGCGATACTAAGAGCTAAGGCGGATGCGTACAATGGAGACAGGAAGTTGTGGTTTGTTGAAGCTATCAACAAGAAATTCTTAAATAACATCATACTCGAAGGAAAGACTAGAAGGGTCGGACAAGTACCTGTAAGGGGTTTAAATCCAACTAATTCACCTTGGCATGCAATGGTAAACCTACAAGAGTTAAAATTGCCTATGTACAAAAAAGTAGTTTCTATTTACTTCTCAACAAGGTCGACGAAGCATTTATAGACATCTCGAAAGTGCCTAATGACAAACTATTGGATTTTATCAAATCGATTAATTCGGTGGGGTGCCCTACGGTATGTGAACGAAAATCTCCTTTCGATTCCTAATGATTTGATTTTAATTGTCGTTTCATATCAACTTTTCAGTTCCGATCAGGAAAAGTCAGTAATGAAATATCTGGTTGAAGCTTGTAATGGTCTTTCTGTCATGGTCTTTCTCGCAATCGATTGCGTTGTTTGGCGTGGGGATCGCGCGAAAAATTGGTGTTCGGTATCCTCAAAAATGGAACGAAAATTGTATGGCCGATGACGAATGGTATGCCTGTTTTATGACACGTCATCCTGAGTTATCGTTGAGGACACCAGAACAAATAAGTGCAAATAGATTCGCATCTTTCAACAAATACAATGTTGCCGCATTCTTTGACAAAAATATCCCATTGTTCGAATCTGGAAACTTTCCTCCGGAAATTTCCTCCGGAAAGAATCTGGAAGCAGGTTTTCCGACGGTGCCAACTAAAACAACAAAAGTGATTTCCATGAAGGGTGACAAGCGTGTTGGTTAAATGACTTCTGGCGGAAAGGGAATTAATGCAACCATGGCACTAGCCGCAAGAGCTAGTGGCAATTAATTCCACCTTTCTATTTGTTTCGCCGGAAGATCTGCAAATCTAAATTCTGTAGAATTGCAACTCCAGGAGCAGTTGGTGTGGCAAATGGATCCGGTTGGATGCAACAAACAGAGTGTGTTAAATTCTTGAGACATTTAATTCGATATTCCGTTCCGTCAAAAGATCGTCCTACATTATTGCTGCTTGACTACCATGAATTGTATTACAGTCTTGAATCTATTGATTTGTCCGTTCAAATGGAATAACAATTTTGAGTTTTCCCTCGCATTGTAGTCATCGTATGCAGCCTTTAGATGTTTCGTTCTTCGGCCCACTCAAAACTCTTTACAAGGCAGCATATTAAGAATGGTTGGCCAACCACTTAGGTCAAAAACTTGAAATTCAAAATGTGTCGGAGTTTTTGAAAGATATTTTGACTGAAGAAGCCAGCCCACAAAAAATAACAGCTGGGTTTATGACAACGAGACTTTTCAAATTAAAAAGAAATATTTTCACCAATGCTGACTTTGTACATGCCAACGAAGCAGCAAAAGCAGCATCAATTGATCCAGCCGATGTTTCAGACCATATATTTCGATGAACCACCAGCTTCAGAAATTGAAGTATCAAAGTCGGAAATAGCAAGCACTTCTGGAATGCCCAGCTCATCAACGGCATCATTAGACGATATATTATCAGGAATTGGGCCTCTTCAGCCAGGCGTTCCAAAACCGAAATATAACCGAGGCCGAAAATCGATGATCCTGCGTCATCACTTTACCAGAATCAAGAGCACGTTTAAATGAGTCGGCTATCAGAAAAGCGGCTAAACAAAACAAAAGGCTATTGCAAAAATCAACTTCAAAATCAATGACACCGGTTAAAAAAGCAAAAACAAGATCTTCCTCTTCTTATGATGAAGAATTGTGCATCGTTTGTAGGAAAAATATGCCACCTAAACATACCAAATCAAACTCAATAAGTTGTAACACGTGCAAAAGACCGGCTCATTTGAAATGTGCTGATTTTCCAAACAGTTATTTCACTTGTTTCTGCGATACTGCATATTCTGACTAAAAATGTTTTTTTTTATCATTTTTGTGTTTTGATAAAGTTTTTCATGTTTGAAAATAACAAAAAAAAATTCATCAAAATTACTCTTTTGTGCCTACTACTGTGGGCAAAAAGTAGTAAGACTTTGTTCATAATTTCAAATTTTTTTATTCATTCTTCCAAATCTATTTCGTCCCCTTCAAAGTAATCCCCCCCCCCGGCTCCAATACACTTGTGCCAACGTTTTTTCCAATTCTCGAAAAAGTTGTTAAAGTCAATTTCCGGAATAGCCTTCAATGCGCTTAGCGATTCATGTTTAATGTCTTCAATTGACTCAAAACGGTGTCCACGAAGCGGTTTTTTAGGTTAGAAAATAGCCAAAAGTCACACGGTGCTAAGTCAGGCGAATAGGGTGGTTGCGGAACGATATCAGTCGAATTTTTGGCAAAATGGTCTCGTAAAACCAATGCAGTGATTTTGGAACCAATCATGCATTCACTCTTCTTAGGCCCAAATGATGTTTTAAAATAGTTTTCACTAATCCTTCCGATATTCCAACGATGCCAGTAAGGTCTCTGACTGTTAATCGTCGATTCTCGAGCACCAATTCCTTGATTTTTTTGACGTGTTGATCATCAGTTGATGTTGATGGCCGTCCTGGACGTGGTTCGACGTCAACGCGTTCTCTACCATCTTTGAACAATTTGTACCAATCAAAAACACTTGCTCACGACATACAATTATCACCAAAGGCCTTTTGCAACATTCTGAACGTTTCGGCACCAGAAATTTGATTCCGCACACAAAATGTAATGGAGCTTCTTTGTTGAATAATTTCACTCATTGTGAAAATCGCCGAATGCACTTTTTGTACTTCAGAAAGACAAGCGTATAATAAACACTAATGATTATTTTGATGTGACATTTGGCACAGATAACACCGACAGTCATACCAACCTTAAAAAAATAATATTTGGATGAATGGGTTTCCGCGCGAAATTTAAATTAAAAAGTCTTACTATTTTTTGCCCACAGTAGTATATAGTAATTACCTCGTCGTGTCTAGAATTACCCCGTTACAGAGGTCTGACTTAAAATCGATCTAGAGACACTTTCTTTTGCGTTTTTTCGGTCGTACTTGCTGTTATTTTGAATTATGAACTTACTCTTTCTAATGGCACAATCGGTTTGAGAATACAGTTCAAATTAAGCATTTTGTGGTAAACTAAACAAAACGTGTCCAGAATTATTCCGGTCCTACATATAATATGAATTATTATTATTTATTGTTTTGTTTATGTTTTGTTTTTATTTTGTTGAAATGAATATTGTTTTATAAATATAATAAACTGACAAAAAGCTTTTAATAAAGTTATTTATTCTACATATATAAAAAAATTGGTACATTTTTCCCATTTGGTACATATTTTGTAAGTATTGGTACAAAATAAAACGATTAAGTGGAAGACGTGGCTCTAATAGTACCCTTTTGACTAAAAGAGGGCGACTTAGACTTTGTTATCAAGAAGGAAGCTCCTGTCTCAGAACTCTCTTCACATCAAAACCACGATGTACCGTTGATGGTTCATGCTGCCATTATACTATGAGAAAAAAATTTAAAATAACGACGACTTGGCTTTTATATTAAAAAAAGAATTGCATCACTAACAAAAGCGAGTAAAATTTAAAACCAAATGACGTCTGAAATTAAAAATATAATGCCACTTTCTCCTAAAGAAGAAGAATTAGCTTTTATTTAAAAAAAATTTAAATATTTAAGCAAAAGTCAGTACGACTACCTTACGATTACTAAGTAAATTACGAAACTGTGATATACATACATATCCATATGTATATCCACATGTATATCCATTCTACTGGACAGTACGTTCGGTGACTACTGCATAGGCTTGATTCCATCGATTTTGGGAATCCTACATAATTTTTGCATACTTTTTTTGTTTTTCTTAGGGTTTGCTTCATTATAGCCCAATATCTTTCAATAGGCCGAAGTTCCGAGTAGTTGGGAGGATTTGCCTTTTTGGGACCACTGTGACATTATTTTCCTTATACCATTCCATAGTTGACTTGGAGTAATGACTTGTAACTCTGTCTGGCCAAAAAAAACGGTTTCTTTGTGCTGTCCAATAAATGGTAGAAGGCTTTTTTGCAGGCATTCTTCTATATAAATTCTGGATTTAATTGTTCCTGTCGTAATGCTCTTTAGGCGGCAGTTTTGGAAATTTGGTATTTTACTTCATCGTATTTTCTGGGTGTTGCATCTCTATACTTTGTTTGTGGAATAAGCATTCCTAGGCAACTGGTTGAAGTCCGCTTTACAGTAGTTCTCATCGTCGAGAATCACGCAATCCAATTTGGTTAGGTACTTGTCATACAGCTTTCGGACATGCGTCTTCGCTATTTTTTCCTCTGCTTTCGACCGGTCAGGTACATTCTGCTGTTTGTAGGCTTAATCCTTGACTTCGCTTATATCGCATTACAGTGGATTGCGATGTACTAGCTGTAGCTGCAACATCTCGAGCCGACCTCGTGGGGTTAGCCCGATATGTAGGTACTACTTATATAATAATTGTGAATTTTTGACATCTTGAAAACTGTATTAAACACACAGCAAATAAATAAACTAAATGTAATGCTATAATTTCGCGCTAAAACAATGGCGTATCAATCTTTTACATACATATATTACATATGTATATTAATTAGCAATCTTGTGGCTCAACTTTAATTGATTCTACCCTATGACCATCATTCTTGTATCGCTCCCAATTTAGCTTTGACGCATTTCGAAATTGGATCAATAGTCTAATTCGTAGTGGTAGTGAGTTTTTTTTAGAAACGTTTTATTCTCTGACCCCATGAACAATTAACATACATATGTATGTGATCGCTGTAGCGTAGCGGTAGTGCGTTAGAATGTTACACAGAGTGTCAGGGTTTCAAATCTCGGCACAGGCAAAATAAAGAAAAAAAAAGAAATATTAAATTAAAAAACAAAACAAAAAAAGAGCAACAAAAAAATTTATACACTGCACCACCTCTTGGCAGGCAATGGCAAACCTACAAGAGTGAAAATTGCCTATGAAAAGCTTTTCAATTCGCCGTTCGGATTCGGCATAAAACAGTAGGTCCCTTCCACTCATGTACAAAAATTACATGGACAACATGAGTGGATACGAAAAGCTTGGCCTTTGGCGCTACAAGCGGTCATAGTCGACACTGATAAACTGAAGTTCATTGTGGTAAAGGCATAACACTTGCCACAATGGCTGTCTTTTTCCGGTGTCCCTTTATCGGTGTCCTGTGTGATTGCATTTCCTCTCTGATTCTCCCTCCTTCTTTCTCCCACCTATCAATCTTCCTTCCATCCAACACAATGCTCTGCATTCATAGGGGTACACCTTGAGTGTTGAATGTATCAAAAAAAAAAAAGAAAAGAAAAATGTACTTTTTACATACAATTAACATACATACTCAACATGCTTACAGAGCCAGATAAATATTCCATGGTGGATTTACCAAAAGAGGAACAACTAGCTTGGCTCTGGGCACTAATATTCGCCTTCGCAACACCCGAAGTTTTCACATTTTTTCGCGCTCTTCGAATTTGCATTTTTAAAGGCGTTAAGTCACCTACTTGGTTGGAAGTTTTTTTGGTAAGCATATATAAAAGTTAAAAATATTTTTGTTTGATAATTCTTTTGATATCTTCCATAGGTTATTTTATTCGAGATGTTACATGTAATCGGGTTGGCGGTATTAACGTTCGTGGTACTACCGCAGTTGGACTCCACCAAGGCTTTAATGCTCTGTAATAGTGTGTGCTTTGTTCCAGCATTATTAAGTGAGTTTGTTTTGGCTTAAATTAGCACATAACATATTTTAATACTAGCAATGTGTTAAATATTCGCACATATCGTGAGTGATACTGCATTAACACTAAACAAGAGTTTGTAGTATAATCCGACTTAATGTGTTCGTATACAGCGAGAGGGATATGCCATACTGGTGACATATCCTTCTCGGAAAAAGGAGGATATAACACCAGTAGAATATTTGTAAAGGCCTTTTCAGTGGAGGGCACGATAGAGTAAGCTCATCACAGGTCTCAACATCACTGACCTAAATTTTGTATTATTCAAATTAGTTTTCTGTTTTAATTGGTGCGGCTAAGACCTAAGATTGATTGGTAAATCGATCGATCGATCGAATGCTACCAAAATGATGTGAAACCACTAAATAAATCAAACCAATTCAAACAAAACATATGTGTTTTAGTTTTTTATCCCTGTTATAAAACTGAGTTCAGCCGTTTTAAATCGTTTTGCTAGCATATGTATGTAGCTTAACTAAGTCGATTTAAATGAAATTAATTTAAATCCTATCATAATATTTTTATTTATATGTATGTATTGGGTGTATAACTTGAAAATCCCAATTGATAACATTGCAACTTGTACTAAAACACATCACTTTGGTTTTGATTATTAATTTATTTATTTATGTTGGCTTAATACAAGCATTTAACAACATAAAATTAAGACTTTAATTTAAATATTAGTGCTTAAAATCTAATTAATAAGGCTGAGGTTTCTTTTGCTCATATTGTGGCTTAAGAAGAGGAGGAAGGGAAGTGGCTTTAAATAGAGTAATCTTTAAGCTAAATTTGCTATGGTGAAAGTCAAAAACAATTATAATGTCGTTGGCTGTTCGAAGCATTCTAGACATGGGTTCTTTGCCACCATTAATTGTTCGGTAAGTATTAATGCGAAAAAAGGGCACAGACCTAAGGTTACGTGGGTTGCTGTTAATATAAATAGTTTGGAGCAACGCGGGACACGAGTATTACTCCAACTATTTAAGTATACAATACTTATTTTCTTCCTTATTCTTTAAATGGCACAACAGCCCATGGAGGCCCAAGGTGGAGCATTTCGCATCCACTCATATTGTGCGTGCGATATTTGTACATGAATGGACAATACAGCAACTTAAAAACGTTTACTCAGTCGTTTCCTATTATATAATTCATAGTCGGTTTCTCGTTTCAGAAACCAGCAATAGTCCGAGAGCATATTAATGGTACTCTTATGTATCCGCTCTCCCTGTTCGTCGCTGAGCTGACCCAAACTCTTAGGAAAAACTTTTAAATGGGATTGAAGAATATGCACTTTTATTGACATATTGCAGCAAATAGCTGAATATGGATTTAAAAATCCACAGTAAGGCTCTTTTTCGTTAAAGCATTACACTTCGAAATTCTTTGCCCAGTAATTTAACTTGTGTTGTTAATAGTGGCATCTAATTTTTCAATATTATTCTAACCAATAAAACAATAATAAAAACCAATTACCTAATCCAAGTATTAATTTTACTTGTTTAGTTAAGTTTAGTTTTTAAGTATAAAAAAAAAACATCGCACAGTGATTAAGTTATAGCATGATTTCAAAATGATTATTGTACGGTAAATATTTTATTTTATGTAACAACATTCAATTATCGTTTTAGCATACAACATGAAAGAGGAAATTATTAATTCATTTCTAATTTTAGGTGTTACTTTTATTACTTTGCTTGGATAGATAAATGCACCGTTGTTATTTTTAAGCAATTTTCCATAAGAAAATATCTCACATTGTTGGGCCATTTTCCTTTTATTTATTTTTTGATGATTTTTCATTTCGTGTTGGCAAATTTTTCTTTGAGCGATATTATGGAATGGAAAGGATGCATACTCAGGATGAATATCCTAGCTGGAGTTTTCTAGGTTGGTGAAGTTAAGCGACTTTTTACCATTGAAGTTCGTGTCTTTAATTTTTTTGAAAATAAATACGCATACAACAGTGATGTTATCACATCTATTAGAAGGTAATTGAATACAGGAGCACTTTTAATTATTTGCCGTCAGAGGGGGAGCTATGTGATAAATGTAATGTTATTTGTATGGCAGTTGTAAGAGAAAAACATTTCAATGGGTTCAAATTTGGTTTAATTATTGCTAATATCAAATATCTTACACATGCTGAAAATCATAGTTCTCCCTTCAACCGTTTTCTTTCTAGAGGCAAATAATTACCTACTTTATCAAAACCCAATCAATGTAATGTGTGACTAAATAGTATCAACATCAATATTTCTCCCTTGTTTTGATTTTAAAATGTTGCGATTTATAGTATGTATGTAGTATGCTTCACAATAAATTTACTCAATAGCAGCTGGTAGCTGGAGGTAATTTGCAAACATACATACATATAAAGAATTGCGGATATTCAAAAATATGATAATTTTAAAGTGTTAAGATGATAGGCTGTTTCTTCATTCGTTGCTATCTGGCCTGTTTTTAAGAAAATTCATTCATTTGCTGCACTTAAAGCTCACTAGAACTTTTTGGATTAGTGTTGAAGCACCTAGAAATCTGCGCTTCAAAATCACATTTGTGACCTTCATCAATTGTGATGACCTCGATACTTCTCATCGCTAATATTTATATATAGTACTTATGTACTTATATATAGAGAAGAAATACGTGAATAAAATAAAAATTTAGTTGTTTTTTTATACGCTGAATTACAAACTTTATTTTAGCGTTGTTGCAGTATCATTGCCCATCTACTTACATACATTTATAAATACATACATACATACATACATACATATACCAAGTTGCACGTTGCTACTTTTCTGTTATAAGTAATTAATTCTGCGGTATTTCAGCTGTTTTCAAGGGAACACAATTGCATTGGAGATCTATTGTCAGCTTCGTAATTAGTATCCTGGCGCTAATTGCTCAAGTTTCTGCTTTTGTGGTGTGGCCAGCAATATCGCAGTCAGTGGGTTTGCAAATGCTCGCCATACCGCTGATATTGACATCATTTCGCTGGTGGGAGAATTACATAAATTCGTATTCAAACATAGGTATTATATAAAGGAATATCTTTACATATCGCTACCTCTATTCTTCAACCACGTATCTCAATTTTGTGCATAATTGCATTTTTTATTTTTTTGCTTACATTGTATAAAATCACCTAAGAATCCAGATTGAATTACATAAGTTCTCAGCAACCTCGTATCGCCACTTGAACACTAAATTTGTTGGGATGAAAATCAAAAGATATTTTTTTATTTTTGTTTTATGCAAAATCGTACTTTTGGAGATACGTGCTTGAAGAATAGAAAATTATTTATTTATAAGTTATACGTATTTAGCGCATCAAAATCTACGAAAGCTTATCATGACCCGTATCGGGCAATACAGGCATTATATTTTCTATATGTTCGAGGTATGCGCTATATATGTACATACCTCGCCATCTATCGTTAGTTACGAGGGTAAATCAATAAGTATCCGTGTTAGGAATGAAGAGGCAAGTTCTCACAATTTTTTTCTTCTTCTATTTTTCAACGTAATCTGCACTTTTCCCAACGTTTCTGCCATTTCTTTAACACCTCCAAAAATACAATTTGTTAAACTCTTCAAAATACGCTTCTGCCTCGACGATAACCTCCTCGTTTGAGCTGAATTTTTTTCCCCAGAGCCACGTTTTCATGTTGGGTTAGAGAAAGAATTCGCAGGAAGCTTAGTCGGGCCAGTACGGTGGGTGCAGCAGCAATTCGTAGTTCAATTCATGCAATTTGGCCGCGACAATTCCGTATCCGCTTGTTGTCCACCGTAAGCAATCGCGGCACCAATCGAACAGACAATTTTCTCATGCTTAACCTATCATGTAAAATATTAATTACCGTTCCGTACGACACTCCTACGGCCTCTGCTACTTCGCGCAATTTCGTTCGGCGATCAGTGAGAATCATGTCGCGGATCTTTTAAAGAATTTCCTCGGTAACCACGTCTGCAGGGCGGCATGGGCGCTCCTCATCAAACAACGAATGTACAACCACGTTTAAATTCGTTGAACCAATATCTTACGATTGTCATAGATGGTGAAGGGTCCCCATAGACAGCATCCAACTTCGCTTTTATTCCTTTGCATGTTTTTCCATCCAAAAATAAAAAGCGAATTACGGATCGATATTGTTCTTTTTCCATTTTATCGCGAAACACGAAACACGTGTGATACTAATGGTTGCCAAATAAAAATTAACCTACGAATCCGTTTGAAATTTATGTAGTGTGGTGTCGTGTGACAGATGGCAGTACACGACGGTAATGCCAACTTCCCTGAGCAACGCCACCTGTCTTCACACACGGGTACTTATTGATCTACCCTAGTAGTTAGTTTGCATTACAACCGATCATCGGTCGTGTCCGTCACGATAAAACTTCGCTAGTCTCCCTGCAATGCGCGCTGACGCTAGATGGTGCGACCAAGTGCAGTCAGGTCTTCTATACCTGATCTTTCCTACGAAGATTATGACGTGCTTTTCTGCGCGTTCCTCCACCGTTCTAGCCGCTGCAACTTCTCCATTTGCTCAACATGACCCTGCCAGAGTAGCTGCATTTTTATGCGCTTGAATATGTTAGTGTTCGCATACAGCTCAAACTCTCATCATGGGTAGTCACTTTCCACGCTTCAGCGCCATAAATTAGGACGGGAAGTGACTTATAGAGGTTATTTTCATCCGCCTACATAGAACTCTACTTCTCAATTGCGCACTGAGTCCGTAGTAACCTCTTTTTCTTCAATGGCTCATCAGCCAATGTTGGGCCTGGGCCGAGCTATTCGCATCCATATTGTATATTTGTACATGATAGGAAGAGACCTTCAGTTTTATGATGAATCCTTACATGATTAGAAGGACTCCTAACGGACGATGTGAAAAGATTTTCTTTTTGTTCTTGGAGGTTTGCCATCGCCTGCCAAGATGGCATCGCTTTTTGATTTTTTGCCTGTGATGAGTTTTGAACTCGGGGCAATCTGCGTAGAAGGCCAGCACACTACCAACTGTGCTACGGCGACCATCTGGAGTAAATCTCCGCTTGATCTCAAGGCTGATATTATTGTTGGTGTTAATGTTGGATCCTATGTAAACGAAATCTTTGACGACTTCATAAGTATAGTTGTCAACAGTAACATCTTTTCCAAGATGCCGTGACTCCTTGTTTGTTAACATAAGGTATTTCGTTGTCCAGCTGACGCGTTGGTGCCAATGTCATCAGCATAAGGTTAAAGAAGTCGCACGATAGGAAGTCACCTTGTGGGAAACCTGTTATGGTTTCAAATGGCGCGGGGAGGTCTGCCCCAATTTTCAATGCGCGGGTGGTGTCGTCGGCGTCATTTTCCGTTTTCGTGGGTGTCGATTTGTTTCTCTCCGGTCTTTTCCAGGATTTGGCGTAGTGTGAATATTTGTTCGATGGTGGATCTACCACGCCAGAAGCCACACTGATAAAGTCTAATCAGTTTGATGACGATGGGCTTCAGTCTTTCATACACCTTATATGCGTTATTAAGAAGGCTTATCACACGGTAGTTAGCGCAGAGTGTCGAATCAACCTTTCTTATGGATTGGGCAGAATACGCTGAAATTCAAAACACTGAGCATGCTTCGCCCCTAGTTTGCACCTATCCGTATTTGCTGCATATAGAATGAGCGGACATTGGCTGTAACCAAGTAGTGTTCTGAGTCAATGTTTGCATAACGTATCGTACCGTCGATCACAATCGGGTTTCGTAAAATATTGTGTATCAGGGAGTTTTAGGCCAAACAACATGTTTTTAGCCTTCATCTTGATTCTTATTGAGTGGCTTGATTATTCTTAAGGGGTTCCGGAGTAAAAGTTAGCAAAATTGGGGCGAATTTGAATTTCACTTCTATTGGAACGTCATCTATGAATAGACCGATATTCTTAAAATTTTGTGTAATAGAATTTTTGTACGCCAGGAACAAATTTTTGGCCTTAATTACGATATAAAAATTATTTTTGAGGGGGCACCGTAGCACTGACTTAATTGGTTAAAATTTTATGTGCCGTGGTTTCTTAAACTTAAAATTATTTCTGAAATCGTTCTTCTAAATTCTTATAAAATCAAAAATACAAAGGGTATGTTAAAAAAAGTGGCGACTAATAAATGTCCGCTGAATAGTGATCCACTCTATTGCACATATCGCTCGTTTTATGCAAGACTCTCATAGATCAAAAAACAAACTTTTTGAGTTAAGTATACAGAAGTAACTGTTATTTAGTTAGCTTAATCTTGTGCAAAAAATCAAAACTGTATCTTATAATTTCTTCGCGTGAGAAGAAAGCAAATATTTACTTGCTGACCTCAATTGTATGCAGTGATAGGTAAATTGAAAAGTTTAAATGCGTTCTTCTCGAAATTTATGTTTTTTGAGTCTTGGTAGTCTTGCAGCAAATGGACGATATGTATCTGTATGAATATACATGAATATAATATTTTTTGACTTATTTTTATAGCACATTTAATTAAGACGATCCGCCGCACAAAGTCTAGATATCAAACATATCTCTATCTATCGCCAGCAAAAATATTAGTGTTTGCTCTTACTGCATTTGCGTTGCATGGATGTCCTATATCACAGTATTTCACTTTGTTTCTGCATGCGTGGAAATCACATGCAATTCCTGTTAAAAAGGTAAAGATTTGATTATTATTATTATTGTGTGAATTAAGAATAAAAAACTTATTCTGTTGTGCTAAATGTATAATATTTATGTACGAGGGAGGTTTATTAAGTCCATTTTAACATTATTTATCAAGAAGCAACATTTTTTTCTGGTTGTCAAGAAGTATCTTTCAAAAGAACGCACCAAAATTTTCAGACAGATTTGTCAAATAGTTTTATTGTGACGCTTACGAGCATTCTGGAAAAAAAGTGTAGTTCGTGTTCTCATTAAACACTATTTTTTGCGCGAAAATACCACACGCAAACCAAAAAAAAGCTTGGAAAGTGTGGGGACTCTTCACTTCATAAATATTTTAATATGTCGTTGGACAACTTTAAAGCATTGTATTTTTTATCCGGATGGGTCTTTGCGCCATTTCGTAACTATGGATTCATCACAATACACAAAGGAACAGCCGAAGAAAGCCAAGGTGCATCTGTTGGTCAACAAGGTAATGGCGACATCGATTCGACGCCGATTTGAAGCAAGAACGACCGCATTTGGCGAAGAAAAAAGTTCTCTTCCACAAGGACAATCCACTAACGCACAAGTCCGCAGTCGCAATTGCAAAATTGCATGAATTAGGTTGCGAACTCCTTTCTCATCCAGCATATTCTCCAGATTTAACCCCCTGCGACTATTTTCGGTTTCCAAACCTGAAAAAATGGCTCGGAGGTAAGAGATTTGAATCGAATGAAGAAGTTATTGATGAAACATACGCCTATATTGAGGGCCTAGGGACTTTGCAGGGACTTATTGACCCTTCATCCTATGTACAATATAGAGAACAAAAAATCACAAAAGATTGAAATTTTAACCGTTTGTTATTTCAGATGTAATAAAAAATTTGTTTGGAAAATTCGCAAGCTGTAGGAAATGTATTTATGTGATATCACACTCCGAATAATCTATACTTAAAAAAAAACAAAGTTCTGACAGTCCCAAGAAAATAAGTTATATATGTACCATGAAAATTTAGTCAAATGAACTTGCTATTTTATTCTTTTTCACGAATGGAAGCAACTTACAGTTTTATGTCGTATCCGAACGGCGAAATGAAAAGCTTTTTTTAGGAAAATATTACTCTTGAAGGTTTGTTATTGCTTGCCGAGAGGTGGTGCTACTTTTTGATTTTTGCCTGTGCCGAGGATTCGAACCCGGGTACTCTGCCCACTACCAATTAGGCCACGGCGACTACCTATTATGTTTATTTAATTTGGTTCAATTTGCCTCCTTTACTTACTTTACTTATAATGGCACAACAGCCAATGGAGGGCCTAGGCCGAGCTTTTCGCATCCACTCATGTTGTGCGGGTTATATTTGTACATGAATGGAAGGGACCTACAGTTTAATGCCGAATCCGAACGGCGAAGTGAAAAGCTTTTTATAGCAATTTTTACTCTTGTAGGTTTGCCATTGCCTGCCAAGAGGTGGTGCCATGTAGAAAAAATATTTTTTCTACTCTTTGATTTTGCCTGTGCCGAGATTCGAACCCCGGACACTCTGCGCAGCAGTCCAACGCACTACCACTACGCCACAGCGACCAATTTGCCTCCAATATGCTAAATTTAGATCATGTGACCTTCAATGTTTATGTACATATATGCCATTCCTGCTTCGCCAAAGAAATCTTATAAATATAACAGTTTAAGGATATTTCACCAATTTTACAATTTGCATTTAATTCACAAAATTCTTAAAGTACATACATATGTATATCCAACGAATCGTAAATGTACTTATGTAAATCACGTAGTTATGGGTACGCATATTTAAATTTTCTACTAGTTACTTTAAAATTATACATTACTTTATCCTATTTCAATGACGATACCGCAAGTATCATATTTAATAATATCGTTTTATGTATTGTATTACTTATTTCCAATTGTATCCAGGAGCCGCATCTTCAATTCGACACTGCGGAAGCATTCTCAATTCAATCAAATTCGAATGCTGTGGTTTACATTCTGCTGCTGCAAATATTCTCCTCCTATCTCTGTTATGTTTTTGGAAAGTTTGCGTGCAAAATTAAAATCCAGGAATTTAGCTTCTCGCTACCGCTAAGTGCTGTTGGACCGGTGTCGGTGGCTGTGACAATTTGGCTGTCGTCCCTTCGTGATGTGGATCCGTGTGTATTTCATGCATACGTGCCGGATTACTTGTCTTTGAAAACAACGGACAAATACAATTTTATAGATTCTTTAAAAAAGGACTACCTGTGGCTGTGGCCGTTTTGGTGGCTGGCACAACTTTGGATTACCAATCATATTTGGCACCCAAAGAATGAGAAAAATGCACCAACAGAGAAATTGTTTGTTTGTCCGTGGTATTGCGGATTTCTGATTGATCAATGTATTACATTGAATCGCCGCATCATTGACTGGAATGAAGAGTATTTATCCATTAAGGTAATATATGTGCAGTGTTTGTCTGCCTTTCGGGGTACGGTAAATAGTTGTTGACAAATCAAATCAGAATGCTTAAAATTCCGATCGACACAAGGGCAAACAAATCTTTGAAATAATATCTAAAGCCCCTGCTTGGGTCTTAAAAGTTCTGAAATTTTAATTTATAATTTGTCAGGCAAAAGTTTATTTCAAAGACCTAATCTTTGTTTTTGCACTTTTCAGATATAAACATAATGCATATGAAAAGTATAAATTTTGGTCAAACTTCGGAGAAAGAGGGTCACTCTTTCTGGCTGAACAATGTAAAAAAAATCTCAAATTATGGTTAGAATTTCGGAACTTTGTAGACAAATGCTGGGCATGTACATACATAGTACATATTATCTGATTTAAAAAATATGTAGTTTTCTATTTTCTTCCGTCTTCCATTTTCCAAAAATGTCGTGAAATCCTATTTTGTCCACTTTTTTCTTTATCACAACTCCCAAGCTATTGATTTTTTCAAATATGCAATAAATAAATATCGACAAAAATGTAGCCAAAGTATTGATAAATAACATTTTTGAATATTTCCAAATAGCTTGTTGTAATTTATTTGACCGTTTGAAATAACCAAATTTACAAAACTGTAACAACAAAGTTTCTTGATATGAAAATATTCAGTGAAATTTTTTTAATATTATATACTTTGGCTACTTGTCGAAATATGATATAATATATTTCTCTTACATCAACTTCTTTGTATCCGGTATAACACGAAAGTTAGGTAACAACTCAAAAACTATATAATATTGGGTTATATGGAAAAAAGCACACTCCGACAGAAATGCTGAGACAAGTCATCTTCTTTTGCAATCTATTTGTAGAAACCGTCGTCAAAACCTAGGGATTATAATAACTGTAAATTTATTTCTTTCACTAATAGACTTCATTCAAAAAAAGTCATGTTATTGTAATCTATTTCTACTGGACTCACAGTTGATTATTCCAAATGAGCAGTTTTTGACTTAAAACCGTTTATGGAGCGCCTAGGTCGAGCTTTTTCGCATTTACCTATACATGTTGTGTGTGTTATATGTATTTGTAGATTTATGCCGAATCCGAATAACGAACGGGAAAGCTTTCCCTAGGCAATTATTACTCTTTGAGGTTTTTATATGTTTTTGATTTTGCGGAGATTTGAAACCTGGCATTCTTCGTAGCCAACTACCAACTACGCCACGGCGCCCATAATTACTACAGCTTAAAATGAATGCTTTTTTTTATAAAGCGTCATGACATGCTGTTAAAAAGGCTGAAAAAGGCAACAAATTATATTTTATAGTTCCATGAATGTTATAAGATTTCAAATTTGTTTTTAATTTGGAAAAACTGTTTTTTTTTCGAATTTGGCAAGTATATCTAGTATATTAAACAGGCTTAAAGTATGTTAAGTTTGCCATAGAGAGAAAAACAACAATGTATATAGAAGAGAATGAACAGACGATCGTTTCGGAACCAGCCATGGTTCCTCATCAGTGATCTTAATGGTAAATCTTTGTCTTTCAATAATCTATATGTTAATCACGGAGAAATAAACTTTTTTTAAAATTTAATTTAATTTAATTTAAAATTTTTTTATTTCGAAATTGTTAATTTCAAAACTTAAATAATTATTTAATGATCATATTAGTTTCGCAGTAAAAAGTTTTTAATTTACCTTTCAACTTTTTAACTTTTTATTCTGATTCCGTGAATTTCTATTATTGTCATTGGAACGTGAACCATTTTGTTCTGATATGGAAGAGACAAGAAATTGTAAACATATATAAAATGTTGCTTTATAAATCGAATGTGAGAATACATTACATTAAATATAGTTTGAAGTAGGAAAAAGTATTCGAATAACCATATTAATATCTTGTTGTAGTAGGATGAAAAATTTTGCCGGCCATGGTACCAGTATATTCCCTTTATATTAATTTGTTTTGCTGGCACACATTTAATTTAACAATTGCCCATTATGAACCTAAGTGATTAATAAAAGACTCAAGTTTTATTGATTTTTGCTTTTTTTTTTTCTCATAGAACGATTTACCAACTGCTTATGCAATTTCGGATATCCTGGAAACGGATAAAATACCTCAACTGATTATTTGCGCTACAATGTGGCACGAAACACAAGAAGAGATGATGGAGTTTTTAAAGTCCATCGTCCGTATGGATGAAGATCAATGCGCTCGGCGAATGGCAAAATTGCATATTAACGGTGGCAAAGCGGATGATGAATATTACGAACTTGAAAGTAAGTACACATATTAAGATAGCAGCAAACTTGAAAATTTTTCGCTTTCTTCTGAACCTCCTTTGGTAAAAGAAGATAAATCGGAGGACTATTTATTATGTTTCTGACAATCTATTTGCTCTCTAATCGGGTCAAGTGTTTGAAATTTGTATAAAAAGAGAGGTAGCCTGGGCGGAGACCATATGGTAAAGTTCATCATAGTTATATAAACGGGTGAGCCCATTTTCGATCCCTGCGCTTTCCCGCCTTAAGTCGACACACAGCTTCTTCGTAGCTCCCCTGGGTAGTGAGGTATCAGTGAGCTAACTATGTAATATGTGCGGCGGGTTTCTCCGTGGCTTTGAATGAACGGTTGTTCGTTGTGCTTCCAAGCCCACCATGTTAAATACAATACCAATGAATCCTCAAAAAAAGGCTCGTATAAGAAAATTCTTCAATGTTGACGACCCCTGCAAAAGCCCAAAGAACGCGAACGAGCGCCTAGCCTCTATCCGCATAAGGCAAAATTCTTCAACATCAGTCTAATTTGTGTCCACGCCCCGACGGATCAGAAGGACGAAACGACCAAAGCTGACTTCTACTAGCTCAACGATAAAACTTATGAGCATTGCCTCCGCCACGATATTAAAATCGTGTTAGGCGACTTTAATGCCAAGGTTGGAAAAAAGAGTCTCTTTGGTCCGACGATCGGAAAATTTAGTTCCCACGAAACCACCGACCCAATCAAAACACACGAAAACAGATTGATCACGTAGCGATAGACGGAAAGCACAATTCCAGTTTACCAGACGTACGCTCGATACTTAGTGCAAATGTCTGCACACGTGTATGTCTTCGCCAATACACTCGCACTTCGCTTATCACAAAACACCCCTCAACGTGATGATGTATGCGCGCAGTGGACGCACATTTCCCGCTTTATGCTTACGGCTGCCAAAGAGGTGCTACGCTTCCAACGACGACGGAGAAATATGTGGTCCTAACAGCAATCGCTCGGCTGAAAAACCATAAAAATGCGGGTGCAGATTTTTTTTTATTATTTCTTATTGAATCTTTCTATACTTAGAAACTAACAATAAGTTTTTCAAATCTAAAATAAAAGCCAGTTTCCTTTCCAGTGTGAGGGTTTAGTGCTGTATTAGAGGGTAAAAGGGTCTCGCGTAGATTTGAATTCACACCGAACAAGCAAGAAGTATAAAAATTACTTCTAGTGAAGAAATAATGGTGAGCCTCCTTCCTGCTCAGTGTAGAACTAGTCTAATTGTGCCAGTTTATTTTATATGTAGTTAACACTATATTTTAGGGAATAAAACAATTATTGAGAGTCAATAAGCTCCTCATCTTAACGCAAAAGAAAGCTAACCAATTTACTATTGTTTCAAGGTGATCCTGTATAGGTACTTAAAATTACTGTGTCATCAACAAATGGGGGCTTACTCACAATTTTTGCTTTGTTGGCAAATTTTAGGTAAATAATAAGTAGAGTAGCGAACTGAGAACACTCCCTTGTGGTACTCCAGCTGCAATTGGGTAACTTATTGAAGAGTAGGTTTTGTGTTTAACGCAGAAATTCTGTTTGAAAGATAACTTTGCAGTATAGCATGGGTATTTTGGGGTAACAGTTAATTAATTTTTTACAAGAGGTCTTCGTACCAAATCTTGTCAAACGCCGATACAAGTCTGTGCACTACTTCAGGTGCATATGGTCTGTCAGCTTAGGTGTTTAAGACTGGTGCGAAGAGCTCACACAACGCATGCAGGATCTTTTATGCAGAATATGGTCACATGAAAGCTTGCTCAATGATTTGAACCTCAGCGTTCTCTGTCGCAAGACTAGTTTTTTGTTATCTTTCACACTTTAAAGGAACTACGCAAAGAATGCAAATATGACAAATAGATTGAATATAAAACCTTTAAAATTTCAAAACCAAAAAAATTAATTTCAGAATTAGAATATTATATGTACATATATAAAAATAATATGGTAGAATCACATTGGTGAGCTTTTGGGTAAATTGCAGAAGTAAATACCATTTATTGGTATGCCAGCATTAAAATAGGCACGCAAATGTCAAAATTTGCACCTGTGAGTCAAATTCATCCTTATTTCAGATTCTATTTATAATAAAATTGATAATGGAAACATAAGCTTGCTTCTTTTTCTTTTTTCTATCTTCAAAATTACTTTGCGAAAAAAATTCCTTCTTCAAAGATAGTTCTGGACTTATTTATACTTACTTATTCAATTTTTAACACAACTTGTAATCTGTCAAATCAGCTGACAGTTAGGTACATACTCGTATGTATGTATCTCAAAATTAATGTACTAAAAACGGCTAAAACTGTTATTTTTGTTTGCACTTTAATGCCTGAGTATTCGTTGAACCACTTAAAGACTAATTTCAATCAGATATTAACATTTTCGATCATAAATTTGAGTATTCGAAATTTCCCATTCACCTAAGCTTTGAATGCGCAATCCATTTGCACATTCGCACATGCAAGATACATATTTAGTTCATATGTACCTACATACATATTTTTAATTGCCATTCACAGTTTTCCATTAAGCAGATTTGTTAATATTTAACGAAAATGCTACTGGCACAGTGCGGAATACTTTCCATGAATCATAATCTGTTCGTAACATCATTTTTTATTATTTATATTTAAATGTTTTACGCTTGTGTCAATGTCTGTCTTATGAAAAAACAAATGCAAGATGGTTTCATTTCAAGTGGTTCGTTACAAAAAGATGTTTTATAGATATATTACCATTCATAAGTGTATTGAAGGATTTCACATACACACCAATGCATACTAACATTTCATACAATAAATACATGCACGTATTCGTTACTATGAAGTTCAGGTCTTAATGCTATGCTTAAATTCTACATACATATGGATGTATGTGTGCACATGAGACTTCAATATTGTTGTATACGAGTACAAGCCTGTGTGAATGGTACTTAAAAATATATTGTATATTTTTTTATATACATGTATGTGTGTACATGTGCTTATTTTTTCAATCCTTTTTTGGTGGTTACAGTTAAACGTTGGAAAAAGCATTGACAACCTTGTCATGGAATTGGTAAAATTTATAGCAATATGGCATCTGTTTTACTCATTTATGAAAATATTTTCCGAACATGTAAGAAGTAAAATAATTATGCAATGGTAACATGATGCCAGATGCACGTAAGAACGAGCTTGTTTTGATGGATGCGCGGCTTATGAGAAAATCGGCGGAGGTTGTACATATAACGATAAAATTTAACTTTTGTATGCACACATGAGAACATCGAAAAGAGTTGAACATAACATACCCGTGTTTCGAAATACCACCCGTGATATTAAACAGTAATTTGTTAATGTTTAATAAATAATTGATCTCCACGTGAAATTCTGTGAATACGAATATAAAATAAAATTTATTGGAAAATAAACCATGATTTAGATATAAACCTGCCAAGAGGCTTTCTATTTATCGGATGGTACAAGTAGGAAGATTTAAATATAAATTCATCCAGGACAACCCTAGCGCCGTTCAGCCCATAAAGCTGATATAATAATCAATGTTACACAAAAAGTCAAATATCTAGGAATAACTTATTTTTTCTTTCTTTTAATGGTACAACAGCCCATGGAGAGCCTAGGCCGAGGTTTTCGCTTTTCACATCCATTCATGGTGTGCGTGTGTTATATTTGTACATGAATGGAAGGGACAGAAGTGAATAGCTTTTCATAGGCAATTTTTACTTTTGTAGTACTACCACTGTGCCACAGCGACCAGGAATAACACTAGGTTCAAAACTTCTCTGGAAAAAACATGTAGAAAATGTGATTAGCAAGGCGACTAAATCACTCTTGCACACTATGAGGAAAAACCAGGGATGTACATCGTACAATTTAAAGTGGATTTATACCAAGATGATAAGGCCCATACTCACATATGGTGTATTAGCCTCATCGCAAATAGGTAGATTAGTCACAATGAGGAATACCCTCAACAAAGTTGAAAGACTAGCCTGTGTCGTTATCACAGGAGCTATGGGAACGTGTACTGCGAAAGCCATGAAGGCGCTACCAGACCTTACGCCTCTACATCTAGTAATAGTGACGAACAAAAGGACACTCATGAGGGAGCATAGCAAGAGAAGAAGCTGGCAGAGGGAATGCATTAGAGATCTGCAAAGTATTTCCGATAGTCTATCGCTAGCCACCCTCCCCAGATATGATATTAATGAGAAATATAACTAGTGAGAAGGATGAAACGACCAAAGATGACTTCCACGTGCTCCTCGACAATTCTTGTGAGCATTGCCCCCGCCATGGCGACTTTAGCGCCAAGGTGGGCAAAGAGAGTCTCTTTGGTCCGACAATCGGATAATTCTAACGGTTTGAAGACCGGGTCTCTTTCTGCAAGGACGAATACGAAAATATGGTGACAGATGTCCAGGGTATTATGAGATTATGGAGGGAGCACTTTTCGCAGCTACCTAATGGCGATGACGGCAATAATCAAGCCATTACGGAATCTGCTCCGGAATCCCCAATCACTGACGGCGTTAAACTACTTCCGTCCAACTATGAGGAGGTCTTAACAGTTGTTAAGTTTACGACTGGAGGCCAAGAGCTTACAAAACGCATGTACGAGCTTCTATGCTTAAAAGTGTCGAATGAAAGCATATCAAGTGATTGGAATGTCAGCGTACTGTACCCAATTCATAAGAAAGGTGATTCCACGATCTGCCCCAATTACCGTGGGATAAGTATGCTTAATATCGCATTTAAGGTTCTTTCGAGCATACTAAGTGAAAGACTGAAACCCATCATCAACAAACAAGTAAATCCACCATCGACAAGATATTTACACAACGCCAAATCTTGGAAAAGACACGAGAAAAGCAGATCGACACCCACCATCTATTCGTCGATTATAAAGCTGCCTTCGATTAGGCATCACTTGTATGCCGCAATAAATGGTTTTAGTATCCCTGCAAAATAACACTAACCGACACCACCAGTGAAAATAGGATCAGACCTGTTCGCACCATTTGATACCTATCGTGCGACTTCTTTAACCTGATGCTAGAGAAAATATTTCGAGCTGCGAACATCGACACCTCTGGCACTATTTTCTACAGTGTATGCTAGCATAAGTTAATGATATTGATATCATTGGTACCAACGCGTGAGCAGGTAAGGTAGTAGTAGTGAACGAGGAAAAAACGAAATACTTTTTGTCAACAAACAAAGAGTCACGGCGTCTTGAAGAAAAGGTTGAGACGTTGACCACCCATGATGAGAGGCTGTTAGGAGTGTTCGATATATAATAGGATATATATCGAGGAAGATACCAGGAAGATCTTTGGTCCAATATGCGTGGGCGATGTGAATCGAATAAGATGGAACCATGAGCTGTACGCCGACACTGACATAGTCAAGCGCATAAAAATTCAGCGGCTTCGATAGCTGAGCTGGGTCATGTTGAACGAATGGAAGAAGGCGCTCCGGCTAGAAGGACGTCCTAATCTCCGCTGGAAAGACCAGGTACAGGGGGCCTGACTGTCTTGGCCTTATCGATACTGGCGCCAGCGCGAGTGTATCAGATGCGGCTGGCACAGTTTTATCTACCGATCATTAATTTTAGTGCCAACTAAGTAAATAAGTATTCCATTGCGACAGCAGCATTATTACTGCTTCTTCACGCTTGTACAATCCTCCGATTGAGATCACATGGGGCCATCAATGATCTGTGCCCGCACTGATCCCTTGCACTTCTGAAAGGCTACAAATCAAAATTTCACTTACTTGCAAGCCCAGTCGATTTCTTTATATTTGATGAAAGCATTTAGTCACGACTTTTATCGGCAGCGCCTAGCAGCACAGCAAACTTTGTACATCTTACCTTGGTGTGCTAAAAGAGCCTTGCACTATGTCTGGGCGTTTACACAGCCTTTTCACCAATCTTTCATATTGGTCGCGATTTGTGACAGATTTGTGCGGCCAAAACAGCTTATAGTATGTAAATTGCTCGTACTTACAACCTGCGATTAAAGTTTAAATAATAAAAGAAAGTTTAAAATGAAGAAATCTCGGAATCGGTTATGCCATTTTCACGAATTTTGAATTTTGCGGCATCGATCGTTTGCCCCGTTGGCATCTCCGTCGGTATTAATGACAGGCCTGTATATTTCGAGAAAGAAACGATGGAATGAGTAACAAATATAATAGTACCTACTACTTCGTGTTCAAAACTTGTTTTAAAAAAATGAACCAGTAAACAATAAAGCGCTTCTTAAACTCATATTTCCAAATCTTCTGGACTTTGTTACGTGTGCAAACTAGTGTCGAACAGTGTAAGAATCTTGCAACCGAGACTAGAATCGCGCAAAATGTTTTTAATTTAATTAAATAAAGTTTATATTGTTATTGTTAACTTAACAGATCCTCATAACTTTCCAATAACCCTGATCTACATGATTAAATTTACCACCATTTTCCAATGTTTTTTGACAGCAAACATTTACTTCGATGATGCTTTCGTCTTGGATGAAAAGTTCTGTGAGAATCCTAAGAATCCCCCGCTTAATGAATATGTTAAAATACTGATAAATAGCCTAAAGAAGGCCGCTTTTGAAGTGTACGGAGTAAACATGAAGATTAAGCCACCAGTTAAGATTGAAACACCGTACGGTGGACGGCTGGTATGGACTTTGCCGGGACGGTCGAAAATGATAGCACATTTGAAAAACAAAGATAGAATTCGGCATAAGAAACGTTGGTCTCAAGTCATGTACATGTATTACCTGCTAGGTTTCCGCATTATGGAGCTGGAGAATGTGTCGCCCAAACGCAAAGCGTTAATCGCAGAGAATACGTTTATACTTGCGTTAGATGGCGATATAGATTTTCAGCCTCAAGCTGTGCAGCTGTTAATTGATCGAATGAAAGCTATTGATGAGTTGGGCGCAGCGTGTGGGCGCATTCATCCTGTTGGACGTGGCCCAATGGTGTGGTATCAAATTTTTGAGTACGCTATAGGACATTGGTTGCAAAAGGCCACAGAGCACGTTATTGGCTGTGTACTGTGCAGTCCAGGTTGTTTCAGCTTATTCCGCGGCAGTGCGCTCATGGAGAACAGCGTGATGAAGAAGTATACGACAGTTTCGCAAGCGCCAATGCATTATGTGCAATACGATCAGGGAGAAGATCGATGGCTGTGCACATTGATACTGAAGCAAGGATTGCGCGTCGAATATTCTGCTGCATCGGATGCCTACACGCATTCGCCCGAAATCTTTAACGAGTTTTACAATCAACGGCGACGCTGGGTGCCTTCGACCATTGCAAATATATTTGACTTACTCTCCGATGCGGACATGGTGGTAAAGAACAATAGTTCCATTTCGATGCCATATATTATATATCAGGCGATGTTGATGGTGGGCACAATACTGGGCCCAGGAACAATTTTCTTGATGATGGTCGGCGCATTGGTAACTGTGTTCAACATTGGTATATGGACTTCATTTTTGTGGAACTTTATTCCAGTGCTATGCTTTATGTTATCGTGCATCTACCTCAAACAGAAATTTCAAGTTAGTTGCTCTCAAAATGTTGCTGATATTAACAAAATCAAAGTATTCTATGTGCGTGCATTTCAGCTGCTATTGGCATTCGTTATTAGTTCAATGTACTGCCTGGTAATGATGGCTGTACTAATTGGTATTATAATCCAGATGATTGACGACGGTCCTTTGGCACCGGCTTCCCTGTTCTTCTTGCTGGTCTTCGCTCAAATCTTTATTTCAGGTATGGAGCAATATTGCGCGCAAATAATGCCTTTTAAAAATCAATTAGAATTTATCACACAGGTGTAGTTCACCCCCAAGAAGTTGGCGCTCTGGTATGTGGCTTCATTTACTACATCACCATTCCATCTATGTATATGCTGTTACTGATTTATTCGGTTTTCAACATGAACGATGTTTCATGGGGTACTCGTGAGGTTGCGGCCAAAAAGGTAGACAATAACAGTGAAGCATTAGGCTCTTGTACGCATTCGAAATTCAAAATAAATATGAATATGTATGTATGTATGTATGTATGTATGTATGTAGGAAGATGACAATGGATCATCTGCAATGGAAGTCGAAGATCCATGTAAGGACTACTTGCCCGGTTGGGTTAACGATCCGCTTTTGGTCGATTCAGAGTTGGGGGAGATATCATTGCAGGAGAAGCGCTTTTGGAAAGACTTGATTAAATTGTACTTGAAGCCCTTGTTTCATACAAAGGAAAAGAAGTCCGAGATTGCCGATAGCCTTAGGGAGTTGCGCAATATGTTTGCTTTTGCCTTCGTTATGATTAACTCCATATTTGTGCTAATTGTGTTTTTGCTACAACTGAAAAAGGACTATCTACATTTGGAGTGGCCTATTGATCCGGTCGACGTTATTACGTATGACGACACTAATTCGCAAATTTATATTTATCGGCGCTATAAAGAGCTTGATCCAATTGGCCTCTTATTTGTTTTATTCTTCGGGCTAATTTTAGTTATTCAGTTTATCGCAATGTTCTTTCACCGCTTTGCTACTGTTTCGCAATTGTTAGCCACAACACGATTGGATTGGCTTCGATCTTCAAGTTCGGTAAGTTTATCCATTATATTAATTAAACGACTTGGAAATGCAGAGATATAGGCACAATACAACCCACAACGAGGCCACACAAAGATGCGGAAAAATTTAAAATGTTGTTCACTTTAAAGATAACCGATGAGGATGCCGCCCAAGAGATTCGAGGAAATGCAGTCAATATTGCACGCCAATTGCAGCGTCCAAAACGTTTCGATGACGACGATGGTGCTTTTGAAAATGTGGATCCATCAAACGACGTCACTGACGAGGGTACTGTGAGACGGCAGACGGTATTTAAACTACACGAAAACAGAGAAAAAAGCAATCAAGATTATAGCGATTTACCAAGAAACTTTGAACGGCGCTTTCTGGGTGAGGGTAAGTACGTCCTTTCGTGCATGTCTTATTAGCATTTCGAATTGCAAATCGATTTTGGATAGAGCATGTGTTTCTTTTCAGATGATATCAACATGAAGCACATATCAATGAGCAGAAAATCATTGATGATACTAAATGAAACGCGATATGTGGCGAAGCGCCGCCTGACAAACCAAGTGCAACGCAATACCGACTTCAATAAAAATCAGCAGCAGGCTAGTTACAACAATGCTGGATTCGATTCAACAACGGAATGGTAATTGCGTGGGGGAACCATTGCTGAATTGTAGAATGGAATGTTGGACGATTTGTTTGCCATTTGAGCGCACTAATAAATTGTTTACGATTCGGTTTTGATTTGAATTTGAAATGGTTGAAAATAAGAAGATTAATTAATATATACGAGTATACACAATTCTATATGCATGCATGTATGTTTTCATATGTGCATACTACGTATGTATAGTATATGTATACATTTATGGATTAAGGTGGGCTAAATGTTTCTCTAATAAGTTATTATTCTACTCTTTAATTATACGGATCGCCAGTAATATTGTAAAATCAGAGATTGTAAAAAAGGTTGTGCTTCACTGGCCGCTTGGTTGAGCAAGCTCACTGGCTCCTGGGTTCCTGGACATAGCAATATTGAAAATAACAAAATAGTGGTCCCATCATTCAAGCATTTTTCTTGGCAAATGTTATTCCTGTTATGTTGTGGAACTTTCGTTCTGTTTTCATTGCTGTAGAGAGTGTAATAGGGATTATATTCTTGTTTCAGCTGTGTTTTTGAAGAATATCAGTGCTGCCACTTACTTTACTTACTTACTTACTTAGCTGGCGCTACAACCGATGATCGGTCTTGGCCGCCTCCACAAAGCTTCGCCAGTCACTTCTGCTATGCGCGCGCTGACGCCAGTTGATAAGGCCAAGTGCAGTCAGGTTGCCCTGCACCTGGTCTTTCCAACGGAGATTAGGACGTCCCCTTCTGCGTGATCCTCCACCGTGGTTCGAATAAAACACCTTTCTAGCCGGAGCGCTTTCTTCCATTCGCTCAACATGACCCAGCCAGCGAAGCCGCTGGAGTTTTATACGCTTGACTATGTCAGTGTCGGCGTACAGCTCATACAGCTCATCGTTCCATCTTATTCGATACACGTCGTCCACGCATACTGGACCGTAGATCTTACGGAGTATCTTCCTCTCGAACGCTCCTAACAGTCTCTCATCATTGATGGTCAATGTCCACGTCTCTGCGCCATACATTAGGACGGGAAGGATGAGGGACTTATAGAGCGTTATTTTCGTCGGTCGAGAGAGGGCTCTACTTCTCAATTGCCTACTGAGCCCGTAGTAACACCTGTTGGCAAGAGTTAGTCTCCGCTTGATCTCAAGGCTGACATTATTGTTGGTGTTTATGCTGGATCCTAGATAAACGAAATCCTTGACGACTTCAAAAGTGTAGTTGTCAACAGTGACATTTTGTCCAAGACGCCGTGACTCTTTGTTTGTTGACACAAGGTATTTCGTTTTGTCCTCATTCACCACTAGACCCACACGACGAGACTCCCTTTCCAGGTTGGAGAATGCTGCACTGACTGCTCGAGCGTTTTTGCCAATGATGTCAATATCATCAGCGTATGCTAGCAGCATGACACTCTTGTAGAAGATAGTGCCAGAGATGTCGATGTTCGCAGCTCGAATAATTTTCTCCAGCATTAGGTTAAAGAAGTCGCACGATAGGGAGTCACCTTGTCTGAAACCTCTTTTGGTATCAAATGGTGCGGAGAGGTCTGTCCCAATTTTCACTGCGCTGGTGGTGTTGGTCAGTGTCATTTTGCAAAGACGAATGAGCTTTGCAGGGATACCAAAATCAGACATTGCGGCGTACAAGTGATCCCTAATCGTGCTGTCGAAGGCGGCTTTATAATCGACAAATAGATGATGGGTGTCGATCTGTTTTTCTCGGGTCTTTTCCAGGATTTGGCGAAGTGTGAATATCTGGTCGATGGTGGATTTACCAGGCCTGAAGCCACACTGATAAGGTCCAATCAGTTTGTTGACGATGGGCTTCAGTATTTCGCACAATACGCTCGATAGAACCTTATATGCTATATTAAGAAGGCTTATCCCACGGTAGTTGGCGCAGATCGTGGAATCACCTTTCTTATGGATTGGGCAGAGTACGCTGAGATTCCAATCACTTGGCATGCTTTCATCTGACCATATTCTGCATAGAAGCTCATGCATGCGAGTCAGGCGGCGGTACTTACACGTCGTCAGTGATTGGAGTTTCCGGAGTGGGTTCCGCAGTGGCGGGATTATTGCCGTCATCACCATTAAGCAGCTGCGAAAAGTGCTCCCTCCATAATCTCATTATGCTCTGGATATCTGTCACCAGATTTCCGTCTTCATCCTTGCAGGAAGAGGCCCCGGTCTTCAAACCAAGAGTCAGGCGTCTTATTCTTTCAAAGAATTTTCGGACCTCGTTCCTGTCCCGCAACATTTCGATATCATTGAACTCGCGTCTTTCTTCATCTCTTTTCTTGCGCCTGAAAAGACGTTTCTCCTCCCTCCTCAACTTTCTGTATCGCTCCTTAGCAGCTCGCGTTGCAACTGACTGCAGGGTGGCTCTATAGACTGCGTTTTTTGCTTCAGTAGCATCGCGACACTTTTGGTCGTACCACATATTTCTCCGTCGACGGTGGTAGCCTAGCACCTCTTCGGCAGCCGTACGCATAGAGCGGGAAATGTGCGTCCACTGTGCGCATATATCATCAAGTTGAGGGGTGTTTTGCGAAAGGAGAAGTGCAAGTTGGTTGGCAAAGACTTTGGCTGTCTGTTGTGATTGCAGCTTTTCGACATCCAGCTTTCTCTTTGTACCTATCCGTACGCGATTTGCTACACATATACGTGTGCAGACCTTGGCTGCAACCAAGTAGTGGTCTGAGTCGATGTTTGCACCACGTATTGTGCGTACGTCTAGTACATTGGAAGCGTGCCTTCCGTCGATCACAACGTGATCAATTTGGTTTCGTGTGTTTTGATCAGGGGACAGCCAAGTGGCCTTATGGATATCCTTATGTTGGAATCTGGTGCTACTAACTGTCATGTTTCGTGCCGCGGCGAAGTCGATCAGTCTCATACCGTTATCGGTGGCTTCGTCGTGGAGACTGAATTTTCCGATCGTCGGACCAAAGAGACTCTCCTTGCCCACCTTGGCATTAAAGTCGCCTAACACGATTTTAACATCGTGGCGGGGGCAATGCTCATAAGCTTTGTCGAGGAGCTCGTAGAAGTCATCTTTGTTCGTTTCATCCTTCTCATCCGTCGGGGCATGGACACAAATTAGGCTGATGTTGAAGAATTTTGCCTTGATGCGGATAGTGGCTAGGCGCTCGTTCACCGCTGTGAACCTCGAGACTAGATGACGCGGTCTCTTCCCAACCACAAATCCAACACCAAATTCGTGTCTCGACGCATGACAGCTGTAGTAGATATCACAGGATGCTCTTTTGGAGCAACCCTGTCCCGTCCATCGCATTTCCTGTACAGCGGTGATGTCAGCTCTATATTTTTGGAGGACATCCACCAGCTGGATAGAGGCACCTTCCCTGTAGAGGGTTCGGACATTCCAGGTGCATATCCGTAAATCGTTGTCCTTTGGGCGTTTGCGGGAGTCGTCAATATTAGAGGGGTTCATTATCCGAGGCTTGTTTGGAGGTTTCATTGGAGGGTATTTTAACGTGGTGGGTTCCAAGCCCGACGCACAACCATTCATTCAAGGCCATGGTGAAGCCCGCCGCACACATTAGTTAACTCACTGACGGTTGTCAGATCGCTATCCAGGGGACGCCACGAGGAGGCTGTGTGTCGACTTGAAACGTAGAAGCACAAGGATCGACCATGGACGCACCTGCGACTGTCACGAACTTTACCTTGTGTCCTACGCCCCAGGCCCCCCTGCCACTTACTTTACTTACTTTTAATGGCACAATAGCCCATGGAGGGCCTAGGCCGAACTTTTCGCATCCACTCATGTTGTGCGTATTATATTTGTACATGAATGGAAGGGACCTACAGTTTAATGCCGAATCCGAACGGCGAAGTGAATAGCTTTTCATAGCAATTTTTACTCTTGTAGGTTTGCCATTGCCTGCCAAGAGGTGGTGCCGTATAGAAAAATATATTTTTCTACTTTTTGATTTTGCCTGTGCCGAGATTCGAACCTCGGACACTCTGCGTAACAGTCCAACGCACTACCACTACGCCACAGCTGCCACCGTGTGTTTATTAATGCAATGATATTTTCAATGTCCATAAACATTTTCCATTTGTATAATTATTTATATATTTTTTTTTTTTCTTTATTGGTGTGTTCGATATCTAGAAACATGCACTTAGGCACTAAACCACTTTTTATTTTTCATTTACTTTACAAAATCTACTAAATCTGGCATAGCTGTTATTTACTGTCTTTCTTTCTAATTCTTACCCTTTTTCTTTTGTAGTAGTTGCTTAAAAACTCATCTCATACCTACATATAAATATGCTGATTGGCTCATGATAAGTATGCCTTGCATTGGAAGAAAAACATCGATATATGACTTCAGTGGCAGCTTATACATTGCATCGAAAATTTCCAATGCATCGACTCCAAAATATCGATTCATATCGCCCATCACTTGGTGAGCAGCATAATTTGTGGAAGCTCATAGGCTATGAACCATGAGATATTGTTTCGGATTGTGAAATGTGAATGAATTTCCCATCTTTACTTCATGACTAATTACTTTACTTTTAATGGCACAACAGCAACTGGAGGGCCTAGGCTGAGCTTTTCGCATCTACTCATGTTGTGCGTGTTATATTTGTACATGAATGGAAGGGACCTACCTTGCCTGCCAAGAGGTGGTGCCGCGTAGAAAAATAATTTTTTCTACTTTTTGATTTTGCCTGTGCCGAGATTCGAACCCCGGACACTCTGCGTAACAGTCCAATGCATTACTTCATGACCACAGGAAACAGATTTTGGTATTAGTGGTAAATTTTGATTAGTCATGATTAAGATAATTTTCAAAAAACTAAATCAATAATACCGATTTCTAGATTTTAAGAGCTTTCTTAAAAAACATAAACCACCACAAAATCTTAAAAAAACCAAAATAAGCTCTTAAATTATATTTAAATAATCATTTCAAAATTTAAATTTAAAAATAATTTTCTAACATGAGAATTAATTTTTGTTAACTCTTGTACTTCCAACTTTTTGCAGAGCAGTATGCGTAAATAACTTATCTATACTTAAAATATCTGATATTTACATGGAAGTCTATGACATCAAAAAATAATTAAAAATGGTAATATTATATATTTAGAATTTGAACTACTAATTTTTTTGAGTGTGGAAACTTTAATGTCATTCGTATTATGACGGAAAATTTGTGGTTAACGAAATGGGTCGATAGACGCTAGAACAACGTTAGGAAATACTAAAAATTTACTTGCAAAATGACGAATCTTCTACCTAAGGTGTCGCTCAATGCAAACAAGCTGCGTAACAATCGATCTTTGGCGTGGGAAGTTTGAAAATCGCGTTATTGGCCATTTGGTGATGTGCATTGGCCCCCACGCAGTTGCGATTTGACTCCGTTGGACTATTATTTGTGGGGAGATGTTAAAGTCAAGTGTTACGCTAACCATCCAGCAACTATTGAGGCTATTAAGGATGAAATTGTTGTAGCCATCGATCAAGTACAGCTCCATATAGTCGAAAATGAATGGAGGACTGCAAGGCCAACCGAGGAAATAATAATTTTAACCAAATAGTGTTCCACAATTAACCGGAAGGATTTTACTTTTCAATTATAAAAAACACATTGGGGAACAAAATTTTCGTTTCTTATTTACGCCAAACTCAAATTCCAAATTGTAAATAGTCCAGCCTGCATGTGGCTTTGTAGACAGAAGAGGCTTTTTAGTCAAGAAGATGTATATTTTAATAATTTCTGCTGATATTTGATATTTCTTCCTTAGCTTTCTTCTTCCATTAATGGTTAAACAGTCCATGGAGGCTCTAGGTCGTGCTTTTCGCATCCATTCATGTTGTGCATGTTATATAGATTTTCGTACGTAATTTTTACTCTTGTAGGTTTGCCATTGCCTGCCAAGAGGCCACGGCGACCTCGACTTGCTTAGGAGTTCATGTAATAATAACTATGTCCATTTAATATGAAGATGGTGGAGAAAATTTAAATTGGCAATGCCCACCTGAATGTATGCTCCTTATATTTTAAATTTTCTTATACATTCTTTACTGAAATATTTTGCCCATTCCAATACCCAACTAATTTTTCACTTGTCTCTACTATTAGCAACACACTATGTCTGTGTACGGACGTATCATAATCTTTTAACGGCACAACAGTACATGGAGGGCGGAGCTTTTCACGTCCACTCATGTCGTGTGGGATATATTTGTACATGAATGGAAGGGACCTACAGTTTTATGCCGAATCCGAAGGACGAGGTGAAAACATGTTTGTTCTTGTAGGTTTGCCATTGCCTGCCAAGAGGTGGTGCTGTGCACAAAAATGTTTTTTTTTTCTACATTTTCATTTTGCCTGTGCCGAGTTTCGAACGTCGGACACTCTGCTTAATAGTCTAACGCACTTCCACTACGCCACAGCGACTACTCCTGATTTACCCTAATTGAAATAGTTTTGGCCCTGATAAAACGTGATATGTCTCTGATATCAGAAAAGCTCTGTGAGTTTCTTAAAGAAAATTGCTCCGCGTGCTGCTAGAGCTGGACAATTGCCCATTTACGGATCGCATTCAGTCTCACAGCCGAGGTTGACACGAATAGATCTATTGGAAGAAGATCGAACATAGTGTACGCTTTTGCATGATTTGTTTTTAGAGGTCCTGTAATTAACATTGAAGCCAGCCGTATTGGTTAATTATTTATGGTGAGTACTCTTTGAGATGGCACCAAACCATTAAGTTGCAGAATAGAAGTGTATATCCCTGTACACGCATAGAGAGCTATTGTGGCTTTACGTACCCTTTCCGACGTGTTAGCATGCCAGCTGAGGTTTTTGATTCGGATTAGGTCATTTTTGTTCTTGTTTAGAGACGATAAGAGATATACTATTTAGAGAGGATGGAACGAAATGTAGTATTGAGTGCTTTCGAGTGAATAGATTCAGCTACATCTTAGATGCATTGACCGATAGTCCTCGGTCATTTGCACCAGGATGACAGTGAATTCAGTGGTCGTTGCTGTAGACCTACAAGTGCACAAAGGAGAAAGACAACATCATCCGCATAGGCAATCATCTTGCATCCTGTTCTTTAAAGTTTTAATAGGACATCATTTACAGCAAGGTCCCAGAGGAGCGGCATTAAATAAATTTAATAATGTGTTGACAAGTGCGATTTTCTGTATCACAAAAAGACGCGAGAATAAAACCTTTGTTAAGGTCAGAGATTATTCAATCTGATGAGCATTCATAAAGGCTTGCTGGGATGGTGTCAGTTTCAGTTTCGCGAGAGTAAAACCTTTTTTAAGTTCAGAGATTATTCAATCTGATGAGCTTTCATAAAGGCTTGCTGGGATGGTGCCAGTTTCAGTTGGACGGTTTTACTGATACATATGACTACAAGTCTTCCAAGGACCTTTAATAAATAAAATGTCAGGCTTATCAGCTTTCGCTGTGAACGATGACATATCTTACCACAAAAGCTCTCTCACGGGGACAATTTGCTTAAGCATTCTCTTTATGCAATCCAGTCGTTTAGTCGCTTAACTGCATTGAAAAGTTTCTACCATGCCTTCCTTCTAGAGGCAACATGGGTCGATCATCATAGTGGTTTGGACTTGCCTTTAAATGTTCGGGATGGACAGGGGATTTTGGTCGATGTTCGAAATGCAAATTTGTTCCCCTTGCACAAGTTAATATCGTAAGTGATATAATTGTGGTCAGAGAAAGAATGGCCTGGAGATACTCTCCATGAAGTAATGTAGTCATCGGCTTTAGCTTTGATTAGAGTTATATCCAGCACTTCAGAATGATTCGCAAACTCAAATGTTGGTATATTGCCTTGATTGCATATTCTAAGATTGGTGCTAAAAATAAGTTGAAAAATTAACTCACATCTTTCGTTTCTGTCAGTGCTACTCCACACCGCATGATGTGCGTTGGCATCCGGCGGTGCCACATATATGACTATGCTATCCATATAGTGCGGTCAATTGCTATTATTACAGTATCCGCATCACTGTAAGTAGATAATAAATATAAATGCATTTAACAAGAATGTATGATCTATGTTTACCTTTATCTTTGACATATAACAGTATATACATATAACCAGTGATCTCCAGTGAGACCAGTGAAGCCGATGATGTTTGATTCAATGGGAAGGATGTGAAAGCGATATTAATCACATCCTCTAGGCTCGCCAGATGTTAAACCGATTCTTCGTTTATGCTGATGACAGCGGAAATTCATCTATCAGTCGGTCTCTCACCTTAGCAATTTTCCAGTTGGTGAGAAGTAGAGGGTTGCTTACTTTGATGCATTCCACGATTTTCTTTTACTCACTAATAGAGGCTGAGATCCTGGTTCCGCATCTTGGGCGGTTTGGAACTTCCTCTTTGCAGACAACAGAGTGTTTGTCATTGCATGAGACCATCACTAGTCTTTTCAGCTATGTACAGGTTCTGGGTGATCATCAAGTATCGAGTCGAACTCGTCCGAGAGCTTTTCTTCCATCAAGTACCAATCCTTTGCAATACTAACCCAACAGTGCAGTTTTTCTTAATTATTGCTCAACCCAAATGGTTCTTGTCTACCGTAAAATATGACCTGGTAGAACTGCTACCCTTCTGGGTTTTTGCATTAACCGTCTGCATCTTAGGCAGAACCTTCTGTCATGCGCCTTTGGAGCATTTTTAGAGGGCCTATCAGCTAAAGACCACCAGTTTTACGGCTTTTCCCAAACAAGCTTTTGCTGGTCTAGAAGATAATTAGTATTGACCGTGTTCCATTTCCGGTATTGGCTAGCCCCAGAAGTTAGTTGGCCTGGAATGACCGGTTTTGTTAGGATAAGCTTGTCTGGGTTTGATCAAAGGCTTGCTTGCTACCGACCCGACCCAACGATGCGACCCAGCACATAAGTTACATTTTGTGGATATTTACTGCGGTATTCACTCCAGGCCTTACCATTGAGTTGGAATTGCTTTCGGCCGTACTTAGGGCCTTAGGTTTAGCATTAGCACATAATGCTGCCTTCGTTCCGGGATTTTCCCGAAGTTTTTTCCGTTATCCGATCTATTGTTGTTGTTGTGGTTCATAATGATCCAAACCAAGCACGGCGGTCTATTCTCAATAAGCGTAGTGTATAAGTGTATAACGAACTTCCACCTTCTTCAAGGCTCATATCATGTGAGGTGATTGCTGCATACCTAGCAATGCTTCAGTCTTAACTCAGGAATAATTGGAGCGGGCTAGCCTCACTGATATTATGTGAATAGTTACATTAAAATTTATTTGTATGCAGCTCATATAGTAGGAAAAATCGTAAAAAGTTATCTCCATAAGAAAACTATTGAACAAGTATGTAACTCTACCACCACCAAATGAATAAGAAACTAAAATTTAGAGGGGGAAACTGGAAGTACCTTGAATTCACCTGATATCGATGAATTATCATACTGTCGATATCTCATTGCTTCACTTATCTATTGTTCGCCCTTACATTTCATCAAATAATAATATTTTAAAATTTCATTATTACTTATTTTTATTTTTACTAAGTTATTCTAATCATTTTATTTTGTAAATATTACTGAAGTACTTAAGTACTTACTTACTTTACTACAAACGACTTACACTACAAACGATGATCTGTCATGGCCGCCTCTATAAAGTTTCGCCAGTCGCCTCTGCTATGCGCAGAGGCTTTAAATAATTAAAATTCTTAATAAGTCACCTATTGATAAATTTTCGTATTGGCCTAGTAATATTATGCTGTATATTGAACTGCACATGCAAACCAATTTACTTGTTTGTAAATGAGCTACGCAAATTTGTATGCTTAATTTTTATTCAAACCACATAAGTTTGCCCTACGAATTTATACGCAAACGAAGGCGTAAATCTATGATATTAACACATCGGATGCAGCAGCATCATTGCATCTCGCATGATGACAACAAGATGTTTGTGACTGGAAACGCGGCAACGACAAAATTACATTAATTTTATTCTTCACATTTTCCACACATTTTTTATTTTATATCGATAAAAATATTAACTAAAAAATACTTGTAGACTAATCTTAAATGTGTGACTTTTATATATCATCAGACATACATACATCAATACTGTTGCAAGATGAGAAATGGTAAAAAAATGATTTGCGTAATTTGGTTACAAAAACCTCCCCCAGGAAGGAATTTTATTCCGTTAAATTTCAGGTCCAAATTTTGACGTTCCTCTTCACACTTTTTAAATGACTTTTTATAAACAAAATATAGAACAAAAGTTTTGTAGTATTATTAAATGAATATTTAATTACTTGGCAGAAATATAAAAAAATAGGATTTTATTTATTACATTACACTCTCTCTAAATTCTGATATTTTTAAATATTAACTACGATATCAACACCACAAAATGGTTTCTACTTTTGTTGACTTAAGTTCAATGAATATGGATTATACTATGAGACCGAAAATAACGAATATTTCAAATGAATAATAATACATTGAAATGATACTTATTGTAGCTTTTATGAGAGGGTTGGTAACGGTATCCACAAAAACAAAATCCCTAAAAAAAAATTCATAAAGCGAAATACCCGAATTCAAAATTCCCAAAATCCAAAGCCCCCTACACGAAATCCCCAAACACAAAATATTTTTTCCATGAAATACGATTAGATCATGTTTGAAATTGCGGAGAAATATTATGCGATATAGATAACAAGTAACTTTTTTTTATATGTATCCAAACAGTTTTTAATAGTTTTTTTGATATCTCGAAAGCATTCCTATACTCGTTTGCACCATTTCTAAATTGGTCTTTATCAAAATCATTTCTTTCCCAGCTCTTCAATTAAAGAATCCGCAACGCACTAAAAGTTAGGATTATATTTAGAACCACCAAAAATTTTAGTTTTTTTGCATTTAATTGATTGAAAACAATGGAATAACAAATAAAAAGAAACGACTCAAGATAATGGAAGAAGTTTTATTTGAAGTATTCTTTCACCATACTTAGCTATCATTTTTTGTTTAAGTTTACTTTTAACTGAACAAATACACCTAGAGTCTAATCTTATTCATGCTATTGACTAAGATTATGAAGTTGTCACTCTATTGGGGATTTAAAATTAAAGGATTCAGTATTTGGGAATTTTTCTTAAGGCTGAGGATTTTGTGTTTCGAGATTTTTTTTTTGTGATACGTTACTCACCCTTTATTGGAACCAGTAAAGAGTAACCGTGGTTCCACACATACACATACTGTTTGTTTGTAATTGCATTTGAAGGTCAGATTTGCAATGTCAAAGTATTCAATGGGTAAGTACATACTTAAATTTTCAGAGGTAAAGATTTGATATTAAAGTTAATACCATATTGAATTATTATTTGGTTTTTATGTTATAATTGTGCAGTACTTTTAACAGGAAATATAATTTTACGGTTTTATACAAATTATTTTAAGAATCAAGAATAAAAAATAATGTTTGACTTTTATTTTTTCCAATAGAGAATTCGAAACGTTATTTTGATTACAGTGATAAATTTTCTTTTCTACGGCGTTTACGATTAACAATAAAATCGTAGTAGTATACATAGATGAGAGATTATACTTATTTATTTTAAAATGTTGGTAACTTGCGTCAACAAAGCCACATGAGCACTGAGGCTCTAAATCTTCAGTTTGAAGTTCGTATACTCGTAATAAATAAATAAAAAAAGTCGCTTCAAAAACTGCATTGCTTTCAAATGCAGTCGAGTTCCATATAATCATAAGCGGTGCCGTTAGTAAATCAGTGACTCATTGTTGTTGTTTTGATCTTTTGTCTACAAATTAAGAACTTCTCCTTTTAATGGTAAATTAAAAACAGTAAAAAATATATTGCAAAAAAATTTCTATTAAATTACTAGCGAAAATAACATAAAATAAACAAAACGTTTAATTCCTATTAAAGAAATGGGTTTTAAAATTAATTTATTTCGGATTGAAAACATAAAAATCTTGTAATAATTATGATCGTTGATGAACAATAATTTAAATCACAAAATAATTTTGATATAGCAGCTTATAATGATTATGCTCCCTGATTACTATGATGGCAACCACCTGAATTTCTACATTTTTTTGTTACTTTGTGGTCGCGTAGTTGGTAGCGCGTTTTTTTGCTCCGCAGAGCGTCCGAGGTTCAAATCTCGGCACAAACAAAATACACAAACGATGGAAAAATCAATTTTTCTACACGGCACCTTCTCGTGGCAGGTAAGAGCCAAATTGCCTAAGAAAAAGCTTCTAATTTTTTGGTTTGCATTGAGCATAAAATTATAAGTCCCTTCCATTCATGTACAAATATAAATACAACACGCACAACATGAGAGGATGCCAAAGTTGGCCTATGCACCCATGGGCTGTTGTGCCTTTAAAAGAAAAATTAAGTTAATTGAAAATATATTATAAAATCATCATTGTGCTTCTAAACATTATTTCCTATTTCTGTTTTATGTTTCTAATTTTCTAACGTTCGTTTCAGAACCAGCCATTGTTCCTCATCAGTGATCTTAGTTGCAAATCTTTGTGTTTTAATATTCCATATAAATACCTCAAATATTTTATTACATCTAAAAAAAAATTAAAACTCATATCCCTAGTGTTAAAAGTAAAAAATAATAATTCTTCAGCTACATATGTGTAAAGTATAAAGCTTATGATCAACAATTAAAGCATAGCAAATCATCATTCTGTCGCATGTAGAAATAGAAATAAATTAAAGTTGACGACAGCGGCACTTATTTTCGTCTGCATACCATAATATACATGGTGTTTAACTGTTGACAGATTGCGCTATGTTGTTATGTTGCTGCCGCATGCACTGTCTTCGTTTCTTTATGCACATGCTACTGCATTTGTCTATGGATAAATGTATGTATAAAATTCACGTATATGCTTTAAAGAGGTGTTCCTGATATATGCTAGATAAAAATATGCAAATATGCAAACGAATACCACTAATAAATATATTGTGTAACAGTGTTTGTGTACGAATATTAACATTACCAGCGGTGAATTTGATAACACCGCTCGACCAAGTTCTAAGTGAACGTTCACCGATACTTCTTCCTCTTTCCTGCTCATTCTTATCTTTCATTTTCTTTCAATCACCACAATGTTTTGTAGTCAATCCGTAGGATTGCTGTTAAAAAAATGAAATAATCTGGAGAGAAAAGTACAATGGTCCAACGGCCTGAGTGCCCCCACATCGAAATCTGATCTAATCTGTCTCTCTTATTTTAGATATGAAGGGATCTGATTGCTGCAACATCATATTTACTAGATCAGTCGAAAATTTATTGCGAATCTTTCGATCTGCAAGCTTTATTATTTCCTTCCAGACCCTCTTCCGAAATTAACTTTACTTACTTTACTTTTAATGGCACAACAGCCCATGGAGGGCCTAGGCCGAGCTTTTCGCATCCACTCATATTGTGCGTGTTATATTTGTACATGAATGGACCTACAGTTTAATGCCGAATCCGAACGGCGAAGTGTATGCTTGCCATTGCCTGCCAAGAGATGTGCCGTGTAGGAAACTAGTCTTTTCTACATTTTGATTTTGCCTATGCAGAGATTCGAGCGCCGGACACTCTGCGTAACCACTACGCTACTCTAACGCACTACCACTACGCTACAGGGACCACTCCATTCATATACAAATATAACACGCACGACATGAGTGAATGAGAAAAGCTCGGCCTAGGCCCCCCATGGGCTGTTGAGCCGTTAAAAGAAAAGGAATGAAGTACTAATAGGTTTTCAGCTTTCAAAGCCTCGTACTGAAATAAATAAAAAATTACAAATATATCAAAGAATGAAAACCAAAAGTGTTTTTTTAGTGGACAGTGTTAGAATAAAACATAGATTTACCCAACTTAAAAAAAACAAAAACAACAGTACATAATAAATAATTATAATTATTCTGACAAAAAGTACTAGAAAGTATGTATTAAGTATATATATATTTTTTTAACCTTTGTGACTATTTGCTTCTTTAAATTCATTAATTAACCAAATATAATGAATTAGATTTCGTTCACAAAGAAAGCGCGATAGATGCGCAGTCAAATGGAAGTGCATTCAATTTTCCTTAGGGTATGTGTCCTTTTAAATGTATGTACACATGCAAACATGTACCTACATAAATTTATTCTACTACATGTACATATGTATGTAAATAAAACGAGCTAACTACTACAACCATTACTACGTACTGGGTATTTAAAATACGCGAATATTGCACGTATGTTGTTGTTTTTGAACTGTTGTTATTGCCGTTGGTGTTGTTATTATAGCTACTGCTAGATGTTGTCGTTGTTGTTGTTGTTGTTGCTGTTGTTGTTGCAGTTTTTGTTTGTTTGTTATTGTTGCTGTTGTATTCTTGTCAGTGTTTGTAATGACATGCTAAAGTTGATAATTCAATGACATTTGGAGCAGCTTGAATCTCAGCAGAAAGCAAAGCAAAGCCGGAGTACAAAAAACACCAATTTAAGCATAAATGGATAGCACGAAAGCACGGCACTCATTCTTTGCACTAGCAACAGCTACAGCAACAGAAACAACAACAATACAATCTGTGTTTATGAATGTACAGAACTGTACAGTGTAGCAGCAGTGTGATGAACTGCGTCACGGCAAAAACTGCCGCAAAGAGAGACAAATAGGCAGAGAGACCAACCGACCGACCCACATAGAACATGCAAATAGCTAGCTACATAGATTGCCAGGCTGGTTGTCATTATTTTAACGGTGCCTTATCGGAGCTCATATTCAGAGTAAATTTGTAGGGAACATAGGAAATTCGGAAGTGATGTTCGTTACTAATGAATCCTGTAGATGATGCAAAAATTTCGTATTTACATATGTAAATAAGTATTTAATTTAATTGAAAATTTGTTAAGCAACAACCTTATGTGATAATAGCGAGAATATTGGGTCGATCAAGCAACAGGCGTGTGAAATAAAATGGATAATGTTACATTGCTTGAACATTTACATAAACTAGCTGGGCTAGGGAGCCCTGACGAAGTTGGAGTAATAGGAAAATTACAACAACAACAACAACAAAAAACGCTTGAAAAAGTAATGATCATTTCATCGGAGCAACCTTCGATCTAAATCTCCTTGTTACAGCTCTGCGGGACTTTCCTTTTCTTTATTTTAAAACAACACTTTGCCTAATGTGTGCCATTTTGCACCCTGACTACAAAAGACGAACAATACAAAATTGGAAAATTTTAAGGAAATGATAAAAAAAAGTTTCCTTTGGGTATAAAATATAATTTACGGAATATAATGAGCCTTTATATTAAATATGCGTATTATGTCTCATAAAATAAATTTATATTTCCTTACTATATACATCCACAGGTAAGCAAAAACATTTATTTCAAGTTTCCTCAAAGTTTTTAAATTTTAAATTTAGTAGGGGATTGTCGAAGTGCGTACTTCTTTCATAATTTAGTCCTAAAACTGTCGTCCACTTTTTGTATGTCTTGCCTTAATTTGTTCATTGTTTTTTCCTTTTTCCATGCTGCTATGCTAGTTTTTTTTTTTTAAGTGCTATGATTGTTTGCATCTTTTTAAGTGATTGAGTAAGAACGTATTTCAAATAGGTAAACAACCTTATTTTAATTTTATCAACCGAATAGAGTAACATCGTTTCATCCCCAGTTCCATTGCTCCAAGTATTTTGTTTGTTTAGAAGGTGGCACGCTCAATTGCCCAAAATTATCAAATTCTGCGTAATAAGTGTTTCCAATTTACCGCCTTCTCACACAAACTGTCATTATCTTCGCAACTATTGTTTTGAACTCAGCGCGCAAAAAGTTAGATTCTTTGATGGGCTGTGTGACATGGCGTGCCAACCTGCTGAAACAAAAGATTGTCCAAGTCCATGGCTTCAATTTCAGCTCACAAAAAGTCGGTTATCATGGCTTTGTTATGCTCACCATTGATCGAAATGGCGTTTCCAGCAGCATTTTCTCTCGGCACAGCAGACACATCCTCGTTGATACACACCATACGACGACAGAGACTGTAAGTGTTGTCCAGGAGGACGCCAGACTCACAAACTTGTTGTACGAACTTGCGTACAGCTGGCGGGGTGGGACTTCATTTCGGCCAAAACTTATTTACGAAAAACACTTTGCTTGGGTAGTACACTATTCACTTTGCAAATATGTAAGTTTGCAATATTTCGCAACGTTGTTTAAACATAAAACTATTTATTTCGTTTCGCGGAGGTATGGCAGTGGCTGATTTCGAGCGGGAAATTACCTATGATTCAAAAAGAAACCTATATATTGACCACCCTTTAGTGACGACATGTTGAAATAATTTCTGTATTTTAACATGTATCACAAAAATTTATTACTATATATGTTAATTTTAAAGTAAGGGGCTATGTTTGTACTTTCAAAATTATTAGACAAAATATTTGCTGTTGGATTTCGCTGTCCGGCCCAAGCAAAGCTTTGATAATACGTAATTTCTCAAAAGCAAAATACTTAAATATGTGAATAAACAGTTTAAACTTTTGCAATCAAATGTAACACTTATTTACTTATCTTCTAACAAAACTAAAATGAGTAATGGCATACATGGTGCTTATGTTCGGAAATGTGTACCAAAATTTTGTTTTCCCAGGTTTCAAGCTGAGACACAGAAGTCTCATTTCAATAACTTTCTTTTTTTTGTACTACCTCATTTAAACATATTTTATTAAAACAACTCCCTTAATAAGTTCGGTCACGGCCGATCTTTATATACCCTACATATACTCCCAAAAAACAAACATACAAACATTAAAAAACAAACATACATTTTTGTATGGTAATTAGGCGTGGTTATTGCTCAATGGTGGTAATTTTCGCATAAGTTATTTTAACTCTGAATAGTAAACTTGGTTCCATTTGCTTCACTATTTCCTTTTATATTGGCCTTTGAAAATTCCACTTGTTTGGAAAGTATAGGACTAGGCTTTTGTCATAATAGTTGTTCAAGAATAGTTGTTCGAGTTTTGTTCAATTCACTTTAGAACTCTTTGAAAACTTCACTTGTATGGGAGGTACCACGCCCATTGGACCGAATTATCGTGTACACAGGCAGATCGATTCCGATATGCACGCTAGTCATTTATATTCATATATACGTATATATACGAGTATATGTTCATACCTACGACGCCTAATTGTAGGCGTTAAAAACAACGGTTACTCGATCAAAACCAATATACCCTTTACACAGAGTGTACATAGAAATAAATATTTAAAAATCACAAAATATTTTTTGAGCCTAAGAACGGTCACTCGAAGTAATTTTCCATCTCAAGTAATGGTATGAGCAGATGTGACCGCCGATGGACGCTGTCCAATCGTTTTCATCGAGCCTGGGGTCAAAGTCAATGCGACTTATTAACGAAAAAATGTTTTAGAAGTTGCTTTAAAGCCGTGGGCACGCAAACATTTCGGTCGTACATTTTGGACGTTCCAACAGGACTCAAATTCGCTAGTTGCAAATTCGATAGACTATTCCGTTTGGGCCAAGCAAAATATGACAGTATGGATGCGCTGAAGAAAGCCGTTTTAACCGTTTGAAAGTCATAGTCAAGGCAAAAGGTGGCCACATCGAGCTAAAGTGTATGGATTTTAAAATTTTTTTAAACCAAAAAATTGGTCGTTTCAATAGGTAACAGTTAAATCGCCTAACCCTGTATACAAATAGTACATATGTACTTGCATAGTACATAAGTAGATGTTGATATGTGTGAGGGAAGAAATCTTCAGAATGTGTGTTTGTTTGTATTAAGTATACGTTTTTCAGTATATTGCTTAAAATATTTACAGTAATTTTTGGGGTTAACGCAAATAAACTAATCTTCTATTTTATCAATTTAAAGTGAGAATAATTACCACTAATCGTTGTTGATTCACCGAATATTCTGATTTATTTGGCAAACTAATTCGAAGAGAAGAGAATCAGAAGAAAAACCACATTCTCAAGTCGACGGTTGCATGGCAATTCGGCACAAATACAATTTCCACCACGTCCAAGTCCTCTCCTCCTCCTATCGATAGAAATTACTTGTCCTCTCAGGAGAGTATATATGTATTTATGTATGTATGTATGTATGTATATGTACTCGTATGTATGTATGTAGTATTGCAAGTTCGCTGTTGTAAATTTTAAGGTCAAGTGTCTAGTTGTTATTTGTGCTGCTTTTGCCTCAGAATCTGCTTCTTCTGCTGTTGCTGTTGTTATTATTATTATTATTGTTTTTTTTTATGGCAGCAGTGAATATTTAAATAAATTGCTATTTTGTATATTTACAAATCATATTTTCTGCCTTCGATTCTGGTGACGTCGAATGGTTTTTATGTTAATAGATACCGCACTGTTGTCGTTCATTTCAAAATATCGATTCTTTTAAAAGACAAAAGGAGAAGAAATAGAAAATGAAAAATATGGGATCGAAATGAAATACTACAACACATTAAAGCTGAATAGTATTTTGATGTTTTTTTTTATTGTGTAACGGTTTAAAATGTGTTTAATCAGATATGGAATTTCGCTTAGAAGAAAGATTAGAGGACATTGAACTGCTGCCAAAGTCGATGTGCAATCCATACATACTTGTATTAGCATGAAGGAAAACAGGAATGAGAAAAACGTAGAAATGCTAATTGTGGTTAATTACATCGTAACTCCCTCAGAAGTTCATTTTTAAGACTTACTTGCGTATAAACACACATAATTGTAAAATATACAATTGTTCCGAATGTTGAACAAAGTTGAAGTAAAACATGTAATATTTAAAATATTTTTTTTGTTTATTGTATAAGCATAGCATAGCAAGAAATATTACTATTAAGGCAAATTTTTTGGAGTTTACCTTTTTGTTGTATTTAACAGTAACCAGAAAAATGAAAAAGTTCGGAAATTTTCAAGACGGTTACTTTTGATTTCAATTATTTTGTTATTTTGCAAGACTCTACAGCAATTGGTTTAATGTTAAGTGGATCGTGAAACTCATTAGCAGAAGACACACGAATATTTGTAAAGTACACAGGATCATGAGCCAGGGGGGGAAATAACGTTGAAATGAACATGAGTTATCAACAATCTCAGTCATGTATTTTATTTACTCTAGTGCTAGCCAAAACACACAAAAATAAAATGAAAAAACGAAAGAGGGAGATAGAAGGACTGTTGCCAGTGTGACATGGGAAAATGATGATGCAATGGGAAAATTGTGATGAATAATGATTTTTTATTGAGACACATTCTTTATGACACTATCTATAATGCCACTCTAAACACTCTCTCAGTGCATTCATAAAAACGATCAAGTTTCCTTGAAATCTTTAGACACTGATGATTTGCAACAAGTAAATACTGGTAAATTCTCGATTCGATTGATGTAATTTTTTTTACTACATCCCACATCACAAGTATTTCACTCGGTATCGGAGAAAAGGGTCTGTATCGATAGTATCATTTCGATACTTTTTGTTAACATTTTATAAGAATAGTTCATTACATACTTATGTAATGCCTAAACTTATAAAATTTTATGTACCTATAAATAGCACAAATATGGCAACAATTCTTTTAAAAGTTATAGACAGTTGACTAGTTTTCCTTTTAAATTTTTCCAAATTCAAATATTTCTATCAATTTGTATCTCAATTAAGTAAATAAAACATAAATTGAATTTTTTATTTGGTCGTCTCTAGATGGAGCTTGTCATTATGACATTTGTGATTATCTTTATGTAGCTAACACACACTTGTACATATGTATGTATGGTATGTGTAAGCAGGGTGAGTTTTTCTCAATGCATATTTTTTATTTTTAAAAATCAGTTTTGCAATAATTTTGGCATAATTTTTGTTCACAACAATAATTGACGAATTTCATCTGTCTCCGCTGCCTGGAGATAACTTTTGCTATCAGGTGAGCAGTTTGTCTTTTCGTCATAATATCTAACAAATTTTTAAAAATATTGAATAGAAAAAAATTGATGGTCGAGAATAGGGAGTTGACCTAAGAAGGTTAAAGAGCTGTACGAATTATTAACGGTAATTTTAAATTTTACTTTCCTTAAGTTTTTGTATATGAAAACTAATAATAAATAGCTGGTTGATGTTTGAAATTAACCAATTTTCGCCTCAATATGCGATGGTCGACTTTACTCATGCGTTGAATAGTCGGATTTTTCTCCTTCTGGAAACTTGTGAGCTTCTCCATACAGGTTATAATCGTCTAAATGCAGTTCTGGTTTTGTTGCGTTTGTAGTTAACCTCCTTTTCTAATCCATGTGGTCGTCCACTTATTCGATAAGCTGGTCCTCGATTGTTCATGGCGTTCAAGGTCAGTTCTACCTTTGTTGATTCTCAACGCCTTGCTCTCGAGGTCAACGTGACGTGCTTCTCTTATCAAGTGACCAATTTTCGCTTGCATAACACGGAATTTTTAGTATTAAATACTAATATTTTAGATTGTGCCCTGTTTTGCGTAACTATGCAAATGGTAGATGATATATTCACCCCTATTCCAATTTGTTCTAATCTGGGATATAATCAGAATCTTTTTTAGTGTTGCTTCAATGAAGAAGAAATTCAATTCTGATACACAGTATGTATTAAAATTGAGCAAGTATAATCATATTTGTGCGTTTTTAAATATTTTTCTAGTATGTCATGAGATAACAGAATTTAAATGTGTGCATCTCGAAAGCAAAAATGTTCAAATAAGTAATTTGTTTCTGTCGCCGTATTGGCGGCGCAGATTTATTTGCTCAATTGTGTTAAAAAAATGATTGTGTTTAGTTGATTGAAGGAAGTAAAGTTTTTTCAGTATTTGATTTTATAAGCAAAAATCGATTAATTAACTGGTATTTTTCACTATTCACACGGTAAGTTTAATTAAAGAATTTTTTTTGAGTTTAAGCTTATTTAAGGAAAATATAGAAATTATCTGAGTCTATCAAGGAAACAGTGATTCAATAACATCAATACTTCAATATTTTCTTCGGATCTGTTAAAAATATTGCCAATGAAAATAAAATAATGGCACCAAATTGCCGAGCTGGCCGAAGATGCATACTAAATCATCGTGATAGAAAAGCAATTCGGGAGCAGTAAAACCGGGTACTGACATTAAAGGAGAATTACAAACTTTCCATGGAAAGCAGGTTTCACGAATGACTGTCACCCAGGAACTGAAAAATCAAGGATTTAAGGCCAGACGCAAAATTTAAGAACCCTTCTTACAAAGCGGCATCGGGAATTATGTTTGGTGTTTACTAAAGATCACCAAAATGTGGGCGAGAACAGTGGGCGACTGTCTTTTGGACCGATGAAAGCAAGATAATCCTCCATGGATCTGATGGGATACGTTATGTTTGGAAGAAACCGTCAAAGAAAATTACAAGCCACGACGTCATACCAACTGTGAAGTTTGGAGGTGGGATCATTTTTGGGTGGCTTTTCCAAGGCTGGTATTGGTGACTTAATTCTAATTGAAGAAAATATGAATGCCAATAAGTATGTAAACATTTTACACCAAGGATATTTCTCTTCGCTGGACAAATCGAGAAGCAAAACGATTCTAATGCAAGACAACAACCACAAGCACAAGGTCAAAAGAACACTGAACTATCTGAGCAGTCAAAAAATTAATACTTTGTCCCGATCTGAACCCGATTGAGAACCTTTGGTTCATATTGAAAAAAAGGGTTTATAATTACAATTATTTGCCCGATGTGAAGAGGTTTGGAACTCCATTACTCAAAAAGAGTGTGAGGATCTAGTAAACTGTATTCCAAAGCATATTAAAGCAATAATTGAATCAAAAGAGTTTATACAAAGTACTAAAGAGGTTCTAAGACTTTGTAGCAAAATTGAGCCTTATAATGAAACTTGTAACATTGTTAAAGTTTTAAATTGAATAAATGTTTTAGTTTTACCTATTTTTATTATAGATTATCATTGCATTAATAAACGCAATGAATTTTTCAATAAAACTACTAAAATGATTTATTTGCTCAATTACATACATATGTAGGGAGCTGCGAATTTTTAACTGTTACCACGGATTCCAGAATAGGATAATATTTTTCATATATTAAAATACATACGTAATAGAATAGGTCGTTGTTTTCTCTTAAGCGTGGGGTATCCAAATACGCAATTTTCATACCACTGTTTCGGTTATAATGATAGAAAGAAAGTTTGATTGCTGTTGCAGTGTAAAAGGCAAGCTTAAGCTAATATAGGCCCCTTTGAGTCTTCGTTGCAAAAATTTAACTATTATAAGCAACAGAAACTGTTTTTCAGAAAAATACACACAAAGCTAAACCTTCTTTCTATATTTTAATGGCACAACAGCCCATGGAGCGCCTAGGCTGATTTCACCTATCTGATCTGGGAATCGAACTTGACTTCCGTTGCCCACCCATGCGCTATAGAGACCACACTGTTATTTCCATGTTGCTTTCGTCCGACTGGTACAGTCACTGTTGCACAACTACGTACTTTCGCGGGACTAAGATTTGAGGATGGGAATAGCATATTTGGGCCGAAATAAAACGAAAATATTAATTAGTAATTTCGGATTTTCGGCTCAGTTTTCGAGTTATGTGTAATATATTTATTTCTTGTAGAAAAATTATAAAAATCTAAAGTACTTTTATATTTTAAAAGTACGATTGTATTTTCCACTTAATTTTTTGACTTTTTTTGCAGTCAATGGAACACTGGTTACATCATACAAAAGCAAACATATCTACATACATACATAGACATAGCGAGGACGTGACATCAAACCGAGCATTAAGCGCTACTTACTTTTCGTATTATAATTGGAAATATCCATCCGAAACATGTACCTAAGTACTTCAGTATTATTGCTTTTATATCTGTCTACGCCTTTATGTTCAATGTTCAGGCATATGGTAGATACGAACTTGGCAGTGATTACAACCTTACCCTTTTTGTAAGTACATATGTATATAACTAATAAAATTGGCAAAATATCTGTTTAACTTTGCCCACACAACAAGAATAGTTAGTGACATGGTTTAAATTTATTACGACATTTGATTACCACTTTTTCATTTGAGGAGAATTTTCCCTTTGTTGTTGAAACGAAAAACACATTAATTGATTTTTAATTGGTTGTTCAATTTGCATGTTACACAAGCGGAATTCTAGCTGTACATGATAAATTGCATCCAGATGAGTTCAAATTATGAAACTATTCAATAGTTTAAATTGCGAGTACGAAGTATTTCGAGAAGTGGAACGAGTTTGAGTATGAAAGGTGGCAGTTGTATTTCGAGAAATTAAAAAAAACACTAATTACATTCATTTTCGTTTTCTTAAAACTGAATGAATTCCATATTTTGTTTTTAAATATAAAAAAATAAAAATTTCTATAATACAATAATAAAGCTTTCTATGATAAAAACAGTTCTACAATTGGGGGCTAGGCTCAAGTAAAAAATAAAAATTAATTTGCCAAATAGGTGTGAAGTAAGAAGTACTTCCCAAGATGGAAGTAATAATAATTTATATTAAAAAAAGCTACAGTAGAAACAACAACTAGTTTAAGAAAGTACTAGTAAATGAGAAGTAAAAAGTGAAAGCTGAAAGTACACGTGGGAGTTAGTACAAGAGTCTATAATACACGATCGCAGGTACAACTATTGCAACAAGGAAAAATACGCAAGAGCGCAGAAGGCGTTGATGGAGAAAGACCAGAACCAGGCGAAGACCTAGATCTCGAGAATGCTGAATCAAATTTTTAGCAGTAAAAAAATAAAACAAATATCTTAATTGACAGTTTCGGTAAAATAATACCAGATTTTGATGGTGAATCGATTCCTGTTAAACATTGGTTTGAGAATTTTGACAAAATGCGGACGCGTACGTTTTAAATAGCAAGCAAAAATACGTCCAAGCTCGGAATAAAATTGCCGATACCGCAAAATTTTTTCATGAAGCTGTAAGCGTTAGTGAATATAAATCGTTAAAAGACACTTTAAGAAGTGAGTTTCACAAATCATACAATAGTGCGGAACTTCACAAAAAGTTATCAAGTCGCAAAATTATCAATATTTTTTGCAGATGAAAAATTGCTTTTTTGGGCAATATGGAGGAAGTTTCGGTAATTCGGTATGTAGTCGATGGACTGCGCTTATGACGTGAATTTAAGTACTCAATGTATGTTTCTTCATCATTCAAAAAACTTCACGAACTGTATGCAAAATATGAAAGCATAGTCAACAATGAAACCGTAGAAAATTTTAACAAAAGTTACAATAAGTAAGTTCGACAAAAATGCTACGAAAAAACCACTGTTATAATTGCTGAAGAGAATGCAAATCGGAAACAATCTTTTTTAATTGTAATAAAAGCGGCCATATCTCCAAATACTATAGCGTAAAACTGCAAAAACAAAGTACAGAGACACGTATTAATGTGGTTGTAGACCAAAACCGATTAAAAGTAATTCATGTAAACGACATTGAGCTGCAGTGCTTTATTGACACCGTGTCAGATGTATCCATAATAAACGAAAGTCTGTTAACAAATATTTTAAAAACTTCGTGTTGATATCGGAAATATCGGAACACAAAAGACTATGTTAAATATTCTTCTCTTAGAAACAAATATCACATTCTGAACCCTAAATGTTAGAATTAGAAATTCATAGCAAGTCTGAGGCTTTTTATGACTTTGTGAACATTAAACGAAAAAATATGAGTTCCTATTGTCTATTAAATGGAAACATTTTGTGTCAAACGATAATATAACAATATTAAATTTTGTTGCTGAATTTTTTATGTCCTGTTACCATATTCCGCTGACTTATATGATAGTACTAGGGTTTATCCTTACTCGCTGTCTTCATTGAGCTCGCTCGATATTCCTGGGGATGTATTATCACATTTAAAATCATTAAAGACATCTTCTTTACCCAGACCTGATAACATTCTCAGCTGTTATCTTAAAATGTTTTCAGATTTTCTATAGAAGCCTCTAACGGAGATTATTAATATCATTAAAATCTGGGCATTTTCCTGCTTGTTGGAAAGATTCTGTAATAAACCTCTTAGAATTTTCGAGTTCTATTATAAAGGGGTTTTCTAACGGGTTTCAAACGGAAGTAATTTACACTGACTTAAGTAAAGCTTTTGACAAAGTAAATCAAAGGGTTCTTTTCAAGGACACTGTTTCTCGTAATGCTGATGTTACCTCTGGTGTCGTCCCTCAAGGCAGTCATTTTGGACCAATTCTTTTTCGCTCTTTATAAATGATCTTCCATCAATTATTCGATAGAGTTTTGATGTTTGCAGATGATGTAAAGATTCTTGACACGCGACTCAAGATCTATTACAGAGCGATTCAACTTCACTTTCTGACTGGTGTTCTTTAAATTTGATGATTTTTTCACTGACAAATTATTATATTGGCACCCAACCTCTGGCTAGAATCTTCAGTTGTGTATATCGGGGGGTGACTATGGACCCTAAACTTCGCTTCAATTTACATATAAACACCTGTATAAATAAAGCCAAAGGCTTCATAGGTTTTATTAAGAGATGGTCGAAGGAATTTAACGATCCTTATGTTACTAAAATGTTGTACATTTTACTTGTCCGACCGATTTTAGAATATGCTTCGAATGCTTGGTGTCCGCAATATAGTTGTTACATTTATAACGTGGAGTCTGTTCAAAAACAGTTTCTTTTATTTGCTTTACGAAATTTGAACTGGAACTAATTAACGAAGCTTCCTCCTTTTAAAGATCTTGCCTTCACTTTAAAGCCGAAGAGTTATGTTGAACGTATGTTTTGTGCTCAAATTGTTGAATGGATGGACCGACTCTCCATAACTACTTAATGAACTATGCATTGGTGTTCCTAGCCGCGTTTCTAGAAACCTCATAGCTCTGAAGTTAAGTCTCTGTAAAATAAATTTTGAACTGTTTGAGCTTGTGCGTTGTATGTGCAATGATTTCAATAACCTTTATGTGCTAATAGATTTTGCCCTAAATGTGCCCTAAAATAATCTTTGTTATCTCATTTGAATTAATACTAACTACTAAATGTTCCACGCAGCTGTTGATAAGCCAAATCTGTAGCTGCTATTGACGTTCCCACCTGATTAGCGAAAGCATCGAAGTCCGGAGTGTGATTGTTTTGGTCACCGGTCCGTGCACGCGCGATAAAGATGCGCCCCACTGTCGTATAGGGCGGAAGGAGGGTCCGCTGCGATTCGTCGAAAAAAAAGATTAGTTACAGAATGGCATCGTTCGAAAATCATGTTCACAATTGGCTAGCAGAGTTGTTGTTGTAAAAAAGAAGTGCAGTGATTACAGGATATGTGTTGATTTTCGCCAACTGAATGCGATGGTGTTGAAGGATTGTTTTCCGGATCCGTTAATTGAAGTGGTAGTGGAAAAGTTAAAGAGGTAGTGAAGTTCTTCGTGGGCAGAAGAATCGAGTAAAAAACTGCAAAAAAAACTGTAAAAACTTGAGCCTTTAACCTTTTTCATTACTGTCTTCTGCCAAACTCCAGGGATTGAGTTCTGCGCTGTAGGTGTTCTTGTTGGCTCTAATAGCCTTTTAAAGCGCTGTTCTGCAAGTTATATCGTTGAACTGCAGGACTTTACTTGTGGGTAGAGAGCGAGCTGTATGCGCTTTTCATTGAGCTTGATGACATATAGTATCTTCCTGGCTGTTGCTATCTCATTATTCTATCGGTACACTGGTTTCCTAGTGAGCTTTGTACGAGTCTGGGCATCGCTGCGTCACATGCATCTTCAAGTGCTTAGGTGATATGCGCTTTCATATCAGAAGCTGATTCTGTCTGTGCGCCACAAGGTTCGCGAGAAGTATAATGCCGCGTCGGTGAGCGCTACCCTACCCTTGTGGACCATGTTGGGGGGTTCAACTTCCCTTATCCTGCTTATAACCCAGCCGATGCGTACTCGTTACGCTTTTAACACTATTTTCTCGTCGTCCACGGGTAGGTTGCTGAGAGCTGTCTGCGTACTGTTGTACCTCTTAAGCAGACTTCTACTTGGAGTTTTACTGTCACGCCCGATTTTGCACGAGTTTTGATAAAGTTGATTCACTGTAATCCATTTGCAATACAAAATTTGAGACAAATAGGTTCGATTTTTATTTCATTGTAAAAATCGCAATGAATTGACAAATTCGAGCACTGTAAACAAACTAAATGACAGATTGCGCTCAAACATGATAGAGGACAGTGGTGTTAATTTAGCGAGAAAAATAATTTTTACAATCGCTTTAATGACTACTTCCCGGTACTTTTTTGTATGTAAGTATGTTGTAACTTTTTTTCTATTATAACTAGATTTATCGCAACTAGCCTTGGAGACTTGATATTATTCGCTGTGAACCAGGATGATGTTAAAAATGAAGATTTTGCACGCCGGAAATTGAAGAAGGTTCTACTCCTTCAGCTGTTATCTGGTTTCAATTAAGAAAGAAACGATTTGTACAAAATTTGAGCTTCAAGACGATCCTCATCGACCTTTAACTTTTAAAACAAGGAAGTAAGAGTACTGAACCCTACTGCAATGTAAACCGCTAGGAAATAAAGTACTTATGAAAAACTGAAACAAAATGTTCCTCATCATCAGCTTGCTACATTGAAAACAGTGACGGCAGTGAAAATTCTTTCGTCGGTGGGCAAATACCAACAACCAGCAGCAATAATAGTAACTTTCAAACAAGGAGCAATTGTTGGGAGTTCCTGCAATCCCAATATTTTCAGGAGAAGAGCAAGCCAGGGCTGTTTACCAATCAGTGGAGAAGTGAAATATTATATGTATATACCTTCCTTGCCTTCATCAAGGTTAGGTTTGAAGAGCTATTTGGATTTGCTGATAGGTTTTTTGATTTGTGTTAGGTTTGAAGAGCTATTTTGATTTGCTGATAGATGCGAATTCTGATCTAGAAAGATAAAGCGAAACTCGACAAGAACGTTTACAAGACTGTTGGCAATGAAGCCGCTGAGGATGTCCGCTCTACTATTCTTGGATTTCTTAAACCACCCTTTTCTACGCAGAAACACGAGGGAGATGGTTACCAAGAGTTGTTCAAGTTAAGAATGATCTTTCTTGGCGACATTCCGAAGAATGGAATATGGTTTTGTATGAATAGAGAATAGAGAAGAACTATTGAGAAGAAAGCGTATCTTTCTTGCTCGAGTGTTCGTTAGAGTATAGTTTCTATCCCCAGAACCAATTAAAGCACCTTTTTACGATTTTCTGTTCAACGTCAACTGTTAAATATCAGGATATTGATCCAGGTATTATTAAGGATGCTGAGAAAAAATTTGTCAATCATCTCTGGTAATTAGTTCTCGAAACTGTAACGATAAGGATGTAATTTGGTGAATAATAAAGTCATAAAGTTCTGCACCAAAAACATTTTATTCCTTTACAAGCTTCGAAGTCTCGTTGTTTATATCTCCAGGTTAATAAAAAAAACCTGATTCATAGTTGCTCAATTTTCATTCTTATCCAGGAATTGTTTGAATTTTTTTTGTAAAATTTTTAAACAGATTCAATCGTTTCGTATTTTTAATTAAAAAAAATATTTTTTTTTTTATTAATTCCTTAAACACACTGGGTGTACCCTTGTGAATGCAGAGCATTGTGTTGAATGGAAGGAAGATTGATAGGTTTGAGGAAGAAAGAGGGAGAATGAGAGAGGGAATGCAATCACACAGGACACCGATAAAGAGATAGGCAGCCACTGTGCCAAGTGTTATGCCTTTACCACAATGAACTTCAGTTTATCACTGTCGACTATGACCGCATGTAGCGCCACTCATGTTGTGCGTGTTATATTTGTACATGAATGGAATCGTTTCGTATGTTCCAACTTCAAGGTGTTAGAGGGTTACCTAGCAGTTGCCCAAATGGATAAGAAGTTTTACACTGCCGGTGTTTTTTCTTGCTTGTAACTAGATTAGGACGGGAGCAGCAGTGGGCTAAGGCCCAACCTAGTATACATATGTATAAACTTATGTGCATATTTAAATACAAAAACTGTGCTTTTTGAGCACTTATCAGGATTAATGATACTACTTGCATAATGACATAATCTCATTTCTCATACAGTTGCTTCCAGTGAACGAAGCAAAACATGGTCCTTCTCATCGCATAACATTTTGGAAATGTATATGCACCCACACAAATTTCAAATATTTACGAGTATTCTGGTCTATCTATACCTTTTAATGCAGTAAAAGCCATGAGAACTTCTTCAAATCAAACCCTAATACTTATATAGAGTACATACATAGTATAAGTATATATGTACGAGTATAAGTACCTATTATATGTAAATATGTATATTGTGCTTCATAAATATAAAAAGTAACGCTGCCTTTTACTTACTTAATCTTAAACATCGTCGTCGCCACCCACCCACAACCCACATTCACGCGACTTTCGCTTACTAAGACCACACACACTCAGTGCATCAATTATGCATGCAATGGAGCAGAAGCTGGAGGGGTTCAGGCGTCGGGTGCAGTACACATATCGAAGCTCATTTGAGTGCGCATTTATATTCAAACGAAAAATGTATTCACGTCTGCTGCAGTCTGGAATCACGAAAACAATCTGAAAGCTGAACTGCTCTAAACTGCTTCTGTTGTTTAACTTTATTTCTTTTTCCTTTCTTTTCTTTCTTTTTCCTTGCCGTTTCGTTTCTTTTGTGTGATATTCTTCCGCTGTGGAAGTGCATCAAATGTAAGATGAGAATATTCCCGATAATATACTGAGTTTGCAATTTACATACATTTGCTAGAAGATTTATGCTCCGAGCATGCGAATTTGTTTCATTTTAATGTGGATGATGGCACAGTTTCAAAATTTCGAATGATGTCGCAATCATGCCAAGAAAATATCCTCTATTTATTTTCTTGAATTTAGTACCTATGTACGCGTAAGTTGTGTACTGCAATTCAAATACGGATGTGGGTAAATTACAAAAAAAAGAACAATATTTATTTAAACTTTTAGCAGCTATACTTGAATTAACTTTGATATACATAAGTTATAACTTGCAAATGGATGTACATTAAAGTTGGTCGGAATACAAGGACTTCCCTAACCCATATTTAACCGAACTTTTTGAGAAGCGGGCATAAATAATTTTTACTAACTCAGAGCACTCTCAGAAATAATTTAACTTCAAATCTAAGCTTCTTTGCTTAAGGAACCGCGGCACACAACATTTCAATCAAATAGGTTAGTTCATGTAGGGATCTCCTTATTAACTGTTGCCCCATAGCCCCTTCTCATAGCAATTTCGATCCACCCTAATGTACAATACATACACAAGTATTTCTTGAAATTGCTTTGACGGATTGCAGGTGTAAGTGTACGATGCGATGATCTCTGTGGCGTAGGTGGTGTGTGCGTGGACTGTTACGTAGTAGAGACGTTGATTTTCTTGACGTTTTTGAAGCCAATGAATCCATTTTTGAGTTCTTCGTATGTATAATTTCTGGAAAACAATGACAATCTATCGCGGTATTGTTGATGCCGTGGAGGCCGGTTAAAATATAAATATTTTTGCCTGAAACATAATTATCTTAAAGGAACATAATTAGGGGACACACTCTGGGGCTGAAGACGCAAATACGTCTATTACTTAAGATATTTAAGTTTTGAGCCATTCTCAATCATTACTAAAGTACTTAGTTTTGTATTTTTGAGAAGGGATAATTTTTGAATTGTTGCGATTTTGAACCTACTTCTTTTTAAAATTAAGACACCATAAATTTATTGCAATGCCTTGGATTCGTAAATTTTAGGTATTTGTTTTATAGAATTTTAATTAGAAGTCAAAAAAATTTTAGTTTTTATGTATATACTTAGGTAGATATAAAGTTATGTTCCCTGGTTGTACCAAGAAAGATCTTTTTGTTTTCTGTTGTTGGTGTGAGATTCCCTCTATAATATTGTGAAAAAAATTCTGCGACTTTTTTGCGCCTAATGATCCTGAGACTGAATATGCTAAACTTATGCTAAAGTTATGTTTGGCACCATCTATAAAGTATGCAATTTTTGACGCGCTCTAAAATTTAAAAGTGGATCTTAGGGATGTGTTGTTCGTAAGGAAAAGTTGTTTTACCAGCATTAAATTCACCACCAGAACCATAGAATAATTAATTTTGCCCCAGGGTGGCGCGTAGGAGACAAAATACTAAACTTACAAATTAAGGACCGCTCTAATTTACATTAAGCACAAAAATCACGTTACGTTTACATATGATATTATTGATTGAAAGTGACTTAATTGATGATTTGGAAAAGTTGTAATGAAATTATGTACTTGCTCAAGTACGAGTAAAATAAATAAAATGTGTGTAGATATGCAATCGTAAATAAAAAAGTTAGATAGACATAAAGCAGAGAGTGTGGGGCATCAGTGTAAAGTTCTAATGCCCCAATTGATAAGGAATATAAACGAATATGTACAGAATTTAAAAAAATTAAATAAAATGAGACGAAAGCAAAAATACTAGACACAGATACATATTTATAATTCGTTCATTTGTTTGTGATTGATAACAGCTCTAATTTAATAATAACAAGAGCAACAGCAACAGCAACAATAAATGACATACGAAAATAATCACATCGCAACACTTACAAATGCGATAGTACACTGTCGTGGGCTATTGTGGGCTCAGTAGAATTCGATTTGTTATTTGAAAAGGTTTACTCTTTCTATATATTTTCTATTAACGAGGCGAGTTTAACGTTTTGCATAGTTTTCATATTGAGATTTAAGAAGAACTATATGCTTAATTAATAAGTTAAAAATATTGAAATTTGGAAATAAAACTGTGAGAAAATGTCACTGCGGAAAGCATTTGCGCTCTCTAATTTGCTGAAGCAAAACTTTTCAACAAATCTTTGGAGGGCAGCCAGCACAAACGGACGACAACCAGTAAGATATCTTCATATAGGGAGATATGGATGCATTCATGGGCATGCAAAAATCCTTCTCCGAATTTATTTGGGAAATATTTGTATGCATATGGCGCTCGTCAGTAATCGTGGATGATTCATTATCTTGGTGGTTTTAAATGATAAGCATAACTATTTATGACCGTGTATGGCATACGTTTGTCGCGTGAGTGAGTTAATAAGTTTAAAGTTTCAAAGGTTTTGTTTTAACTCTAAAATATAAATTAGAAACAATAACTATAAAATTCTAAGAAAATGCGTACCCAACGAGTCAATATGAAAGTGTAAATTAGTTAGACATTCAACAAATTTTCCATTGAGTTTAATTGAGATTATTTCTGTGATGTTACTATCTAAGAAAGCAGTAAAAGTCGGCATACATATGTACATAGGTGAAAGCTGATTTCAAGAGTTATTACTTGAGTACTAATTAGGAACTCAGGCACATCAAAATAAGGTTGACGGGATCAGGCCTAAATGGAATGAGGCGATTTTTGATAATTTTTTTGAGGGCTTTTTGGTTTAAGTTTGGACATATGGCGGACTTTTGAAACCCCCATACATTGCAAAATCGTGATTTTTAGTGCCTATTAATTAATTGTGATAATAGCTTTTATCCTGATTGGGCAGTAATCGAGCAAGTAATATATTTTCGCTATATGCGAGGAATGCGCTATATTTCTTTGTAAAGTTATTGAGCGACATCTGACCGATTTTGTTAAAAATTTGCTTTGTCTTAATCTTGATCCCAAAATTTTTCCTAAATTTTTTTCGTCACTGAAGTAAATATTAGTAAAATAAGGGAGATTTTGATTTTTTCGTATACTGGAACGGACCGACCTTTGTTGACATTTTGTATGCCACAATCAGACCTCAGGAAAAAAATTTTTTTCCCCCAAGTAATAAATTTTAGACCAAAAATTATTCTTGAAGGGGCGTCGGAGTAAAATATAGGCATAATAACATTTGACATAAGTTGAATTGTTGATTGTACTGGACCGACCGATTTGATTGAAATTTTGTCTACCAGGGTTTCTTAACCTAAGGAACCCATTTTTAAGTTTTAATTTGAACTAAAATTTTTATAAAAGAACATTTTTCTTTAACAAAACTGTATGTCAGACATCTTATATTTACCAATTCGTCTCAGCAAGTAATGTCATGATGGTGGTTACGAAATCTATCCACCTTGATCTACATAGGAGAAAACCGATTTTTAGAGTTATTACTTGAATACTAAGTATTTAGGAGCACAAGCACTTCTAGTTAGGAATAAAATTTCAGATATAGTTTCGGGTCTTGTTTTTGATTCAGTATAGTGCTGCAAGACTGTCATAATTTTGAAAACATAAATTTTGAGAAAAACGTATTTAAACTCTTCAATCTGTCCCTCCATACAATTGGAAGGACATATACTTTTTTCACGTAAAGAGCTCATAAAATAAAGATATGATTTTTTTACACAAGACTAAGAACTAAATAACATTAATTTCTGAAAACTTAACTCGAAAATTTTGTTTTTATTTATGACAGTCTTGCTTATTTCCTTAAAAAAAAAATATTTTTTTCCTCATTATTTTCATTACTTTATTATTTTTTCTGTCATTTTATTCAGTTATTTGAAGTGACAGTTTTGAAGTGAAACTTTTGTAGCGGAGCTGTGAATTGAAATTTGTTAAACGGAAATCAAGTCTGCGTTTCAATCAAATGAAACTAATAAGAAATGAAGCTATAAGTATGTAGTGATAATATTTAGCTTGTTTACTTCAAGACTGTCATAGCTCAAAAACCAAAAATTTTGAGAAAAACGCATTTAAACTTTTCAATTTACCCTGTCACTTCATACGGCAAATTCCCTTCTCACTTGAAGAGTTTAAAAGATACAATTATGAACACGATTAAGCACTAAACAGTTGTTGTTTCTGTATACGTTATTCAAAATTTGTTATTTTGTTATTTATGATAGCCTTGACAGCAAACGAGAGATATGGGGATCGGCAGAGAGTCGACGCCTTTCAAATTCATCTCATGTGCTTTGTTATTTCTGCTACTATTTTCTACTACATTTTCTACATACTATTATTTTCTGTTACCTTTTCTATTACTACATTTCCGAATAGTTTTCTATTTATATTTCAACCTCTATTTTCTAGTTCTACTACTATTTTTTAGTATTTTCCACTATTACCACTACTATTTTCTTTCCGAAACGCACGGAATCGAAAAGAACAAATAAAAATTGATTTTTAAAATTTATAATTTTATAAATCTGGAAGAAATCCACTGTATTAGAGTTTCTTGGAAACAAGCCCATAAGAACTTACGCAAATTATTGTATATATAATATTTATTGTAGATATTGAATTATTGAATGGAAATAAATTGGATTTATATAAAATTTAAATTGGTTCTAGTCACCAAAAAGATGAGCATATTTTATTGTATGTACATTCAATAAGAAAAGATAAAAGTTATTGAAGTGAAACTTCTATGTTCAAAAATATTAATTATAGAAGTTTTGAAATGTTAGCCATTTCCCTCCGAGTATGCGAAAAGTTCGCAAAGTACAGCTCAATCAATCAACCTTAAACACATAAACATGCCTGAAAACTAAACTTTTACTGCGTGTGGCATTTGTATTATTATGGGTATTCAATGAAAGTCCTAATGAACCGTATGTGATGTAAGTAAGTTTACTTTGGCGTATAATGCAGGCTTCTTGAATTATTAACGGTGCCTTTACGTTTTTGATTGAATACCCATATTATTTTAGATATATGTATAATTTTAATATTAATTCCTTTAAAAGAATAAAATATTCTTGATTTCGAAGGAAGTTAATATTTTGTTTTTGAATCTTATTTATTCACGATATTCTACTTGGAATATTATTTTTAGCTTAAGTTCCTATTAGAGAATTACCACGGGTGGGGTTCAAGAATAAGACGAGTTAAGTTTTGTGAGTTTCAATAATGACTGGTTCTTTATTTAATTTGTTCTTATATTTATACTAGATAAGTTTGTTTACATTTCTTTATGTTTACAGATAAGGTTGTAATAAAGATGACGTAATGTTTACTCGAACGGCATTCTTTTCTTTGTGTTTGGGTTCATAACTATAATGACTGGTTCTTTATTTAATTTGTTCTTATATTTATACTAGATAAGTTTGTTTACATTTCTTTATGTTTACAGATAAGGTTGTAATAAAGATGACGTAATGTTTACTCGAACGGCATTCTTTTCTTTGTGTTTGGGTTCATAACTCCACCCGACGAAGATGAAATTCCGGCTTCTGTAGGGAGTAAAGGAATTTCTACCATAATTTTGGTATTTTTAGGTTTGTTTTTAACATAAATGTGTAAAATTATTAAAATTATGATAAGTATAATTATAAAGGTTGTGATAGAGTAAGTAATTTTTGAATGATATTCTAATTCTGATATAAGCTTGGTGTTTACAATGTTTTTGTAGCTTAAGGTTTCTAAGTTTATAGGTAATGTATTAATTTCTGTGATATTTTTTATAGAGTTTGGTACAATTATTGTATCTTTGTATTCTTTCTTGTTATACCATTTGTCTAAATAAATTTGACAATTTTCGATAGTTAATAAAGAATTTCCTTTAAGAGTTAAAGGGTATTCATTGCAAGTTTGATTGACTTTTTGGTTTGTATTTAAGGTAAGTATAATATTTGTTCCAATTTCTATAATTTCTTGTTTATCGTTAGTTTCAAAATTACATTTCATTTGATTTTGGGTAAAGAGGTGTTCTAAACATCCCTCTGTTACTTTTTGTAATGTTTTTACATAGTTTGTATCGTAATATATAGTATTGTTTTTGATTAAATATTTCTTAGTTTCTAATATTAATTGTTTCTTATTTTTATTTGGGATAGGTTGTATATATAATTGTTTATATCTATCCTGGGTTAGGTTAGGTATTTTTATTATGAATATGATATCTGATTTGTATGTTGCTAAGTCCATTTCTATGTTTTCTAGTTTTGTTATAGTTATGTCGTATGTTTCTAGTTCTTCTGTGGTAAGTATGTCTCTGCTAAGAGTTCTAAGTTTTGAATTTAATATGAGTTCTCGTACTTGTTCTATTATCTTTTCAATGTGGTCTAATTCGTAATTTAATTGTAGTATTTTCATCGTTCTTTCATGTTTGTCTGTTAATTTGTTGACTTGATCTACTATGTTTGTTTGTTTGTTAACTAATGTTGTTAATGTTTTTAACTGATCGTTAAAGTGTTCATTTATGCTTACTTGTGCGTTGGTTTGTTCTATAATATTATGGTTATTGTCTGTAATTATTTTAAGTTTTTGTTCAATTTGTTCCCTGTCTTCATTGTCCATTAATCCGTATATATATTTTATTCCTGTTCCTGCGATATTGATTAATCCGCGTTTATTCCTATATATGGGTATAATCTGTCTTAATTGTGTTTTTGTATGCTCTAATTGATGTGTTAAATGTGGTTCTGCTAAGGGGTATATTGTAAGGTCTAAGTTCATAAGATAATTTAAATAATCTGCTGCTTTAAATACGTGAAGTATTTTCGAGAAATTTTGTATTAGTGCTTTTTCTTCAAGCTGTATCATTGTATATCCATTTCCTTGGTTTAGGTCTGTTACTGTCAATTTTTGTGCGTATATTCCTTTAATAGTGAGGATGAGGAGGAGTATCGTCTTCCACAACCCTGAAATATCGTTTTTGTTTAATAAACTGGTCTTTGTGATACAAGTTTTTCCTAAGTGGGTTTTTTATCTTCTGTTCGTTTATTTGTATAGGATTTCTTATTTCTTTCGTTTTTTGTTCAAGTTTATTTTTGTCGTTTTCTTTCGTGAAATGAATGTCTACTGGTTCGTCTTTTCTGTCTTTATTTCTATATTGTCTGACTTTGTCTTTTGTGTCGTTTATGTTCTTTATAATATTGTTTTGATCAATTTTGTTATAAAAATGTAATTCAATTGGTTTATGTTTGGTAGTACCGTGTGTTGTGTTGTTATAAGCGTTTACTGCTTGTAGTGCTAAATTAAAGTTATATGGTATATCTTTCATTTTTTCTCTGATTTTAAAGAGTCTTATGTTTTCATTCAATGTATTATGGAATCTTTCAATGTCTGAATTTCCTGTGTGTCTGTGTGCTGTTGTAAAATGGTAAGTAATGTTCTGTTTTTCTAGAAAGTCTTTAAAAGTTTCATTTTTGAAGCTAGTGTCATTGTCCATTATTAAGTGTTCTGGTTTTCTCATGATCAAAAAGAGTTCTGTATATGCTGCAATGAGCGATAATGACGTTCTGTCTGGGATTTCTTTTATGAATGCGTATTTAGTGAATTTATCAATTATTGTCGCATATATTGTCTGTTGGTTCATGTACCAAATGTCTATGTGGTAGATTTGATAAGGTTTAGTTGCTGTTTCTGTTTTTTCAAAGGGTAACTTTATTGGTCTGCGTTCGTATTTATATTTGCATATGGTGCAATTATTTATTAGTTTTGTAATTTCTGTCTTTAGATTGGGGTAATATATTTCTTTCTTTAAATCCGAATAAGTTTTCTCTATTCCTGGGTGATTATTATCGATTCTATGATGTAATGAAATTTTGTCTAACATAGTGTTATAATCTACGTCTTGTGCCTGATTTGTCGTTATCATTAATTTAGAGGTTTTTATGTTATTTACGTTTTCCTGTCTTTCTTTCCATTTTTTCTGTAACTTGTCTATATTTTCGAAATTTGAATGTCTAATCACTGTTAAATTATTAAGATTTGCTTCATTTAGTACTTGCTCTACTATTTGATCGTCAAATTGTTGATAATTTATAATGGTTAGATTATTTCCGAATTTCTTTTCCTTAATAGTCTCGTTGGTGTCATTTTGTTTCAATTCTATTTGATTCTTAAATGATTGTAAAGGTTTATCCGTTATAGGTATCCTGTTTTGTTCATCTTCCTCAGCTGAATGTATTGTCTGATTGTCGTCTAATAATTGTTGTATGATTTCTAAGTTTTCTTCTGTGTTTAGTTTGTCTGAAGTAACTGTAATTGTTTCTACTGTCTTGTTTTCTTCGTATTCTTTAATACTTTGCGTTATTTTATCTAATTCTAATTGTTTTAGAGCTTGTTTACTAGTTGAGGGTTTTTCTCTTTCTTCTTGATATTCTTTTTTAGTTTGATCCTGCCTTTCTAGTTTTTCTTTTTCTAAGTTTAATTGTTGTATTAATTCTTCTGTTATATTTTTGCTTATCCATTCCTCTGTTAACGAGGTTCTATAAAGTAAAGGTTCTTTTTTTTTTCTATTAAAGTTTGAAGGTGTTTCCATATTTGGATGTTCCTCTTCTATGTGTAATGTTATTTCTTCTTTTGTCGTAAATGTTTCTCCGCAATATTTGCAATTTTTTAGTGCGTTCGTAATGTTGCATTCTTTTATCCTAGATAAAGCATCTGCTACTTTATTTTCTTTTCCCTCCACATGGTTTATATCAAATTCATATTCGTTGAGTTTGATCTTCCATCTGATTAATTTCTGATTTGGTTCCTTTAATTTGGATAGCCAAATTAGTGGTTTATGATCTGTCAAGAGTTTAAACTTTCTTCCGTACAAATAGTGTCTGTATTGTCCTACTGCCCATACTATGGCTAATAGTTCCTTTTCGATTGTCGAGTAATTAATTTCGTGTTTGTTTAAAGTTCTTGATGCGAAAGCTATTGGTCCTTTAGTTTGTGAAAGTACTGCTCCTAGTGCGTGATTACTAGCGTCTGTAGTTAAGGTGAATTCTTCTTCAAAATTTGGATATTGTAGTACTGTTTCTGACATGAGTATTGTTTTCAATTTGTTGAATGAGTCTACGTATTTTCTGTCGTTTAAATTAATTTCCGTTCCTTTTTTAAGATAATGCGTCATTGGTTTTGCTATTTTCGCATAGTCCGGTATAAATTTCCTATAGTAACCTGATAGTCCTAGAAATGCTTGTATTTCTTTAACTGTTTTGGGAATTGTGAATTGATTTAATCCTTGAACTTTGTTTGGATTGGGTTTAATTCCGTCCTTTGTTACAATATGTCCTAGAAATTCTGTTTCCTTTTTTAAGAAGTCGCTTTTATTTAGGCTAACTTTTAAGTTAGATTTTCTTAAGGTTGCGAATATTTTATTTAAACTGTCAATGTGTTCTTGGAGTGATGTCGAGAAAATTAGTATATCGTCCATATAAACTACGCATGTTTTGTTGATATATTCTCTGAGTACGTTATTCATCATTCGCTGAAAGGTTGCTGGTGCATTTTTTAGTCCGAATGGCATTCTTACGAATTCGAAATGTCCTTCGTTTATTGTGAAAGCTGTCTTTTCTCGGTCTTTAGGGTCAACTTCAATTTGGTAAAAACCTTTAGTTAAATCTAAGGTTGAAAAGTAATTTGCTCTTCCTAGTTTGTCTAGTACGTCGTCAATTCGTGGTATTGGGTATTTGTCTTCTCTTGTATTCATATTTAATTTTCTATAGTCTACTACTATTCTAAGTGAGGTTTTTCCTTCTTTATCTGCTTTCTTTGGTACTGGCCAAATAGGTGCATTGTATGGTGAACTGGAGTGTTGAATGATTCCTTGTTCTAATAATTCTTTCATTTGTTTACTTATTTCCTCTTCGTATATTGAAGGGTATCTATATTTTCTTGTATAAACAGGTCCATTATTTCCTGTGTCTATATTATGTTTTACTTCATTTGTAAAAGTTAGATCATCACCTTTGTGATAGAATATATCGTCATTTTGTACGATTACGTTTTTTATAGCTTGTTTTTCTTCTGAATTTAAATGTTCTAATCTTAATATACCTGGTCCTACTAATTCTTCCATTGAAAATATCTGAGGTAAGTATTGTGTATTATCTTTTATTTCTTCTGAATCTCCTTCATAATATAATTTGTATTTTGTTTGATTTATACTTATTTCATTAGTTTCGTAATCTATTTTACTTTTGTTTTGTTTAAGGGTAGTGTGTCCTAATATTCCGTTAAAGAATTTGTGGAATTTATAAAGTCCAAATGTAGTGTCAGAGTTTAATTTAATGTTAAGGTTTTTCATTGGTATAGTACAGGTGTGTGTTATTTGAAAATAACCTGATACTGATTTAATTTTCGTGGGGTTGGGAATTGCTTTAATTAAGTGTTGGGGTGCTATGTCATAGTCTAAAAAGTTTTCTGTTGATCCTGTGTCGATCAAAAGTCTACAATTTCTTGATTTTCCTCTGATGAGAATATAGGGGAGTCTGTTATAAAATTCGAGGCTGGTATTTGAAAATTTTCGCCCTGATAGTGATTATAGTCAGTTGTATTGTCTTGTTTGTATTGTAAAGGTTGGGGATACTTATTACTATTAATATTATTATGCTTACTATTGTAGTTTTTTGAAGAGTACTGTTGGTAGTTGTTTTGCCTTCTGGTCTGTTGGGTATCTACTTCCATTCTTTCTACTGGGGGTTGGTAGTTGTTATGTTGCTGTCTTGGTTGATATGGTTGCTGATATTGCTGCTGCTGTTGTTGAGGGAAGTACATCTTTGGTTGCCAATTATTCTTTGCTGGATATCCTTGTCCTGGTTGTCTAAAGTTGTTGTTTTGTTGGTAATTTGGTTTTTGGAAAGGTTGTTTCTGGAAAGGTTGTTGTTGACGTATAGTTGGTTTCCTTTCTTCTTGTTGCTTTAATGGATTTTGTGGTCTGGCTCTTCTTTCATCTTGCAAAAATCCATTTGATGCTAATTCATGGATTGCTTCTTCCATTGTGGATACTTTAAGTGCACAAAGTATAGTACGCATGTTTTGGGGTAAGCGTGTTGTAAAAACTTTTAATGCTGTTTGGATGTTTTTTGGTATGTCATCGCTGCTTCCTTCTTGTAAGCTCTTTTGGTTAAGCATGGCTAGTTTGTGACATATGAAGTTGTAAAAATCCATGGTGTTTCCTCTGTAACTTGCTGTTCTTAATTGTTCGTATAGCTGGTCAGCTGTAGAAAATCCTCCAAAATTGGTTGTTAACATTTGTTTTATGTCATTCCAGTTGCTCAAGTGATTGTGTATTTCTATAGCTCTTCTTGCGTTTCCAATTAGTTTGCTTTTTATTACGTTTATGCACATTCTTTGTGCTTGTTCATTGTATGATGACAATGTGGGTATGATGTCATCTACGTTTGTTAAAAATGTGGATAGGTCTTCCTTCCTTCCATCGAATGTTTGTATTCTTTCTATATATTTTAAAGGGTTTATATCGAGTGATCTTCCTGCATTGTTTGCTGCGTTCCTTAGATCATCGTTTCCTGGTCTTAGTGCCATTTTCTTATATTTAGTTTTATTCCTGTGGGAATCTTAATTCTGATAAGTAGAATTTATTTTACTCGTTGTTGAGTCTTTTTCCAACTGCGTTGCTGTTCACTCTGGGTGTTCGTACGTATGTTGGTTTTATTTGGAATCTATTTCCAAAAGTCACTGTGTGTATTTTTACTTGTTTTGATTTGCGTTCAAAACTGTATTTTTCACTTAGTCACTTTGTAGGTTGTTATTTACGAATATCAAACCGAATGTTGATATCCTACCGACTGCGCCAATTTTAATATTAATTCCTTTAAAAGAATAAAATATTCTTGATTTCGAAGGAAGTTAATATTTTGTTTTTGAATCTTATTTATTCACGATATTCTACTTGGAATATTATTTTTAGCTTAAGTTCCTATTAGAGAATTACCACGGGTGGGGTTCAAGAATAAGACGAGTTAAGTTTTGTGAGTTTCAATAATGACTGGTTCTTTATTTAATTTGTTCTTATATTTATACTAGATAAGTTTGTTTACATTTCTTTATGTTTACAGATAAGGTTGTAATAAAGATGACGTAATGTTTACTCGAACGGCATTCTTTTCTTTGTGTTTGGGTTCATAACTATAATGACTGGTTCTTTATTTAATTTGTTCTTATATTTATACTAGATAAGTTTGTTTACATTTCTTTATGTTTACAGATAAGGTTGTAATAAAGATGACGTAATGTTTACTCGAACGGCATTCTTTTCTTTGTGTTTGGGTTCATAACTGTATGTTTATGTGAATTATGAACACATTGTGCCATCTTATGTTTGAAAAATTTAATGCTAATTTCTACAGAAAACTTTCAGAAAGAGAGTTAATAGTGATGTTTGAATGAAATATTGAAATAACTATTACCAGGGTCGGGTAAGTAGAGTCCTTGAGCGGGAGTTTTTTTGGGGGTATCATTTTAAAAATCTTAAAAAGAAGTGGTAGTGAATAGTGGCAAATACATAATAAAAGATAACAACAATACAAAGCATGAAAATTGTCATTTCCATTCATGTTTATGAGCAGTGACTAGAACCTCATTTAATAACTATTTTCCAAAAGTCCCCATTTAAACACAGAAAGCTTTCTTGCTTAAATCTTATATCATAATTCTCGCTTGGTTTCCGTATGCATTTCCACAGAGCAAGTTTTCTATCTTTTCTTTCTTGCATTGTGTAAAGTATACAATAACTCATTATTTCTTTCATCTGTTTGAACAAATGTGGTATTTACATATATTATGCAGTATTGGCAAGAAGACTATTGTTTTTGTAAACAAAAATACACATTAAAATTTCGACTAAACATACTAAAAACCAGAACAGCGACCCATCATTGGTCTAAGTTCTTAAATTTAGACCGCCCTTACTGATACTACTACCTACATACAATATTTAATATTAGCTAAAACAGTTTCTGGTTTTATTAAAAATGCGTATTCAAAATAACTTGGTCGAAGATGAAAAAGGTACGCCAGCATTTCCAGGATAATTTAATTTACATACCCACATACACAACTAAAATAAGAGAAAAAAATTTCCATTTCCATTGCAATATTCTCGTAAGTGGCATTTCTCGTTGCGAAATCTGTAAAAGGCTTAAAATCAATTGCGCAAATATTTATTTTTATATGAATGTGAAAAAACACCGACCTCAAAGAAAAAAGCGAAGGAAATTGATTTGCTTATCGAATTCGAAGTGGTGCAATTTGTTCCTGATTTTCATCGATTCGCAGTAGAAGAGCAAACGACAAACGTAATCGAGAGAAATTGCGTAAAAATAAATTGTAGAATGTAAATAATTTTCGCTCACATACGCAAACAGACAGGCACAAACAGTCATTTGCAAACGCAAACACAAGCACAAATATGTATGAAAGATGGCATGGGAAACCTGATGTGGAATTCTTTTTGCTCCGTTTGTAATGTGAGTGAGCAATCGGCAGCACCAACAACAGCAAGGTCGTGTTAGTTAACGACAGGGATGTCAAACAAAAATCTGTCCCACTTCGTCGTTGTCACTGAATCTGTCACAGTTTGTATGTATGTATGTACACGGATCAAAAATTTTCACAAAATCATTGAAGAATTAATGAAAAACTTCATAAAATCAATGAATGGCTTTTCATCAATAAAAATGCACAAATTAACGAACAAGTTCATTAAAACTTCTAATAAATATATGAGAACTTGTATTTTTTACCATTCACTTCATATCGGTAGGAATATATGCAGAAGTTTAATGGGAAAAGAAAATAAAAAAAATAACCACCAGACAAAGGCCGCAGCGCCCGGATGAGAGTCCCTACCCACTAGACTTTCGAGGTCTCCTGTAAGACTTCCTAAAAAAATAATGCTATATTCTGGCAAAGGTTGTTAGGAAAAATCAATGAATGTGTTAACGATTAACGAACGAATTCATTAAAATTTATTAAATATAAATAATAATTATAATATAAATGAATATGTACTATCAATTAAAGTTTTCATTCATGACTAATTCAATCTAATTACAATGACCATCTTAATTAATTAACTCAATAAAAGATTCATTGATTTAATGAAGTTTTTCATTCATTTGATGATTTTCAATTTAACGAATGATTTTCATCAATATTTTAATTAATTTTTTTTTTTCGTTTTTGTATCGTCTATTTTATTTTTGGGATAAATATTGTGTTAAATTGCTGTTACAATTTATTTAAGTTTCGTCCCTAGGTCATGGTCTTCCAAAAACCAAATTTATTTAATATAAGTATTCGTATGTTTATTGAATGTAAAACGGTGCATTTTAAATTTGTTGGAAGTGGGAAAAATCTGGGGATTTGTTAAGAAAACTAACATTTTGCCAAATTGTATTTCTAGAATAATATAAATTCAGTTGATGACTTTTTGAAGAAGGGTATTTGTGAGTTGAAGCAACTTTGCTCTACATTCTTATACATTGTGAATACATTTCCTTGAGAAGTGTAAATGTGACGATTTGATTTAAATAAAAATCATACTTATGTTTGTATGTAATTATGCTTGTACATATCGCTCGTTTGCCGAAAAACTGTCATAAATAATAAATAAAAAGAATTGGGTTGAGTATACAGAAATACCATAACTGATATTTAGTCCTTTAGCGTGTATCTTATAAACTCTTTTCGTGAGAAGAGTATTTTTCGTTATCAATTGTATGGAGTGATAGGCAAATTGAAAAGTTTAAATGCGCTTTTCTCAAAATGTATGTTTTTCTGAGTTATGACAACTTTGCAGCAAACGAACGATATGTGTGAAACCTGTTTAATATAAGTGCACTTGTTATACTCATGACAACATACAATACAAATACATGTGTCTTTCCTATTGGTGTGCGTATTCAAACCAAAAGTGAAGTTCGTCTAAGACGTCCGGGTCTATATTTACTTTTTTCAGTTAAATATATTTTTTATGGGCGTCCTGCAAATCTGTCAATTGTCCTGGTTTTGGAAAAATTTAAAACTGATCAGTTAGGCCTATATGAAAAATATAGAAAAAAAGAACATAAATTAAACCTGTTTAATATAAGTGCACTTGTTATACGAGTATATAACAACTTGCCAAACAAAACAATTTTCCAAATTTAAAAACAAACCACATTAAAAAAGGAGAAGGTCACGTTTCAATAAGTATACAGAAAACATTTTTCACATTTATTTAGTCAAATTCTTCTTCTTGCTGACTAGAAATTATAAAAAGTGTTGTATAAATAAACAATTAGACGATTAATAATAAAAATTATAAATAAAGCGATTCAATACAATGCTTGAAATGATTCCTAATTATAGAGAAATCCACATCGCATTGTTTTGAGACTTTGAGACTTTAAATTCAAGCAAGGCCCTTGTGATTGGGGCATTTATTAGATAGTTAGTTTTCAAAGTGGATACATAAAATGGAACATGGTAGCGCATATATCAACAAAATGTAAAGGTTGGATAGCAAATGAACAAATTTCTTTTGGATTCTTTCAATACGTGCAGAGTGTGTATTGTAGAAAGGATTCCATATAAAGGAAGCATATTCAAGTTTCAAACGGACAAGTGTTTTATACAAGATTTTACGCATATACGGATCTTTGACGAATAGAGGTAGAGGTAAGCGAATTGGCTTTTGGTACAAGGTAGTTTACATGGTTAGAGAAAGTAAGTCTTGTATCAAATATAACACCCAAGTCTAGGACTCCTCAACCGACATCAGCGAATTGTTAGATATACTATAGGACGAAAGGTACTGACAAGTAGATGACAAATCTCTTTTAAAAACACTTTTTTATGCATTGCTTATACAAAACTAAAATCTGACTACCCTCATTAACGCTAGTTTCAGAAAATAATTCTGACCGTTATGTGTTGAGTAGTGAAAAAAAAACAAATATAAGTATGTAGAACAGGGTGGTCAATAATACGATTCTGTTTAAATACTTATTTGAAAAATTCTTGCAATACTACTTCTCGGTTACCTTTTCAAGTATGGATTATTGAAAGATTTAATACAAAGATCACTGATGAGGTTCCGTAACGATCGTCTGATCCGCTTGTTCTGTATATATTGTTGTTGTTCTCTCTATGGCAAACCTAACATTAATTAATACACTAGATATAATTTTAAAAAATGTCAAATTCGGAAAAATAATTTATCTGATAACCTAAAATATTTCCCAAATATTCTTTCCACGGAAATTCACAAATATGTATAATTAGTATGTACGAGGTGTGATAAAAAAATAACGGTTATTTTCAAATTTCGTGAGTTACGTATGTTCGATTTTCGCATTTTTATCTGTTTTTATCACATTCATATCTGTTATATATGTTGGCAATACCAACCATTTTGGATTGTCAGTTTGTTTTTGGCAGATAACAAGGTTAGTCGTGTTTTGGTGTGCGATTTTTTACTATTCGAAAAAATGGATCACAGAAACTGTATTCAGTTTTGTGTAAAAAATGAAACTAAATGCGCAAGGACATTTGAAATGTTGACTGTGGCCTTTGGCGAGTCTACTATGAGCAGAACACAAGTTCAATTGTGGTATAACCGGTTTAAGGAAGGCCGAGAAGATGTCAATGACGATGCTCGTCCTGGTCGCCCGAGCACGTCAACAACCGATGAAAACATTGACGCAGTGAAGAAAATGATTTTGGATAATCGTCGATTCACTATCAGAGAGGTTGCTGATGATGTTGGCATATCGTTCGACTCATGCCAAGCAATTTTTACGGATGTTTTAGGCATGAAACGTGCGGCAGCGAAGATTGTTCCAAAATTGATAAATTTTGAGCAAAAACAACGTCGCTTGTGCGTAAGTTTTTGGCCAAAAACAAAACCGGTATCATGCCTCAACAACCGTTTTCACCGGACTTGGCCCCCGCTGACTTTTTCCTCTTCCCAAAACTGAAGACACCGATGAAAGGAAAGCGTTTTGCTACGATTGAGGAGATAAAAGAAAAATCGAAACAGGAGCTGTTGGCGATACCAAAAAGCGCGTTTCAGAAGTGTTTCGAGGATTGGAAAAAACGCTGGCATAAATGTATTATATCTGAGGGGGATTACTTTGAAGGGGACAAGATAAATACATTTTGAAAAAATTGAAAATAACGGTTATTTTGTGATCATACCTCGTTGTTGATGAATAAATAAATACATGTTGAAAAAATTTAAAATAGCTGTTATTTTTTTATCATACCTCGTATGTAGTTTCGTTGTCCAACAAAGCAGAAGTTTTAAATGTTCGTGAATTTCAAAAACAAGATTCAATGGATAAAAAAAGGGACTTATGGTATTCATGGTATTTATGGTATTCATGGTAGACATCAGAAACGTTATTTGCCAATGCCAAAGAGAATCATAAATAATACACCACACATTGAAGATAATTTGCTGTGTATTAGTGCACGAATTACTAAATTCTTAAAAATAACTGAATGATTGGAAATTAATCAGCAGTAAAAGAAGTAAACAAATTAGAAGTGATATTGTTTCTTCAGATAATTAAAAAATAATAAAAACGGTTATATTTCGAAGGTGAAAACGTTAAGTATTTGTTGCCTAGTGTAACCACAATTGGTAACAAGTTAATTACTTATATAAAGTAATTGTAATTTATATACTTAGCTTCACTTCTACGCTAGAAGAAATGAGGCGTTGAGTGCAAAAGTGGCCCAAGCCGCAAAACTTCTGACATCGAGTTAAATGGTTTAATGACTTACTAATACTTAAAATTTTACCATGTAAAGTCGTTCCACGCCATGAAATGTCTGCCAAATCTTCTCCTCTGTAAACATGTTTTCAGAGTTCTGTGAATCCGAAACGACGCAAATTGATTAAAAATAAATGTGTCTTGGGCCCCTTTTCCGCTGAAAACCTCAAATAATACCACTCCACTATCACCAATTTTAACAAACAGTCATTATCATTGATAACGTCGCAGACAATGTGTTGTCATTGTAAGGACAGTGGTGGCGGCGACGGCATCGACAGCAGTTGACTTACCTAATCTTAAGTCGGTTTATTATTGTTTTTTATTGTTGTCGTTGATGTTTGCTTTGACGGTGACGACTAAAGAACCTTACCGTAATAAGCTGATATCTGTTACTCGAACCGTATCGTTCGCTTGCGATAATTGCTATTTTGTTGTGGTGCATTAAGGAAAAGGGCCACTTGATTTTAATTATCACCAAATTCTGTGATTAGATTTATCATGTACCATGTACATACTCATATATTTAATAAAAGAAAAATTTAAAAATTTAAGAGCATATAAACTCGAAATTCTGTTTAAATAGGAAATACTTATTACGAGAACTATGAAAAGAGAACAAAGAAACAAATGGGGCCTTTCCCACGGGAGTGACATATATGCATATATATTGCGAAGAAAAAAAAACTGCAAATTCCTTGCATGCATACAAATTGCTAGTTTGCTGCAAGTTTGTCATAAAAAAAAATTCCGAAAGCAAAGTTCGGGCGAGGCCGAACTTTATTTACCTTACATACCCTCTGAAATAAAATACCTGTTAGGCTAAATTTCGATGGTTTTTGGGTAAAATATTTCTTATCGGCTAAACTCAATACACCAAATTTTGGTGCATTTGTACCAGTAGCTCCATATACATATATTGTTCTTAAAAGATTTCACTTGTTTGGAGAGTATGCGTAGTTATTATACTTCTTTTCTTTTTATTAATGGCGCAGCAGAAAGGAAAGGACCTACAGTTTTATGCCGAATCCGAACGGTGAAGTGAAAAGCTTTTCATAGGCAGTTTTTTCTCTTGTATGTTTGCCATTGCCTGCCAAGAGGTGGTGCTGTGTAGAAATAGAGATTAGAACCCCGAACACTCTGCGTAGCAGGCCAACGCACTACAACTACGCCACGGTGACCACCTTGTTGTTGTTCAATGATATTAATTTTCCTATAATTTATTTTTCAAGAAAGACTGAATTTGGATCCATTTGTTCCACTATCCCCTTTGAATATATATATATTGTCCTTTGAATATTTAACTTGTATGGGAACTTTTTATTTAATTTAACTTTTGCTCAATGTCAATAATTTTCATAACAGTTGCCCAGGAGACTATTTCAATGATGTAAATCGAGTTTTGTTCAATTCGCTTTGGAATTACCTTCAATATTACTCTTTGAACATTTCACGTGTATGGGGGGTACCGCGCCCACTTGACCGATTTCGCCCATTTCAGAACTTAACAGCTTCCTGAATGTAGGGAATATCTCCACCAAGTTTGATTAAGATTGCTTAAGTTAATCATTTATATATGTATGTTCATTCCTACGACGCCTAATTGTCGGCATTACACACAACGTTTTCAGTTAAGTAATAACGAAATAACAGCTATTTAGTTCTAGTGTAAAAACATCATAACTGTATCTTATGAACCGTTAACTGGAGAAGGGTATTTGTCCTTATCAATGATAACAGTCTTGCAGCAAAACGACGAACTGTTTGTATGTTTGTATAATCTATTCACGACCGAAAGTAACTCTGCAACGAGCTCAATGTAACCACTAGACCGAACACGAGGAACTTAAAGACCACCAACATAACCACGAAATATATAAATAGTAACGAAATATACTGGTCTAAGTATAATAGAGAATATGTCTTACTTAGAATTTAAGTATAAATATTTTAAGTATAAATAAGGGAAAAATATTAATAAAGAACCTAACTTGGCACAAGTCTGGATTTTCTATTTTATCCGATAAAGTAAGTTCGGCATTAGCCATTACTAAAAGTCAAGTCTTGCTTTGTAAGTATATTTTTTTAATCTCGCTTTCTGTTCTCCTTTTAGCCTACAACCAACCTTTACGCTCTTTATTTTGGCCAAAATCTAAGGTCTTTGGTGGGCGAACCCAATCAGTGCTTACTCGTTGTTTTAATGCCACTTCCTCAGTTATCAGCGATAGTAAATGTTAAGGGAGATGCCCATTTTGGCCGCTTGCACTGCATTGTTTTACAATACTTGAGGTTGTGGTAACCAAGTTAATTTCCATGATAGCATCTTGTCCGAACGTCTTTTACAGGAATAACAGTATGGAAAAATTATAATAATATTATATAATATTAAATGGATTGTTTTTCTAATTATATTCGAAAATTATCCTTGGATTATATTCCTCAAAAGGAATATTGGGGATGAGTACACCATATGCACCTCGTTTATATGAACACTGATTTAGTTCCAATTTTATTAGTAAAAATTCTATTAAACTAATAATTCTAATTAAACTCAATTTTACATCTGTTTGATATTAGACAACGTTTTAGTTGGAGCCCATGATACCAATTTTATTTCTAAATTTTGAAGGTTTCGGTACATATGTACTTACTAACTACTGTTTACTATTTCTCACTTTCAAAAACCTAACACGAACCCGAAGTTAAATCCTCAAATCAAAGAGAACATGTAAAATTTTGTCGCAACGTGTTATGAGTCGGAACATATTGCATACTAAAAACTCTGAGTTGAATTTAAATAACATTTTGTTTTGATTTGCTATTCAGATATAGTACTATGTACATATTGTATATTTATGTAAGTAAGTACATTAGGGCGAACCGATTTATATAGAGAAATTTTTTTTCTGACAAGCAAAAACAGAGTATAGTATGGCCAAAAATGGGGGTACGCCATACTGTGAACCTCCATATGAACATACATACGTACGTACATATATATGCAGCTTAATACAAAGAACATACAAAGAAAATAAGATAAATTACCACTTATCTTCAAAATATAAATAGATAAATTGTATCTTTCTTTGCATACTCGCAGATATCGGCTCCAGAAAAGCGCCTAAGCCTCGAGCGGAAACATCCTACGTTCACCGAAAGAAGCCAATTGAAGTATGCCCGTCGTCTGGTTGTGAAGCTAGGAAGTGCGGTTATCACACGTGAAGATAATCATGGTCTTGCACTTGGACGTTTGGCTTCCATTGTTGAGCAGGTTCGTAGCGTTTAGAATCATTTCTTCTTGAATCATAATTATCTAAGCCCCAATGTGGTACTTATCGACTTGTATTTTGTTGTTATTAGAAATATTATATTTTATATGTACTCGTACTTTGAATTTTACCAACAGCAGCAGTAGCCGTTAGTAAGTTTGTCGTAAACAGCGTATTCAATGCGGGTGTCCGGGTTTTAAATTTCGGATTATTTACACATTCGCGGTTTTGGTAATCATTACCTTTTCACATGCAATAGTGTAAAGAGCGACAAACCAATTTCAATTCGCCGCTTTACCTCCGGCACATATAATTTATCCGGAAATTTTGTTAATCGGCAATAATTCAGGACCGTTTACTGCAGACTTGTAGGCCTGAAGGCCTAGCAGCTTTCCTTTCATTAGGTACCTGCTTTGGAGCTCTAAGCTTGCAGAAGGAGTAAAAAATTTAAATAAGTTTTAATAAATTTAAAGTCGACTATAGAACTATAGCCGCTATGGTCGTTGTAGTGTAGTTGGTAGAGCGTAGTTGGCAAAATTAAAATGTAGAAAACACAACGGCATCGCCCTTGGCAGGCAATATATATAGGCGTATACTTTACTTTACTTTTAATGGCACCACAGCCCATGGAGGGCCTAGGCCGAGCTTCTCGCATCCACTCATGTTGTGCGTGTTATATTTGTACATGAATGGAAGGGACCTACAGTTTAATGCCGAATCCGAACGGCGAAGTGAAAAGCTTTTCATAGCAATTTTTACTCTTGTAGGTTTGCCATTGCCTGATAAGAGGTGGTGCCGTGTAGAAAAATTATTATTTCTACTTTTTTTTGATTTTGCCTGTGCCGAGATTCGAACCCCGGACACTCTGCGTAGCAGTCCAACACACTACCACTACACCACAGCGACCACTAGGTACATACATAGGCGTATATAGGTACAAAAATAAATGTACCAAAAATTTTCGAAATAAAACACTGCCCATCAAAACATCTTCTCTTACGCAATTTAGCGTAAGCTGATATTGATTTCTAAAATAAAATTCAAAATTAAATCTATTCTGTGTATTTTACTTATAGACTGGATCGAGAAGAGGGGGAATACAAGATGTTCGGCATATTTTTTGTTTTTAAATGTATCCATCCCCCCCATTTTGAGTTTTATTACAATAATTGTTAACTAACTTTTACTCCGGAGCCATCCTAATGACTAATCTTAAGTTCATATCGAAGCTCTAAATTGATTTATTGGCATAAGAAACCCTGGTACACAAAATGCCAACAAAAGCAAATAAATAAAAATCGCTTTTGAAGAAAATCGCTCTAACAAAAACACATATTTCTCCCGCTAATCTGTGGGTCTATGATATGATTTAATACTGAAATCTCGACATTCTTCTAGATATCTGTCTCCGGTGTACATAACACATTGCAACAATATAAGCTCTAATTAATATTGCTCTCCGCAATACACACTAGCTTAAAACTAATCACAAATTCAGTCTCGAGTATAAAGTATGGACTTGAGGTGTTCAAGGCTAGTACGCGTCGTCCCCCCTCAATTATTTCTTCGCAATAAGAGTTGCGAAGGAAATGAGAGAGGAAATCTCTATCATCAGAAAAAGAAAATCTCGATAAGCTGCAAAAACATCAGAACGTATTACCTCCAAATCTCCTACTCAATCATGTTTCAAAATTATACTTTTGATCTATTCTTTGTGTGCAGCTCACATACATATGTATTTTAAGTATCAAGTTTCGAATAGTTATTGCTTGTATCTTATGTCTGAGTACTACCAGAAGATTCAATAAATTTAATAAAAATAAATTTAAACATCAGATTCAGTTTCAGTTCCCCCCGTAGCAGATATTTCAATGAAGATTATGTTGTCTTCTTCTGTGCCTTCCACTTGCGTGGCTCGAATATGCCTCATTCCTAGCTGGAGCGTGTTTTCCCATTCGTTAAAATTAAGCCAGCTAAGCCGCTGGATTTATATGTGCTTAACTACCCTAGTATATCCATGTATAATGTATCTGCCTCCACGCATGTCTTCTTCCTCTTGAACACTGAAATAAAATACTAGACTTACTTTATTTAAATCTAATGTCCTCAAATGTTCATAGCAATACACAAAAATAAGAAGATACGCAAGAAACGGTTTCTTGATGTTGGACAGTGTTGCGTATCTCGGAAGAGTAAATATATATATATTGTATATATTTATGAAGAAACTGGTAGGCGATAATACTCACTCGTAAATCTCGACATATTCTCCATGAACCTTTTAATTTATGTAAATATAAAATTTGTGATTACAAAGTCCAAACGTGAATATTAGACTTGGGGCCTTGGGCAAGATTTGCCAATCTTCAATGCGGGCGATACTTAACTCAAAAGTAATAATAAAATACAGTCATGGTCCTGGTAATGCCGACGACACACAATTAGCAGAGTAGATATTTACTTGAGCACATACTTGTAAATGAATACAAACTTTCTTTTGAAATAGGTAGCTGAATGCCATTTGGAAGGACGCGAAGTCATGATGGTTACCAGTGGTGCCGTAGCGTTTGGCAGTCAGAAACTGGCGCAGGAGCTTCTCATGTCATTGTCAATGCGCGAAACACTGTCGCCCAAAGATCCCACCCGAGCAGTAAGTTGCACTGAAGCGTTAAATTGATACATGCAGAGTAGAAGTAGTACATCTTGCTTTTAACTTCTCCAGGAGCAGGGCATGCTGTTGGAACCAAGGGCAGCAGCTGCTGTGGGACAATCTGGGCTGATGTCACTTTACGATGCCATGTTCGCGCAGTACGGTGTAAAAATTGCACAGGTAAACTTCACTTCCGCTTTCTCACGTTCATTGTGCAGCAATCACTAAAATGAAATTTTTCCACTTGTCAACGAATAGGTTCTTGTCACGAAGCCCGACTTTTATAATGAAGAAACACGCAATAATCTTTTCTGCACATTGTCTGAATTGATTAGCCTAAACATCGTACCAATTATAAACACAAATGATGCGGTATCGCCTCCCATGTTCATTGTCGACGATGATGTACCTGCTGGATCTAAGAAGGTGAGTGAGTTTGCTTAAGTGACAAGTGAATGCAATCACGTAGCTACAGTAGCGCTATGTCGCAATGTTGCACTAGTGCAGAAAGAATCCCTGAGAATCCCTGCGGATAAATACGTGAATGTATGTATTCTAACCAAGCTTATTATTTTATTACCTTGTGTGCGCACTGCAGGGGATCGCCATCAAGGATAACGACAGCTTAGCTGCTATGTTGGCTGCGGAAGTGCAAGCAGATTTACTGATACTGATGTCGGATGTTGACGGCATTTACAATAAGCCACCGTGGGAGGATGGTGCCAAGCTAATGCACACTTACACTTCAAATGATAGACGCACCATTGAGTTTGGCAAAAAGTCAAAGGTATGTACGGGGCAAAGAACTGGTTGCGGTGCGGTAGTGGCTGTTGTATTACAATATGAAGATTTATATTGCACAATTTATAAAACTCCTCTGAAAATGGATGATTGTAAAACATTCACAAATCCATTTTAAAATATATAGAGTGTGTGAAAAGCCGTTAGAGCTTTTCATTCGCCGGTTGTGATTCAGGCAAAGTATCGCTCGAGTATAGTACACGAATCACAGGCCCAAAAAAATGTCAATAGGGGTCAAAAACATGGTGAATTGTGGTGATTCGAATTTAATATTCTTCACCATGGTTTGCTGCTAAATAAAAAAATTAAAAATCAGTGCCAAAGCACAATTCGATTGCTTAATATTAGCACGTGCCAGTGGTTAACTGAATTCAATTTTTGGCTCACTTCAAATGTATTAATTTTTAGATGTAAAATCATAAAAAACTGACCGAATTGCGATTGACTCATACTTAAATTTTCATCACGATACCAGCGATTCCAGCCACCACATGAAATGTGTAAAAACAGTACTCGTTGGTTACATGTTTCAAATTTAAATCGGATAAAACTTGATAGTACCTATGTTCGAATAGGTTTGGCAGACGTGTGCGAATATACATATATATTAGGGTGGGCGGAGATGTAAGGGTGAGAAACAGTTTATGTTTTTGCCCCCGCGATGGACACATTGGGTCATTAGGAGGCTAGAGTCTCCTAAACCGTTTTTCGATTGCTTACACTTTTCGTGAGAATGATTACAAAAAATTATCTCTTTTTGGTTTGGCTGCAATGTCAGGGTTAATTTTCTCAAATATCGGAAAATGTGTGAAGAAAGATTTTCGCATCTTAGATTTTAGCGAATGACCTTACTAAAACAATCCCATCGAGCCCTTATTTAAAAATATCAGGTGAAAAAATTTCTGATATACGAACGATTGTAGAGGACGCTGGAGTTAATTTCACCCCAAAAAACACATATTTTATTTACTTGTGGCTTGTTTTTGCAAATATAAGATGCTGTCGTACTATTTTTCTATGTTCTATATTGAACAATTTGGTTCTCTGGTTGAAGGTAAGGAGATCCGACAGTTTCACTATTGCTAAATCTGTTATATTTTTGAAGAACGCGACCAAAAACATGGGTTCTGCTCGTCTGTAGTCTTGAACATTGACATAGAATGTGAATAGTCGGTTGAATCTCTTATTTATTGCGACAACTTCTGCAATAAGAGGACATTTGTCTTCTTCCTTTGTAACAGTGGCCAAAGATCTACTTCGCTGTCATTTGTGTTAGTATATACGTCATTTGGTATATTCGTCTATTCTTATTTGTTTTTTTTTTTTTTTTTTTAGTTGCACATTAGAGATAGTACATGTAGGTATGTGTATGCCTTGGTTATGTCCATATCATAGCCCCTACTAACCACTTCATCTGCTATTTCCATATTGCTATTTCCAGCAACCCAGCAGAGAGGAGTGCTCAGTTCTGGTGCTCAGTGGCCATCAGTCAGGTACTACATTTCTTCACAATATCTGATTTAACTATTTTGTACTCTATTGCTTTAATGGCAACCTGACTGCCACTAATGATAGTGATGTGCGAAGTTTGTACTGTCTTGTAGGAGTCTAGCTGCTTTCTGGATAGCCACCCCCTTAGCTGCAGGTCTTCTGACTAAAGACCAGCTCCAGATCCATTCATCTTTGAGATGGTAATCCCAGCATTATCTGTTTCAAACCCGACTCCCAGCTTTGTTCCCATTTTGACCACCCGTTAGATTCTCTTAATTTGAGAGTTCCTTTGGCGGAATAGCTTTGAATAATCAACCGTAGCGTTGGAAGATCAAATAGTATATTTAGACCTTCCTGCAGTAATTACAGCTCTTACCCATCGCCTTCCACCAGACGAGCGATCCATTGCTGATGGCGCTGATGATTGTGGTATACATTGCGTGCATAATGTACAGTGATAATCCCAATATTTTCCGAAATATACTCAGATCTCGCCTAGAAGTTCGTTCCCCAATTTAGATTGGAATGGTACAGAGGTTCCTTGCTTCGGGAGTGAGATTAAGCGTCACTCCACTCAACTTTGGTAAGGAAACTTAGATATTTTTGTTTTCCTCGTGAACAAAACTAGCTCAGGCTTAGCAGGATTAACTCCTAAGCCGTTCCGCCTAGGCAACTTGGTAATTTCGCCAAGTGTGAATTTATAAGCTGGCTAATCGTCGACAAGAATTTGCCTTGAAGATCTGTAGAATATAATTTACTACTAGAAGCCGTAGGAGGGGTATAGCAACCCCTTTGTGGCGCTCCCTTAGTAGACCTCTTGCTCACAGAGCCATTACCCATAGTAGTGTAAATGACTCTGCTTCTTACTTACTTACTTAGCTGGCACTACAACCGATGATCGGTCTTGGCCGCCTCCACAAAGCTTCGCCAGTGACTTTTGCTATGCGCGCGCTGGCGCCAGTTGATAAGGCCAAGTGCAGTCAGGTTGCCATGCACCTGGTCTTTCCAACGGAGATTAGGACGTCTAAGTGTTCTTCCACCGTGGTTCCAATAAAACACCCTTTTAGCCGGAGCGCTTTCTTCCATTCGCTCAACATGACCCAGCCAGCGAAGCTGCTGGAGTTTTATACGCTTGACTATGTCAGTGTCGGCGTACAGCTCATCGTTCCATCTTATTCGATACACGTCGTCCACGCATAATGGACCGTAGATCTTACGGAGTATCTTCCTCTCGAACGCTCCTAACAGCCTCTCATCATTGATGGTCAATGTCCACGTCTCTGCGCCATACATTAGGACGGGAAGGATGAGGGACTTATAGAGCGTTATTTTCATCGGTCGAGAGAGGGCTCTACTTCTCAATTGCCTACTGAGCCCGTAGTAACAACTCTGCTTCTTAGCTTTTGCAAATCCATGCCATTTGCATTTTGCATTTTGCCAATCTATGAATTCTTTAACTTCATGACATGTTGACGATGTCGGTGTTTATATTATTGATGGCTTCCTCGATGTCAAGGAAACCTACTAAAGTTTAAAGTTACCTATGTAGTATGTACCTAGAAAATTTTATATTGGACATATTAAATGCAGATAACTGAAAACTCTCTACATTTTCGGTATTTTATTTACTAATTTTTATATAAATATTTACTTAATATCTTGTGGTCGTTGTGGCGAAGTTGGCTGGGTTCAAATCTCGGCTCAGGCAAAATGAAAAGTACGTAGAAAAGCACCACCACTTGGCAGGCAAGAGTAAAAATTGCCTAAACACTTTCGGTTGGATTTGGCTTAATTCATTTAAAAAATGCATGTACAAATATGAAACGCATAACATGAGTGGTTGCGAAAAGCTCGGCCTAAGCCCTCCATGGGCTGTTGTGCCATTAAAAGAAGAACTTATTATCTTCAATTAAAAATCAATAGGTAAATTGTGTTGTGATGACGTTTTTAGTGAATAAAACGATTGCTACTCACTCCCAGTTTTGCTTTGTTGCACCAATTCAAAATACCTACTTATTGTACCGTCCTCCACCCCCGTACACTAAGAATTCTTTTTGATTAATAAAATAGTCTGCTTTAAGTAGGTATAAATTAGTAATTCGGATGGCATTATTTGTGAAGTACTCGTATTTTCGATAATGTGGAAATGAGTTCCTCCTAACATTTTCGCAGTGCCCAACACTATCTGCTTATATATTGGTATTAATTTGAGTGAAAAGATAAAGCTCATGCTTTCTCATTAGTTGCACGCTTTTATATAGAAATTATGTGCTACAAAAGGGGATATTATTCTTCGTCCTTTGCACAAACAAAATATAAAAAAGCACCAGAAAACAAAGAAAGAACACATGAAAGTCCTTTGGGTTTTGTTTTTACGAGCTTCTTCTTAAATTAATCCATATTAAGGTGGATGGATGGCTGAGGTGTAGGGGGCGTTATTGTATTGAAATAAATGGAGAACAACTGGTTGTTGTTATCCTACTGCTAATAACGAGTACATTTTCATTTATCTGCAAGAGGCAAAGCTGGAGGATTGGTGCACACTGTAGTCTTAACAACAGTGGATACACAATTATTTCAAGTGTTCATATTTATTTTTTATATTGCTTCGAGCTATTTAACTAGAAACTTTGACTTGCTGAAGCTGGGGTTCATCAAGAATATTTACGAAAGTTTGCCATTTAAAAGTGGGTTTTTGTTTTATTTTAATATTTTCCCGTATGCATACTTACTTATTTGCAAATATTCATGCCATAGTTTAGTCAGTGACATAAGAATAACATTTATTCTTACAATGGCACTGTCGTCCGTTGGCCAGAACAACTACTGGTGCCTTTCATTCAAAGTTTTAGTTTTGCTTCGCATCCAATTTTGTAAATTTCATTAAAAATTAAAAGGGTAACATGGTGACACCGTAAAACTTACTTTTTCATTCGGCTCGAATAGCATTTAACTAGCTGTGCTATTTATAATAAATACCCAAGTTCTAGAGCAGCAGTCGAGCGGACAACGGAAGGAACACAACAACGAGTTGCCTGCTGCAAGCTGCGGCACTCACACGCACACAGAGTCTGTACCTACGGTGTATGAACTACAATGCACTGCACTAAAGTGAACCGAGCGAAACGGAACAAAGTGCAACCAATCGTTCCTAGTCGGTTGCAGTCTCAGTTTTAGTCTCCCGTATCCATAGCTTACAATTTGTTTTCACAGTGGCAGCGTTATGTTGATATACAATTACAACGTTAAGGACATCGATGGTAACGGTGCTGATGATGGAGACGTCAGACAGCCAGCCAGTCAGAGTCGCAGTAGGGACTGCAGCAACCAAGTGCCTTTGTTTTCACTGAGCTTGGTGCTCTACCGAATACCTTCACACTTTGACATACACTCATTGGAAAAACTTTGTAATAACTGAAGCGGATAGTTAATGATGTTATTGTCATTCCATCGATGAACTAGCCTTACCATTTACTTCATATTGCACCTATTGTACCTGCTGCACATCGCTAGTCATACACTGACCCTCGAAACTCACTTTTTACAAATTTTAAAAGAGACGAGAGAAATATTCGATTTTGAAAACACTCTTTGGATTTACACTTGTAGATATAGTAGAAATTGGATTGAAATAATCCGAAATATATAGTTTAGTACTTGCAGTACTTGTTAGTGTAATATTTACGTAGAAATAGCTATGATTTTATAGGTCGTTTAATCAATAGAAACAAAACAAATCAACAGCCATTTCAACAAAAAACTAAATGTTGCTCGAAGTTGATTCTTCTTTTAATCTCATGATGTCCATTGGCATCACAAGGAAAAATAAAATTAATTTAAAGTTATTCCATTTTGAGCGAAGAGACAATGGCTGAAGGTAGGGATTGGAAATTAGCTTTAATGTAAGGTAATTATTACCAATTATTAGTAAATTGTATTTTCTTTTTGCTTTTACCATGTTTCCAACGCAATTGCAATGGCAATGGATATACAAGGAGTTAAACCTTGAAAATGATTACTGTTTGAAGTATCTGTATTTACAACTAAATTTTAAGATTACAACGTTCTGCAGCAGCAGACCAAAGATGACACATTCTTAAAAAACCGAGCCCTGCTGATTCAAACATCAAATTAATCTGAAATTAATAATATAAAATAATGTACAATTTAGATACATTTGACATTTTGTTCTCGACATGATGTTTTTAAAAGAAAATATGTCAATGTTTCGGACTCCGACACTAATTACAATATACATATGTAGATTTCGAACATTTCTTTGTGGGCATGTAGTGCCCTGAATTCCTGGAGTCACCAGCACCAGCACCAGCACCAGCACCATTTTGTTTTTCATCCATACAACTCTTTAATGGCGTTGATTTTGGTGTGTCGTGTTAGGTTTCTTATTTTTTGTTTTGGTTGATGTTGCTGCTGCTATTTTGCTTTGTTTTTGGACATCGCTAACACTAACATGTTCTTTATTTCATTTGCTCACTCATTTCATAGGTTGGCACTGGTGGCATGGATTCAAAAGTGAAGGCAGCTACATGGGCATTGGATCGTGGTGTCAGCGTAGTTATTTGCAATGGCATGCAAGAGAAGGCTATTAAAACAATAATTGGTGGTAGGAAAGTAGGAACATTCTTCACTGAGTCAACAGAGGGATTCACGACACCAGTCGACGTGCTTGCTGAAGATGGTAAGTGTGGGCATGAGCGTGAATTTAAGTGTAGCGCAATGTTGCAATTTCCAATTAGGTTGTACATATATTCTATGGATGGTCGTAGTGGAATAGGCAGAGAAGCGGATGGTGTTGGGTAGTCCATGAAATTACTTTCAATTATTGTTTTTGTTGCTATTGCGTTTCTGTTTTTATTGTTGCACGATGCAGCACAATGAGAATTGGAAGTTTAATTAAATTATTCTCGGGTGAATAAGTGGAGTTTAGCAAGGAGAAGTGTTGACATCATGACATCGCTTGACGAACTCATTCATTTTTTCGATTTAAGCGTTCACACGGCAACAGATTTCAGAGCTCTTAATGTTGACCTTCCATGCTCGTGCACAATATATGTCAAATATTAAATGTCTTTGCATATACATTATATATCTATGTTATATCTAGGTTAGGTTATGTTAGCTTAGAATGTCTGCCCGGTTCCGAGCGGCTACATCGGCATGTCTATGTACGTACGAGTATGTATGTACAATTACAATACAAAAGTTCCAGATATCCCAAATTTATTTATGTACTTTGCCCAAATTATGTGCAATAAATGTACATGGTTAAGTTTTCAATTGTGGTAAAGTGGGTGGTAAAGTGCGCAGCTTTCGAATTTGTGGCAATATTTAGAGTAGGAATGAGATATATTTTTTAAAAACCTCACGATATTTGTTTATAAATATTGCTATATAATATCTTTGTAATGGAAAAAATAGTACTTAATCATCACCCAATGACTATTTGAGCACGGTTTTGTAAAAGGTCTAACGTATAATTTATCTTTAATTGGAACAAAATCTAAGCCATTTTGTACACGGTTTCTATTTGCACGGATTTTTCCGGAACCAACAAACATTGTGGTTCATTTCGATATTACTCCTTAACGATAATTGTCGATAATTATCGTTATGTATGTATTGAAATAACTGCGCATTTTTCTTTCAACTCAGATGACATTGAGATTAACATTTGGGAATTTACCATGGGATAGTTTCTCTTTAGCCATGTTTGCTTATACATATCATCTTTTTTGGAGGGAACTGCATACACCCACTTTTCGGTGAAGATATTGTGCAGCCGCAAACCTTTTGTTGTACTCAAGGAATGTAACCAAAATCGTAACCGTTTAAAATTGTTTATTTTTTCGAATTTGAAACCGTTGATTTCATCTGGAATCGGTTCAAATCGGTTTTGAGAACAATTTTCTCGCTCATTGTTAAAAAAATATCTGTTTTTCTTTCCTATATATCAAAATTTATTCAATTTGAATTTGACGCCAGAATGTAGCCGATTTCATACCTTCGCTGCTCATCGGCGATGTTTTATGTACAACGTCTGGCATCACTGATTGTGCATAAGTGTTTCACGGTTTCCTAACCTACAAAGTTAAAAATACATTGTCTTCCTTTTCTTTAACATTTTTGTGATAAAAGTAAAATTTCAGGCCTATTGATTGATTTTCATCTGCGACACAACGTGCCGAGATTAGGAGATAATCAAAGGCTCCAGGGCGACATTTATTGAATAGTGTGCTCGAAGAAAAAAAGTATAAGTATGCACAATCAAAAAAGTCAGTGAAGAGCAATGCCGCACAGAGATACAAGTAATTTTGCAAAGCATAGAAGATTACTAGTTATTTAGTAATTAATCTCATGTGGGATTGTCAAACTCATTTCGATCTCTTTCTTTCACTCCTTGGTTGTACCTACCTGTTTTTAAAGTAATGCATGAAGAAAATTTATGACCGTCGGATTTATAGGCGGCTCTGTACAGGACCTTATTAACAGGTGTTTTGAAGTGAGGTCTGTAATTTGAAGATAAGTCGTTTATATTCAAAAACCTTCCATCAGTTAATTAGTTATTCTGGCTTGAAAAAAATGTTGAATCTTTTTGAATTTTGCTACATAAAATGGGATTAAGTTGATGCTTTTTTACACTACTGTCAGAGTCGGCGGATGGCTTTTGGCGCCCAAGTCAAAGCTGTAACTTGCCATCCTTTTGCCTCACGTAAGTTTAACAGCATACATATTTTAAAGTCTCTTAAGTAAGTAATACATTGTACTCAAAGTTGATTAAAGAGTGTGATATATTTTATTTAATTAGATTTACTAGGAGTCACAAAATTTTAATGAAACTGTTAAAGGCACAACAAAATTATTACGAAGCATCTACGCTTCATTGGATATGCGAATCTAAAATCTAGTTTTACATCCTACCTCAGATCTGAGGTAGATTGTACCACAGCATAGTCCCTTAAAAGAAAACCCACCGTCAATACAGCGTAATTCAACTGTTTTATGGGAAAAGCTGTTCACGATACTGGACTTAATCGTGAATCTGTACGAATCACAGCAAAAAACGAACTAGGACTCAATGCTTACAAACTCCAAAAAGGCCAGATACTTACGAATGAAAACAAGTGAATGAATGCACATCATATTTCTTGCTGAACCTTTTTTCTTTCTTTTTTTAATTTTTTCTTCGTTTCTAATGGCGTTGCTCTGTTTTTTTTTTAAATTTTGTTGCATATTATAAATCTTTTGGAATTTTCTGCAAATATAATGAAAGGTTTTTGTAACAACATTCGGACCGATCTCACCTGCATTGAATTTAGCAAAGCTTTCATAAAGGTGAATCATGATTTTTTAGAGTGAAATAGAAATCAGAAGGTAGTATTCAGAAACTCCGATCAAATTATATTAGACTTCCATCTGAAGTACCTCAAAATAGTTACCTTGCACCTATCTTATTTTTTTTATATTAATGATCTTCTACCTGTTATCCACCACTCAAAAGATTTACTGCACTTACGCGAAACTTTTTAATTTTCGATTTTTTGAAGAGCACAAATTATGCTTCTAAATTGTAAAATCAACCTAATGTCTATAAATTTAGAGATGTGCAAACCGACGGTTTATTTGAGTGGAAAATCGATTCTAGCTGGTTCCCGTATAAATGACGACGCCTTTATTGACTTGGATGTAGTCACAGACTTCAAATGAATGACCCGTTTGTAACAAAAACAATTTTTATATCTCTGATGAAACCGATTTTGTAGAATCGTTCCAGTTTAGAATCGTTTCTATAATTGCTACAGAGACAAGCTTTTCAAAAACAGTTTCGGTTGTTTACGTTATTGAAGTTTTCGATGGTATTCATCACCAATCCTACTTTCTTGCTCACATCGTCTTAAACTAAAGCTACCAGATTTTTCATGATGCGATCCGAGATACTGTTATACAAAAAAAAATATTTAAGCCTAATTTCACAGTGGCAAGTTAACTCCGTGAAACAGTTAACTGTTTGCACAGTATCAGATCACGGCGAGAGGAAGCAATCAGAGCTGTAAAGTACAAATAAAGTTTAACGCGGTCTTTAAGATTGTCCATTTCTATTCATAGCATAACTTGTTAATTACACATTCATATAAGAATGTCTATGTTGAGGTGTGATGTATATTGCAGCCATTACCACCAATCAAGTTTAACAATTGCCGAAAACAGCTAAATTAGTTGTTTAGATTGAATTTGAGAATTTTGGTTCAAAATAATAAAAGTTAATAAAACATTACCCCAGATACTAACGGTGTGAATTAAAAATCTACGAATAGCGCAAAATTTCACATTTTAATATAAATAAAAATATTTTATTAAAAAGTTCATGCAACAACAAGTTCTTTTATGGATTCCGACTTCATAAAACCACGCCCATTCATTTTTTTATATTATTGCGAATGGGTTCGTGCTTTTAACACCGATTTTAATCTGCAATAAGTTTTTTAGGAACTAGATGATTATGCCTTTCATGTAATCTTCTTACGAAATTAAAGTACTAAGTATATGCTGACATTACTTCGAGTTGCTATTAAATGAAGTCAGCTTTGGCATGCCACACTGTAGTATGTAGGTGTTCAGTATTGACCAAACTAAGTAATTGACGAACTTATTGTGCCCAAAATGAACAAAAAATTACATACAGTAATGATCCCCACAGTGAGAATCCACTAGAATACAATCTTATAATTCTATTTTTGGAGGAGGTATCATTTTGATTTTGCTCAGAAAAACATAATTATGTACATATTATATAATGTAGCTACCAATAAGGCTATTAGAAAAAAAATTTCCAGGAAAATTAGGAGCCCGAAAAGAGTTTAGTTGGCAAAAGGTTGCGGGTAAGTATGTACTCGTATTTCTGTTTATAAATATTTTTATATTGTACTTGCTGCTTTAAACTATAAATCAAAATTTGTGGTGCCGCGGAAGTCAAAGAGAAAAACCAAAAAGACCCCAACTTTCCAATCCATCTCTCCGCCATTGCTGCTGGTGCAGAGTCTCGTTTTATACGGTTTCCGGTTACATTTTCCGTGGAACGTTTCGAACGCGTAAATCGACGAATGCTCTGCGATTGAGTAAATAAAATTTAATGCTTCCGAATTTTGTTATTTATTGTTATGTACTTACTGTTGCCAACTTAAACCAACGCTCGCACTTTGTCGCTTTCTTGTTTGCTATTTCCTTTTTGATTACATCTATGTACTATTGTAATAATTTATGTATGTATATCTTTTTGGCTTCTACACAGCGCGTAGTGGCAGCAGGCAGATGCAAACTCTCTCCCCGGACCAGCGGGCCAGCGCAGTCAACAATTTGGCTGATTTGTTAGTAAGCAAGGAGGAGTTCATTTTGCAGGCGAACGCCAAAGATTTGGCGGAGGCGCAACGTAATGGATTGGCGAAGCCGTTGTTGTCACGACTGTCCTTGAATTCCGCCAAGTTGAAGAATTTGTCGATCGGCTTGAAACAGATTGCAGAATCGAGCCATAAGGTGAGTAGTGGGTGTTAAGTTCAGTTTCATTGACTTGATACTTACGACTCGAATTTATTGCCTTTTTATTTTGTTTTATTTATCTCATAGCAAATTATAATTAGTATTGGTCTTAAGTAAAAATTAAGGATTCAATCGAATCGTTTTTAGGGCAGTTACTCACAAGTGCGTATTGTGAAAATGCAAAGTACGGCGGTTGAAACAACATTTTTGCTTTTTAGGCTCGAGTAAATTTAATCAGTTGTTGCCGTTAGTGATCCTCAATGACATTTCCATTCGAATACATCAAATCATACTACCTGTTTTAGACCATTTTTATGAAGCGAAAACTCCCTTAAAAAGTAAAACTTTATTGGCTTGATATTCAACATTTTCAATCAAACCCTTTCACAATGAATACAACAAGTGCCAATGTTCACTGTAAAACTAACAGCTGGAGCCCTACTCCAAACGCGAAGGTTCCATTCCATTCATACACCCAATACAATAGAATCTCCGGATGACATATGCGTGTGGTCTACACTAATTTGTTCACTTTCAATTAATTAATTAAATACAGTATAATATCAATTGTGGTAAAGTTGGTAGGCTTTGTTCAGCCCACTCTGATTAAAATTGTAGGTAAGCAATTGCCATACAAACCTTTTCTTGTTGTCAAAATACCATAAATATTTGTATGTAGTATGAATGCATTAAAATATTTTGGGTCATCAATTGTGGTACGGGGTTGTTAAGGGATGATAGCATTACTCAGTTGCAGAAAGCAAATCATAAGAGGGTGATGTCATCCCGAAGTTCAGCATGCAAGAGGAGAACATAACAAAGATGTTATAAGAAAAAGACCGAAGCAAACAGAAAATCTATAATTTCATTCAATTGAAACTACATACATATATTACTTTACTTCGTGCTAGTTCTCCCTCGTTCAAATAATTTCTCATAGTACGAATGGTCCCTTACCCATGCCCTATAACCTATTCAAACATTTATATTAGTTGGGTTTCATGTAACACAATTCATGAAAGTTGTTGGTCGAATCTTTTTTAGAAATTCTTGTGCCTAAATGGTGCTCGACATAGAAATCTTTAAAATATATTACCAACAATAACAAGGAAAGCTTTGGTTATTCATTAAATTTTATGCTTTTGAACGAAATTTTCAATTGGGAAACCATTGAAATTATTGTTGTGAATTGCGGTTTCAACTTGAGTCTTACATAAGTACATATTATAAATATTAAATTCAATGCTTAAGTATCTACCATATTTATGTGTGCATGTGCATATATAAAGTATAGTATATGTATGTATGCCTGTCGAAAGGTATACTAAATATAAGCAACAATATGAAGATACAAAACTCAAATGATACTAATTTTGTATGTTGGTTTTCGGAGTTTCTAACTATAAAGAAATTATTTGCTTAATAAATAAGTAAGTAAATAAATATCCATTCTATTTAATTGGTAAAAATGAACTTTGCTATATTTGCTTTGGCATTTAAGACAAATGTGATTTTCTCTTTCGATATACTTCTTATGGAATAAAGTAATAATTAAATGAGAACAAACAAGTCTTAAAATTGTATTCGAATTAGAATTTGTTGGATAACTTGGCAAAATCCCATAATCGTGCAACTTCCTGTAAAGCAATTTCTCTGTAAAACTGTGATAATATTACTAAAAATGCAAGGCAATTTAACACGTCGCGTCGCATATTGACAGCTTATAAAAGTTTTGTAAATCATGGTCCTCTGGGAAATATGACAGCGAATGAGATTATGTGTAAAGAGTCGAAGTCATATTCGGTATAAACATGCATTAGACTGGATCAACATGCGAGCGATTTACTAACCCATTTCACTCATGGATTTTAGAGCAATTTGCTCTGCACCACTAAGTTTCGTGTTTAAATCTAATTTTCCCAGTTTTTGTACTGAAAATTTTTAGTAAAATCCGTAGCTCCGTAGGTTTATTAGAATGGGTAATTTGATAAAAGAAGCATCAAGAGGTTTGCGCGGCATGAACAATTTACTCTAAAATCAATAAGCTTTTAAAATCGGTACACTCTAATACACATAGCATACGTTGTAGTGGACAGCAACAATAAATATTGTGGGCAACAATAAATAACATTAGCGCATGTTTATAGAGTGTAAACTGAAAGTTGTCTGAAAGTTTCGAGAGAACGTTTGGTTTATTGGACCAAGATTACCCATGGCAGTTGGTAGTTAAATTGCGCGCGAGTACATCGAACGTACACTTGACGTCGGCAACCGATAGTCCATTGTCAATGTGCCTAAGGGGGAAAGGCAGTGTGTGTATGTGTGTATACAAGAGAACAACAAAACTGCAACTGGTGAACTCTGTGCAGCAGCAAATAAAGGCAAATATACAGCGTGTGTGTTTTAACCTGAAAAGTTCAAATATCTCGAATAAGCACTCTAAACAAAAAATATTCGTAATCAAAATACATTTGTGTTAAAATTAGCTCCCCACTCCCTCTCCTTGTATGTGGGATGGGGATAACGTTGAAATCTCAAATAGGAGCCCATTTTATTGAAGATCCGGATTTTAGAGCTGAAAATACGCAGATTTGTCTGGAACAGTTTTTCGTTTCAGGAAAGATGGCGCTATAATCGACGAAATTCCTTGTAGGTGGGTTGTTGTTATATTTATACTAAGTCCAGAGACACACTGAGGCCAGAACAACTTATTGCGGTTTTGCAAATACCTGCCAAATGGTGTACTTGTACAGTTCCTTATAATTCTCATTCACTTCATATCAGTAGAAAAATATAAAGTTTAAAAGAAATAACCGCCAGAACAAGAGAGTGTTCGAGCCGCTAATCTCATGAAAAACTAGTGTCTATCTACTATACTATCTATCGAGGTAGTCGGGGTGGAGGGTAACGTGAAATCTTAAATAGGAACTTTTATTTTGTGCATATTCGGATTCTACGGCTAAAAATACATAGGGCTTATCTGAAACATTTTCCGGTTCATACTTAATAGATGGCGCTGTAACGGTTACGCTGAATCTTGTTAATTCACGAGCCATTTACATTTTTATAGGAAACAATTTCCTAGTTATTCGCAATTTGCGAAATGAATAAACTTTTTTGACGACGAATTTCGAGTATTTACAATGGAAACGTGGTATTTTTTATTGCAGAATCGTAGGAGAAATAGAAAAAATTTACTTTCGCCGATTACAGCGTAAACTACTATTATTTGAAAAAAATATTTCAGACAGTATTACTCCCCACCCTGACTAGCACTAGTTTTTCATGAGGCTAGGGTATATTAGGGCAGAAAACCCGCCGTCAATACCCCAAAGATTCGCAAGATCGTTCAAAAGCGGGTGCAGCGTAATTCAACGGATTCCATGAGAAAAGTTGTTGACGAAACTGGCATCAATCGTGAATCAGTTCGACTCATAACAAAAAACAAACTAAGACTCAACGCTTACAAGCTCTAAAAAGGCTAGTTACTTACGGATGAAAACAAGCACGTACGACTCCAAAGATCCCACAGGAATTGAATGGGAAAAAACCGTCTTCAGAGATGAAAACCTTTTTTCTGTTAAACAAGCGCATTACTATTAAAATGACAGAAGCTAGTCAACAAAGGCTCCTGGATTATATTTCGTCATTCAACATCGCCAAAAACACAATCCTTCATGGTATGGGGTGAAATTTTCGAAATTTTGGAGTCTGTGGTACTCCCCTGGGCAGTACGACAGTACTTTGGAGATAATGATTGGATGTTCTAGCAAGACTCTGCGCCAGCTCACAGAGCCTAAAACGACGCAAAAATGTTGTAGGGCTCATTTCCCTGATTTTACCACATCTCAAGAATGACCACCATATTCGCCGAAACTATAGGCTTACAGAGTATGGTCCATTTTAGAGGCCAGGATATGTGCTTACAGTCCTTGAAACAATGGTTGCGTCGTGAATGGGACCGAATAACAGTGGAGGAGCTATGGCCCATAGATACAAATTTTTCCAAGCGTTCGAATCTGTGTATTCGTACAATAATTTTTTGTGTCCAAAACTGTTGCATACACTTATTAATTGTCGCCCTGTAAATAAGTAGGCAGGGGTTCGTCCGTGACGTCAGCTCCTTCCCTGTCCAGATTCATTGACACATTTGAGTTAGCTCTTGTACATTTTGAGGACGAATATGCAATTTCACAACCATATTTGAGTATCGATGGGTCCATTTCTCTCAGCATGTACACACGCTGCTATTGTGTTCGTCAATCATCAGCTGCGCGCCTTTGCGTCTGCACGTCCTTGTGCTCTGTAACCTTTACTCTTTCACCTCAAGCATTTTCTGCGCGTCAGCTGCTACGTTGTACATGCATGAGTACTTTTATATTCAACTGCGATGCTCTATTAAAAATTAATTAAGATTACTTATCATGGTGATCGTGGTGATTAATATGAAATATCTTTGGCATTCTCTTCGTCAACGTAAGAGATGTGGAATTATTTTCAATGTAGTAATACTGTACACGAGTATTTATTTTTTTTGGTATTTATCATTGTTGTGTTAAAAGTGAGTTTACTTAACGCAAGCAATTTTTATGATATAACATTTTTATCGTGTAACTAGTATGTGCAAATATTGAGATTCATGCACACATATGTATAACTGTCCACGTATATGACGATATTCTCTCTATCAGTGATATTAAAATTACATAAAATAAAAAGGGCTTGAATATGAAATAAGCTCAGTTTGCCGAACAATCATGCTGAATCTAGATAGAGAGAGTTATTTGCCGAGTGGTTTTGCGATGATCGACAGAATTCAATTTCAATTAAGTACCCCACGTCTTCTTTTTACAAAATAAATTTATGTATTTATTTTTTGGTTTATTTTTTTGGTGGCTTTCAAGAGACACAGGTAAGACATAATAGCCCATTGTGATATCACATAGTTGGACCCACAGCTAAACGCCGATTCCAAACGGCGGGGTGTGAACTGTTATTACTTGGTGGTTTTGTCATTACACTTTCTTATAATTCTCGTTCATTTCACATCGGTAGAAATATTAGAAGTTTGTGAGAATTACCCGTATCAGATATAATTATTTTCTTTTCATCAGAAGAATCGAATGACCTAAAGATATAAATATTTATGTAACTTATGTTAGGTGAAGTGGTTGTCCATCAGGACAAATTTTGGGCCGACACCCCATTTAAAGAATACCTGATTACTCAAAGTATGTATTTGGATTGGATTATGTATTTTAGTATGTATAGAAAATTAACCGAACACAAACCGGACAAATAATTTAGAAAGTATTAACCACGGGTATTTCCCTACAGGTAGCCAAAGATGTAAATCATAAATCACCTTCATCATTTCGAAATCCAACAAAAGCTATGGTATTATATTATAGTATATTATATTTCTTTAGTGAACATCGAATATTAATTTTGAAATTAATGGAAAACGTGAACTTCAATGGTAAAGAATTTGGCCCACCTAGAAAATTATAGCATTGATTCTATGTATGTACGAGTATGTATGTACCCTTTTCATTATGCAAAACTCCATGGTCGAGAGATGAATTTGAAAGTTGCCGCATAGTTTTTTACGCTTTATGTCTCTTTTTTGATTCTTCCTCACGTTTGGCAGAAACGTCGAACATTGTCCTCTTTTTTCAAATCGAAATAAGCCTGCCACTGGCATTGCAAATGAAGAAGTATGTTTGTATTTGTAAAAAAGTGTTTTGATTTATCTGCATTGGCATGTTTTAGTCCAACTTCAATGGCCTGATTATAAGGGATCAGTAGGAGTGACAAATGTGGTGCAAGAAGGTCCATGGATCAATTAAAAGATGATGTAAATATCGAGTTTGATTTGTAGAAAAATTAATATAATAGATTTATATTGCAGTGTGTTTAAGAGGTGGTTCGAATCATTTCGTGTTAGTTATTTGAGGAAGAGTTTGTTTCTATCATAAAATAGTCTAGTTTAAAAATGAGAAAAGGTGTTAAATTTTTCGAAAATAACGATGATCCCTTTCTTGCGGGTCATTATGAGCCTAAGTACTTATTTATTTAGACACATTTACATTGCTGTTAATGCCCGGTCCGTTTAAATTAAAAAAACTTTAACCTCTTATGAACATAACTAAGATTTGAAGTTGTATTCCACACATAAAATCTTTCATTATGTTACTAATATTTCTTGTAGAATGTTGGACGGGTTTTACGGCATACGAAATTGGCAGATAATTTGGATCTCAAGCAAGTCACTGTACCCATTGGCGTCCTATTGGTAATTTTCGAATCGCGGCCGGACTCATTGCCGCAGGTTGCAGCGCTAGCGATGGCATCAGCAAATGGACTGCTACTCAAAGGTGGCAAAGAAGCGGCATTTAGTAATAAAGCTTTGATGGAATTGGTGAAGGAATCGCTGGCTACAGTCGGCGCTGAAAATGCTGTTTCTTTGGTGAGTCACTATTTTGTCATTAATGTTTTTCACAGCAATAAAATTGCATTTCTTTCCAGGTATCGACACGTGAAGAAATCAGTGATTTACTATCGATGGAAGATCATATTGATTTGATTATACCACGTGGCTCATCCGAACTAGTGAGGAGTATCCAAGAGCAGTCTGTGCATATTCCGGTATTGGGACATGCGGAAGGCGTCTGCCATGTTTATATCGATAAAGATGCTGACTTACGAAAGGCTCTTAGAATTGCAAGAGACGCCAAATGTGATTATCCTGCAGGTATGGTTAAAGTTTATTATTTTTGTTTTGATAATAAAATAAGTGCCTTCTGCTATTGGAGGTGCACTTAAATTGTTTACTTAACAGCGAATCAGTTAATAAGAATGAACGTTTCGTTCATGTTGATGAATTAGGTTAAGGTTCATCTCACCAAATCACCTTACCCTTAAATTACACATTGCTTTCAAGATTATTTTAGTTATGAGCATTAAAAGTTCTAAGTTGCAGGAAGAATTTGAAGCATGTGCTTGTTTCTTATGCTGCTAAACATACATAACAAGGTAAAGTTATGCATTGCAATGCACGTAATTCGTGCATAAAAACGGTCTGGCGGTCTGACAACATGAAATTGGCATCCGAAAACTTGTAAATCTTCTCTCGAAATATCACAGAACAGTGCTAGCGAGTTGTCATTTATTAAATAGGGAAATCAATTTCCGATATTCATATGTATACTTTAGAAAAAATTTTCCGACAAACAAAGAAAGTTTTGTTTCTTTTATATACTTATTTATGTATTACCCTTCTCGTCGCAACTAAAAGCAATTCGTTACGTCGTTGTAACTTTTTGTAAAAAATGGGAAATGCAAATCAAATTCAAGTTTACTTACTTACTTACTTAGCTGGCACTACAACCGATGATCGGTCTTGGCCGCCTCCACAAAGCTTCGCCAGTCACTTCTGCTATGCGCGCGCTGGCGCCAGTTGATAAGGCCAAGTGCAGTCAGGTTGCCCTGCACCTGGTCTTTCCAACGGAGATTAGGACGTCCCCTTCTGCGTGTTCCTCCACCGTGGTTCGAATAAAACACCCTTCTAGCCGGAGCGCTTTCTTCCATTCGCTCAACATGACCCAGCCAGCGAAGCTGCTGGAGTTTTATACGCTTGACTATGTCAGTGTCGGCGTACAGCTCATACAGCTCATCGTTCCATCTTATTCGATACACGTCGTCCACGCATACTGGACCGTAGATCTTACGGAGTATCTTCCTCTCGAACGCTCCTAACAGCCTCTCATCTTTGATGGTCAATGATGGCTCACGTCTCTGCGACATACATTAGGACGGGAAGGATGAGCGACTTATAGAGCGTTATTTTCGTCGGTCGAGAGAGGGCTCTACTTCTCAATTGCCTACTGAGCCCGTAGTAACACCTATTGGCAAGAGTTAGTCTCCGCTTGATCTCAAGGCTGACATTATTGTTGGTGTTTATGCTGGATTCTAGATAAACGAAATCCTTGACGACTTCAAAAGTGTAGTTGTCAACAGTGACATTTTGTCCAAGACGCCGTGACTCTTTGTTTGTTGGCACAAGGTATTTCGTTTTGTCCTCGTTCACCACTAGACCCACACGACGAGACTCCCTTTCCAGGTTGGAGAATGCTGCACTGACTGCTCGAGCGTTTTTGCCAATGATGTTAATATCATCAGCGTATGCTAGCAGCATGACACTCTTGTAGAAGATAGTGCCAGAGATGTCGATGTTCGCAGCTCGAATTATTTTCTCCAGCATAGGGTTAAAGAAGTCGCACGATAGGGAGTCACCTTGTCTGAAACCTCTTTTGGTATCAAATGGTGCGGAGAGGTCTGTCCCAATTTTCACTGCACTGGTGGTGTTGGTCAGTGTCATTTTGCAGAGACGAATGAGCTTTGCAGGGATACCAAAATCAGACATTGCGGCGTACAAGTGATCCCTAATCGTGCTGTCGAAGGCGGCTTTATAATCGACAAATAGATGATCTGTTTTTCTCGGGTCTTTTCCAGGATTTGGCGTAGTGTGAATATCTGGTCGATGGTGGATTTACCAGGCCTGAAGCCACACTGATAAGGTCCAATCAGTTTGTCGACGATCGGCTTCAGTCTTTCGCACAGTACGCTCGATAGAACCTTATATGCAATATTAAGAAGGCTGATCCCACGGTAGTTGGCGCAGATCGTGGAATCACCCTTCTTATGGATTGGGCAGAGTACGCTGAGATTCCAATCACTTGGCATGCTTTCATCTGACCATATTCGGCATAGAAGCTCATGCATGCGTTTTTTGAGCTCTTCGCCTCCGGTCTTAAACAACTCAGCAGGCAGGCCATCTGCACCTGCAGCCTTATTGTTTTTCAGCCGAGCAATGGCTGTTAAGACCTCCTCATAGTCAGGCGGCGGTACTTCAACGCCGTCAGTGATTGGGGTTTCCGGAGTGGGTTCCGCAGTGGCGGGATTATTGCCATTAAGCAGCTGCGAAAAGTGCTCCCTCCATAATCTCATTATGCCCTGGATATCTGTTACCAGATTTCCGTCTTTATCCTTGCAGGGAGAGGCCCCGGTCTTCAAACCAAGAGTCAGGCGTCTTATTCTTTCAAAGAATTTTCGGACCTCGTTGCTGTCCCGCAACATTTCGATATCATTGAACTCGCGTCTTTCTTCATCTCTTTTCTTGCGCCTGAAAAGACGTTTCTCCTCCCTCCTCAACTTTCTGTCTCGCTCCTTAGCAGCTCGCGTTGCAACTGACTGCAGGGTGGCTCTGTAGACTGCGTTTTTTGCTTCAGTAGCATCGCGACACTTTTGGTCGTACCACATATTTCTCCGTCGACGGTGGTAGCCTAGCACCTCTTCGGCAGCCATACGCATAGAGCGGGAAATGTGCGTCCACTGTGCGCATATATCATCAAGTTGAGGGGTGTTTTGCGAAAGGAGAAGTGCAAGTTGGTTGGCAAAGACTTTGGCTGTCTGTTGTGATTGCAGCTTTTCGACATCCAGCTTTCTCTTTGTACCTATCCGTACGCGATTTACTACACATATACGTGTGCAGACCTTGGCTTTGAGGATTCATTGGTGGGTATTTTAACGTGGTGGTTTCCCAGCCCGACGCACAACCATTCATTCAAGGCCATGGAGAAGCCCGCCGCACACATTAGTTAACTCACTGACGGTTGTCAGATCGCTATCCAGGGGACGCCACGAGGAGGCTGTGTGTCGACTTGAAACGTAGAAGCGCAAGGATCGACCATGGACGCACCTGCGACTGTCACTAACTTTACCTTGTGTCCTACGCCCCAGGCCCCCCAAATTCAAGTTTAGCGTAGAATTAATGTAATTTATTTATAAGTACCACTACGCATTACCACTATGCCACTACGCTGTGAAGACTTGGACTGCTACGCAGAGTGTCCGGGGTTCGAATCTCGGCATAGGCAAAATCAAAAAGTAGGAAAAATAATTTTTCTATACGGCACACCTCTTGGCAGGCAATGGCAAACCTACAAGAGTAAAAATTGCTATGAAAAGCTTTTCACTTCGCCGTTCGGATTCGGCATTAAACTGTAGGTCCCTTCCATTCATGTACAAATATAACACGCACCACATGAGTGGATGCGAAAAGCTCGGCCTAGGCCCTCCATGGGCTGTTGTGTCATTAAAAGTAAGTAAGTAATAGTTACACCTTTTGACTAAAACACCCAAATTAAATTTAAGAAATTGTTAGGTAGAAGGATATAGAATTACTTTTTTTTTTGTTGAGAAAAATTACAGTCGAATTATCACCTTTTGATATGCGCATTGGTGGAATAATCATTGACAATCACCTCGTCCGGATAGGTATTTTGTTGACATAATGGGACATCATTTTTCACATTTTTAACAGTAAAATATTTCTTGTGTTTTCTGCAAACTACTTAGTTGCTTTCTTGGTGTGAAAGATATTACTTTATATAGGTATATTTACCATACTATCGATTTGCGTTTAATTTTGGCCCGAAGTATTGATTTTAATTCTAATGTATAATGGAGTTCTATGTTTAATGGAAAAAAAATCTTTTTCAAAAAAGCTTTGTTCCAAATACAAGAAAAACGATGAACCTGAATAGCAAAAAATGGACTTATTTCGTGTTTTATAGTTACTCCTGAATACGTGTATGTGGAAATAATGGAGGTTTCCTCAACAAAGAGTTTGATGTTGTGTTTGTTATCGTTAACAGCAAATCACACCTTCAAAAAGCGACACATTTTTTAATAAGTATATGTAGAAGTACGATACTATTTCTTTGTGCATTGACTTCAATGTAAACAATTAAAAAAATGTGTTAACCAAAAGCATCGATATAAGTACTTTACCCACTCTTTAGCTCAGACGACTAACGTGTGAGGACGCAGCTACATCTATTGTGAGAGATATTTCCAGAATAACAGTATTCGCATGAATGGATGCATAAAGACAAGCGCACATGTTTATGTATATGTGGGGTGATCTGCAGTGGTATACACATATATGTAGTTATTTCACATCTACGCCATCTAGCGACTTCGGAATGTATTAGAATTGAAAGTACGGAAAAGCTTCGATGTCCGTGGCTATGTTATCTAATGACATAAAACATCGCATCATCTGGAAACTTCATCTGGAATGTTCGTAACAACAATGAAATCTGTGCTATGAATATGACTGCAACAGCGGAATTCTGGGAGCCACAGTTCGACGTCTTAGTGTAAACATAGAATATGTAATACAATTGTGAAGTAATTGTTAAGTGTTTTGTTCTGTGGTGAATTTAATAAAGTTTAATAAAGTTTCGATAATCGTGACACCATTAAATGAATCGAACAGTTGTAGATTCAAATCTCATCTGAATTATTAACTTTATTTAAAAAAATAACATTCTTTGATTTTTTATGTTTAAACGGCCACGTCATCAAAATTTATTTTTCTACAGCATAATAATTTTCGTTACAATTGAGCATTACAATAATGGCAATGAGCTTTTGAATTTGTTTAGAAATGCGGTGTGGTTGGTTTTGTTATGGTCGTAGGAGTTGCATGTTTGATGTTTAAATTTTTTTAAAAGTGCATTATAAATTGGAAATATTTGGGGAAAAGAAAACTTAACGAAAATTCCGATTAGAGGCTTTAGTGAACTTGTTAAATTAAAGCGTGATTTTTTTGTTACTTGGTTTTTGACGTTTATATATCTGGCCATTTCATCATGAATAGACATACGCCTGAGCAACGTTTAACATTTGCAAATTATTGAAATTTATTATCAAAATTCGTGCTTTGTGAAAAATGTCCACAAAAAAATCTACCCACAGAGCAGGCTATTCAGGTCATTGTGACCAAATTTCGCACCAGTTTCACTTTATTGGAAATCTATCCACCAAATCGTATCCATAAACTGCGTACCGAAGAGAATATTGGTGCTGTAGGCGCCAGTGTTGAAGAAGATAAGAAGATCGCAATATGTCCATCCGGCGCCGATCGCAGCAATTTGATTTGTGTTATTCGACTACATGGAAGATTTTACGCAAAGATCTCGGATTAATGCCATACAAAATACAGCTGGTGCAAGAACTGGAGCCAGGCGACCTACCACAACGTCGAAATTTCGGTGAATGGGCCTTATAAAATCTGGATGAGGACACGTTTTTTTTATCGCAAAATGTTGTTCAGCGACGAGGCTTATTTGCGGCTCAATGGATACGTGAAGAAGCAGAATTGCCGTATTTGGCGTGAAGACCAGCTGGAGGCAATTCATCAGCTACCAATGCATCACGAAAAATGCAGTGTTTAGTGCGGTTTATGGGTAGGCGGCATCATTGGAATCGGACTTAGCCGAGATGTGGTTCCAACAGGACAGTTCCACATGCCACATTGCACGCGAAACCATGCATCAATTGAGAGGCCACCAAGATCGTGTGATTTGATCCCGTTAGACTATTTTTTTTGGAACTATGCTAAGTCACTTGTCTATAAGGACAAGGCAAACACAATTGCTGCTTTGGAAGCCAACATTGAACGCGTCATTTGTGATATTCGGAATGTGTGAAAAAGTGTTCCAAACTTGGACCTTCAGCGTAGCCACGGGCAACATTTAAGTGAAATTATATTTAATATGTAAATAGCAGGAATTTTAGGATTTATCGATCCAAATAAAAATTTCATTCACGTTTGTTAAATTTTTGTGTTTTTTTTTTTTAATTTTCAAAAACCAAGCTCTTAAAAAATCACCCTCTATAAACAAGAAATCATTCTCCTCAAGAGGGATTTGAGTACACGCCGAAAATGAAAACTTTATAACTTGTATTCAAACTTTACACTTCCTTTTATCTTACTCGGCCACATACCACTAATTTTAATATGATCATTTTGATAATATGGAGTTACATTGTACATGTAATGACATATCCCGATGTGAGAAACAAAAAGTAGCGATATTTCGAATGCAAAGGGAAATTTAATACAATTTTTAAAAGAAATATGCCGTTTACGTGTAAAGTCTTGAGTTTAGATACAGGTAGAAAAGTAAGATAGAGGTAGGGTATAAGATATAAAAAAGTTTACTTACTACCTTACATTTCTACCTGTTTCTCTCGCCAGCGTTAAAATCCACGTGGAAAACGATGAGATTTACAATATTTTCATACATCATTTTAAAGTAGGTAGTCTTCTAACATGGCACAGCGTACATGGGAGACCATTTTCATCGATGAAAAAATCCGGTCAAATCACACCTCCAGCTGAAATCCACACCACACGGTCACTTTTTGCTGATGCAGTGGAGTCTCTTGAAGCACATGCGGGCTTGTTTCTTTCCAATAATGCATATTTTGCTTATTGACAAAGCCATTACCAAAAAATTAGCTTCTTTGCTAAAGATGATTTTTCGATGCAATTCAGGCCCAATCGGAGAAGTTTCGGCTCAGCAAATGGTCACAAGGCTTCACTTGTGTTATTGCAATTCAATCTTGTAAAGGAGTAGGCCAAGATCTTTACGCAAAATTCGCCACAATGTGTGCTGAGAGATTCCCAATTTCTGTGAACGACATGTAATCGACTCATTTGGCTCAATTTGAACTGAAGCACTTAGGGCATTGTCTCACTTGCAAAGGAAAATTCAATAGTGAATAGTTGACCCGAATTTATACACTACAGTATGCACTGCCTGTCTGTTGGGCCGATTATTACGACCGAAAATGGATGTACTTGCGACCACCACGCTATAAATAGGTGATGACACTTCTCTTATGTTTTCCAAAAGTATCGAGTATGCGATCAAGTAAACAATTTTTTAAAAGGTATCGAGTTAAAAACAACTTACTTGAATTCTACACCGTGATTACGAGTTGATCGACCACGGAATTTAAAAGAAGAAAAGACTCTGCGTATGTAAATAGTGAAAGCATACAATATGAAAGCATACTTATTTTATATTTACAAAATTCTGTAAGAGACGAAGATAAAGTTGCAGTTATGAATAAACCAGCCTTGCTGCTTTTACCCTTACTCAACTTATTTCTGTTGTCTTTCCTTTTAAGACTTAAGTTAAGGCTTAACTTGAGGCTTATGGCTACTTATTTTCCTGAAGAGATTAGCTTGAAGAAACGTAGACTTATGTAAGTATATTTCAGGAGTAGGTACATTCATCATCCTTTGAACTGCTTTTTTGCCATAAATTCTATGCATGTTTGTTTACTTGAGTACATGTAATTGTTTTGGAACTTGATTATTACGGAGTTCAATTAAAAATGCCCCCTTTAATGAGTGAACGTGAATAAAAGATTTCAAAGGATAAAATATGTGGTTGTATTTTAAGTCATCATATAAAACAAAAACCAAACAATAATTAAAAATTTTTCATTGCAATTTGTATACACTTATGATTATGAAATATTGCACATTAATGCCATCAAAACAGTTAAAACAATTTCCACAATTTTCAAAGTTGTCGACACTTTATTACGGTCGTTGGCATTGCTTCTCTATTTTTGTTCTGCCACACTCTCAAGTGTAGTACTAGCGTTCCAGCCTTAACAACCCCGCCCGATCGATGCAGTTGCCTCCCATATATCCTGCATTGCAGAATGTTAACTTTCCGAAGTAATTTACATACTTTTAATTGAATACATAGTTTCCAACGACACACCAACCCACTTTGGCATGCATACATGCACCATCACATACGTACACACGCACATACAACAGAGTATATTTGGTAATTAAATTTTTTTTATTGTGATTCATTTCAGCGTGCAATGCCATGGAGACTCTTCTCATTCACCAGGATCTAATGAGCGGCGACATTTTCAATGATGTTTGCAATATGCTGAAACACGAAGGGGTCAAAATTTATTCAGGGCCGAAACTCAATCAGCAACTAACTTTTGGCCCACCCGCTGCCAAAAGCCTCAAGCATGAGTACGGTGCATTGGAGTGTTGCATCGAGATTGTGAAGGATCTGGACGAAGCGATAAATCACATACACATGTTCGGCAGTGGCCACACGGATGTTATTGTAACGGAAAATGGTAAATTTGGTCAATATGGTAGCAAATTGGAAATTAATAGATTTACATACATACATGCACACCATCTATGCATGTAGAAACGCAATCTATGCGAAGCCCAAAAATGAATATGGACATATTTATGTACGTATGAGTGAAACTAGGGGATGTGGAGAGCTTAACATTTATACATGTATGCACATATAAATATGTATGCATATGAACAGGTTGACATAAGTGAATTGTTCTCACTGAGAGTGAAAAGTAAGTAACTTTGTAAATACTTAACGATTTGGGAAGCCGACGGGAACAGGTGTAATACAGGGGAGTTTTTCAATATTTTAAGTGTAGATACTTGCAGTTTGAAAAGTATGTCATTTCATAAATATTATATAATATATATTCTATTTATTTTTAGTTTATGTTTTCATAAAGTTACATGGGTAATTTGCTTTAAATAGGGAAATAAAATTTGGATCATTGATTTTCTTAGGCAACATTGATTTTCTAAGTACTTATTTTGGAATTTATTATGAAAATAATAGCAGTGTTTTGTTCTTCAGCTCATTTAACATGTGCGAATAAAACGATCAAGTTGTTAACTCCCTTCTTGTGTTGTGATTCACAATAAATGTACTCTAGGTTGGCCTAGTTATACACAACTAGTAGCGACAGGCGATCATATACTGGCCAGACCCTTAGAAATGACGACTCAAGGTTTATTGAAATGAAAACCAAGTATACAAATTTTTTTATTTTTTTTATTAATACTTTCAACACACAAGGTGGAAGAAGGGGAAGAATGAGAGAGGGAATGCAATCACAGGGCACCGATAAAGAGATTGACAGCTATTGTGGCAAGTGTTATGCCTTTACCACAATGAACTTCAGTCCCGAAGACCAATATATTTTAAATGCAGAAAGTAGCTCCCCACAGAAAACAATGTCTTGTCTGTCTGCCACACGAGTTTTAGATGAAGCTACACCTTTGCATATTCTCATAAAGAAGACATTTGCACTTAATACCAACTTTCTAGGACTAGATCACAGGTTATCTGAGCATTTTTAGCTAGTATGTATTATTGTACTTCCTTCCAAGCACAATTCGTTGGTCAGTGACTTAACTTTGGTTCTCGGCTGTACACAGATGGTTCAAAAATTGAATCTGGAGCAGATTCTGCCATCTTTGGGACAAATCCTGGGAGCTCAATCAATTTGGGCCGCAACACACGTTCCAAGCCTAAGACAAAATGTTGGGCTTCTTGCCCCCTCGCTTCTAATCGGTTCATTCACATTTTGCATTAAAGTGAACCTTATATTACAGGTGCGAAACATATTCGTATGTCAGAACATTATGTGGAAGTGGGAAACTGGGAAATTTTCTATAAGCTGTTTTCATTAGTCGATATAATTCAATAGATAGAGCAGTTCTCTAAGCTTAAAATTCTTGGAGTAATACACCGGAAACGTGGGTATTTTTTTAGTATACATAAACGACAAATTTTGGACACAAATTTTTGTTTTGGAAATGTTCTTTACTTTTCCTGAAAAGTGCCATACAAATTATGATAGCCACAGGCTAAGGGAAAAGGTCATCCCTGGGTAATATCGAATTTTTAGCTGCTAGTATTGGACAATAAATCAATTGTAATTTTAAGAACATCCATCAAACTAAATATCAAACAGATGCTTTAACAATTTAGTTTACTCAGACAAAGCTTTCAATTTCAAACTTCCCATTGTATTAATTTCTTTGAATTAAGTTGCGAATTATAAAAATTGTCTCTTGTCTTTCCACCATGCTTAATCGCATTGTTTACTAACTATTTTCTTTGAAAACCAAATAGATCCCCACGAAGTTAATATGCCATGCCATGTGAAATGCTCATGGGCCGTTGTTTCTTTCTTACTCACATAAGTTTAGTACGTATGTATGTATCTGTGCTGTACGAAGTCTTTTGGCATGTTTAACAAATATTACTCCTACAATGGCAAAGAGATAGATTGAGATAAATGTAAAAATGTTTTTTGATTTTTTTTACAGATGAATGTTATTCTTCTAAATTCCGTAACCTTTTTTATTATGAAAGAAGGACAGCAAACTTTTAGGGTTCTCAGAGCAAATGAGAATATTACCTTAACAATTGTGGTAAAAAAAAAGTTGTTGAATATGTTCAGGAGAGAAAAGTTAAAAGTGTTGGGCTATCCGCATGATGGGTACGAGTACCCACATACATACATACATTCGTACTCATATGCTATGTATGTATGTAAGTATGTACTCGTACATATCCAAGTGCATATGTGCAGGCATATGTGCATGCATATGTGTGTGTGTATGTTTGTATTTATATCATACATTGGAACCTTTGGGAAATCAATTTTATTTTCGCAGATTCAGCCGCACAACATTTCCTTTCATCTGTGGACAGTGCTTGTGTCTTCCACAATGCAAGCTCGCGCTTTGCTGATGGCTTCCGATTTGGCCTAGGAGCTGAGGTGGGCATATCCACTGCTCGTATACATGCCAGGGGACCGGTTGGTGTTGAAGGGCTCCTCACAACAAAATGGATTCTACGCGGCCAGGATCACACTGCCGCTGATTTTGCTGATGGTGGCAGTTGCATATGGTTGCACGAATCGTTGCCTATTTGAGTTAAAAGTGGAGCGAGCGCACGAAATCAAATCATGAAAGCTTGTATATTTTTTGTTAATGCGATTGCTTTGTAAATAAACTTTTTGGTAAACATTGCTTATACTTAGCAGGCGCAGTTGTTGTTGTTATTGTTGTTATTGTTGTTATTGTTGTTATTGCTGCAAAACTGCAAAACAGCCTTAAAATTACAAGGTACTAATGGTAATCGGTAATTTAGGCATATGAATGTATGCGCGTGGGTGTGTGTGTGTGTGTGTTGTGTGTGTGTGTGTGCCTGAGTGCGAGCATACAGGACGAATTCGCATGTAAACTACTTAACTAATTAAATTGTTTACCGAACTGACAGTCTTAACCAAACTTGTAGGAACTTTTTCCATTATTTTAATATGCGTTCATAAGTTTTTACAATATTTTTTGTATCTTCTTGTGAGCGTACGCGTTTATGTGTTTGCGGATGCATGCGCCTGTATGTGTGCGCGTTGTTTTCGTGCGCAAAATGCTCCTGTTGAACTTGTTCGTTGACAGCATAAATTAATTTAAAATAAGTTTTACATAATGCAGAAGAATCGTTTTAACATTTTCTTTATTGTAATTTTCAAGCTGAAATTTTTCATTAAAAACTAATTTCGTTTTCATTCTTGCGTGCAGAATTTCTTATTTTGAAGTTTAGGTTTTTCTGCGGTGCTTCGAACATTGTATTCCTGCAATGTGCCGAGTTTCCCTTGCTCTGCCGTCGCGTCTGAAGCGAGCGAAATTGAATTGCGTTGCAATGACTTTAAGACAGTTACCTACTTACTCGCAGCTACATACAATCGCAGTGAACAGATGCAGTTGAGTATCTTAAATGGCACTCTTTGAAAACTGTGAAACGATGAGGAAACTATTTTAATTTTCGTAGCCCCTACATATCGTATACAAGTACATGCTTCATTTGGGGTTGAGCACTTTGTTGAAAAATAATAACTGGCGGTGTAATGGTAGGGTACCTATGCACATCTTCCAACGACCTACTACATACATATGTATGCATATACTCGTATGTAAGTTAATTTATATACACACGCGTAAGTATATAAATATAATAGCAAACTACAGCAGTCACTTACATATTTCATGAAAACTTTCGCACTGAAACTTTCTCAGGTGCCTCTTTTCATCATCGTCATTGTAAGTACCATTGTAGCCCCGATGTGAAACCGCGAAATACGGTAGGGCAAACATTTATACAAGTATTCGAGATGTTCACACACAAAAAGTGAGGATGCACTCTTTAGTGCAAAACTATATCAATTTACGGGTATATGTTCTGCTGAGCTGACTGCAATTATTTTAATTAATAAAAGTTGGAATTCAATAATTTGAATTTTTTATTGTTGTGAACGTTAACTGCAAATCATTTGCATACCTCTACATACAATACATAGGAGTAACTACATATGTATGTATGTAAAAGTACATAAAGTACATGAATCCTCGTTTTACAAATTTTAAGTATTCATTTGTAGAGCATTTTGGAAAAAGAGCCGGCTTCGTGGACGATCTTGATGATAAATTTTTATAGTTGCTACTAAAAATATTAGCTGTCGGGATTATCTGAGCTCGGGCATTGAAAACTGCAGTACAACGTATGTATTTTCTTTAAAATTTGCCTTTAAGTTTGCGCATTATTCCAAAATCGAACAAGTTCTTCTTATAAAGAATTTATCGAAACTGACTCTTGAAACCCAGTGGACCTAGCATGTACGGAGTTCAGACTCTCAACGCCATGTCGATGCATGATTGTGTTCGAGTTCTCATTTTGATAATCCAGAAAATAGTAGTTATTGCAGCTAGCTGTTGGCCGAAGATTTACTAAATAACAATATAAAGCATTATACAATGGATGAACAAATCTAAGTTTATTACTTGATTATCGGTTCAATATCCTATTAAATAATTTGTAACAGTTGCGTAACCAGCGAAGAACTGTCGGGCTGCAAACACACTTCACCCTACTCCGAAATTTGCCAATACATTGTTACGATTTTCTAGTTTAATTTTCTTTTAATTTATATATTCTCAACAAATAAAAGGTTCGATCACTGGATTGTGTATAAGAGCAAACTGTTGCACCTTTATTAATATATTTTTCCATTCAACAATAGTTAAAATCACTTTACAATTATCTTTCAAACTCTGTGTGTTCCCTTAGACTGTTAATCTGTGGCTGTTTTCATTCCGCTGCTTGCTACTGTATTTAAAGAAAATGATGTGTCACTAAATATTAGTTAGCATTGCCTCGAACAATCTGGAGCATTCTAATCCATAGATGGTGTGCTTTCATTGCTTTATGTTGTAAAAACAAATTTGATTTCTGATTTTTGTCATTATTTAGCAGAGTCACGAACAAACTCGCACGGCCACGAACCATACTGCATTTTATGGCCTCTTGATGCCCATTATCTATGATATTCGTAGATCGTTTTCTAGCCTACTATACATATACTCGTACATTAACAGATGAGTTTTTCTTAATACATAATCTGGAAATATATATTACTAGTATGTATATTTTCCTTGAGTATGCAATCTTCTACAGATCTTTTGGATATCAGTCTCGATAGAGTACATAGTTATTCGCTTATTTTCGAATCCTTAGCCAAATGCTCGCATTCTTTCCAGTCCGGTAGCCGGATGGTAACTGGAATCGAATTTATCTAATATTATTTTTAGGGAATATGATTTTTACTGAGAAATAAGTGCTCCTCAAAAATTCAAATTGTTCAAAATTTAAATTACCTATTTTGTAGATATTGGTATAAAAATCCCTAGCATAGCATGAAAGTATAAAAATTAATCACAATAATTAAAGCTGATATTTTCTCCTTCAAATTCAAAAACAAAATATGTCTGCTTGCATTATACAGCTACTACCAGGTTAAAGCAACTTCTTCAAAATCTTCTTATCCATCCCATCTCTCCCCCATTTCCATCCTCAGATGTTTCATTGTTAGCTGCTGTTAACTTGGTTGATAACAGTAGATAACAGCGATCGGCTGGTAAGGATAACAGTTAAAAGCTTTTGATAGCTAATAATAGAGTATTTGATGTGAAACACGTTTATTAAAAGTAGTTTATAGCAAATTCGAAATTTGATTGCGTGATTCTCCATGATGAGATCTACTGTAAGGCGGACTGCAACCAGTTATATGGGAATGCCCATTTCACAACAAATAATAGGGATACAACACCCAGAAAATACTTTACTTACTTTACTTACTTTTAATGGCACAACAGCCAATGGAGGGCCTAGGCCGAGCTTTTCGCATCCACTCATGTTGTGCGTGTTATATTTGTACATGAATGGAAGAGACCTACAGTTTAATGCCGAATCCGAACGGCGAAGTGAAAAGCTTTTCATGGCAATTTTTACTCTTGTAGGTTTGCCATTGCCTGCCAAGAGGTGGTGCCGTGTAGAAAAATTATTTGTTCTGCTTTTTGATTTTGCCTGTGCCGAGATTCGAACCCCGGCCATTCTGCGTAGCAGCCCAACGCACTACCACTACGCTACAGCGACCACCCAGAAAATACTACTGTGGGCAAAAGTTAGTAAGTTGTTCATAATTTCAAATTTTTTTATTCATTTTTCCAAATCTATTTCGCCCAAATGATGTTTTAAAATGGTTTTCACTGATCCTTCCGATATTCCAACGATGCCAGTAAGGTCTCTGACTGTTAATCGTCGATTCTCGATTCTCGAGCACCAATTCCTTGATTTTATTGACGTGTTGATCATCAGTTGATGCTGATGGCCGTCCTGGACGTGGTTCGTCGTCAACGCGTTCTCGACCATCTTTGAACAATTTGTACCAATCAAAAACACTTGCTCGCGACATACAATTATCACCGAAGGCCTTTTGCAAGATTCTGAACGTTTCGGCACCAGAAATTTGATTCCGCACACAAAATGTAATGGAACTTCTTTGTTGAATAATTTCACTCATTGTGAAAATCGCCGAATGCACTTTTTGTACTTCAGAAAGACAAGCGTATAATAAACACTAATGATTATTTTGATGTGACATTTGGCACAGATGTCACCGACAGTCATACCAACCTTAAAAAAAATAATATTTTGATGAATGGGTTTCCGCGCGAAATTTAAATTAAAAAGTCTTACTACTTTTTGCCCACAGTAGTACTCTGAAGTTTCATGTTTTGGCAAGCAATTTGCAATTGCGGTCTAAGGAGCAAGGCTTTCATTACGACAGGAAAAATTAATTTCAGAATTTATATAGATTAATGCTTGCAAAAACGCCTTCTACCATTTATTGGACAGCACAAAGGAACCGTTTTGTTTTGGCCAGACCTAGCTACAAGTCATTACTCCAGGTCAACTATGGAATGGTATAAGGAAAATAATGTCACACTGGTCCCAAAAGAGGCAAATCTTCCCAACTACTAGGATCTTCGGCCTATTGAAAGATATTAGGCTATAATGAAATAAACCCTAAGAAAACCAAGAAAGTTTCCAAAAATGACGTAGAATTCCGAAATCGATGAAATCAAGCCTATGCAGTAGTCACCGAACGTACTGTCCAATCTCTAACTAACAAAGTTAAGAAAAATGTTTAACCATTTTGCAACGGCTAATAATATTTGAATGAATTTTTTTGTGAATGATAGCTTTAAAAATGCTTAATAAACTGAACTTTATATGAGTGAAATCTGACTGTTGGTTGTTTCGTAATGTCTCCGCAAAAACTATAAAAATTTTCTGGTTCACCCCTTATAACATACACAACATGAGTGTGCCATTAAAAGAAAGAAATAAAGAAAAGTCAGCGAAATGTGTATGATTTTTGTTGAGAAATTTTTGATTTTTTTTTACAAAAGTTTGGCCATTTATCTGAAAAATATGTGGGAAACTGTGAGGTTAATATTTTTACATTATTATTATTAAAGATAGGTATAGGTATAGTATATATATACAAAATTATTCATTATTTAAACAAACATTTTTTAAAAACTATTTGCTAGGCGTTACATGAAATATGTAAATCACGAAAATTCGTTTGTACGGTGGTAGTTGGTAGTGCGTTGGCCTGCTACGCAGACGGCCTAGGCTCTCCATGGCCTGTTGTGCTATTAAAAAAGAAGAAAGAAAAAGTATTTGTACAATGATAAGTAATCCCTACCATTTCATATGTTTAAAAACTCAGACTTTAAATTCTTTTTCCAAAATAGTTATTTTTATATAGCGTCGTTATATACTGGGCAGACACCAACTAAGTGATAACTATTTTCCACTTCATCGGTGTTACAAATTATGTAAAGCTTGTATTATTTTCAAATGCTCTCGCTTTTAGGCTCAAAAGCGCACCTCTTGCTTTTATTAATATGCTTAACATTCTCGTAGAGAATTACGCAGAAACAAGTGATAACCAGTTAAGTTGTGAATATCTGTCATGATATTTTGCTTCTTCAATTAGCCACTCTTTTTCTTTTATTGACAATCTTTCCAAAATTCTTTCGTTTTTTTTATTTAATGTATTTCATGTGTAGTTCGCAACATAAAGTCACACTCATCTGCCCAAAAAATGTGTGGTAATCTAGGTAATTGTTTCCCTGTAATCCAGGGTAATTGTTTAAGCCCCTCCTAATATATGTATTTGCTGTAAAACACGTTTATTAAAAGTAGTTTATAGCTAAGAGATGTACAACTGTTTTCTGGTTGTGGATATAGTTGTATAGATAGATATTGTAGTTGTAGATTGCCCGATCATCGGCCAACCAATCAAATGATTACATGTTGGTAGACGCTCGCCATGCCCAGTCTGGGTCGGATTGGATCTAAAGTTCTCTAACAACCGGCGACAGTTAGTGCAAGCGCAGTAGGCAGCCAACTTATGCATGTTGTAGAGGACAACATCGACAGCCACTGGCGGCCAACTGAGCAAAAAGCTTTTTGATCACCGGTTGTAAGAGGACAAGTGGCCCCTTTCTTCAACAAACTCATCCATTACAACTGAGAATGAGGACGAGGTGGATGAAGTCAAGAAGGCTATTTACAGACTGAAGAACAACAAAATTGCTGGTTAGAATCGCATAGCAGCTGAAGCAGCAAATCCATCGACTGATATCTAATATCTGGGGAAAATACTAAAAATACTGGACGAGTTGAATCTGAGCCTTATATACCCTATCTACAAGAAAGAAATTACTATTATCAAAACCACAACTTACTTGTCTGCTTTCCGAAAATCAAGAGACTTAAGATAGAGAAAAATATGTGGCATTAAGTAGAAAATGAGGAATGACTTGGGTGGAAGTTAGTGACAGTTATTAATAAGCTAGACCTATGAATAGTAAGTAACAGTGAACGATAAGCTTTAACAATCAGAGCACTAGTAAATATATGTATGATATTTTCCAACACACAGGCATCAGTTTGTTAAACGTAGCGTGCAAGATCTTATCTTCGATACTCTGTGCGCATCTGAATCCATGGTAAACTTCATTTGACCCTACCAGTGCTGCCTTACGACGGGGAAGGGCACCTCCAACCAACTGCTCTCTCCGGGCATTGCCCCTGCAACGAACCCTGGAATTATTGGCTTTAAACAAGCTTATGATGGTAGTGTGAAAAGATGTGAGATTTACTTGGTATGGAAACTCTTTGCATGCCGCTTAAACTCATCAAACTGTGCAATCCGAATCCGATTACTTTCCAAACATGAAAGGTTTCCGGCCAGGCGATGCACTATCGTGTGCTCTATTTAACATTTGCTTCAAAAAAATAGTTCGTGGTGCTAACATCACACACCGCTGGGACAACTTTTCAAAAATCTTATCAGAAGTCTTATCTTAACACTAAATTCAAACATGAAAATTTACTTTCTAGGTTATAAGGTTAAAAAATGCAAAATAGACCAACAAATCAAGCTAAAACAAGCACAACAACCAAAAAGAAATTACCATTTCAAAAAATACTTTTTTTATAAAACTTGTTTCTCCATACGAGGCTTCATTTTTTCTAAGATTCGCTGAATTAAGAGAAAAAATTAAAGTTCCTGAGTTTTTCCGACAAGAAGCATTTCTAGGGGAGGAAAGATCTTTTGACATTTTTGAAATAAATTTGAATTTGGTAATTTCGCTAGCCGAAAACCTTTAACATTAAGATTAATTTGTTTATTCCCTCTCTATTAATAAATGGTAAAACCGAAAATTCGAGCATCATTGAATTTTTACTGTCGGTTGACCTTTTCACGATTTTGCACATATGCGACTAATATTGATATATTGATATTATTGTGTATGTGGTCTGGCGCGCGAGGCAGATATAATTGGGCTTAGAATCAATGAGAGCAAAGCCAATAATTTATTTATTATATTATTCTATTTACTGAAACATGTCTAAGAACAGTTATATTAAGTATTGAAATTTTTTGTGGCAACTTTGCAGTATTTCGTAAAGATAGAAATTCGGACGTTGGTAATACTGCAATCGAAGATGGCGTTAGGGAGTGAGGCTTTTCCAATAAATATCGAATTTTGCTGTATCAAAATATTATATAAAATTTTTACATAATGTGTTCTTACACTAGAAGATTATATGAAGCATGTTTCAGCTATCAGCGAAATTTTTTCTATGCTTAAACAAATGATAAAATAATTGTTGCTGGTGATTTTAATTTACCTGAGTCTACTTGGATTATTTGCCCCGATGAACCTTTAACACAGCATCTATATAATAAACTCCATAACCAGTGAAGGCCTTTCCCAACTAAACACAATCACAAACACCAATACTACTTAAGATCCTTGATCTAATTTTTGTTGACGATTTCACTAATTTAATTGTGTCACGCTCAGTACCTTTGATCCAACAGAGGATCTTCATCATCCCGCTATTGAAATTAATTTGGTCTTTACTAGCGCAAGCTCTATAAAGTAAAATCTCGTTGCTTACATTTATAATTTTAAAAAATTTACCATCCATATAATATTAAAAAATTACCTTTCCCTAGTTGAATGGAATACATTGGTTAAATGGGGTTCCCATTTATCTGTTTCTTCACTTAGCGATGCGGTTTCTTCACGCTATATAAAAATAATTGTAATTTTTATTTCTAGATTTCTTTTAGTTACTTATTTTACGATGTCAAACAATGGGTCAGCTATTAAAACATTCCACCAGCTAGGCAAACGCAATTGTGAAATTGCGAGGCAGCTTCCCATTGCTCGTTTCGTTTCTCGAGCAGTTAAACGGTTTAAGGAGTTTTGCCATGAAGGTAATCGTCTAAGAAGAGGAATCGCAAAATTGGTCAAAAGCAGGTTCAGCGTAATTGAACGGATTCCATGAGAAAAGTTGTTCACGAAACTGGCATCAATCGTGAATCAGTTTGACTCATAGTAAAACACGAACTAGAATTCAATGCTTACAAGCTCCAAAAAGGCTAGTTACTTAGGAATGAAAACAAGCGCGTACGTACATTAACAATAATAAAAAGAATATATGTACTATCTCAACTTAACAATTGATTAATCAATTTTATATCCCGCGCTCTCTTTTCTTCCGTTCACGCTTCTGTAGAGTGACCCTGGACGTTTTACTACGGTACCCATACGTAGTCGGTCGGCAGGGCGGGTGGTGGACGTGGAAGTTTCATCGTAAAAAAACAAAAAAGAAAAGACTTGTGATCTTAAACACTGTATTGATAAATTATCTTTTCAGAGCAATAAATTCTAATTTGTTTTTTTATTTTAATATAAAATTATTATTGAACTAACTTTATATATTTTTCATGATTTAAAGCTTTCGACAGCCATATCCTTCACTGGACTTTACCTTACCCTTGGTTTCAATACTACTCTGCTTTGTGCACTTTTTGACTAAACCAAAATTTCCTAGTTGGAGTATTTATCTTGAAAATGACACCAAAACTTCGTTCGGGATGATCGGTCTGAGTTCGAGCTTTTTTGGCGAATCCAATGTAGCTGTTGTAGTGTAACTGTGAAAATGAAGTAAAAAAGGAAAAAATAACTGGGAAAGAAGTTAAAACGCAGTTGACGTATAGTGCAGTGCAACACTGACAACACATGTTTATTTTCTGCGCATTACACTAGAAAATTTAGAGTAATGTCTCGGAATGTTATAATTTGTCATCTACACCGGGCGAACGAATAAGAGGACTTCCGTTGTTTGTTTGGAGCCTATGTTCGGCTGGTGGAAACGGTTGCGCGAATGAAAATTTATTAGCTACAATTTCTACGCTAAAGAATCTAAACGAAACGTAAGGCGGTATCGTTAGATACCGAAAGATAAAAAATAATAAAAAAAAATTAGATATGTATCTGCTTCGTTTTCAGTTCTTCTTTCTTTTAATAGCCCATGGAGGGCATAGCTTTTCGCATCCACTCATGTTGTGCGTGTTATATTTGTAAATGAATGGGCCTACAGTTTTATTCCGAATACGAATTCAGAAGTGAATAGCTTTTCATAGGCAGTTTTTGCACTTGTAGGTTTGCCATTGCCTGCCAAGGTGGGGTGTCGTGTAGAAGAATTGTTTTTTCTACTTTTTAGCTTTGCCTGTGCCGAGATTTGAACCCGGACACACTACCAACTACGCCTCAGCGACCAGTTAGGCTTACTAAATGTTTTTATTAATTCTATGAAGTAGTGCATTTTCTGAAAACGCTTTTTTTGTGATGAGTGCAAAATATGGAGGGGGATTTCTAACTAATCGCTTTTTTTTAAATATTTAATGTTGAAAAAAGAACAATCTTAAGTGTGAAAGTATATACATATGTACCTTAAGAAAATTTTTTTCCATATAAAGTCATCTCCAAAATTGTTATCCAGAAGGGATTTTGAAAACAGGCGAGCCTATTTGCAATGCCCCATACTAGTAATGTCAAGTTTAAGGTCAGTTGAAATTTTGAGTTGTATGCAACAACTTAGTTTTGACTAAGTTGAACAGTTTTGCTCAGTGTATGATAGTATGAAGGTATAGAATAGCTCTTGCCACCCGTAGTGATTATGATGTGCAAAATTAATTAAAAATTCAATAGTGATTATTTCAAAAACAAAAACAAAAAATTACGTGTTCACGTGTTCAATACTTCAAGGGTATTAAATGATGTTATTGTTGCATGAATCAAAAGTTTAGATACCTGCATTTTGTGAAATGATTTCTTATCAGGAATCAACAGTTACGTGTGAAATTGAGAGAACAGAAATCATAGAGAGTGAGAGAGAAATTCATTCTTATTATTTATTTTTGTGCCAAGAAAGAGAGAGAGAGAGAACGTAATATGTAAGGGATAGCAATGCGTTGAGGATATTCTTAACTGACGTGAAATGCATTGTGTAAATGTAGAAAGAATTTATTAACAATTATATTTATTTATCGTACGACATCATGAAAAACTACAACAATACATATTTGGTAATTTAAAGTACGAACGAAGCTAATTTAATTTAAAATTTTCAAAAGAAGAATTCGTTTTGGTCTGCATTATCGACGTACGGTGATTTTCAATGCGCATGTCGAAAATACATATTTTCCTTCATTCATTCATTCTTACACACATTGTGTTGGAACTGGAGTAGCTGCTGCTCCTTGCGAACACATAGCTTTGCTATCAGCATGAAATCTGTTGGCGTTTTAGTTGTTACTCAGGCTTCGCCACCGGCAGACATGTCTTCCGCAAAGTAAAATCGGCTCCCAATTAGCTTTGTTAAACGCTCTGAAATACTGGCGCCCATTTCCATTTTGACTTCGCGTTGACGCGCGACGCTATTTGACTTTGTTGTTGGCGGAAGTCACTGATTTGCCAATAAACGACCGTATTCCGGCAGAGTTGCGGGACCTTCTTGACATTTTGTTGTGGTTGTTGTTGTGGCTGCTACTGCATTGCGATATTGCTGCTGTTGCTACTTACTACTGATTAAGTGCCGTGTGAATGTGAATTGAATGCATTTGATTGCGAGTTCCTTCTCCCTATCATCGTAGCGACAGTGGCAGAAGTGGTGCTGGCGGCGGCAAGGACAACTGCGTTAACATCGTTTTCATCTTTTAAATGCAATTTTTGCGCCCTCTAATGTGTGCTTGTGATTTTGACATTAGTGTGGGTTATTGGTGTTGTTGTAGTTGATATTATTATATTATTATTAATATTATTAAATATTACTATTGACTACACACAAATGCAAACGCAAATGCGAAATACAAATGCAAAAACTCTATTGAATTGATTGCACCGGAAACGGATATTAATTATGGCGTTGGCAATGGCGTTGTCATTGTCGATGGCGTCTATGGCAGTGCTTTCAAATTAATGTACAAAGATAATCGCAACTCATCAAAGTGTGCTTGCTCGTATGGTGTGTTCGTTCCCTTGAATTCGTCTGTTCGACTGTTCGACTGAACTGCCACCAAAAATCGAGTACTATAGCGAATATCCTGTAATAAATAATAAATACGAAAACTATAAAATTTGTATATTGTGTCAAATTGAATCAAATTAAAATGAATCGATTAACTAATTAAACGCGCGACCGATCGAACTGATTACCGATTCAAATGACTTGTAAGAAGCAGTCGACAAAAAAAACGAATATAATATATTACATGCGTAATTAAAAACTAGTGAACCGAAAGTAAAAACAAAAACAAATAAAGAGCTTCGAATATCGCAAGTATCATTTCAAGGATACTTCAATTAAGTCCACAAAAGTGCAAATACTGAATAATTAATGCACGGCAACGTTGAACGGTGCCAAACGACGATTAACGATGAACCGTAGTGCGGCCTATTGCTTAACAGGTGAAATAACTTTACATTGTTAATTATAATTATTTTATTTTTTAACACATGCACCTACATAAATACACTTGGAATAATAATTAAGTATGTACGGACATTCGAATAAGAACACCTTGCACTATAAAACTTGCATTGACTTTTTTTTATCGGATTTCTTATGGCAAACAATTTTTATAGAGAAGAAAATGGTATGGTTTATACTTTATAAATTTCTAGGTGGCAACACTACATTTAAATATTTTTTGGGGATTCCCAAACAAAAAAGTTGAAACGGGCAATAAAATTAATTTAAATTTAAATAATTTGTTTATAATTTGCGCTGGTAAGAATTTAAATGGTAGCATTGAGGGTAATTCAACAAATTAAATGTAAACTATTCCGTAATGGCACAGCAAAATGGGTCGAGCAAAGCACTGTAGCAAGGAGGAGCGCAATTTGGTGAAAAAACTGCGAAATGAGGGACAAAGCATCCGCCAAATAGCTAAAACTATTAGCAGATCTTCGAAATTTGTCTACCAATCTTTATTATCTCAAAAATTTCATTGCAAGAGAGGTAGGCTCCGCAAAACCACAAGTGCAGATGACAATCGCATACAAATTTAGGCGGCACGCGATCCATTTATGGCAGCTGCCGCAATTAGAGAGGAGACAGGGGTTAAAATTTGTGCTCGTTCAGTAAAAAAAATGTATGGGAAATCAGCATGAAAAGTACCAATGTTGTCACAAAGACATCGAAAGTTTCCCATAGAGTTCGCTTAAGCGCACATTGAGCGGGATGGTTCAATTAATGCAAAAAAATGCCCTAACGCATTATGGATAGACGAAAGCAAGGTGAATCTTGTTGGAAGTGATGGCAAACGTTGTGTTAGACGCCCGAAAAATGCAGAATTGATCCCAAAATATACTAGGAAGACGTTTAAGCACGGAGGTGGAAGAATCATGGTATGGGGATGCTTCTCTTGGTATGGTGTGGGCCCTCTGTATTGGATAAAAGAAACGATGGACAGATTTCTTTAAGTAAACATCTTTCAGGAGGTGATGCTTCCTTATGCTGATTGCTGCACAATCTCCTGACCTTAATTCAATCGAGAACTTGTGGAAAATTTCAAAGAGAAGATTGGCAGTACCAGAGCTAAAAACAAAGACGAATTGTGGCAAAGCATTCAAAGAGCGTGGTATTCCATACCCCAGGCTACTTGTGCGTCTCTAGAAGGTGTAAGGCGGTTTTAATTAACAAAGGTTATTCCACAAAATATTAGCATTAGTAAACAATTTGAGTCAATATTTTATAAATTTTTTCTTTTTAACTGAAGTATTCTTATTGATTTGTCCTTTTGAAATATAGTTTTATGTATAACTTTTAAATTTCTTTTTTTACACTGAATTGATTTTGTTTTTGTTTTAAGAAAAAATAAAACTTATGGAATAAATGAATAAAATTAAATAACTTTTAAATTTATCATAAGCCTAGAGAAATATTTTTTTAAGGTTTTTGGTTTCAGAACAAGGTGGTCAAGATTATTTGGATTGTGCGACACTGTATATACCAAGAAATCCTGAAAACGATAGCAGTGAGTCATGCTTCCTGGCTTACACTAAGCAACAAATACAAATTCTTGCTGGAAATCATTTCGATTGATCGCATTCAATTTATTGTCCATAATTGCTTATTGATAGCAGAATTTTCCTCGTAAGAAAGAGCAGACACCGAATATTGGAAACAAATTTGTGTAAGAGTGTGACATTTGCATAATATTTACTTATTGAAATGGAAAGAGGCCATTTACACCTAAGGAAACAGGAAAAAATCTGACACTAGCTAATATCTTACGTCTCAAGGACATTCGAGTGATAAAAACAATTTCATGCGGCGTATTGCTGTGCAAAAGGACCTAGTTCCATCAAAGATTCTGAACAGGGAAATCAGAAATTGAAAATACGTAAAAAGAACTGCTGCCGTTCTGAGTAATTATATACTATACATATACAGATAAATGTACTTTATTATTATGAAAATATACATATACTTATACTTATATAACTCCCTGCTTAGGTGAGATAATGTGTAACATAGGGTAATGAGTTACGTGCCCATTTTTCGAGTTAACGGTGACTTTTGTGAAAACGAAATATTGCAACCTGTTGGGTTTGTTTGGTTGGTTGGGTGGCAGTTCAGAGGAAGCAGGCTACAACATGGTTAGACTTATAGTTTAGGGGAAAAGACCAAGAGAGGAATAGAACCCCTAAAATCCTGGGTGAAAGTATACAGCTTTACCCACTACATTATAGAGATCGTCAATGTCGTTGGCTTTGACAGCAGCTCATTTTTCATAGGCCGTTCGAGCGTGAGGGCGTAAATATAGTTGCTTTACGAAATTCGTGCCAGTTATTTAATTTAAAACTGCTAAAATGTAGGGTGTTTTGGACAAATTTACACACACATTTACATTCACATTTACAAGTGCATGTATAGTGTTGGTTTCTTCTATATCTTTCAGAATATGAAAAGTATTTTGAGTAAAATTGCGTCAGTGGGGGAATGTGTTACACTCCGAGTGGTATTTTATCGTACTTCATTGCATATGAAGTGTTCTAATGAATTGTTTTGGGTTATTTTAGCCATCATTCGACGAAAATATGTAAAATCAGGTGACGTTACAATTTCGATGAACAATTTCCACCAACTGCGAGAGATTTTGCCGACAACACGTGATAAGTATTGAATTATTGAGTTTCTTTAAATCAAATTTATACTGTTTTTTGTGATATCACAGTATGGCGATGATAGATTTAATAAAAAATTTTGTTTTTTACCCTATACACACTGTATACAGTGTATAATAGTTTTGAGAGATTAACGATTGTTTGTAACGCTCATAATTAGGCGTCGTAGATAGGAACATATGGTCAGGGTGCATAGCGGAGTCAATGTAGCAATATCTGTCTGATTGGTATGCACAGTTCAAATAATTTAAAAATTAATTGATGCAATTAATTGTCTTACCTTACAAAATTTGGTAAAAAAAAATATTGCAAAAACTATATAAATTTAACCTACCGTTGAATGCATAAAGGTGTTTTATTTCAGAGGGTGTGTAGGCCATATAAAATTCGATCACGCTCGAACTTTGCTTTTTGAACTTTTTTATTTTTATTAACGCCGCACAGTGCCATTGTAATAATATCATTATCTCTGTCGTGGAGGTTATAATTGGCATGGCCGTGAAGAGGGGCACGGGGAGAAGACGGTGTTGTTTTCATGGGCACCTATTTTTTGATATATGCACATAAATTTTAACGCATTTTGGACATCTGTTAAACTTTTCGGACAGCAGTTTTAAAAATTCATCAAAAATATACTTGTAAACTTATACCAAATTGCTTTTATGTAATTAATTTAAAATTATTAGATTTCACCTTATTGAAAGGTCGGGTAAAGGAATATGCCTGCTTGAAAGGTAGTTTTAAAAATCACAAAATATAATATTGACCAAAACGCGAACTGGAAAGTTACATTCGCACGCATTATTTTGAGTAGTTTGTAACATATCTCTCTTATAACTCATAAAATCGTTTAGTGTTTAATGTTTTACATGTACGAGTATAACTAACTATGTCCTAAGCATTACATTTGTTAATGTTTTATTCACAAAGTTTATCTTGATATATGACAGTTTTTTGTGCATGGCCTTGTGAAAATGGATTGGATCATTTTAAGAAATATCTGTTCTCTTCTTCAAAGTTAAAGAGATCACAGAAAACAATAAAATTTATATTATAGCAATAAACTTTTTTTAAGTGAAATATGGTCGTACAGAAAATTTATTTGGTAAATTAAACCGAGTAAAACAGCCAATTTGCATTCAAAGTTCAACGGCTGTTTGTAACGCCCACAATTAGGTGTCGTAGGTATGAACACATATTGATATACGTGTATGTATTAATGATGTGCTCTCAAATGGAAGACATACATATAACGCATACATTTAAGAATCATAAAAAGGACTGGAACCAAATATCTTAATAATTTAAATTAAAACAATACAAATTTAAAGTTTTCCATAAATTAGACCAACAAATGAAAGATAAAATTTATATTAGGCATTTGGCAATGAAATAGATTGAGTGTAAAAAACTTTTTTGGGCGGCATTGCTATCAAGAATTGAAAAAAAAAATATACTTTTTCACAATATTTTGATTTAATCAGAAAGAATACTCTAAATTCATATAACAAAAAGTGAAAATGAAAATGAAATGATAAATAAATATTAATTATTAGTATGTATGCATTTTACTTTTTACAAATGTCTGAATTTCGCTCCATTTTCACACCGCACAAAGCAATAGCACAAAAAAATGTTTTCTCATTGAAAATTCGATTAGATAAATAAACAAAATTGATTTATTAGAAATTACCACTCTACCGGTTCCATGGACAGTTCAAAATTTTCTTAAAATCACATGGCTCATTTGCCGTAAAACTGTGATAACTCAAAAAACATATATTCTGAGAAAATGTTTTAACCCTTTCAGCCAGGAAATTGCCCATAGGGATTTGTCACTTTAATATGTCATAAATTTAGCTAATTACACTTTCTGTAATTATTATGTTCTGCCAAGTCTGCCTAATTGCCGAGCAATTTCATATTTATCGTATTTGTTTTTCATTTTTTATGTTTGAAACCCAGTCAGAAATCTAGAAGTATAAGTTTATTGCAAAATCAAAAAACATAAGAGAATATATATTAAAATGATTAAATTTAAGAAGGAGGGTTATACAATTTTTACAACTGTAATTATTTAAGTTATAATGCCGGTCATAATGTTACAGTCAATGGGGAACGCTATAGAGCCATGATTAATGACTTTTTCGTGCCTGAATTGGAGGATGTTGATGTGGACGACTTTTGGTTCCAACAAGACGGCGGTACATGCCATACAGAAAACGAAACAATCAATTTATTGAAGGAAACTTTTGGTGAGCGCATTATCTCGCGTCGTGGGCCTGTGGCGTGGCATCCAAGATCGTGCGATTTTACACAGATGGACAATTTTTTGTGTGGTTATGTGAAGTCGCTTATCTACGCAGATAACGATTGACGCCTTGGAAGAGAATATTCGGCGCGTTATTAGTTATTCGACATTCGGCCCCAATTGCTGCAAAAAGTGGTCGAAAATTGGGCCTCTCGGCTGGAATTTATTCGAACCTTCCGCGGCGGCCACTTGCCGCTAAATTCTTGGCCATAACATTAAATTACATGCGTTTTATTTCTTCTTGAAAACCACACTTCTAAAACAAACACCCTGTACAATTGTGTACCTGTGTAGAAAACACAGGATAAAGTAAAGTTATTTCTATATAAATACTTAACTAAACATATTTTTAATTTATGACAATATTGCAGCAAACGAGTTGAAATAGATAAATGTCAACAGAAATTATTTTTAAAAAATTTCCAAATATTCCTTTTGAATTCCCTGAAGCAAGTACCCTAGGGGAATCCCATTCCTCTCCCGTTAAGCCTTATAAAGGATGATATATATACTTAAATTTAAATTTGCAATTTAAACAATTTAGGCTAAAACTTCTCAATGTCAGACGATATATCCCATTCCATCAATAAGTTTCCCTAGTACTTTTGTACAAATAAGTACAAGGCTATCGGAATACACGGCACGGCCTTACTTGGCAAAAACTAATAATCTAAAATTTAAGAAGCATGGAAATATCTCGCATGTGGCACATCTTGCTTTCTAAATATAGCTGATTAGTTTATGGGCTGCATGAAAGTTCAAAGGAACCCACACACTTGAGCGAAACTAAGTGTTTTTGTTGTCGCTTGGCAAAAAGAGGGCCCATTTCAAATTTACACATACTTAGCAGATTTGTTGCGCAATAAATGTTTGTTTGCTAGGCACATATTGTACCTACATCGAGTAAATATTGGCATACTTCTCTAGGCTTTGAATCTGCATGGTTGGTTTCATAGCTTCAAGCGACACACTATTATTCGGATCGTTGTGCTATTATTATAATTTATCAATGTCAAAACTTGTGGGTGAAAAATATGGAATGTTAAAAAATGTATGGATATTTGCAGTTGCCTTCAAAGTTATTCAATATGTATTTTATGAATAAGCTAATATGTTTTATAGAGATACATTTATAGATACGCACATTTTCATAGGTAAGTAAGTACTCGTATACACAATTCGCATACCCTTGTATGTACGTAGTATGGTATGTACGCGTATGAAGGTACATACTATACTCTTTCACAGAGTGAAGCAGTGTAAGCAGTTTTTGTAAATAAATATGAAATTAAATTAGGTATGTCTAGAAAGAAATTTAAATTCTAAGATTTTTGCGAAATTGTTTCAATTCACTTGTACGTGACTTCATATTTACTGTGTATGTTGGATCTATGCCAAGAAACGAACGCGATAAAATATAAATGTATAAATAAACTCTTTCATGAAAAGAAATTTGCGACAACTGGAAATTTGTAAAGAAAAACAAAAATCAAACGTCAAAAGTTAAGGTAGGGCGTGGCTGAAACCAGAACACTCTGCACACCCTTTATATGACTATAAGCTAGCCATATTTGGTAGACGGAAAGAGGGTGTGGAAATAGGTGCAAGCAATGACGGCATGGGTAGGAGTGCAACCATGACGGATTTTAAAATTTCGTCTACATGTGCTCGCGGAGACATGTTTTTTTTCTGAAAAATAAATACCCAAAAATATTAAACAATAGTCCAACAAATTTAGATATTTTAGATATTCAATATTTAGTTTATTCCTCGAGAATTTTTTAATTTCTTTTTGTTTCAAATTGTGAAATACTTAGTATAATAATTTGACAGTTTGCTCTGTTGCCACATTTGAATTTTTCCTGGACCGAAAATTGAGATTGGTTCTTCGAAATCGTCAACGGACTTACGTCTGACTATATCGTTATCCTTAATTTTGATTCTGTTGACTTTGTCTGGCAATTCTGTTGGCAAAATTTTTTTTTTTTTAAGTTCAAGCCTTAGCTTTGGCTATTGAACTTGTGAACCTGAGACCAGTATAAAATCTTACCGACAATTTCTTCCCTTGTTAGTTCATATTCAAAAGAGATTGTTCGGTGCAAATGTCGTTTTTGACAGCTGCCTTGCCAAACATTCGGCTATTTCATTTTCCAGTATTTCTGTATGTCTAGGGACCAAAATATGGGTCCTTAAATTAAATTACTATATCTGGTCTTCTACACCTTCGGTCGAGGTTGAACTATGCACACAGGCTTGGCAAATGTTCGCAGTTTTACAAATCTTCTCATAGAGACTGGTTTTTGCGCCCGTTCTTATTTCCGTTCTCGATGTAACTGTTTCTACTCATATGGGTTTTGGGTGGTTTTTTCTAGTCTGCTATTAGATATGGCAACTACCTTAAATCGACAGAAGCGACAATTGAATTACACTTCTCCTAATATTTCCAATTATTGTGTCGTATCCGACATTTAAAAGAAAGCTTAAAAGCCCAAGCCCAAGTATCGTTTTTGTTTTGTCGGTCTAACACGGACTTACAAGGGCGTTTTTCCCAAAACTGCTATAGTATATTTTTAGACAGAGGCTACAATGAGGAATTCAGACAGTTATACACACTCGTATATAAATTGTTAGGGGTTTCTTCTATTTTTTAAGCGGTAAAAATTAAACATCTTCGCTCTGTCTAAAAATGTAGTTTTAAGTAAATCGCAGTTGTACTATAAGTTGATGCCGGGTATTGCCATTGAAGCGATAACTGAAAATGAAATAACTTATGTTTTAAGCTTTCTTTAAAAATGCGGATAACGCAAAAAAAATTTAAGAGTACATAGTCAAACTAAATTTTCCCTGATGTCGACGTAAGCGGCTCCGTCTTATTGCCACAGATATGCTACAATGCGAAACGGCAACCCTTACGAGCACTGCATAAAGTTTTACTTGGTCCTTTTTTTACAAACTGAAAAGAAAAGGGGGTCTCTAAAATTTATAAATTAATGGACATCCTAATATTTAGCAACAAAATGAAAAATTTTTTTTTCGCCATAATGGATAAAAAGGAGAACAGCAGAAATTAGAGAACATGTTCCCTTCAATAGAAAGCGGTTGGTAATTCCAGTCATAAAGTAAATGATTTTGGCACAAAAATCAAAAATCTTCCCTTCAAATAATTTAAAATGAATGGCCTTAACGCTAATAACTGTCAACATTTTGTGTGAAGTTGGCTGCAATTCATTCCATATTTGAAAGCGGTGGATGTGAATTTAGAAATAGAGCCTTATTAGGGCAGTGTAGTGCTTTCTGCCACTGGTCCATTGTTATGCACTCAATTGCGAACAGTGCGCTCTAAAATATCAGCTGATGTCGGAAACTGTCACTGTTGAGACGCGGTATTGTAAGGCTTAATAAATGGATGTAGTTAGTTTGGTTGAGATTCTTCGAAATATTTTGCAGACTAACAGACAAACGCTTTCAACGCACTTTAATTAAGTATGAATTCAAACAAGTATGAGCATTTCAGTCAGTACTGATCGACTTATCATCATTTTGCATACGAACTCTAATACTGATGAATTCCGGCCAACAATAACAAAACTGAATATGTCAGACTTTATGCCTGTCAACAGTTGACGAGCAACTTTTGTTTAATTTTGTTTTGTGGTTGCCGTTCGTTGTTGTCAACGGTTGCACAATCATCAACTGTTGGCAGCCTACTTATGTACTCTTATTTTTCGTATTATTTTGTTCCGACATTCTTACATTACGACCAGTTGTACATTTATAAATTATAAGCATTGGCTTTTTCTGAAATGTCTTTATTCAATAAATTTGTCAGATTCATTCGCATGATTAAATTTTCATATCGTAAAATTATGTGATACCATATTCAACTTAAAGCGAAAGGCTCAAATTGCCAAAAACGATTGTGTATTACAGGTTCCCGTTTGGTTATCTGTGGAATTTGAGTTACTATATACTACTCCATAGCACCGTCAAACCTGTGGTTATCCAAAATAGTGGCTTTGATTAACTTTTGGTAATTTGCACCATGGTCCAAAGTCCTGGATTTCTTTTTGTCTAAAAGTTGATTTACGAAACACGTTCATTGTTCAAATAAATTCTGAGAAAAACGTATATAAACTTTTCAATTCTTCTATCATTCCATATAATTGATAGCGACAAATACTCTTCTCACGTTAAGAGTTCATAAGAATACAATTATGATTTTTTTACATAAGAACAACATTTGTTAAAAGTAAACGAACGAAATTATGATGCCTTTTTAAAGTAAAATAATCCAATTTGAAGATTCACATTATTGTGAATATTGGCCGAACTCATCTTAATTAAAAAAAAGTATTTTGCTTTCGTTGATATAATATTATATTACAAAAATTAAAATGAATTGTGAGCTCCTTGCAATACATCATACATAATAAAGTCCATTTATTAAATCTAAGACTGTTTGACTGTTTTCATAAAATATTTATAATATTTACAGGAGCTTATAAAAATTGGTCTGTTTACTACTTTGCTTTTTAGTTCATATTACATAAAAATAAAACAATTTTATCTTTTCCTTTGATAGAAAACACTTTTTAATTATTTGCAAATACAAGTACTTACTTTTATGATCATACTTTAGGAAATGAATAACTTTCTTTATTGTTTTCCCCCTTAATGCAATTAAAAGAATTCATATTCTGTCTTATACTGGAAACAATCAGAGCAACTACCACGAAAAGTTAAAAATGTGGAAAGGAAAAAGTTAAAAATTTGGGATGAAAAAAAAATATTTATAAAGGGTGTTTTTTCTAGAAGTGTGCTTTTCAATCTGGCAATACTTTTTTCGGAGTTGATCTGTTTGACAGCTGTCACTTGATTTATGTTCGGTTTGGTTTGCCATTTCATAATGAATAGACTTACGCCTGAACAATGTTTGCAAATTATTGAAATTTATTATCAAAATTCATGCGCTGTGAAAAAAGTGTTTCGCATGCTGCGTCCATTTAACGACGAGGCTCATTTTTGGCTAAATAGATACGTGAATAAGCAGAATTGCCGTATTTGCAGGGAAGACCAGCCAGAGGCAATTCAGCAGCTACCAATGCATCCCGAAATATGCACTTTTTGGTGCACTTTTTATGAGCAGGCAACCGTACTTCTTCAAAGACGATGAAGGACGCAACGTTATGGTCAATGAAGAAAGGTTCCGTTCGATGAAAACGGACTTTTTTGGCTGAAAATGCTAGAATTGGACTCGGCGGACAAGTGGTTCCAACAGGACGATGCCACATGCCACGCTACACGCGAAACCATGCATCAATTGAGAAGCGAATTTGGTTAGCAGTTAATCTCACGTTTTAGTGTAGTCAATTGGCCACCAAGATCGTGTGATTTGACCCCGTTAGACTATTTTTTTTTCATTCACTTTTGTAAAATTATTGTTATTTTTTCATTTTCAAAAACTGAATAAGCAGAATTTCTTATTCACTCTTATAAAAATCACCCTTTATATAGCAGCCACGCTGTCATGGTTGAGCCAAAATGATTGAAAATTAACTCGATGTCAAATAAAATACCTTTGTTGTTGTATTATTGAATTTGTTTTAATTGACTTTAACAAAAGTTGATACGGAACTGTATCGTTTGCTTTTTGTAACCAACCAATATGAATCAGCGTTCAAAACACGCTGACTTGGCTCAACACTGACGACAACGCGATTACAATGTAGCGTAACATAAAAACCGCGTTACCCGACGGTATCTTTCACTTAGCATTTTGTGATTTATTCTCAACACAACACAACACTTTACTTACATAATATTTTTAAGAATTCTATATCCATCTTTGCACTATCAAATCACACTTTTTTTATTTTCTGCACACACTGCTTCGCCTGACGACATTTTTGTTTTTTGGTTTGTTTATAATATATAAGTACATTCAACACTCAGGGTGTACCCCTATGAGTGCAGTGCATTGTGTTGAATGGAAGGAAGATTGATAGGAGGGAGAATGAGAGAGGGAAAGCAACCACATCCATTGTGGCAAGTGTTATGCCTTTACCACAATGAGCTTCAGTTTATCCGTGTCGACTATGACCACATATAGCGCCAAAGGCCAAGCTTTTTGCATCCACTCATGTTGTGCGTGTTATATTTGTACATGAATGGAAGGGACCTACAGTCTTATGCCGAATCCGAACGGCTAATTGAAAAGCTTTTCATAGGTAATTTTTACTCTTGTAGGTTTACCATTGCCTGCCAAGAGGTGGTGCCGTGTATAAATTTTGTAGTTGCTGCTTTTTTTTGCCTGTGCCGAGATTCGAAACCCTGACACTCTGCGTAACAGTCCAACGCACTACCGCTACGCTACAACGACACTAGTTACCCTCTACATATGTACGTAGCTAATTTAGTTCGGCATAAAATCCCTCCAAATTCATATTACTACGCCAATATCAAATCAGACGAGTTATTTTTTAACACTCAACGGGCTGATTAGGTACCCGGGTATCTAAATGGTCGTCTTAAACTGCGTTTTTTCCCGAAAATATAGACTTTACGTGGATGAGTCTTTGTGACATCTCTAGAAATTTTATTCGAAGTCTAAAATTATTATTTACTTTATTATTTTATAATAATTTCTTATCGAAAATAGCAAAAACTGGAGTACCAAATTTTGTTTTAATTTTAAATAAAAAAAAAAATAACTTAACATATTGGGAAAAATTTTATTATGGCGCTGACTTCGAGTGTAAAGGCGATATGTGAACTTTTTCTGAAAACTTAAATTTTGTGCTTAATTACATAGAATACACCTTGGAAAGTTTTTGTTTCTCCTGGTTTGGAAAAGATGGCTTTTCACTCTAAACTAGCGATATTTATTATTTGCATGCTATTGATAAAGTCGCAAATAAACAAATAAAATTGTTAAGAAAAACTATGCTGGATCGTATATGTATTGAGCGCAAAAAGTCAATTTCTTCTATAAACAAACACAAACATTTTGAGTTTACAAAAACTCACCCTAACATGGTTTAAACTTTTTTAGAGAGTGTTATGTTTACAAACGAACCTAAAATTAATCTTTATTGATCGAATGGAAGGCAGAATGCGTGGATAGAAGCAAATATTGCGCTAAAACCAAGAATTTAATAGCTTTGTTGGTGGATTCTACGTCAGTGATTGGCGTTGGAACCATCGACTTAAAGCAACGATGATCAAGGAGGTTTAATTCGACATCCTAAGGCGAAATTTACTCTAAAAGCTCTATAAACTTAAGCTGTCTGCCTTGCATTGGATCCAACAAGATAACGTCCTCAAAAACACTGTTCACATTTGTGAGGAAAGCAAAATGGAAAATGAAAAATCTACCAAAGCCCACGCATCAAGGATGATTTTAAAAGACAGATAATAAAGCTATGAAGTGAAATACTGTCTTCTTTCATCCAATACTGGTGGATTCAATGCCTTTGTCTTTTCCAAACGGTTTTAGACGCAGAAGGTAGACCTACTTTTTAGAACCCGATAATCCTTCAATAATAGTCTGAATTTCCATGAAAATTGGGTATACGATCCATTTATGGTATTTCAACTAAATATCTAATGTTTTAGATTTGTTTAAGTTTGGTTATGAAAATCAACTATTTTTTTTAGTTCCAAAGCTATGAACTTTTTATTTCTGAAAAAAAATCGATTAACTCTTTAGTTTTAACAAAATTATTACCGTACTGAAATGACAATAATACCAAAAAAACTTGGCGGACGAGCCGAACCTAAGTGGTAAAATTTTCCTTTTGTATGAATGTTTTCAAATTAATTATCCATTCGCAACATTTATGCCTACTTATTTGCTATATACCAATTCATTATTTCGTATCTGGGACAGTAATAAAATTTAATATGAATTTCTGACGTTGAATAAAGAATGTAAATTTAATAGAACTTGAAGACCATTTTGTCCAAGAGCCTCGTCTTTGTCCCGTATTTTCATATTGGAAACTTTTCAAAATTTATAAAAATATAAACACATATAAATAAATATATGTGTGTAGAAATATTTAAGTAACTATAGCCATATTCAGGATAAAGACCATGCTTAAAATTATGATATATATTTTGAAAAATTATTTAAAAATTCCTACTGTTATTGTTTAAAATATATATTATGAATTATTTCGGATCTTAACTGAATATCCTGATTACATTTCTCTTGAAACAAATATATGGTACATATGACTTTACTTTACTTTTAATGGCACACCAGCCCATGGAGGGTCTAGGCCGAGCTTTTCGATGGTACATATGAACATATAACAAAAATATACCGCATCGCACAGTTACTCAAATATTATATTTCTAGCTTTATTGCCACAGGATATTCAGGAATAAAATTTAAAATATTTATGCCATGTTTTGTCTTGATAAAATAAAAGCATGTATTTTTACAGATTCTCTTCTTTCATTTGATACATTTGCAATTTCAAAGGCTTATATAATCCTTCTATTCTTAGGAAAACTGAAGTTGCAGCTTTACTACAATTGGACTACAATGGGTGGGTAAGCGTTTATACCAGGTAATTCGAAGGATGAGTGTAGAATTGGGTAACTTTTTAGGTGCCAATTGGGGCATTTGTATGACTCCTTCTTACGGTTCCTTTCCCTTAAGCTGGAGTATACTTAGCAAGAAATCAGAGTGGTCATTAGCAAGAATAACACCCTTCATTTCCGCAAAGAAATATAAAAATTTACTCTTTTTATTATTGGTGTTTATCTGTACAGAATCAAGCACGTTAGGGTTTCATACCCTACTCGAAAATTCAGTCTGGGAAACTATCGCTTCGATGGATGTGAAAAGTTTGGCCTATGCCTTTTATAGGCTGTTGCGCCATTAAAGAAGAAATTATCGTTTTCGCATTTGTTATTCATTCCCGGAATCATGGTCACCACATCTATCTACAAACATACTACATATGTAAAGTACATATAATATAAAGCCTTGAGTAGAAAAGTTGCCAAAGACAAACATTTTGCCAACATTTACTATCAGTCATAATGTTTATGAAAAACTATTATTTTTAATAAGTTCTTAACTACGAAATTGTAGCACAATATATGTATAATTAAAGGCAGACGCAAACTGAAACAATTTGCTTTATTTCATTACTTTTGTTACCTTGACTTTTACAAAATCAACTTAAGCACAGTATGAAATTTTAATTTATAAGGTTATTTCACTAAGGGTGTGGGGATTGGGGGGCTATTTGGATATCTTAGAACATACTGTTAATCAATCTATAATACTTTTTTCATTCGTTTAACATTTTGGCAATATTATTCGAAACTAAATAGGTTCCCAAATGTGGGGCTTGGGGTGTAGATGGGGTTTTTGTTTTGACAAAAAAAATTCTCTTTATATGAAACCATTTTCCTATAGATACCAGAAACGATAAACCTGAAATTAAAAATGTGCTATGTACATATGTACATGTTTTCAATTTGGGTGTATAACTTGAGAATGAGGGATTCCCAGTTGGCATAACTTGTACTAAATCACATCTGGCAATACTGTAATCATGTTTCAGCTACGTCATGCAACTTTTGTTTTAATTATGTATCAATTTGCCAAAGTGTAAATAACAAAAAGTTCGAAGATGAAGAATTGGAGATGTTACTCGCCGAAGACTTGTGCCAAACAATAATAACAAGAACATTGGGAGTTACTCAATCAGTAATTTTCAAGCGCCGAAAATAAATGAGACGAGAGCCGTGGAAATGCGATTTTGCATGTTTGAAATGCTGCTTCAGCGCTATAAAAATAAGTCGTTTTTGCATCGAATTATTAATGGCGATGAAAAATGGATTCATTGCGACAACCTGAAGCACGAGAAGTCGTATTTGAAGCTCGGTTAATCAGGAACATCAACGTCGAAGCAGAATATTCATGGCGCTAAGATAGTTCTCTGTATTTGGTGGGATCAGAAAGGTGTCATATATTCTTTTTCGTTCTTTTAACGGCACACTCATGTTGTGAGTGTTATTACTTACTTTACTTTACTTTTAATGGCACACCAGCCCATGGAGGGCCTAGGCCGAGCTTTTCGCACCCACTCATGTTGTGCGTGTTATATTTGTACATGAATGGAAAGGACCTACAGTTTAATGCCGAATCCGAACGGCGAAGTGAAAAGCTTTTCATAGCAATTTTTACTCTTGTAGGTTTGCCATTGCCTGCCAAGAGGTGGTGCCGTGTAGAAAAATTATTTTTTCTACTTTTTGATTTTGCCCGGACCGAGATTCGAACCCCGGACACTCTGCGCAGCAGTCCAACGCACTACCACTACGCCACAGCGACCACACAGAGTGTTATCAGTATTTGTAAATGAATGAAAGGAACCTAAAGTTTTATACCGAATACGAACGGCGAAGTGAAAAGCTTTTCATAGGCAACTTTTACTCTTGAAGGTTTGCCATTGCCTGTGCCCAGATTTAATCCCCGGACACTCTGCGTAGCAGGCCAACGCATTACCAACTACACCACAGCGACCACAATTATTATCTATTCTGACCTACTAAAACCAGGTGAAACAATTACATGAGAGCTGATCGAAAACAATTGGTTCGTTTGAAGAGAGCAACATCCGCCGTATTCACCAGACCTGGCTTCGTCTGACTATCATTTATTTTGAGCGATGCAGAATTCCCTTACTGGATTACTTTATACTTTATTTCAGTTGAAAGTATCAAAAATTTAATTAACTCGTTTATAACCTCAAAAGACGGACGATTTGTTATGGGTAAGGCATTTATAAATTGCCTGAAAGATGGAAAAATGTCATAGCTTCGCATGGACCCTACTTTGTGGTGGTCGCTGTGGTGTAGTGGTAGTGCGTTGGACTGCTACGCAGAGTGTCCGGAGTTCGAATCTCGGCACAGGCAAAATCAAAAAAAAAAGTAGAAAAATTTATTTATCTACACGGCAATAATTTATCTGGAAGGCAATGGCAAACCTACAACAGTAAAAGTTGCTATGAAAAGCTTTTCACTTCGCCGTTCGGATTTGGCATTAAACTGTAGGTCCCTTCCATTCATGTACAAATATAACACGCACAACATGAGTGGATGCGAAAAGCGAAAAGCTCGACCTAGGCCCTCCATGGGCTGTTATGCCATTAAAAGTAAGTAAAATAAAATTCATTCAATTTGATATTGAAATTCTTTAACGGCACAACAGCCCATGGCGGGCCTGGGCCGAACTTTTCAGATCCATTCATGTTGTCTGTGTTGTAATGGTACAGCAATGGCCTACAGTTATATGCCGAATCCGAATACCGAAATGAAAAACTTCTGTTAGGCAATTTTTAGAAATATTGAAATATTAGAAATACTGTTTTTCAGCTTTTTTGTGTTTGACACTTGCCTAGATTTGAGCGCGGGCACTCTGCGTAGCAGTCCAGCATTAGTGCCAATTACGCCACTACGTGTATTTGCATTTATTAAAAATTTAATAAGTATTTACGATTTGAACCATTATTTAATATGATATGTAAATTTACTGAGTATAATATTTCGCTGCACCTATCCCAGAGCATATACTTCAGTCAGAGCGAGTAGACTTTGTCCTAAATTGCGTGCTTCTCCAATGTGGACAGAAAATTTATAAGTGCTCGTACCTTTATGAGATGTGTGTGTTCGAGTGTGAGTGTGAGTGTGTCTGTCTGCTACATACACTTGCATACATTTCAATCAAGAACGATAGTAATTTCAAACAAAAAACAGAAATCGCAAGAAATTAAATGCAATAAAATAAAACAAAATGAACACAAAAAGAGCATTTCCCCTCTCAACCGAATGTCGTTAACGAAAAGAAAACATGTGCCAAGAAAAATATCTTAAATGTCCTTAAAATTTTATTGTAGTTACTACATTTTAAAAGGTTTTTAATAGTACGGGATATAATAACATAACAAAAGTTAATAGCACTTATCTCTCTGAGAGTAATAGCAAAAATATAGCCTATAGTTTCATACATGAATCCGTCAAACTGCTCTTAAAAAGCAAAAAAAAAATATAAATTAATATGTAGAAATATAGTGTTAAACACTGACGAAAAGAATTTGCTACTTTTCTAAAAAATTGGATTAAATTAAAATTTGATGTTTGCTCAAACAGTTTTCATAGTTGTTCCCTGCTTCACAAAAAATGAATAGTGTCGTTTTGCATGTTATGCACTTTTTAGTTGCTATTCATTACACATGCTTACATCATTGATTGAAGATACCACAAAATTATTTAATTAATTTTATAATTTTTTTGTTTTAATAGCGTAGTACAAAAAGATAAAATATCTTATAAGTAGCTAATGTACCTCTGCAACGGAAGGACTTAAATAAAATACAAACAAAAATTTCATACATGTTCAAGTACTTATTTGGTATACATACTCGTACATAGTATGGTGCAAAAAATTCATCATATAAATATTATTGAATTGGCACACATAATAAGTTTAGTAAAAATTACTAACATACTTAAGTACTACGAGTTTAAAAGCTTTGAATTGCCCCAGTTTGAAATGCAAATTGAAAAACTTTTTCTTTCGTCATTACATCTGTCTGGCCTACATCCGCAGCCACAATAATCATTCCTTGATATCCTCAACTTGAGCGTAGGCAGAAATTGAATACAAAATGGATAACAAATATTAAAGCCTGTTGGTGCCATACTAGACCTAAATCTTCAATGGAACTATTTCGTCGAGTGTAATGAGCGGAGTTCCCCTGAAATGCCTGCTGGTGTATTTATGTATTGTGGTACTCTCACGCATTTGGTGAATAAACCTCGAACATAAGGAAGGAGGTCTTTACTGTTTGCTGTCTTTGGAAGAATGAAAATTTATAATGAAGTCTGCGTCTATTTTTAGTTTGTATACTGCTTTAAACGCAAGCAATATTTGTATACATACATAGATTACCTGCAGTTATCCACGCTTAATTGCATCGATGAAAATGTACAATTTTTGGTTCAATTGGTTCAATTTTGGAATGCAATTAACCGAGTAATTTGAGTATATTTTGAACTAGAAACGTAATATTTCTGGAGCAATTAAACGGAAAACTAATATTAAGTGTTGTTGAATTAAAAGGGGAGTGTCGCTGTGGCATAGTGGTAGTGCGTTGGACTGCTACGTAAAGTGTCCGGGGTTCGAATCTCGGCACAGGCAAAATCAAAAAGTAGAAAAATAACTTTTCTACACGGCACCACCTCTTGGCAGGAAATGGCAAACCTACAAGAGTAAAAATTGCTATGAAAAACTTTTCACTTCGCCGTACGGCGTCGGCATTAAACTGTAGGTCCCTTCCATTCATGCATAAAAATAACACGCAACATGAATGGATGCGAAAAGCTCGGCCTAGGCACTCCATGGGCGGGCTGTTGTGCCATTAAAAGTAAAGTAAGAATTAAAAGGGGAATACATTTCACACTCTAATGTATGCGGTTGTGTATTGATGCTGATTCTCGCAATTCCCAACACATAACACATTTATAAAATAATAATCATCAACCAATAGCAAAACTAAGTAAAAAGAAGCTTTTATCAGATTTCCCACATCATTAAATTTTCGCGATTTTCTTTTCGCGATTTTCTTTTCACGCTTTTCTTTTCGCGCTTTTCTGTCCGTTTTGAATGTATCGAATCTTCCTTGCGGATTGCCAGTCTGTCGTAGTGAGGGACTTCAGTAAAAGTGCTTTTTCCAAGTGTAATACGGGCGGAAGCATAACTACTGAAAACAGCTCCCACGCCAGAGTGAGCGGCTACACAAGGCCAACTCCAAATGGCAAAGAGCAACTAAATTTCAGAGGAAATGAAGCTAAAAGAAATATTTTGTATACGAGTCTAGATATTTTTATGTAATATTTATGTACTTACTTACTTTACTTTTAATGGCACAACAGCCTAGGCCGATTTTTTCACTTTTCGCATTCACTCATGTTGTGCGTGTTATATTTGTACATGAATGGAAGGGACCTACAATTTAATGCCGAATCCGAACGGCAAAGTGAAAAGCTTTTCATAGAAATTTTTACTCTTGTAGGTTTGCCATTGCCTGCCAAGAGGTGGTGCCGTGTATAAAAATTATTATTTCTACTTTTTTTTTTTTTGATTTTGCCTGTGCCGAGATTTGAACTCCGGACACTCTAGCGTAGCAGTCCAACGCATTGCCACTACGCCACACCGACCAACGTATTTATATATATAATATAGTAAAATATACATGTACATACTTTTAAATAATGTCGATCTATTTGCGTCACCATGATCCAATTTGTCATTAAACCAGCAAATTTGCCAAACATATTTGACCGACTGATTCCCAATCCGACCACACCCGATTTAATGTTGTTCAAGAGATGTCTTTTGTTTCGCTAATTTAAAAAATGTAAAAGGAAAAACTATTGATAATTCTCAATTTCACAATGGTTGAAATTATGGCTAGATTTAAATGACAAGTGGCTAAAATATTTATTTTAATTATTTTATGGCTTTCCAACAACGGCTAAATACAGCCGGGGAATGGCTAAAGTAAAAAATCTAGTGGCAAAATTAGCAATTGGATAATATTGTTATGCAACTGCAGAAGTCAGCAGATTAAAGAAACTGATTAAACAACAACAGTGTTCATATTTTCCACGAAAATCAAAAGGGGTTATAGGGGGATTATGTTCTCTTCCGTAAATTTTCCGGATTCTGTCGGAGACCTTGTCCTCATTAAATAAAATGAATAATTAAAATAGATTTTACTTTTTCTATTATAATTTAACATATGTACTATACATATGTACTCATATGCCTTACAGTAAGTTTTGAGAGTGATATGTAATATCAACGCGGATATAAGGAATTCATTTTTCTTAACCCGTCAATTCTCATAGCCCCAATTAAAAACAACTTATTAACTCTTTTGTTCAATAAAATATTAATGCTTAGAGCTCGCAGAAAAATAAATTTCTTTTGTTGTTTTAATAGTGTATACTGGGTGGTATGAGAACGTGTTGTTTTATCCCGTAAAGATCTAGTTTCACGCACACGTTTCTCAAATTGATCCACAAATTGCGGGCAAGGAGCTTCCCTTCTACCGAATTTTGAATGAAGTTTTCTTACGCTTTCGGTAAAACACACATTTTGCCGAAAGCAGTTTATGAATAAGCGTAACAGACCAGAAAATGAGGCAGACAAATTTTTAATTTACTGGTTCACAGAATCTCATTGTCTACTACTTGAGTATAAGGTGACGATATTTCTAGAACAACACTTATTTATGTGAATGTGTAGTTAGCTAGATAACGATCTACGAATGATAAGCGCAATCTAGAGACTACGAAATGCAGTAGATTGTGTGTCCATTGCTAATTGTTGGTGACTACGCTAACTAAATACATAAAGCACAGCACCATGTAAAGACTACGAAATGCACTAGATTATTAATGTCCATTTTAACCAATGACATGAAACGGCAGAACAGTCATATAGATATTTTAGAATGCTCCAAATTGCTCGTGGCTGTGCGACAGCAAGCATCGGAATGCAAAAAGACACAGATTGGCAGTCTAAGTGAACAAGCTGAATTTTGATAAAGTAGACTTTTGTAAAGCAGAATTTGAGAAACTTGAATTTTATGAACAGAATTTCGTACCTCCAGAATTTTGATCCCAACAACAACGTAGCGCTAATGGAATAAATAAAGTAGATAAGTACAATGGTACATTCTCACATTCTCCGTAAACCACCAAAACTCATTGATAAAGCCCGCAAGTAGAAAGTGCCCATTAAAGTGCTCACGTGCCCATTTCACACACAAGGCAGCTGTCGGTGTGACAGACTGAAATGGTTATGGAGGAATGGTTATGTAGCCGATGGAAAACTTTAGTTGGGGCCGTATGTTCTACGATGAGCTAAAGTAATGAAGAAGCAGCATTATGGAGGTTCTTTCGAGGTTTTTGTTTTTAATTTGTTGCAGTATAATAGTAAGCAAATAAAACGATTCGCATCTTTTTTAGTTAACTTTCCACATTTGTTAGCATTCATTTTTATTAGGTAAAATTGAACTACTAAGTATATACAGATTTACTTTGCAAAATTCTTAATTATAGATATAAGTTGTAAAATATTATCCGAATAGGAATTTTTATTTCCAAATGAAGTATCCAAGCTTGAGCGGAAGAATCCATTGAATTATAAAGACTCAAGTTACAGAGCTTCTTCTACATAATTTTTGTTTCGAATTATATACGAGGTATGATAAAAAAATAACCGTTATTTTAAATTTTTTCATAAAGTATTTATTTATTCATCAACAACTATCTTGTCCGCTTCAAAGTAATCCCCTCAGTTAGAATACACTTCTGCCAGCGTTTTTTCCAATCCTTGAAACACTTATGAAACGCGCTTTTTGGTATCGCCAACAGCTCCTGTTTCGATTTTTCTTTTATCTCCTCAATCGTAGCAAAACGCTTTCCTTTCATCGGTGTCTTCAGTTTTGGGAAGAGGAAAAAGTCAGCGAGGGCCAGGTCCGGTGAACACGGTGGTTGAGGTAAGATAACGATTTTGTTTTTGGCCAAAAACTTACGCACAAGCGACGTTGTTTTTGCTCAAAATTTAGCAATTTTGGAACAATCTTCGCTGCCGCACGTTTCATGCCTAAAACATCCGTAAAAATTGCTTGGCATGAGCCGAACCATATGCCAACATCATCAGCAACCTCTCTGATAGTGATTCGACGATTATCCAAAATCATTTTCTTCACTGCGTCAATGTTTTCATCGGTTGTTGACGTGCTCGGGCGACCAGGACGAGCATCGTCATTGACATCTTCTCGGCCTTCCTTAAATCGGTTATACCACAATTGAACTTGTGTTCTGCTCATAGTAGACTCGCCAAAGGCCACACTCAACATTTCAAATGTCCTTGCGCATTTAATTTCATTTTTTACACAAAACTGAATACAGTTTCTTTGATCCATTTTTTCGAATAGTAAAAAATCGAAGAGCACACCAAAACACGACTAACCTTTTTATCTGTCAAAAACAAACTGATAATCCAAAATGGTTGGTATTGCCAACATATATAACAGACATGTGTACAACATAACAGAAAAAAAAAATGCGAAAATCGAACATACGTAACTCACGAAATTTGAAAATAACAGTTTTTTTTTTATCACACCTCGTATTTTACATGTTGAACGTATAAAAAAAAAAATATGAATATTTGCTTTAATCGATTAATTTTATCACGTATGTACATGTTTCTTGTAAGAACGCCAGAAACTCGATTTCCAGGAAACACAATAAAATTTTTTTGAAAGTATGAACATCGTTAAGGATTCTAGACTCACGTGGGGATTAGTATAAAAGAAAACAAAATTGACTAGAATTACGAATAGAATACCATCGAAGTCGGAAGTCGGCTTCCGCCACGAAAAGTTTAAGGTTTCATCTTATTCAATACATGTCGTTCACGCATATGAACAAACTAGGTTCACAAAAAATACTCGTGCACTTATGAATTTCGCAGATACATTTTCAGATTTCCTCTTTTAGAAAACTTACCGACATCACAAACCTTGCTTATGTACTCCTTATGAACTCGAAGTGGATATTAAATTAAAGCTCGCAATTACAATGCATCATGCGCTACATACTGCATGTGTATTGTTGTGTGTGTGTGTGTGTGACATTGCTTATAGCTGTAATGAAATTGAATACTGTTTAAATTTCCCGCTGGATACCAATTGCTCGTTACTCACACATAATTAAAAATAAGTAAATATGGCGTAACTCGATAAATTGAATTTCATTAATTATGTACGAGTATGTATTTCGTATCTTTCATGTAGTAAGTATTAGTTCAGTGCTAATTCAGTTGAAACAATGTGAAATCACACGTGTGCAGTTAATAAGCAAGGAAGTGAACAACTCGTTAAACACATTAATTTGATTGCTGGCTAAGTTAAACGAGTAATTACTTACGACTACTTAAAACATTAAAAGCACGTAATTGTTCACTTATGTTCATGGTTCAATTGCAAGCGAAATGCTTCGCTTAGTCCAGACCCCGCTGCCAAATAATACATACTTAATAAAAATTAGTTGTTAAAAAATCTCTATAGTTCGCCTATTTCAAAACTCACCATTTTCTCGGAAGAAAACACATTTTCAATATTTGTCTTTTTTTAACAAAAAATAAACATTTTTTTGCCGAGCCATGAAAATACGTACATTTACTTTACTTACTTTTAATGGCACAACAGCCCATGGAGGGCCTAGGCCGAGCTTTTCGCATTCACTCATGTTGTGCGTATTATATTTGTACATGAATGGAAGGGACCTACAGTTTAATGCCGAATCCGAACGGGGAAGTGAAAAGCTTTTCATAGCAATTTTTACTCTTGTAGGATTGCCATTGCCTGCCAAGAGGTGGTGCCGTGTAGAAAAATTATTTTTCTACTTTTTGTGTTTTTTGTTTGTTTGATTTTGCCTGTGCGAGGTTCGAACCCCGGACACTCTGCGTAGCAGCCCAACGCATTACCACTACGCCACAGCAACCACAATAGGTACATACATATTTTTATATAGTATTTATATATCTGCTAAAATATTATCTGTAACCAAGTTTTTTGGATTTCTGACCATTGAATCAGCATCCACGAATTATATGAGAATCGTATTGCATGAATAATTTTCATAACCTCAAAATAGTTGGAGATTCCACGAAAGTACCGAGATAAACGCTTAAATAAATCGGTACTAAAAACGGTAAAACTGCCACGAATTTTAAATGCTTGAAACACGCAGGAATGTTAGGGCTACAACACATTTTTTATTTTTAATTAAGACTTGAAATTTATCTTTGTTTATTTATAAACAATTGCTATAAATTTTTATAATTTTTTTTTGTGTATTTTTATATGAAGAGCTCGGGAAATCGAAAATAATATAACTTTTTTTTGTAAATAAATAAAAGCCGTTCTGTTTTTGAATAATGTGGATTTAGACATTTACTGTTTTTTTTTGTCAAGTCGAGAAAATAATATCGGCCAAGCGGCAGCCGTTTTCCATTACTATCTCAATACTTCAGGTGATAGATTAGCCATTTCTGCTTCAATGTCCTCTTTTAGGGCCACCGAAGTCTGTGTTTAACATAAACGCAAGACTTCAAATAACACCAAAGAAAGAAGTCTGGAGCAGTCAATCTGGTCTATCTTGCGAGTCAATGTATAAGTAAATCATCAAAGAGTTGGCGTGTGTTTTACAGCTGTCTTCTTCATAGATATCAAAGTAACGATGGCAGATGATGCAACTTGCAAAAATAAGAACATCTTTCTGATTACTTTAGCGCCCCGAGTTGTAATCCAATTTTGGCCTCACTATGAGTTGCTATTGCTTTCTGTATGCCAGATCTCGGCCAGGAGTTAAACCAAAATTTAAATAAAGTTTTCTTACAATAATTCAAAACATTAAAATACTCATACATGTATCGCTCGTTTGCTGCAAGACTCTCATAAAATAAATTTAAAAAAGTACGTCTGTGTTCGTAAAATAGTACTAAATTAACCAAAAGACACAAAATAAAGAAAGATAATTAAATAATTGAGAAACGTTTTAACATTCGAGTACCACCTCTGTCAAGACCACTGCCACTAATAATCCACTGATCAATACCACCTCGACCCCTATATCATGCTATAGTGGCTTGACTTCTAATATTTGGTCCTGCTACATCGACCAATGTCACTCGACAGAAAAGACACCGTTTTAAAGGCATGGGATCTATGCAGCAAATATAACCTACAATAAAACCAACTGGAACCGTAAAACGGCAACTTCCGGACTATCTATATTTTTTCTACTTGATATTTTTGGTTTAAAATAAGTGTGGCAACATGTAATGATTGTGCTTTTGCGAGAACAATACGAGAGAAGTTTACTTTTCGCGACTTCAAAATTAAGTTATAAAATTATGCTTCTTTTTTATGTATTCTTTAATATAAACAAATTTTTTTTTGGAGAAATTGTTTTATAATTAAAACTTTAATTGCAAGAGGACTGCTTCGGAAGCTCTGATTAAGGAAATAAGTTTTTAAGCTTTTAGCATGAAAAATTCAGCCAGAGCAATTAACAAACTTGATATAAAAATTTTACCCTCACATGTTTTTCGAAGACTATAGTTGGCCAAACTTTTTTTAAAAAAAACATACTCATATATAAATTATTAAAATTTTTATAAAATTTTTATACATACATACATTATGTATTTTTCAAAAATTTCCAAATTATGTTTCGAAGGTCCTGAAGGACGGACATTTATAAATAATCCGGGGTCGTTCGAATCCCGTGTCTCATCAGTCCTGATATTATGTACCTACATATTATGTACCTATGTATGAACATCAGATGAAGGGTAACGTTTTTAAAGATTCTCTCTGTATTGACTAAAGTTAATGAGAAAGGCATAATTTCGAATGTTTACGAGTCCACGATTACGAAATTACGTTTTAGAATGTTTACTAAATTTTCAAGGTTTGAAACTTGAGATATAGTAATTTTGGTATGTCAAGTAAATATGAGGTGACACGTCACTTTCGCAATAGCTCCCAAGAATGATAGAAAACAGATTACGCATTTGCTTGATCAAACATGAAATCTACTGAGCATATACATAGTACATCATTCCAAACCCTATGCTGTGACCTGATTAGCTACATTACTTATGTTTTTACTTAACGGAAAGAAATAAGAACAATAAATACTGCTAAGCAAAATCTAAACAAAGGTCTGGTATGACGTAGCCTAAAAATGGCGAACCTACGCAATGCATAATCTTGTATTCAATCGTTCTTGAATAGCTCCCATATACTATTATAGCTTCCATATTGAGTACTATAAATTTACTTCGTCTGCATCCAAGATTTATTGTTGGTCCTCTGCATGGTTCCATGGTTTCATAGTACATAGTACATTGTTTAAATCGGTGGAGGGGAGGGGGTGGGGAAGAGAGAGGAGACCGATTTATCTAATATCGCTTTTGGGTCAGAATGCATTAAATAGTAAAGTGAACACCCGTCATATATCGAGTTCTCAGTCTGTGATTCTTTTATTTTTAAAGACACCAGCCGAGCAAGTATATTTCTTACACAAACATACATGCATGTGTATGTGAAAAATACCAATATCCCATATACCCTCAGAAAAAGAAAGGGAATACATAACGAAAAAGCGTGATAGTTTTCATTTCCCAGTCTTGCATTGAATTGTATTATTTTGCTTTTTTCCATAGAATAACAAGTTGATAATACCACTTCATGTTAAGTAGTTATAAGCCATAAGACTTTAATAAAAGATTATAAAGTGAGCGACCATTTTGCAAGTAAAAACTTTTAAGCATAAGCAACGTAAGAGATATTATCAATACACGCTGAAGAATAAGTAGTTAGCAATTTATTATTCAATAAAATACCTTAATACTCTCATGCATACACAATAGACATGTATGTACAACTTGATACTCAAACACTAGCCCAGAGGTGTACATTGGACACATTTTTTTTGGTGCACATCTGCGGACTAATTTAAGCGCTTCATTCAATACGAAAGTGTATACTGAGTCTTTGACCCTTTTTTTATATTGCCACTCTGGACATTTTTTGTTACTCTTTATTCTTTTTTTTCGTTATTATCCTTTTCTAGATAGGCAAATTATTGGCAAAAATGTGATTCAAATATGTGGATCCATTCATTGCTGGACAACAGTGCGTTTGTGTGTGAAGCAGAGAAAAACGAAGTTCAACTTTACGTATTGTCTGTATTTGAGAGATTGAGCACCGAGGTCTTGCTTCAACAAGTGCTGAACAGCAACTGAATTGTTTTGCTTCGCCGAAATGAGAACAAAGCAACAGCCGCACGCGTACGAAAGCCACACGAAGAAGCTTATAGTATACGTGTGTCGACGTCGCGTAAGCAGCATTTTGTTTTTTGGCTATATACGCGTGTCATAGGAATTGAAAACCTGCGCATCGTTAATGTAAAACAATAGAGACTATTTTTTATTACAAAAATTATGAGGATGAATATCAAGCGGTGTTTAAATGAATCACAATAAAAAATAAACCCACTGATGGCGTTGAAGTACCGCCGCACGACTAAAAGCAGGTCTTAACAACCATCGCTCGGCCAAAAAACAGTAAGGATGCAGGTGCAGATCGCCTGGCTGTTGAGTTGTTTAAGACCGGAGGCGAAGGGCTCACAAAACGCATGCACGAGCTTCTATGCAGAATATGGCCAGATGAAAGCATGCCAAGTGGGCGTACTCTGCCCAATCCATAAGAAAGGTGATTCGACGATCTACCGTGGGATAAGCTAATAGTGCATAAGAGGTTCTATCGAGCGTACTGTGCGAAGGACTGAAGCCCAACGTCAACAAACTGATTGGACCTGTTCAGTATGGCTTCAGGCCTGGTAAATCCACCATCGACCAGATATTCACACTTCGCCAAATCCTGGGAAAGACCCGAGCCACGGTGGAGTAACACGCAGAAGAGGACGTTGATTTGATCTCCGTTGAAAGACCAGGTACAGGATGACTGCACTTGGCCTTATCAACTGGCGCCAGCGCGCGCATAGCAGAGGCGACTGGCGAAGCTTTATAGAGGCGGCCAAGACCGATCATCGGTAGTAGTGCCAGCTAAGTAAATAAGTAAGTAAAATTGAGGGAATTTGTGTAACTTTATTTATTCTTGCGCTGGGACAAAGCGATTGCCGTCAAATAGAAAACAAAAATTATTTTAAATTTTAAACAATTTATGGGGGACTTATTGAGCCGTATTTTCGATAATTTATCAGCGTGTAATTTTGTCTTGCTTTTCTTACATATGTACTTACAGGTAAGTACATGCTCATAGTTGAAGTCAAGAGTTCCTTTTGTGGCTAGGTAGTTGAGGGCAATATAAACTTGAATTTTTTCCTATAAAAAAATAATTTTGAATGCCGCCGCCTTAGTTCGACTATATGGTAAAGCCGACCCTGACTTAAAATTCAGTTATCCAGCACTGATATTCAGAAATGTCTGCTGTTAGTGTTTACAACATATGTAAATAACAATAGTATAGAAAATAATTATAACTGTTCAGAATTGTGCAAATTCGAAATTTAGATGGGCAGCAATTCGGTAGCGCATTAGTGATAAGTAGTTGGGTTTAAACATATGTACATATGTATGTATTCGTAGATATGTAAGCACAATACAAAGCACACGCACTATTATACTTATATGTACATACATATATGGTACGTACTTTATGTACAGCATCAATCTATTGTTGTTCTTTTCTACAAGTTACCACAAAAATATTTTTGAGAAAGGTGACCACCTTTTTTCAACTAGTTTTCGTACAAGAAAAAAAATTCACTACTTCTGATATATGGATAAAAAAAAGGTTTTGTTCATAGAAATTCATGAAATTCTTCTTTCATTCATTTCGCACTATCAACCACGCCACGGCAATCACGTCAATATGTTTATATCAACATTAAATTTATTCTTTTGCAACCTTCAAAATGAGTGTTTTACTTAGCCAAGTAAAATGTTACTTAAGCACTGACATTGGCTTTAGTGAACAATCGTTAGCATACCTTGCTCGTACATACATATACAAATCGCATTGGATCTCAAATTCCAGCTCCTCCTCCACCTCATAACAGCAAAACCCCTTGTCTAGTACTTCGGCCGTGGTTACATTGGAAATTTTTTACACAATGAAATTAATATTGCACCGAACACTACACGCTGGGTACATCGCACACCGAGTACAAAGTGTTCGCCGAGAGAAGATTTCAATGTAACCACGGACTTACGTTGTAAACGTAACGACGATATGTATGAGATTTATGCCCGGTTGAGTCATAGAGCAGATCCGAAAAATAAAACGATTAGAGTTGTATTGAAATTGTATCGATAAGAATACTACGAGTAAATAAAAAGAAGGAGCTTATGCTTCTTTGCTAATTATTTTCTTTCCTTCTATTCTCTTTTAATTCGGTACATTTGCATATACCCGAAGTTTCGCTTATAATAGGATGACAGCTGGTCATCCTATTTATGGCAAAGATTATCCTAGTTAGCCCAAAAGTCAACCCATCGCAATTGTCTCGTCTTCTTTAAGACACACACGCTCCTACTTTTTAAATGTCAAAATGTTAACCTGCTATTCTTTTATCGCTTGACGGCAAGTGCAAATCATAAAAATTTGATAGACACATGAGTTATATAATTGTTATTTTTTAGTTGTTTTATAAATTGCAAAACTAGTAACACGTGATCACGACCACATATACCACATACATATAGGTACATATATTAAATGTACCCTGTAGGGAAATCAACTAATTTAGAAGTAGATTAAAATGACTTTTTTTTAACTACAACTATCAAATTGCCTTTTATTCAAGGAGCGAACTCATGTTTTTAAAACATTGCGATGTCCTGCGGGTAAGTCAATTGTCCACCCCTGCATGTATTTTCAACTAATAGAAAGTTGATTTTTTATATTCAATTATTTTATAAAATGCTATGCAGTTTAGCGGGCTCGAACCAGTGATTGTGGATTATGAGGCAAAGATTTATTAGGTGAACTACATGAGCATTGTAAGTACAATCTTTCTAAAAGTAATATGCAGTGTAAAAGCAAAACAAAGCAACTGCTGTCCTCTTTTTTGCCGCTGCCTCAACGAGTCAGTGTATAGCTCAGATAGCTAACATACTTTCTAACGTAGGCACGTGGTAGTATCGATTTATGTACGAGGCACGATTTATTATGTATATGAATCGAGTAGTCGTATGTTTATTTCTTTGTGGCGTTGTTATTATTTTTTTGCACATTAAGAAATGACAAGAAACCAAAGCGATAGAGCGGTCGGGTATAAAATTTACATCCATTGTATTAAATTTTTTGAAAATTTGTAACATTGAAGTTAGGACTGGAATTTAAAATCAGCTACCCTCTTATAATAGATCCGTGGAACCGCGAAAAGGATATAACTCCTTTTATACTTATTACAATGTGTACTTGTGTTATATTTAGGCATGATGACGTAATATGTAATTTTACTCACTCATAAGCATTATTATCACCATCCATCATGCCAAAAATATGAATTATAACCACTCCTACATCCCACATAAGAGAAATTTTGAAATTAAATTTTTTATAACTATAGATATCAGCAAGTGCTGAAGAAATATTTTTCATGTAGAAATCATTCGCCTAAAAAGAATATGAAGAATAAATAGGATTTGAATGAAAATTAAAATTTGTAGTCAAGTTAAATATATTTAGTTTGATGATGGTAAACTTATTGGACCTGTAACCTTATAAACAAAGATTCAATAACTCGGATTGTGAAAGGAAAATGAAGTTGGACAGGCTGTATTCTAAGAAACCTTGTCAACAACATTACGTGAACGGCGCCTGATTGCAAGCAACAAGGACGTAGGCGTTGTGGCGGCCAAGAGTCAGAAGGTAAGGGATCGGTCTTTTACACCATTAACTTCAAGTAATATTCCAACTGGGATAATATATAAGGAGTACTTTAATGGAGATATACGTACATATATATGTGATTTATGTACATAAGAAACCTCACCAACTTACCACTACAATTGCATCAGTGATATTACGAAGAGAATTTGTTTTTTTTTTGAGTAATTTCAATTGAAATTTCAGCTTTTTAATTAGAGGAAAACTCATATCTCAGAGCCTTCTCCAAATAATTCACAGTATTCTTCTTGCCTCCATTTTTTCGTAAATGGCTTTAAAAGTTACAATGTTTCACAATGTTTTGATACAGAGGTAACTTTTTCCATACAGTATTTACAACTCGTCCGTCGTTAAGGGTCGTTCTTTTACACCAAAAATTCAAGTAATTAATATTAATAAATAAGAACTACTTTAATGAAGTATCTACAGATATATACAAGATGCATATATACAGGTTATGTATGAATACATATCCATACATATTACATTTAATTTTTTGTTTTGCTTTGCTGCATATAAACTACTATACATACATACATATCTACTACCTGTGTACATATAAAAATTTATATCTAAATGTAGGTAACACAAGAATTTTTAATTTTTCCCCAGATTTCATTGAATGCAAAAGAAATTAACCAAAATTGGAGGAAATCTAGTAAACCTAATATAATTTACATATTATTCTAGGAATAATTACTACATATATTAAATAAATAAATTGCATTATCAGAAGAGGCAGAACATTAAAAAATAAGTTAATATTTTTAATTAGGAAAATTTAAAATTATTATTTTGTAATTCTTGCAAATTAGTGATTTATTTCAGTGATCTTTGTGACATTTCTAAATCCATATAAGTGAAGAACATTGTAAAGTGAGTGAGAATTACAGGACAATGCTTTCACTGAATAGTATTATTAAAATGGTTGATCAACTTTAGTGTTTTCAACCACTGTAAAAACTGGATGTTGTATAACTATTTGAAAACTAGTAATATTAGTGGTTTGGCCCTAAAGGGTTTTTTTGACTTTTGTATGTTCGTGTGCAGGTGTATGACATGCACACATAGAATGTGCGAATACTTAGCCTTGGAGATAGAATTCTGTATACGTTTTCCTTCCTGTTCGGTTCGACTTAACTCAGCAATCACGAATTAATGGATTCGACAAAAATTTTGTGACAGTACTTATATCATTATGACGTCATCCACCCTTCATCGTATATGTGACGACGGAAAATACCTGACTTAATCACCTGTGTTAAATATAAATCAATGCTACAAGTATCTGTGAAAAGATTTAATTTGAGCCTAAGGCTAAACTTAATAAATGTTTAAATTATAATGGTAAAATTAAAGCAAATTCAAAAAGTTCGAGTCTCGTCTTTTACATCATCTGTCCTTTGTTCGCTTGTTCTTTCCTGTCGTCTCTGTCCGTCTGTCAGGGAATTACTTTTCAGTCTTTCGCCAGCAGTGTTGTTTTTACCTATAATTAACTAGAACATCTTAGTATATCTGTCTTAAAAATTATCTAAAAAATAAGAATTCATGAAATTGTATGAACGGGGAAGAAAAGTACTAATTATATACGAGTATGTCCATAAAATTATCTACTTGAAATAAAAAAAAGGAATAGAAATTGATGCCAAATTCAAACAGACATAGCATGAATGCTTGAACTTAGATAAATTACTTAACCCACGTGTGCTTCATGTATCCATTCGACATATATGCAGTGCATTTTTGCTATTCTTTCAGCCGTTGTGTGACCGTTGTGACAATAAATGTAAATTTTACCGTTATTTTACTACCTAGATCCCATGATCCCACTTTTTCGAATTGCCTAATTTCTAAACTTTTTTTAATCCGATTTTGTTTTCGAACATTTTTGATTGTACACAAAAATGTTCTAAGGCACTCTGGCACGATTGTGATAGTTTTTTTAAATTAAATTTTAAATCCTATATTTTTCAATTCGAACCGATTGTGACATCCAAATTTAAGTAAGGCGGTTGGTGAAAGAAAAAATTACGGTCGAAAAATTTACTAAAGTTTACTTCTGAAAACTATCGCTTGTCATTTAACTATCAAATATGTGTGAAACAATAGGAGCCACTGGAACCGAATTCGCCTCTTGCGGAGATTACACGTTTTTCCCAAGTAAAGTAAAGTTAGATGCATTAAATAGAGACATTTATTTCAATTTCGAGTGCCAAATACTTGATTATTTGCTTGAGAAAACCGTTAAATTGTTGGCTGAAGTATGTAATATATGCTTTTTAGTGTACATAATATGTATAGGGTATAACATCAAGCCTTGAGAATTGTTTGGGCATTATAGATTTCTATGTTTCTCAACGAATTGATATGAATTTTGTTATTTAAATTTTTACTAATAATTATTTAATATTTTGATATTTATTACATATATTTGCTTCAATGATATTTACGAATGTTGTTGTGGGGCTTAATTGTTTTTTATATCTCCGTAACCATCGATATTTTTTTAATGCCAAAAGCAAATAAAATCGATCTGACAGTTGTAAAAAAATTTTATATACGTATGTACATATATACTCTGATCTGAACTGATTTCTCATACACGAATTCAGATTCTTTATTATTACATGTTAATATTTATTATTATTATACATTCGAAAAGAGGAGGGCTGGTGTAAAGTAATAAATGGTTCCCTTCCATAAGAAATGGTTACCTTCAGATGTAAAAAATCATTTGTTTATGAGTTGAGCTGTGAAAACCAAAGATTGGGAAATGGGAACCCTAGCTGCAATGCACGTCGGGCATGCTAGTATACGATAACAACAGTTTCTTAAAGAGCGACACTCTCAAAACGTTTAATTTGATATTTATTGCTCGAATAAAAAATCTCAAATATTTATGTGTGAGTATGCTTGTACATATGTAAATACGGGCATATTCGTGGGATGGGTATTGGTTCAATGCACCTAGAAACAGATGCTACGAGCAAAAAACAAGCAAAAAGAGAAGTTGGCATGTTTTTTACATTCCATTACCTAAATGATAAGCAAACAAAATAGAAATTGATTGAACTTCACTTCTTTGTGCAGTTGCTTTGTGCTTTCGCATTTTTGTACATTTTTCTAAGTGCTTTTTCTAGAATTTGTTCAGCATGTTTATGGCCTTTTGGTTCATGGAAAGGAATATAGAAACCTCATATTTGAAAGTCTAGAATGATGCCACTAGACTACCGAGGTGGAATACTCTATACATTTTTAAACTTTATTTACATACAATGGAGCGTGTACCCGAAGCGGGTTTTAAAAGAGATTTCGGAAGCAAAAGCTCTCGTCGATACTCTCCTCGCTCAATTAGCCAAAAATAGAGACGCAATTTATTAAAAAGATTCCATCTTCCAAGTTCATAACTTTAGTATTTTATATAGAAGAGAAGCTGCAATTAGTTTAATAATTGTTGCCCTAAAGATATTTCTGTTCTCCACAGTTTTCTACTAATCTGCTACATATTTCATTTAATTTCCACAGTAATACTATTAGTATATATACCTACATATACATACATTTAGTATACATAGTTGCTCAATCAAGACACTAGCTGTTTCGCGTCTCGCTCGCTAGGCATTTTAAAATTTACGAAATTCCCAGGCGTCTCGTTTGAAATTCATTAAATGGAAATATGGAAATGACGAGAATCTTTCAATCATCCCCTTTCATCTCGTGGTTACTTTCGGAAGAAAATCTGAAGTTTGCTTCCCGAAGCGTAGACAATGGAGCAATCCAGAGGTCGTGCTGGAGAATATGATGGATATCTTTTTAACTGACAGATCCAAGACCGATGAAGGTACTGGAGCTGGATGCCACTTAAACAAAGGTGTCAGTTGCTACTATGCTTTGGGTGAGTTGGCAACTGTCTTCCAGACATAAGTTTTCGCCATCTTTAAAGTAGCGGAATGGCGCGGGAAACGTATAGGTGTCTGTCGTGACAGTCAGGCTGCACTTAAGGCTCTGGAGAACGCAAGACTACTTCAAAGATTGTCCAAAGAGTGTAAGAGGAAACTTAGATCAGTCGTAAGACTGAATCAGCTCCATCTTATCTGGGTTCCTGGGCACTGTGGAGTTCCTGGGAATGAGAAAGCCGACGAGTTGGCCAATTGTGGATCAAAGAACATGCCTTTGGGACCAGAGCCAATAGCCGGGACCAGTTTGGCAGGTGCCATGCATTGGATAAAATCTTATGCTAATGATTTACATAAGAGACGCTGGTCCAATCTGGACATCTGTAAAACGGCTAAGTGTTTTGTGATTTGTCCAAACAGGAAGGCAGCAGAATTCCTTCTTAAATTAGGAAGGAAGGACCATGGGGCCAACATGTGACCACCATCGGCATCACCGAGGAGCCGACCTGCACATCTTGTCTGGAGGAGGAGGACAGCACATAGCATTTTCTCTTCAAATGACCCGCTTTTGCCAGAACGAGATGGCGCATTTTGGGTTTCGATGTCACAGGAATGGAAAAAGTTCACTCCTTCCCCTTTTGCGATCTTCTGAGATTTGTGAGAGAATCCGGAAAATTTGCGGAAGAGAACGTATTCCCCCTATAACCCCTTTTTCGACTTTTTCCCTCTTATTTCTAACCCCTTACTTGCTGTCACCCCTTCTTCTTTTCCTAGGCCTTAAGTACAATGGGCTACATAGCCTGAGTGCTTGAGGAACTGTCCTGCACTCGTAGGTCAGGTTCTCGGCCTTCTTCGCATCCATCCATCCATCCATCCCCTTGCATCTCGCCCCATGGTAAATAAAGCATTTTCAGACCAAATGGTTTGTTGGTTACTTACACTCGTACTCCATCCAGACATGGATAAATGTTAGTGCTTTATTCTGCATCGGAATCCTAGTGGATTTTGTTTGCGGTTTTGTCTTTTGGTGCTAATTTGCAGTTGGTACTTCTCGCACTGGTGTTGAAATATTTTGCATGCAAAAAGCTAAATATCTGTTTCTGCTGCACGTTCTAATGGTGACTGCAGAGTGGTATCTAGCGACTGGTGAATGGCAGAAATGAGCAGTCTGCTTCTGCTGGTGGTACTAAATTATTATGCAAAACACACATTTCGGAATTACAAACGAATATGTAAGTAGTACATACAAAATATGCAAGGACTATTTATGTACGGGTATGTTTCTATGTATCTACGTTTGAATGTATGTGTGTGCAAGTATGAATGCTCATTCCCAAGAAACATTGAGGCAAGCCTTTTTTAAAATTCATCATCATTATGTTTGAGATTAAGCGTAGTTTTCAAATTACCATCAAGGTACAGCTATCAAGTCCCATTGAAATTGATATTGCCACTATAAAAACACAATAAAATACTGGATAGAATATATGGAATGATGGAATTATTTACTTGCATTTCGTATTTATTTTTCTGATAAAGCGTGGAAGCCATTAAAAGTAAGATAAAGCGTGGATTGACAACTTTGATTTTCAGCCATTTTTCTAATACTTATTCGGCAAAACCGAAACTGCAAATTTTTAACTAATGTATGTACACTAAGAAGTTGCTTTACTGCAATAGTTAAAGGAGTGGGATCGCAGATATCAGAGTGCATTTTTTTGTTCAATTTCGATCACAAAAACTAGTACAAGCTAGCGCAAAAGTAATCAAATTTTTGGAATATCCCGGATCATGCACAACATTTAACTTGATTTTGTGGCGCTCAATATCCATAGTAGCAGTTTTGCCGACCAATCACATTTTCTCCATAAATACTGTACGAAACAGTAACTTTGATTTCTTTGGCTCTTCGTTCATCTGAAGCATACGCTTAACAGCTGATTTCTGCACAAATGCCAAATTCATTCATTTGCCACTTGCCAAAATATGAGCATCTTCCAATAGAGTGATTACTTTTCCGCCAGCTTGTACTAGCACTTGTTTTGAAGTTGGAGGCTGCTTAGCTCATTGAAGATCTTAATCAGACTCAGGCATTAAGTGCAATAGAATTGCTTAGACGCTGCTTGAGCAACTTGATTTCGAATTCGATTTTGAAGTCGACTTAAGTTTGATTTAGATTCTTTCTTTTTTTAATGGCACAACAGTGCATGGATGCCTAGGCCGAGTTTTCGCATTCACTCATTTTGTGCGCAATTTTTGTTATATTTGTACATTAATGGAATGGAACTACAGTTTTAAGCCGAATCCGAACGCGAAGTGAAGAGCTTTTCATAGGCAATTTTTACTCGTGTTGGTTTGCCATTGCCTGCGAAGAGGTGGTGCCGTGTAGAAAAATTATTTTTTTTCTACTTTTTGGTTTTTACTGTGCCGAGATTTGAACCCCGGACACTCCGCGTAGCAGATCAGCGCTACGGCGACCATTTAGCATAATACAATAATAGAAATGCATGAAGGGTCGTCAGAAAGGTCTACCGTAACCTAATAAATACGTTTGTTATATAACATATATTTTTGCATTCGCTTGGGGATGTACTAGGTATAGGTTAACGAAGGTTCTGCTCAATCAGGATCTCTAATATCCAAAAATTATGAAGGCGTGGTTTAGAAAGAAAGAAGTAGCAGATATTTTTATAAGAATAATTTATAAAAAAATACCTTCACAGTCCTTTACGAAATTGAAATGCATTTTACAGTAAAGTTCGATGTTCGATTAGGGCCAAATAGTCGGCCACATTTTTTTGCCGAAATCGAGAGCCAAAATCAGATTATTGATCGAACCCGAACATTCGGTCGGACACTACTGGTTGTAGAAAAAGAAAAGTGTTTTTGAAATTAAGGTTTATTTTAGAAATTGCTTCATAAATTGAAGTGGGTAGTCGTCGATTTTTAGCCACAATTTATCATCAATATAAAACTTTATTAAAGAATACGAACAGTATTTAATGATAGTTACAATCCTTATGCTTGTAACCGGAATATTTCTCTCAAGCTGACGGAAAAGTAATCTAAAGCCTCCATAAAAGCGGGTAAAATATGACCCAAATGTGAATGCTTATTGGGATCTACTTCCCTTCTACTTCATCATCATCATCCACCCACACTCAGCAAACAATTTTCAGTTTACTCTTTATATCGTTTCTCTTAATCAAAGTTTCGGTTTCTATCTAACACTCATTCGTACAAGTATTTTTTATTTTCAAGTTTACGTTGATGAAATAAGTTAAAAAAGTTTTGCCTTCTCTTCCTATTACGAGTTGCTTCTTTTTATTACATTCAAACATTTACTTTAACTTACTCCAAGGATTAAAATATTTTTGTTTCTAAAGTAGTATTCATATTTATACAGAGATTTAAAACTTTTAAGTTAAATTCACGCACAGATCACATGGGTATATGGATGCACCTACTACCTTCTTCCAGAAGAGTGTCATTCACATATTGGAAGTGAAGCCTACCGTTATAGCCAACATTTCAACAACCTTTCAAATAGTTGATTCAACCATAAAACATTAGGAACTGTGGCATATTTGGAATTCGGTCTTAATGCATTTTAGCATAATTCTAAATACTTACTATACATCTGTACTTTCAAAAGTTTATGAAACGAGTAAAGTATGAGAAATGCTCCTATGCCACCTATGCAAATTAGCATATGAACAATTAGGTTGTTCACAGTTTCGTCATATCTTCTTTGTTCTCGTTTTGCACAAAAGCGAACATACGAGTACCACTGGTTTAGGGCTGCCACAAATCTTCGAGAGTCTACCGGGACACTTTTGCTATTAAAAATACCACGCCTCCCTGCTAAAAATACCAACCGATTTAGTTAGATTTTATATATAAAAATAGTATTTTTAATATTTAATCCTTAAATGCCCACTGTATCTTTAAAGATACCACCATTAAAATTTACTCATCATCGATATTTTTATAAACTTAACCCAGATATCGTTTTTATTTTTTTTACAATAACACACTATTCTTTTAAAGAGAGGTTTAAAACTTAAAAATTATTTTTCAAATTTAAATATAACACACGTTCTGTAGAATATTCTAGGATATATTTTATCAGCCGTGTTAAAAACTTTTTACTCACTTATTTGGATTCATCGGCTAAAACTCCATTTTGTAATGATACATTTAATCCATTTACCCCATCTCAGAATCGGATAAAGTCTAATATATGTATTTTTTAAGATATCTTAATACAAAAATTTAAATTTATTTTTAAAAAGGCTGGTAACCAATTCGTAGTTTTTACACATTTATATATACCATATGTTTTTTCTAGATTCTTAGACATTTAGGGGTTAAAAAAAATTAATGGAATATCAGGTAACATTTTTAAATGTTTGAGATATTTTACATACCACATAAATACATTTATCTTGTAATGAAAGCAGATTAAAGCGCAGAAAAAATCGATGAAAAGTGCTTCAAATTTAACAGATGATATCTTCAGATTGTAGGGCAAATATGTTCCTGTAAAATAATAAGTATTTTTTCACTTATGTAACACATCTGTGTCAGCTTGAGAGAAGTATTCCGGTTGCAATCACAAGGATTGTAACTATCATTAAATACTGTTTGTATTCTTTCGATATACTCAGTAAAGAAAAAATCGAAAAAAGTTCAAATGTCGAGCAAAGTCGTAAAAAGAAGAGCTTTCAAGATTAAAAACTAAGAAAAAGTCAAAATTAAGTTGCAATCAAAATTGACAAAAATTGGGACTAAAAATCCAAAAAAGGCAACGTAAAACTGAAAAAATGCAAAACAAAATTAGAAATTTAAAAAAAATTCGAAGAAAATGCGAGGTTAACTTAGCTTAGATTTTAACTTAGTTTTTGGGCTGGAGTCGATAATCTGGCTGCTCAAAATTCTACGTTCCAAAATTCGGGCTGGAAAAAGTCTAGCCACATTATTCTGCTTTCAAAATTCTGTTTCTCAAAATAGTGCAACATAAAATTGTAGTTTTTAAAATTCTGTCTATAAAAAAAGAAAACCATATTAATAATGAAAATAATAATAAATTGTGGAATCTGCTGTTTTCCTGCAGTTTTGCTTACTTTACTTACTTTTAGTGGTACAATAGCCCATGGAGGGCCTAGGCCGAGCTTTTCGCTTTTCGCATCCACTCATGTTGTGCGTATTATATTTGTACATGAATGGAAGGGACCTACAGTTTAATGCCGAATCCGAACGGCGAAGTGAAAAGCTTTTCATAGCAATTTTTACTCTTGTAGGTTTGCCATTTCATGTCAAGAGGTGGTGCCGTGTGGAAAAATTATTTTTTCTTCTTTTTTTTTTGATTTTGCCTGTGCTGAGATTTGAACCCCAGACACTCTGCGTAGCAGTCCAACGCACTACCACTACGCCACAGCGACCACTGTTTTTTGCACTTTAATAAAATCGAATGACTTTTTCAATTACAAAGTTCGCCTTTCACCAAAACCCACATGGGTGACCCAGATGAATTGTGAAGGTAAATGCGCCGGCTGCTAAAGCTTAAACATGAGCGATGTACTTGTCTGCACTGCGAAACACAAACTTCCATTGGTCAAAGAGCTGGCAAATTGGAAAGCGAATTCAACTTTATTTGGCTTCGCTGAGAACGTCACTATGCGCCAGCTAAAAATAGCTCCATGCTACTAAAGTCTAGTAGCACAGAGATGGAGATGTTCAAAAATCGTTTTGTATTACAATAAAACCAAGGGCGAACTCGATAGGGAAAATGTTATCGCAGTACTCCAGCAAGAAACAACAGTAAACAACAGTAAAGAGCGAAGAGATATTTCTCTAATATTGACCAGATAAAATAAATAAAATGGTACAGATTATATTTGTATGTGGGCAGTAAGGTCATAGATCTTCCATAGCACTCAGTCCCTGTGGGTGCCTCCCATTCATGTATAAATATAGCACGCACTACATGAGTGGATGTGAAAGCTGTTGCACCATTAAAAGAAAGAAGAATAAGTTTCCCATCACATATTTTTACTTTTACTCTATTCAAAATGCTTCATCTGTACTTAAATTTTGTCTTATGTGTACGAGTATGAACCAGCCGAAATATGTAAATGTAAAAAATTGCAAGATGTAATATACGACAAAGTGTTATTAAAGAAAACCATTTATAACTTTCTTACTTACTTACTTTACTTTTAATGGCACAACAGCCCATGGAGGGCCTAGGCCGAGCTTTTCGCATCCACTCATGTTGTGCGTGTTATATTTGTACATGAATGGAAGGGACCTACAGTTTTATGCCGAATCCGAACGGCGAAGTGAAAAGCTTTTCATAGCAATTTTTACTCTTGTAGGTTTGCCATTGCCTGCCAAGAGTTGGTGCCGTGTAGAAAAATTATTTTTTCTACTTTTTGATTTTGCCTGTTCCGAGATTCGAACCCCGGACACTCTGCGCAGCAGTCCAACGCACTACCACTACGCCACAGCGACCAAACTTTCACAATATCAAAACTTAAAGGATAAAATCTATTTGCTTTCTATACATGTAGTAATTCCATTAATTATGGAGAAAATCTTCCGTGGCGTTTTTGGGTTTAAAACATCAATCACGATTTCCCATAATTCGTGAAATTTAATTTTCATACGACAATAATTTGTCCAGGCGACAAAAATCTATACGAAATTATGTTTTGTTATTTTTTTTATATCACTCTTTTTGATTAAAATTTAATCTCACTATTGCAGCATAAGCACTAATGAAGTGAATTCTGTCAGATTAAATATTCAATTCAATGGAATTTATAAAGTAAGTGTAATACTGAGGGAATTGGAGTGAGGGCTTTGCGTTGGGATTCTACATGCGCATATGCTAAAATTTCAAAATTTTGTATCCATAATACTATACTTATATGTTCAAAATTTTGCTTTTTAAAATGATGTACTTATTTCAAAATTCTGAAAAACCAAATTTAAAAGAAAAACCATATTGACCGCTTCTCATTAGCGGATAATGAATGACCGCTACTGTGTATAGATTTTGTTATTTAACTTATTTTAAATACTTATTGCTTTGCACGCTTATATTCTTCTAGCTATTGTGATGTCATTTTGTAAATCCTATGCCACTACTGATATTTATAATTAGTTGGATAGATTTACCACAATACTTTGTTACTTTAATTAAATTGAAAAGATACGATCTTCTAAACACTTGCAGTCCTAAGTTCTAATTTTTGAAAATGATTAATTCCGATGAAATGGGCTCAAACAATTTGTCATACATATTATTAATGACAGTAGGGTGCCCCGCAGCGAACTTTACCGTACATTACATACACTATTTTTATGTATGTGTATTGCTATACACATGGTCGCTGTGGTGTAGTGGTAGTGCGTTAGACTGCTACCCAGAGTGTCCGGGGTTCGAATCTCGGCTCAGTCAAAATCAAAAAGTAGAAAAAGTAATTTTTCTACACGGCACCACCTCTTGGCAGGCAATGGCAAACCTACAAGAGTAAAAATTGCTATGAAAAGCTTTTCACTTTGCCGTTCGGATTCGGCTTTAAACTGTAGGTCCCTTCCATTCATGTTCAAATATAACACGCACAACATGAGTGGATGCGAAAAGCTCGGCCTAGTCCCTCCATGGGCTGTTGAGCCATTAAAAGTAAAGTAAGTAAAGTAAGTATTGCTATTCTCTAATAAAGTCTTCAACCTTTTTCATTTCTAAACGCAGAATTCTGCAAAATCAGAATTTTATATCGCTACAATCTTTTGTTTCTACAATTTAAAAATTGAGAATTTCAGGAATTCAGCATTTTGTCGACGCAAAATTTGTTCTCCTTTCTTGCAGAACTTTGTCCACACAGAATTTTTTAAAACTGCATTTCGGGCCGTCCCCCGTTGCGTCTCCGTGTGAATTTTCCCATCTCGATTTTCCTGTGAACGTATTAGCTGCAGAAATTAAAGATAGGTATTGTCTAAGCATGGCAAAATTACCCCATTATTATCAAACCAAATTAGACAGGGTTACCAGGATTACAAAAAAATTAATTAAGTTTATAGCTAGAATAAAATATTGTTAAGGCTACAGGCCTGTCCACCGAGCAAGTGTTCCTACATAGCTCAAGAAGAAGAAGAAAGCGGTTTTTATTGCGTGAAATATGATGGCACAATGTGAAAGTAACAGAACTAAGAATAATAAGAATACATAACATGTCTTACAACGCCATAAGAATTTAAAGGGAATAGTTGAATTATCGAGTCTTTACTTTATGCAATAATACTAAGGCTGATTTTTTTAAGAGTTTGGATTTTGAAAATGAAAAAAAAACACAGAAATTTTACAAAAATTAATGAAATTTTTATTTGGATCGATAAATCAATTTCTGCCATTTACTTTTTAAATATAATTTCACTTAAATGTTGCCCGTGGCTACGCTTCAAGTGGACCATTCTGAAGATCCAATTTTGGCACATTTTTCACACATTTCGGCCGGAATCTCACAAATGATTTCAATTTTGGCTTCCAAAGCAGTAATCGTGTTTGGCTGGTCCCTATAGACAAGAGACTTAACATAGTTCCACCAAATAGTCTAACGGGGTCAAATCACACGATCTTGGTGTCCAATTTACTGCACCAAAATGTGAGATTAACTGCTCACCAAATTCGCCTCTCAATTGATGCATGGTTTCGCGTGTAGTGTGGCATGTGGCATCGTCCTGTTGGAACCACTTGTCCGCCGAGTCCAATTCTAGCATTTTCAGCCAAAAAAAGTCCGTTTTCATCGAACGGAACCTTTCTTCATTGACCATAACGTTGCGTCCTTCATCGTCTTTGAAGAAGTACGGTTGCCTGCTCATAAAAAGTGCACCAAAACGTGCATATTTCGGGATGCATTGGTAGCTGCTGAATTGCCTCTGGCTGGTCTTCACTCCACATACGGCAATTCTGCTTATTCACGTATCCAAAAATGAGCCTCGTCGCTAAATGGACGTAGCTTGCGAAACACTTTTTCACAGCGCATGAATTTTGATAATAAATTTCAATAATTTGCAAACATTGTTCAGACGTAAGTCTATTCATTATGAAATGGCAAACCAAACTGAGCATAAATCAAGTGACAGCTGTCAAGCAGATCAACTCCGAAAAAAGTATTGCCAGATTGAAAAGCACACTTCTAAAAAACACCATATATTTTAACTCCCTCAAAATGTTTGTATACTAGGACCCCTTTCATTCATGTACAAATATAACATGCTCCACATGAGTGGATGTGAAAAACTCGGCCTAGGCCCTCCATGGGCTGCTGTGCAATTAAAAGTAAAGTAAGTAAGTATACTAGGACTAAGACCATGTGCATATGAACTATTGTAGAGATGCCAAAATATATAATTAAAATATCTACAAGTTCATTAGAACAACACAAATTACCACACTGCATATAAATGAAGAGCTTATTTTAACAGCATGATAAGCCACAAAATTTCGCAAAATCATATTATTCATCCATTCTATTGTGATAGTCATCTGCACTGTAAAGAGTTTGGATATCATTAGACACGAAAGAAATGTCATTATTAAACTATTTCTACGGAAATGTTTTCTCGTATGTGCATTAATACATATTTAAGTTTTTGGATTTAGTGGCTTAACATATTCTGAAAATGTGACCCTCAATAATTAATATTTAATATATGAGTATTTGTGTAGGGGATTTGTATATAGGTTGCCCACTGCCAATATCTCAGCATTACGTGAAGGCAGCACTGTTGTTCTTTCTGCCTTTAGTACGAGCAATTTTTAGTATGCTATTTAACGGTATAAACACAAAACACGGTCCAATCTGCACACAAATCTCCTACATATGAGAATGCAAGAATACTGGAATCTGTGCATGTATGTATTTATATTAATTCTGAAACAGTATCAACCTGGAGTTTTGCTGCTGTTACTTTAAGTACTTAGAAGTTAGAGCAACTCACACTTACACATGCTGTTCGGATTCGGTGGAATAATCCAACACTCATCAAAATGCTATAAAGCACAAAACATGAATGTTTGCAAGAAAGAGGGCTTAGAAGCTAATATCGACCTGGGGAAGAATAAATATTTGCATATGTGGTAGCAAGTGATAACATTTCTCTGGCAAGCAGCAATTTAATTTCATATTTGCTTCGCACCTGCGGCAAAATCATTGCCGAACAATGACGTGCGAAGACTTAAAGTCTTCTTTCCTGTCGTATGAAAGCACTTAAAGTTAAACCAACAATTTGGCGAGTTGGCATGACTTCGTTGGTTAAATGTTATAAAAAAGCTGAAGTGAGAAAGAAGTTTGGTTTACTTCGTATAACAGCACTTATGTTAAATACCTGCATAATAAGCCTTGATTTAAATGGAATGAAATAAATTTTAAAATTATTTAAATAAACTCTATGTTGGGCAGATTCTATTACAAAAACTACCGAAAGCAAGGTTGGGGTGCGGCCGAACTTTATACACACTGTATGCACTCTGAAATAAAACCACTCTTTGCATTCATTCAACGATGGGTTGAATTTTGATGGTCTTAAATTTTTTGTGGGAAGTAGGCGTGGTTATGGCCTAATTATGACAATTTACGCACCAGTAATTTCTTAAGTTATTTGAATTGTGTTATACCAAATTTGTTTCCAGTTTCCATTTGCTTTGCTTTGTTATTTGACTTATATAGCAGTTGTTTAATTCTCTTCATAATATCCTTCGATATCACTCTTTTTGTAAATTTCACTTTTATGGGAGGTGCTACGCCCACTTGACCGATTTTTTCCATTTCAGAACTTATCCTCTTACTTTACTTTTACTTTTAATGGCACAACAACCCATGGAGGGCCTAGGCCGAGCTTTTCGCTTTTCGCATCCACTCATGTTGTGCGTGTTATATTTTTACATGAATGGAAGAGACCTACAGTTTTATGCCGAATCCGAACGGCGAAATGAAAAGCTTTTCATATCAATTTTTACTCTTGTAGGTTTGCCATTGCCTGCCAAGAGGTGGTGCAGGGTAGAAAAATTATCTTTTCTACTTTTTGATTTTGACTGAGCCGAGATTCGAACCCCGGACACTCTGCGTAGCAGTCAAACGCACTACCACTACACCACAGCGACCACCACTTATCCTCTTCCTGACAACAAAAAATGTATATACCAAGTTTGGTTGAGGTTTCTTAACTTTTACTCGCGTTATGGCTAAATCGACCCCGAACACAAAGTGTACTTTTCTTTTCACATTTCTGCAAGAGTAAGTATTATTTATTTACACAATATGTATATACAAAAATGTGGTCGCTGTAGCGTAGTGGTAGTGCGTTGGACTGCTACGCAGAGTGTCCGGGGTTCGAATCTCGGCACAGGCAAAACCAAAAAGGAAAAAAAAAAAAATTTTTCTACACGGCACCACCTCTTGTCAGGCAATGGCAAACCTACAAGAGTAAAAAATTGCTATGAAAAGCTTTTCACTTCGCCGTTCGGATTCGGCTTTAAACTGTAGGTCCCTTCCATTCATGTATAAATATAACACGCACAACATGAGTGGATGCGAAAAGCTCGGCCTAGGCCCTCCATGGGCTGTTGTGCCATCAAAAGTAAGTAAAGTAAGTATATACAAAAATAACTATTCTTATATCACAGTAAAAGCAATTTACAGCCATTAAGTATTAAATAAAATATAATATTTACATAGCTTAACTAGTTTGCTGTTCCAAAAGCAAAACTATGGTTTTGTCAAGTAGAAAGGAAACAAAATGACCGACCTAATTTTTTGTTTTTTAATTAAATACATAAAGTGATTACTCTTTGGAAAGTGAATTTCACTTATAATAATGCCGGCAAGCTTCTTGAACGCAAATCATTTTTTGCTTGATTGTTTTATTTTAAAGAAGAAGGAGAAAAGAAGAAGGAAAAAAGAAGAAGGAGAAGAACTTTAGCTCAAATATTGTTTAGATGCACAAATTTACCCATATGGAAAGTAATCTATGTAGAATATATGGACTTTATGGATTGCTTAACTAGGTCCAATCCGGGCCCAACAACTGACACCAGACTTAGTTCAACATTGAAAATTCACTCTTTGCAATATAGGGCCAATGCTGGCCTCCTAACAGGTGCCAAAGAGGACATTATAGTTTGGGCCTTTATTCATCCTCAAGATTTTTACCATTTTGAAATTTAATTTTAGGTACATTAATTCTAAATACATTTTAAAAACAACAACACATATATGTATATTTTCAGCATCGCATAGATCGATGTTGGTTAGGCCTGTATTGGTCACCTACTTCAGCCTCTATTGGGCCTTTATAAAAGGTGGGCTTTCCAATATTAATTCACACGAAAGAACAAAAATACATTTTTAATTGCTTCTCTAAAGTACCCAGATTTTAATTAACTTTTAACTTTTTAGTTTTAAATTTCCTATTTATTTCCTGTCTAATTTCTCGGCAGTCAATCCGAAGAATCTGCTAGGATACCTAAAACCAAGCGGTGGGACGTGAACGTGGCTTCGTGAGTTCGTGAGCGTGGTTAGCGCTGATTCGATGATTGCGTGGGTGCGTGAGAATGTCTGATGGTACTAGCTATGAGCGGAACGGCTAGCTGCTTGGTCTCGGTGGAGTCCGTCTATATCGTGCGCTTGAATATACCTCTGGGTCCGAGTCCCTCTAAATGGTACTCACTATAAGTATGCCATCTGATGATAGCATTAACCGTTTCGTTCTTCATCTTTATGATTGTGTTTCTCTCTCACCCAGTGTCGCTCAGTTGGAAGTATACCAGCTGATGATAGATAGCACCAGTGTTCCGTCGGTCAACTACGTAAGACTAAGTATGCCCAGTTGCGCGGTGTTACACCTTATATGTGTAGCTGCTTGCCCGTCTGCCAGTGAAAATAAAGAGCTCTGCTGTGTTCGGCCTTTTAGAGCTGATTCTATGCTAGTTAAATCACAGTTTGTCGCGACTACGACACATGGAATTGTTGATTTGTTGCTAGTTAAATTTCGACGATGGCATGTTTGCGGACAGTGAGTTTTCTTTGGCAGTGTGCACTTTACGTTTGCATATCTGGTGTCGGATGCGTTGAGCATAATTTTAGTTTATAAAATTTGGATCGTTACAGTGTTGGTAATGCGTAACTGCGGACATATTTCTGCTAGAAGCACATGACTGCTAGAAGTATATACTTATACAATATGTAAAATACCTATTTAAAACTATACCAAAGTTGGGCAATCAGTAGAGCCAGTTGAAGTTGATTGGATTTAGGCGGGCATGAACTGACGAATTCTTCTTCTTCGATTTCTTGATGTATAAGGGATTTTATTTTCCAATGTAAACTAAGTATGTAGTGTCCAGAGCTAGGTAATTAAAAATTTCTTAATTACAATTTACAAGGAATTGTAATCGATTACTTTTGAACCATGTAACAGGAATTAATTACTTTTACATTTCCATAGAGTAATTTAAATAGTAATTTATAATTTTCTTTTTCAATTCCATTGCGGTATCATAAAATATATGCACTTTCAATTAATTGTAATGAAAATAAAAACTTTAATTACATTTCAGAGGAATTGAAAATTACAATTCCTTGTTGTGGAATTGTGAAATGAACTACAATTTCAATTACTCTCTGGAATTGGAGAAGTAATCAATTCCTTTAACATGTTTCAATTACTAAATACTGCAATTGAATTTACCCAGCTCTGGTAGGGCCACAGAATATGGCAAAGCCAAAACTCTATCCATTTGTGCAATATTGGACGGAAAACGATTAAAGACGATGTTTCGACAAATTTTACCAACAAATGCCATTTCAAGACAAAAATTACGAACAATTCAATGCAAAGTAGAAAAGAGTTATTTAACAGAAAAAATCAACATTTTGTGCCTTTTTTTCACTTTTTACATACTTAAATTTTTATGCAAACACAACATGAACAAGATAAATGATTCTATTGAAATGCGTCTGTTTTTCCATTTTTTCAATGGATGACTCTATTTATCTGCGATATGACATAAACAACTGCAGTTGGAGTGAATTATACGTAAACAAACGTTATCAGTCGAAATCGAAACTAACAAGTAGTTGAATATGGCAGTTTCTTATTAGAATTCATATTCTAATATGAAATGTTTGCGACTTGTGGCTTCATATCGAAATCGTTGATATGAATTTTTTCAATATTTTACAATGAAAATTTTACAAAAAAAAAAAGCTGGAACATACCAACTTCAACGGGCTCTACTGAACGCCCAACCAAGACTTTCGGCATAATCTTAACGAGGGTTTTCGTGCAATTTGCAATTTTGGTGCACCATTTTATCGATTTGCCTTTATACGTTTTAACTGCAAAACAATATTACTCATACCACCCGTGGTATCATATACTCGTAAATATGTAATTTGTTAATTTGTAATAAATAATAGCGAAATAGCGAATCGACTATAATACTTTATAATCGCCGATAAGTTTTCCATATGCTCAAATAACATTATCTTATATTTTATTGGGAACGACATTTTCAAAGGGTGTGGAATGTATAAATATATGGAATGCATACCTATGTCTATTAAAGCGCCTCACGCTCCATACAAAAAAAAGTGTTTCTAAAATATTTCGGCTTTAGCCAATATCTCAAAAACTAAAAATGTTTTATTAATTTAATATTCCGATATTGTGGTTAGTTATGAGCTGAACTATCAACCCTCCAAGGGCTGAGGTTGACTTTTGGGACATCCTGTCTATTTACAATAAACTTTATATATTATAGATATAAGTACATTTACAAGTGACATGTCACTGTTCCCAAAACTTCACCTGAATCTTCACCTCTTATTCAAAATCGTATATAAAGTGCAAACTCTACACTTGTGTCAAATTTGTAAATCATAAAGCTATTTTGTTAGTTTTAATTTATGCAACAAAGTCAGTCTTAGAAAGATAGCGACGAGTGATTAACTTCGTTCGTAATTAATATATAATATAATATATTTTGTAAAATTACAAAGTTAATTTCTGAATAAATTAATATTTTCCTAACCACAAAGCAATTTTGTACATAAATATTTTACTTACGTATGTACATAAATGTGAGTACTGACTAAAGCTTCGCGGATATAATTCAATGCTTCAATTAAAAAGGTAACCACACTAGCTTAAGGAAGGGTTTTAGGGGCAAACCCCATCCTCATTGCCAAAAATATCTCTATTTCAATAAATATTTGAAAATAGGTTTATCTCTCTATTTTTAATGTACTATATGAATTATTTTTAGAACCCGATATTTTACATTTTTAACTGACTTTTTATTTGAATTGAGATCTTGAGGGGTTTTTCGCTTTAGTCTGGAGAAAGTCCACTGCGAATTCATCATCTTAGATGGTGGATGCTTCAAGATTCGTATTTTGTACGAATTAGATTTGGCCTTAATTTCATCTTTGACCAAAGGAACTTGTAAATCACGATGTAGTTGTAAGTTGGTAACATACCAAGGTGCGTTCACAATCATAGGAAGCATTTTAGACTGCTAGCATGGCAATATTTCGACATTTTAATTGGCGGCTGTACCCCACAGTTGTATGCCAACAAGTCTATGAATGACCGTGACCTTGACGGAAACCGAACTGATGATCAGGAATAAGATATTTTAACACAATGATAGGCATAAGCCTTTTCATAAACACCGATTCCAAGACTTTGGAAGGGATTGGTAGAAGACTTATGGGGCGGTATCACTTTGCATCTCCAGCATTTTACCGGGTTTTTGGATCATTTTCATTGTGCAACCTTCCACTGTGGTGGAACAAAGCTAGTTCTCAACACAGCATTGTAGAGTTGGGTTAGGAAGGTTATTGCTTGCTCTGGTAATTCCTTCAGAAATTTTCTTGTAATCAGATCATATCCTGGAGCCTTCGCAGGTTTCAATTTATTTATAATCGCACTTCGTTTTTTGTGAATCGAGATATCGGTAAATCTAATTGATATGGCTGAACTAAGAGCTCGGATACTTCATCTAATATTTCCACTGATGGTTCGTCAGGATAGAAGCCCAAGCGGATTGTTGAATACAGTCATTAAGGTGTTCTACTGCTTCTGTAATGTCGTCGGGTGTTTTTAGTAGCAATTTCAGATTAATCGTTGGCAACTAACTCTCTAAAGAAAGGCCAATTGGTTTTATAATTATGGAGCACACATGGCTTGGTTACTTCCTTTGGCGTTTTGCTAAGGATAATTATCACAGGGGAATGGTCTGATGATAGGTCAAAATTTGAGTGGCATTTAAAACTTGTAAGAGCAATACCTCTAGTTACACATTAGGTCTCCTGTTGAGATGGTCCTTGGAATAGCAGACAGGAGCTGTCGCCATTTTGTAGTTATTAGTCGCGAGCCCCAGGCAGTGTGCTTTGCATTGTAATCTCCACCACTCATAAATCTGTTGCCAAGTGTCTTAAAGAATATTTCATACTCTTCTTTTTTTATATTATGTTTTGGGGGGCTGTATATAGCAGATATTGTAATTGGCCCAATCCAATCTTCTATTACAATATTTGTAGCTCGAACATGTTGTGTACAAAAGGATGTTGTTTCGTGAAGTTTTATATTACGTTTTACCAGTATTGCACTTCCGCCGTATGCTTTTCCATCTGGATGCATTGTGTGGCAAAAGTTATAATTGTTGATTTTAAAATGGCTGGTGTGAGTGAAGTGTGTTTCGGATATCAGAAGTATGTTGACTTCATTATGTCTAAGAACGATTTAATCTCACGGATGTGGTGTGACAGACCATTTGCATTCCAGATAACTATTTTTAATTTACCGATTTTGAGAAGAGTTTGATGTTAGATTTATTAATAAGTTTGTCATGGGGGTAAGTTGCTGCATTAGCTGTTGTAGCAATCATTTCACGCATATCAGGTGAATTGTTTGGAAGTTGAGCAATATTTGTTATTTGTTGCAGTTTCATTTTGATTTGGGGTGTCTCTGCGCGTACGATACTGTTTTTTGTACTTTTTGATGCTGTAGATTATTTGTCGTTTCAGTCTGTAGGGCTGTTGTTATTTGGTTTCTTTAGGGAGGGTATTTTAATTGTTGTAAGTTTTTATATACAGCACACCCTTTATAATTTGCAGGATGATTTCCATCACAGAGAGCAGATTTTACATCTTCAGATCTATTTTTTCTTGGACAATTGGCGGAGGAGTGACTTTTAGCACATTTAATGCACCTAGGCTTACATCTACAATATGCTCTTGTGTGACCATATTGCTGGCAGTTTGCGCATTGTGGTAACTCGCTCGTGGGACGTATTGGTTCAAATACGATTCTGCTATATAATAAGTTATTAACTTCGTATATTTGTTTGTTGTTACTTTTGGGTTATAGCTCGACTAAAAATATAAGAAGTGGCCGTTTAGTAGTTCTTTGTTTTGTATTCCAAATATTGGAGACTAGATGGCCGATATCTAAAAGTTCATTTTTAATATCATCCACTGCAGTGGATGGATGTATTTTTTTTAGTACAACTTTGAAGGACCTTTGTTGTTTTGGCTTATAAGTATAAAATTCGGTATCTTTTAGTTCCAATTCTTTGGCTATAGCGGTATATGCTTCAGACGTATTTGTTTGTATTTCCATCCGATCACCACTTATTACTTTTATATCGTACTGCCCATCTATATGGTCATGTCAACAAATATCGGATGTGGTTTGTATATCTTTTCCTTAGGTGCAGAGCTACTTTGGTTCTGTTCTTCTTCTACTTCAAGAATTTCGTATCTATTAGGTGTACGTTCAGGGTTACTAAGCCAGTAAGAGCTTAGCTTTGTTTGTTTCGTATTTTTTTTGCGCATTACCGGGACTGTCACGCCTTCTTTTTGGGCGCGATACCTCAATCCGACCCTCGTTAAGGCCACATTTTTCTGTAGACATAGTACAACTATTTAATGAAACTACATTACTTGCCTTTTCAATATTTTGCTGGCTTGGTAAGAGTTCACTGAGGAGCTTCGTTTTCTCTCCATCGTTTTCAGTTTTTGATAGGTCTTGTTTAAATCGCTCAGCTGTTGTTGTTCATTTGATGTTATTGCTTCTGACCATGTTGTTGTTGATGATGTTTGTGCTTGAACCTGCGGCTGTTGTTGTAGTTGCTTCTGTGGCAATTGTTGTTGTTGTTGATCTTGTTGTTGTTTTCGATGTTGCTGCTGTTGATGCATTGCGACTACCATTTTCGCTGTCGCTGTTGATAAATTTGGCGAAGTGTTTCCGCTGGGCCCTGACTTGGGCGAATGTTGGACACTCATGGTCCGCTGCTGTGTTTTGGACAATTTTGTGCTAAGTTCGTAAACAATCCTAAATAATTAATAGTAGACTGGTGGCGCTAGTAGCTGAATACCGTATTTACACTGCGCGCTTGAGTGAAATTAAAATAAAATATTGCGAAAAGGGAATATGCGCGGTAAAATGTTTTTTAGAGCGAATTCAACTAAATTTTGATTTAACAAAATTTAACAAATTATTTTCTGTTTTTTTCCACAACAATGTTCAGGCTAACGATTCGGAATAGCTCAATCGTGTCATTAAACCTACGCACATCATCTCAAGAAAAAATTGATTTTAGTATACAGAACTGCTGTCTAAAAATCACACGTCTAAAAATCACGCCGACTAAAATCACACCCGAATTCAATTGAATATTCACTCAATTGAGAAAAATATAAAGAAAACTTCTCTTATTAGGGCACTTTGGCACAACATTTTTCTTTAAATACCATTTGAAAGTACACGTAATGGCCATTATGATAAGTCGTTTACTTTATTAGTAGAACTTAGTAGACTCACTTTTGCCGTTCCAAAGAAGATATCGAACACTATTTTTCTTACTATGTAAATCTCATATTTACATAAAATACAAGAAACAAGGAGCAAAAACAAGACTACACATATATACATATACTCTGAATCAACTTATTTTTATTATTGTTTTTATTGATATTTTCCTTCAGCCACTGTTTTTCTACTTTGATTTTGGTATTTGATTTAACTTTGAAAGAAGTAAAAGCTCCTCGCAAAGACAGAGTTGACAGGTGTTTCTTTATCCTTCCAGTATATACTTTTGTTGTAAATAAATAATTTCAAAATTTAAAAAAAAAAATTTTGATTTAACCCGCGCAATAACTTTCAGTTCCCAAATAACTATAAAAAAATCTTTCGACGGAAAGAAATTTATATCGTATACCGAAGTCATCAACAGGCTGTAAATATGTAACAATTTTGAGGAGCTCCACAAATCGAATTATACCGAAGATCTGAAAAAATTTCAAACATCGATACGCTTAGTCCAAGCTTGAAAGCAGACTAGGTTGAGAACTAAAAAGACAAAAAAATACCCACATAATTAGTGTGTTAATTTTTTTCAATATTTTTTATGCAAACGGGAGAGTGCGAATGTCAATTCGGGTATTTTTGCCAACACTACGGCTGAGGTGCTAGACTGTGCAACACCTTGTGACCACAATTGGGCAAACTAGACGTTCTGCATCTTGTAACACACAAAATCTTCAATCTAGTATATTTTTATATTAGTCGTAAATCTATTTAAATTTCATAGGAAAAGCTTTTAACTTAGAAACGTTAGCTTAGGAACGTTTAACGTTAGGAATCAGTAACAAAAAAAACAAATAGAGACTCGCATGACTTGGATGGATGCGAAAAACTCTGCATAAGGGCTCCAAGGACTGCTGTGCTATAATAGTAGCACGTAGTTATGTACGTATTAGACCTATAACATCTGAACTAAATTTCAAATTAAATTACTACCGACACTACCATTTGAAAGACATTTCCTTTTTCTATGCAAGATAATCTTTCCATCAAACCTTGAGCGTTTCATCACACCGTACAGCAGTTTATACTGGCGGCTTTATCATCGTCCGTATTATACATAAAACATATTGGAAATCGATATTTTTAAATTTCCTTGTTTAATTCATGTAACCGAAAGCTACTATCGCGAGTAAACGAAAAGCTTATATACTATTTCCATATTCAAACCTCGTCAAAATACCCACTTTGAAATACTTGCACAGCACACAACTGTAATAAATTCCTTTTTCTAGACAATTTGAAATCCAATTACATAAAAATTAATTGCGAAAAAAGGGCAAAAAACGTCCAACATGACATATTTTACAAATAGCAAAAAAGGGCAAAAGTAAATAAATAATTAAAATATAACACACATAAATAGAGCAAAGTAGCGTAATCAAAAAGTGTTGAATTAAAAATATGAATAATCTCTTATTTTATTACTCCCACACCGCCTCCACATGCACCTCCACCTCCACCTCCACCTCCACCATCACCTGCACCTCTTCGTATCAATCATAAGCTTGGATTATGGATGAATCTGTACGAGTATGTACTCTTACTCATATGTGCCGACTTTAATAAGAGTCAGTGTCAGTGTCGCTTTTTATGTGTGTTTTCATTATTGATTCTCATTTTTTATAATGTTTTCCGCTTGTGTTTCGTTTTTCAATTTCATATTCCGAAGATAGAATATGAATTTTTTTTAATTGAGTTATACATGAATATTTCCCCAATTCTTTTGGGAGAGAGCGTTGAAAAAACATAAACTAGATTATATTTTTTCAAACTACGATGAATGTGCATAAATAGTCAAAATAAGTAGTACTGACTAACTATTTTTTTTTATTTTATTAATGTACGTAAACATTTTATTTATGCACCTACTTACATAAGTATGTATGTAAAATTTAAATTTAAATTTAAATCTCTGTAACATTCGAGAAAAGTAGTGTAGAATACTTCCCTCCGAATTTCAGTTCTTCAGTGCGGAGGGTTAAGCTTTTAAATGACGAAATTATATTTGGCAATTGTTCACATTAAATTTTAAACAATGTGTTTTCCCAGTAAATCGCATAGATACCAAGGTATATTACATATGCTATTTTAGCTTTGTCCGTTCATACTTACTTACTTACTTAACTGGCACTACAACCGATGATCGGTCTTGGCCGCCTCTATGAAGCTTCGCCAGTCACCTCTGCTATGTGCGCGCTGGCGCCAGTTGATAAGGCCAAGTGCAGTCAGGTTGCCATTCACCTGGTCTTTCCAAGAAAAAACTCAAGTTTTCCAACTTCGCTGTTCTTATGTAATCGTCGAGTAGACGTCGAGTCTTATATCTAATTTTGAGCAGGCATTGGTTATTTCAGTTGTAAAATATATATCGCTTTTATCTATGGATTTTGGATTATTGACATTGTTTAAATTACCAACTAAATCTGATGTCGATGGGCTATCAGTAAGACTTCTAAATAATTGGAGCCAGTCTTTTGGAGTCTGGCATTTTTATTGAGGACCGAAAGGTATCATTTATGTATAACGCAATTACTCTTCAACCACTTATCTCCATTTTGGATGAAATTGAGTGTTTTTGTTTAAATTGTATGAAATCACCTAAGAATCCAGATAAAACTAAGTTCTCAGCTAGTTCGTATGAAAAAAAAATTAATTAGAGCCAGTTATTTACTTTCGTATCTCCACTTGAACACTAAAGTTGATCGAAAGATTTTTGTTTGTTTTATCGTGTTCTGCAAAATGCCATTTTTGGAGATACGTAATTGAAGAATAGAGAAACTATACCAATGATAATTATTTTCTGATGACATGTAATTGTTTAGTATAGTTAATATTTAAGGCTGCAAACTTACAACTACACTTAAGTTCAGTTAATGCCTGAAATGTGAAAAATAACTTATTTATTATCGTTGAGAAATGTTCTTGTTCAACTTTTTCAAAATCGGAGAATCGTAAGTATTTTCTTGGTAATCGCCAACTTAAACTAAATTCTTTTTAGCGCATCAATTGAATTATTCAATACCAAAACCCTACTCTCTGTTAGCGTTTATTCGTCAAAATAGTCAAAAATATTCAGACCTATTACTTACTTTACTTTATACTCGCACGGAACGAAAAATGCTCACAAACACAATAGCAAAGGACACATCCATGAAAAACTTCATAAAATCAATGAATTGGTTTTCATTAAGATTTTTTTTAATAGCAAAATCAATAAAAATAAATGTACAAAATAACGAATGAGTTCAATAAAACTTCTAAAAATATACGTGAACTTGTAGACTTTCTTATAATTTTCATTTACTTCTTATCGATAGGAGTATAAGAATTTTTATGAAAAAGAAACAATAAGTAGAAATATATCCACCAGTTGAAGGCGGGAATCGAACCCGCCAAATCCAAGGTGAGAAGCAAGTATCAAGTACAATTATTCGGGCAACGGTTGTTAGGCAAAATCAATGAATGTGCTCATTAATGATTAACGAACGAATTCATTAAAATTTATTAGAACTTTTTACTTTTACTTTACATTTAATGGCACAACAGCCCATGGAGGGCCTAGGCCGAGCTTTTCGCTTTTCGCATCCACTCATGTTGTGCGTGTTATATTTGTACATGAATGGAAGGGACCTACAGTTTAATGCCGAATCCGAACGGCGAAGTGAAAAGCTTTTCATAGCAATTTTTACTCTTGCAGGTTTGCCATTGCCTGCCAAGAGCCGTGTAGAAAAATTATTTTTTTCTACTTTTTTTTTTGATTTTGCCTGTGCAGATATTCGAACCTCGGACACTCTGCGTAGCAGTCCAACGCTTTACCATTACGCCACAGCGACCACTTTATTTTAAATTTAAAATTTATTATAATCATTTGCTTAAGTTTGTTAAGGTACACTATTAATGAATAATATCAACGTTTTCATAGCTGTCCATAAAACTTAAGGTACAAATTCATTATTTCAATGAACATTTTATTGATTTAATAAAGTATTTCACGAATTAGCTAGCTGATTTTTTATTTAACAAATAAATTTTTTATGAAATTTGTTTACATTTATATATATATATCATTAGTTCGTTCGAGGTTGGAATAAGCTTCCCTTATTTGGAACTCAATTTTTTTCTCATGTATTACATCTAGAAAGTGTTCAAAAGTGCTTTTAAACATTTGCATCTGAGATTTCCCATAACTAAGGGAAGACATTTTTAATATTTTAAATTAATTTTTATGCCTGGCCTTCAATTTTTTTTATTTTTTTTTTATTTATACATTGAACACACAGGGTGTACCCCTCTGAATACAGAGCATTGTGTTGATTGGAAGGAAGATAAGTAGGTAGGTGGAAGGAAGAAGGAGGGAGAATGAGAGAGGGAATGCAATCACACATTTTATATTATACAAAGAAAAAAGGTTTTAAAATACGAAAGATAAAAATTAACTTCTGAAATCGTAACATATCGTAAGTTTTCTTTTTATTATTGTATTATTTGACATAAACGAGTTGCCATTATTGGTCTCATTTACTAGTGCATCCAAGTGTAGAGGGTAACTCAAGATAATTATCTTTTAGTGACATAAGTTATTTATAAGGTCGAAGGGGATTCATATTGAGCTGGTGCTAGTTGCATACAATTTTGATTACAATTTTCACTCAAATCATATGGGTGCAATTTGATTTGGTGGCGTTTCCGCTGGATTTTATTCCAGTACAATGAAGGCAACAAAAACAACAGCAACAACAGGGTCGAGAGTAAAAACAATGCTGAGTTCTATTTATGTCAGAAAGAACCAGCAAAAAAAAACATCACAACAAAATGTACAAGGACAAACGCACTAACATTGCAAACAAGCATTGCGAGCAAGCAAGCAAAGCAACAAACAAGCGGAGAAACAGTGAAAAATGCATAGAGACAATCAGACAAACAACTACGTAGACACACAGAGAGACAAACGGCGGGTTACTTGTTCCACTGGGGTTTCCTTCCGCTGAACAAAGTACAGGAGGAATGGAAATGTGAACGATGTTTGTACGTAGCATCCTGGTTGCATTGGTACATGGTTCAAGGAAGGTGAGCAGCGAAGAGCGGCGAGCGGCAAGAGACAAGGGATGGATGAAGGAATCCATATCCATCCGCTTTAACCATTTTCACCCATTACTGGATTGCCGAACACATGAGTACACACATACTTATGTATAGGTATATACTGGTACATGTGTGCACGCACACTCACACTTACACTGAACACAATAGAAGTAGTGGCAGCGCCAGTGGTAGAACAATCTGAATTTGCCACACTCGAACACAAATTTAGAAATTCATATAAATGCAACTGTGAGTGAGAGCGCGAGTTCGAATGCGAGTTCGAGTGTCAAGATTCATTCTGTGCATGCACGAGCGCCCGAGTGTGAGTATGCACGTGGGCACGCTTCTTTGTTTGTGTGCGAGTAAAAGTGATGCATTTGTTACTGTTATTGTTTTTTATTATCTTTTAAATTGAAAATTGCAGAATGTTGTCGCATTCTGACAAAAAGCGCATATCGCTTGAATGGCTCATATTTTACGCTTGTTTTCCAAAAGCACAATGTACCATAAAAAAGTGATGTCATCTACGAATCTCAAACTCACAATCCAAACTCACAATGCACCATCAGGCGGCACATAAGAACGGAGCGGAAAATTACAATAAAAATTGCTGACCTTAAACAAAATTTATATTTTCATGATGAAATAGAGGAAACAAATTAGTTCCAAAGTATTGCAAGGAACTTCAAGCACAAGAAGAACAGCTTAATTTATTACCACAAAGCCTCAACTACGAAATCTTAGAATCATGTATCGGTTACGTCATTTTAATGCGCATACATTTCTGTGTTGAAAATTAAAAATAGCTTAAGTCGAATTAAGATGCAAAATATTTTATAACATATTTTTGACTATTAAATGCCATAAATACTGTATAGATTTTGTAAATAATTTTTGGAATGACATATTATTTCAAGAATGGTCTTTGACCGGAATATAGAGCTTCTGAAACATTGCAAAAGTTTCTGTGATATGTCAGTTCAAATCTATCAAACTCGACCAACGTCGTAACACACTTAAGCTGTTTTCCATTTTCACCACAGATGTGTAGGTATACCAGGCGAACAAGTATGAAACCAGTACCGACATCTCTGTGTCGCTAAGTAAAACTATAGCTCTGTCAAACCAAATCATTGGCGCCATCTCTTCGCATTTAGTTCTGTCAACAATATTCAGTTCATCCACAATCAAGTTTCATACAACAACATATTTTTTTTCGATCGTAAAAATGTCGAATTTGGAGCCTACAAATATGATATCATTGATTTTCTGTTTCCAATTGAAGAATTCTGCTTGGGAATCTCATCGAATGCTTGTGGAACATTACGGCCAGCACGCTCTAGGCGAAACACAGTGCAACGAGTGGTTCAATAATTTTAAAAGTGGCGATTTTGATGTGAGATACGAAGAACGTGGAAGACCACCGAAAAGGTTAGAAGATGTAGAATTGGAAGCTTTACTCGATGAGGATGATGGTCAAACGGAAGAACAACTTGCAGGACAATTGGTCATATTTAATTGTCTACATTGCATTTCTCAAGGTTTAAAAGCAATGGGATTGATTTTGAAGGTGGGAAGATGGGTGCCGCATGAATTGACTGAAAGACAGTAAGAAAATCGAAAAACCACCTGTGAAATGTTGCTCGCCAGATACAAAAGAAAGTCATATCTTCATTGAATTGTTACTGGCGATGACAAATGCGTCTATTTCGAGAATCCCAAACGTAAACGAACATATGTTAATCGACAGCAAAGCCAAATCGCTTCGGAAAGAAGACAATGATCTGTGTTTTCTGGGATCTGCAAGTTGTTGTATGGCTTGACCTTCTGAAACCAAGTGAAACAGTTATTGGTCAACGCTACCAACAACAATTGGCCGATTTGAACGAAAAACGTGCTAGGCAACGCAAAGTGATTTTTCTTGATGACAATGCACCATCACATCGAACAAAACAGACTCGGGAATCGGTAGATTCGTACAGCTGGGAAGCCCTCCCCCATGCGGTTTATTCACCAGACTTGGCTCCATTTGACTACCACTTATTTTCATCAATGGGGCACGCACTTGCTGAGTAGCACTTCGCTTCGTACAAAAATGTGAGAAAATGGCTCGATGACTAGTTTGACTCAAAAAACGAATGTACATATAACCATTTTTCTTAAATAAACGTGTATTTTCATATTTTCATAAATATATCAGTTTCATAACGATGAGTAATACTGAATGATTTTTAAAAATATCATAAATATCGCTATAGTACATATAAACGAGTTTCCAACGATTTATAATTCTCTGAAGACAGTTATATTCTGACGTCATTGATTTGTAGATTTTTTGATCATTTTGACGTTGTTAGAAGTATGTGTAGCATTAGAAGCTGAAAAAAGCTATTTTCATAAGTTGAATAAAATTGACTTGAAGTCAAAGTGAAGAACAAAAGTTTTCAAGTAGAGAACTCTTCTAAAACTCACGGGAAATTACTTCTCAAAAACTTGATTGAGAGCCTAATGATACGAAAAGATATGTCGCAAAACAAGAAAATTGTTTTGATTTCATCTGGCAAAGAAAATATAAATGTAAAACTAAGGTTCTATAAGTAAACGAGTAATAAAAATAATTAAAAAATTCCTGTACGGTTGAAAACAATACTTCCGGCATCGACCGCATGAGACACTGCAAAAGCCCCAAGTGATGGAAACTGTTAGGCGTGGTGGTTGGTGGCAGTCTAATAGATCTGTCTGGGTTATTTCACGTACTGTAGTTCGACTGGGTAAAATCTAAAGCATTGTGTGCAGCAGGATTCTCAGGTACTAAAATGTCCAGCTCAAAGGCCCGATCTCAACTCGATCGAAAATGTATGGACAATATGCAAAGAAAAAGTTTTGGGTGGAGACTACATGGATCTAAATTCTACATACTTATGTACATAAGCTTAGCAAAAATTTATTAATTGGTTAATTTAGCCGAAGCGGATGAGAAGTGCGATTTAGTGAAAAAACCTTTGGACAAATTTGAATTTAAGGGGAAAAATCCAATAATTGGCAACATGCAAAACCTGAGAAAAGAGATTGAAGTATTATTTTTTAGACTGAAATAAAGATCAGTTTCTATTTTGTTTTTCAAAATAATAAATAGTATTATATATTGTATACATATATTCTAGAAGTATACAAAGCTGTATTCGAGTATGTGCCCAGCATTGCTTGTCACCGTACCTGCAAACATAAATTCGTATTTTCGTATTTGTGTAATCACAATTGGAAGTTGAAACTCCTGAACTTTCTTATTGGTTGGGCTAATTATTTGGTTTCTTGAAATCCTATGGGAGCAAAGATTTTTAATTGAAGTAATTGACTAAGTGTCAAATTGTTTTTGCAAAAGAGAATATGATATGATCTCTGCGAAAATGAGAAAACTGGAAAAGAACAAAACAAAAAGAACAAAATTTAGTTTCGTATTGTTTTTCACAATGAATTTGTTTCGAAAATTGATAACATCATTGACAGAAGTTTAATTACAAACCGGACGGACGGAAATATTAGTTTACACAACAGTGATGTACACACACAGCAACGTAAAGAAAGGGCAACACATAAAAGAAATCGGAAGCAAAGAATACATGAAAGAAAATAGGACAATTATTACAGCAAGTTTTTTTAGTGTGATTTGTAAATGGAAATAGAATACAGCATACCATACACCATGAAAAACCATAGCAACACCATGAAAAACAATCTCTCAAGTCATCAGCATTTGAAGTTTCATGTTCCCATATGTGACAAAGCAAACTTCATGTTTAACCATTCTGTTTTAACCGTAAAATGCTTCAAGTAAATGCCAAAGCTGTGGCGGTGTTTTAAACCTCGAAATTTACAAGTTTGTTTTGCTTAATGACGGTATAGTAATAAATGTGTGATATGCAATGTACGAGAATACATTTGTGTAAATTTGTATTTGTGCAGTTTTTTTAAATGCAAATTGCAAACTATTGCCAACAAATACAAGTACAACAAAGTAAAGCACTTAATCGAGTGGATCGACATACAGGGGACTTTTGTAACCCCCATAGTGACATTGCTTTTTGAGAAGAGGGGGCTAAATACAAGATGTGTGTTATATTTATAATACCCTACACACAAGGTATATTGGTTTTGACCAAGAAACGGTTGTTTGTAACGCCCATTAATATACTACTTAGGTAAGAACATAAGTATGTACATATGTATATAATGATCCACGTGAATAGTTGTACCATCTCAGATTACCTTAAGGCTTACATAAACTTAATGTGACCAGAACAGCACCATACTTACATGATAAATTGAAATTCAGACATTCTGCTAGCATTGGATGGATGGATGTGAGGAAGGCCGAGAACCTGACCTACGAGTGCAGGACAGTTCCTCAAGCACTCAGGCTATGTAGCCCATTGTACTTAAGGCCTAGTAAAAGAAGAAGGGGTGACAGCAAGTAAGGGGTTAGAGAAAAAGAGGGGAAAAGTCGAAAAAGGGGATATAGGGGATATAGGGGGATTACGTTATTTTCCGTTAATTTTGCGGATTCTCACAAATCTCAGAAGATCGCACTAGGGGAAGCAGTGAACTTTTTCCATTCCTGTGACATCGAAACCCAAAATGCGCCATTTCGTTCTGGCAAAGGCGGGACATGTGCAGAGAAAATGCTCTGTGCTGTCCACCTCCTCCAGACAATATGTGCAGGTCGGGTCCTCGGTGATGCCGATGGTGGTCATATGTTGGCCCCATAGATTATGTCCTGTGATGAGTCCCACCATCCGGTGAAGATCCTTCCTTTCTAATTTAAGAAGGAATTCTACTGCCAAAACACTTAGCCGTTTACAAATGTCCAGATTCGACCAGCGTCTCTTATGTCATTATCATAAGATAATAACATAAGCATAAGATTTTAGCCAATTTAGACAATTTACGTGGTGGTTCTAACAGAAGAGGTTTCCAATATTTGATCATGGAGCATTTTTCTGACCATTAATACCATACATAATCAGAATAAAAGAGAGTTGTCTAATTTCGTATTACTACTAGTTTGCGAAAACTCGGCCAAGGCCTCCATGCGCTGTTGTGCCATTAAAAGAATAAGAATAACTAGTCTGTAAGTTATTAACTTAAATAGTAGTTTGTTAACTTTTTTGTTTTAAAAACTTTAGTTTGAATCAGCTCAGAAAGGTTTGAATATTTTCATGATACATAAGTATGAACATCAAAAGGTCATATGAGAACAGTTGAGATATTTTATGCAACGCTGTTAGAACTATGCAATTATATCCTCATCTAAAAGTGTTGGATTCAACCCATCTCATGATTAATGTTTTAATATTAAATTAAATTAATATTAAAGTTTTAATATTAATTTCATTCGCCAAATTATCACTTTTAAGGAAGGCTTTTCATAAAGCGCATTTGAATTAAGAATTTTTTAAAAATATTTCCACAAAATATGGAAAAACTTTCAATTTCAGTTGTGACTGGAACAAAGAAAATGTAGAAGATAGTGCAAAAAGTGTTAAATTATATATAAATAATAAATAACTTATTAAATGTAGTGACAAAACCTGTTTCATTGAAAATTTTCTTTGTAATTTATATTAGTTATTATAAATCTATAAATCTATTTTACAAAAAGTTAAAAATTTTAGCTTTTCTAAAAAACAACAAAACATTCGTCATCAATCCGCCACATCAATAGCTTGATTGTGGTAGAGATAGACTTGATTTGTGGTAGAGATAGTTACGACAAAAATAGATGCCATTAGCTTATTTTTGCCTGTAGAACGAGTAGATGTGGAAGGAGTATCAAATTTTCGGATACATAGGCGATTCTCATTAATTTTTGGTTTAGCTTACATTTTGTATTTCCCCCTCACTTAGTTGTATCATAACTTCGCCGCCAGCAATTAAATCTGCATCGGCAGTGTTCCCAACCCAAAAAAATTACGCAGTTGTCAAAGCGTTTCAATTTTTCTGATGCACTAGGAAGCACTGCTAGAGGGGCCGGAAGTGAACTTCATAATACAAAAAATCATTTCCGCCCTCAAGTACTCTACGCTGCGCTTTGCATAATCGGCATGCCATTGTACAGTCGCAGTTTGCGAACACGAGGCCAACTAAAAGGGTGCTTTTTCGAGAAGTGTGGTTTTCAATTTGACAATAATATTTTCGGAGTTGATCTGTTTGACAGCTGTCACTTGATTTATACTCAGTTTGGTTTACCGTTTCATAATGAATAGACTTAAGCCTGAATAATGTTTGCAAATTATTGAAATTTATTATCAAAATTCGTGCGCTGTGAAAAATGTGTGTTATCGCAGAATTGTCCTCAGCGACGATGTTCATTTTTGGCTCAATGGATTCGCCAGCCAGAGCCATTCAACAGCTATTAATGCATCCCGAAAAATGCACTGTTTGGTGCGGTTTATGAGAAGGCGGCGTCATTGGGCCGTACTTCTTCAAAGACGATGAAGGCCGTAATGTTACGGTCAATGCAAAAAGGTACCGTTCGATGAAAACAGACTTTTTTTTGACGAAAATGCAAGAATTGGACTCGGCCGATATGTGGTTCCAACAGGACGAAGAGGACAGTGCCACATGCCGCATACCACACTGCACTCGAAACCATTCATCAATTGAGAGGCGAATTTGATGAGCAGTTAATCTCACGTTTTGATGCAGTCAATTGGCCACCAAGATCGTGTGATTTGACTCCGTTAGACTATCTTTTGTGGGGCTATGTTAAGTCTCTTGTCTATAGGGACAATCCAAACACGATTACTTGCTGCTTTGGAAGCCGACATTAAATGCGTCATTTGTGAGATTCCGGCCGAAATATGTGAAAAATGTGCCAAAATTGGACGTTCAGAATGGTCCACTTGCAGCGTAGCCGATGGCAACATTTAAGTGAAATTATCTTTAAAAAGTAAATGGCAGGAATTGGTTTATCGATCCAAATAAAAATTTCATTTAAGTTAGTAAAATTTCTGTGTTTTTTTTCATTTTCAAAAACTAAACTCTTATAAAACTCACCCTTTATAAAAGAAGCCAAGGCACAATCTGTACTGTGGACATATTCCAAAATGAAACACACTTTATATCACTTTCAATAAATGTATGAGATATTTTATATTATAGCAAGAAACGGTTTTTAATATCAAACAAATTTATTTTTTCAGATATTGAAAATTGTATTTCAGCATTTTGCAGAGCCATCGATATTAATGCAAACGCACCAACATAGGATGCTTTACAGGACATCATATTTACGAGTATTGCTACAAGGACAGTGAAAATTATTAATCACAGTACGAGTATAGATTTGAATGTAAGTAGAGGATATCTATAACATAAATACGTACGCTATCTATATAAGTATGTAGTATCTGCCCTTGAAATATTGAAAATGTTTTACAATCATATATAATTTTATTGACCTGTACTTAGTCGGTTAGAGTTGGGTTGGTAGAACGCATTGGTTCCCCACAGATTTTGATGTTGAAAGCTGTGCAGTCAGTCCTAAGGTCTTTAGAAGGAAACTAGTCGAAAAGGGTAAGAATAAATAAAGGCAACTAACTAATTGCATCAACTGCAATACGTTTTAAACTCAAAATTTAAGTTTTTGATGAATTTAAGTCATAAAAATTTAAAAGTTTAAGTTAAACCCAATTCGCATTGAATCAGCGATTATTTTGCTAAGCAAAACTTTTTATTTCCAAACAACCATCTGCAATCACCCAGAAAGATTATGCATAATATTATTTTAGAAAACCTAAGTAATTTACTTAATTAATTTAGATGAATTCCATTATTAACAAATATTGAAATTATTGAGACAGAGATTTACAGCCATATTGAGAGCGGTCTTTGCAGTAGCTTTTCAATATGTACACAAGTTTCCAAGTTTGTTGATTTGTATTTCCGATGGAACGATGAAATATAATGGATACACAGAAATCTCCTTTGTTGAGATATGGATGATGCCAGCAACTGAGACAACATAGAAAGACGTTGTGCTACTAACGCTGCTGTTGTTGATTCCTGCGCTGCTGTGTTGCAGCTGTTTATGAGCAGAATGATGCTTGCCGTAACGTTCCAACTGTGAAGTTTAAGCTGATAAGATATCGGCGAAAAGGAAAAAGGGAAATTTAAATATTTATTATACTTGCGAAATGTAAATTTTAATTTTAAAGTAAGCTCCAGCCATATGATTAAATTGTCTAATACAAGTTAATCTTCTTAAGTTTAAAGCAGATTCCTAATAAAAAATTATTTATTTTAAATGTGAGATCTACCTGAATTTTATATAAATACCAAATATAAATACAACTACCCACGTACAGTATTGTATAATTTCCACAAGAGCTCTTTGTGGCCCTAGAAACACGGTTTTCGCCTGCCAATATCTCGGCGGATTTTTCTCGATGGTTTCTATAGAGTATGTATTTCTCACATTTCCTCTAGTTCTGTCAGCACTGATATTTTAGGGTTCTTCTTTAAGTTTGCACGTTTATTACAAATTGAACCAAAAATTGTTTTGTTGCACCAACATTTTTATATGTATTTGTTTTTAAACGATACTCGAAAGCCAGATTTTTCCACAAATTACTTACGAATAGTTACAGCAGATTTTTGCACGAATTCTACTGCGATTATTCTACAGCATTTTCGAGTTGAAAACACTTACAGGCATTTAAAACCGTTTATTACGATACGCTTACTAAATATTGCCTCCCAAGCCACAGCCAATCTGTGAGCCATAGCTATGGTATGATGCATTGGATTAATCACAGAATCGTCGTCTCTTCCTTTCCGCCTGAAACTCACTATGCAAATCCATTCCCAAATAAGTTGTTTGACTCCGAGTACATTCTGTTATGGTATAGTAATTTCTTTACTAGAGAGTTTCCATTACAACAACTTAAATTGAATCAGCAATCCACCACAGATTAAACTAAAATAATGCCACAAGATTTACATAGAATTTGATGAAAAGTACACAATCAATGTAATTTTTTAAACAAAAGTCAATATGGTAAAAAGCATCGATTATCTTCTTCTAATATTTATATTTATATTTTCGTAAGCATACATATTTCTATGAAGGAATCATAATTAAGAGAACAAGGATTTTGATTTGAATTGACTTTTAGGAAAATGTTGTGAAATTATAAAATAGAACATACTTCAAATCTGTCCGATAAAAAACTGTAACTGAACTGCGTTTTATTCGCAACAACAACAGCACTTTGTTTAACATCCCTGATTTCTGTGTGCTGTCAACATTGAAAGAAGAAGAAGAAGAATATGGCAAAACACAAGCAGGAAATGTGTCAAAATGTTCGCCAAAGAAAAGTAGTGAGGTAAAAAGCAACTTGTGGCAAATTCCGAAACTTTATCGATGTACATAGTTTCATTGTTGCTGCCTCTCTGAAAACATTATTCGCTGAAAGCATTCTTAAATAATGCTTTAAAACAAACTTGTAGGTAGATTTTAGAATTTTCGTTGTTATATGTATACAAAAGAAAACAAAAGGAAACAAAACAACTTCACACCTTTTTTACATCGTTGTTGTCTTAATTGCGTTCGCCAATGTAGTCATTGTGTGCACCTACACATAAGGGAATTCTTATGTTGTTTCGAACGGGAATTTTGCAAAATTGAATTACCAATGATACCAATCAATGCTAAAATGCTTTTGTAAAACACCAATATAAAAAAAAGTTTATCTAGTTTGTATATGCTTTTTTTATTTGTGTGTATGTAAGTATATGCAGAAGTGATAATTATTATTTTTATTGGGTATTGGCTATACTATGCAGAATCACTACATATGTCAAGGTACAATTACGTAATCCAATTATTGCACGATGCATCACTAAATGATATTGAACGACTCTGGGAGCCAGACTCAAAATGGAGAAATCTAGTTCTTGGCTTCATTTGATGGCAGTGGGTGTTGTTGTTTTTTATTTTAATATTCTTTCACCAAATGTACCATACATATTATAATTACTTCCATATATAGGGTGGTCCACCTAACATTTGGAATTTGAACTACTGATTATATTGAGTGTGGCAAAACTAATGTCATTAGTTTTATATATGTGATTTACGAAACCGTATATCGACCCGCTTGAACAACTTTGGGAAAAACTAAAAATTTTGAATGTGCAAGAAGAATCAACCACTTCAACTCGCTATCGTTCTCAGGAATCGAACATTTTACGCGATTCTTTCTTGCGAATTTTGTATAAAGAACTCGGTATGATGGCGTGAAAAGTTCAGTTAGTACAACAGCTGCAGTCACATGACCATACGCAACGTTTTCAGTTCGCTAATTGGGCTCTGGAACGCTTGGAATAAGATGAGTATTTTTACCGAAAAATCATATTTTCTGATGAAGCTCACTTCGATAGTTACGTTAATAAGCAAAATTGTCGCATCTGGGGCTCAGAAAACTCATGGGCGATTGTTGAGAAGCCAATGCACTCAACGAGTAACTGTTTGGTGTGATTTTTGGACCGGCGGTATCATTGGGCAATTTTCATTTGAAAATGAGGAAGAAAGATGCGTTACAGTAAATGGTGTGTTCTACCGCGCAATGATAACTAATTATTTGTAGACTATTTTAGAAGATATGGACTCCTGTTGGACATTTAGTTCCTACAGGATTCCGCACCGGGTCGCACAAGCTGCACCATGTAGTTGCAAATTTTCGGATAATTTCAGTTGATCGTATGAGCTACTGCAAGGTTAACCGAGAAAGTCATTAAAATGAAATAACACTGCACACTTTGAAATAATAAGACCACAAAGAAAAAAATAATTTTTTGTTTCTTACATATTTACACCAAAATCAAATTTCAAATTATAAATGGTCCACCCTGTATTACACAGGTATACAATGCAACAAAAATTCAGAGTATTTACGGTATTTTTGGTAGACTGATTCTGAAAACAACCAATTTCTCCCAAGTCTCGTTTACGACATTCGATATTTTCAAAATTACCATTGTTGTTTTGGATACGAAAATACACCTGACAGATATTAAAAAAAATTTACGTGCATTTTCTACGATGGAATTTGAAAAAAATTACATTGAACAAACAAAAAAATGCGTTTTTCATTTAAAATTAGTCAATTTGCGAATTTTAAAATGTTTCGTTTCAAACAATTTGAACTGAATTGTAACAGAAACAGTAAAAAAAAGAACATAGCCGCATGTCTCTATTTTAACATACTTATGGTATTATAATTTTAAAACTATCGGATAAAAATCAGCATACCCTAACAAACATACTCTCAACTTTGTGCCAAAAAGGCTGTTTACCAGGGTTATACTCGTATTGATTGCAAATTGATTAAGAAAAAACGTCCAACAATTTCCAAATGTAGCAACAAGGCTGTATTTAAAAAACCTTACATCTCGCTTTCTATGAAGGTACAGAATCAACTCTTCCGGGACGATATTCCTGCCAAGCATTTTCCACCTTAAAGCAATGTGGTTGCACTTTCTCCAGTTTTAAATCATAACTTAAACTAGTCATTGTAAACAACGTCATGCTCACTTCAAATGCGAAGATATTGGATGTTGGCTAATAAGGGGTTTAAAATATAAAATTTTCTCTGTGATATAACTATGATGGCAATGTCGTTGCATGTAAACAATTCTTATGTTCTATCGCCAACCGATATTTCGATCGACATTTAATGATTTGTGAAATGTTGTTTGTTGCTTTTATATCTGCCCATTTTGCACTCGTGCCGTAGTTTAAGTGCGAAATACAGAAGAAAATTTGAAGTACATTGTCGATCATAGTTCTTATTTTATTATTTCTATGTAGCAGATTGGTAATACGGGGTGATTTTTTAAGAGCTTGGTTTTTGTTAATTCAAAAGAACGCAAAAAAGTGAATGAAATGTTTATTTGGATCGATAAATCAATCCCTGGCATATTTTTTAAAGACTTAAATGCGGCCCAAGTGACTTAACAAGTGACTTAACATGGACTTAGCATAGTTCCAAAAAAATAGTCTAACGGGATCAAATCACACGATCTTGGTGGCCTCTCAATTAATGCATGGTTTCGCGAGCAGTGTGTCATGTGGCATCGTCCTGTTGGAACCATATGTCATCCGTGTACAATTCTTGCATTTTCGGCAAAAAAAATGTCTGTTATCATCGAACGGTACCTTTCACCATTGACCATAACATTACGGCCTTCATCGTCTTTGAAGAAGTACGGCCCAATGATGCCGCCTACCCATAAACCGTACCAAAAATTACATTTTCCGGGATGCAGTGGTAGCTGCTGAATTGGCTCTGGCAGGTCTTGACTCCAAATACTGCAATTCTGCTTATTTACGTATCCATTGAGCCAAAAATGACCCTCGTCGCTGAAGAAAATTTTGTGACAAAAAAACGGATCCTCATCCAGCTTTTATAAGGCCCATGCACCGAAAATTCGGCGTTGTGGTAGGTCGCCTGGCTTCAGTTCTTGCACCAGCTGTATTTTGTATGGCATTAATCCGGGATCTTTGTAAATCATTCAGGGGCAATACTTGTGGGTAGTTAAGTTTATAATACATATACTAAACTTAAATCTCTAGAGATAATACAAAGGGAATGTGAGACCTTTCCCAAAACCATAATTTGTGTACAAAATACATATACTTAATTCCAGTGCTACAATGTAGTATGTACCTATGTACATATGTACATAACTGCATACGAGTATATACATGCATATGTACCAAAAATAATTGTGCGTTCATTTATAAATGCTTCTCAATACTCGTATATAGACAGCAAAAGAGAAGGGTCTCATATTTCCACGTCATATACACTGACTTACATGTACAAGTAGTAAATACAAATGTACATAGTACGTATGTATGTATGTATGTATGTCAAAATAACAGACACGATTTAAACAAGCCCTAACAATAACCTATAAATCATTCAAACAATGAGATCAAGCAAACCACCAAACCAAGCAGGGCATGACTACTGAGGGAAAGACAACGAATGCAACTATAAATTAATGAACTAACGAACCTGACAAACAGAGCACAAAAGCGAAAAAAATAAACAAATATTGGTGTGTCTTCCATTACAATATCGCCGGGCAAGTTCATTATTAATCACAATAATTACTCATCCCAAAAAAGCTTTCGCAAGCGGTGTAAATGATGCCAAAATCGCTCTCATGTAGCATGGTGTTTGAATGTGTGTAATTTTATAAAAATAAATGTTAAATCCCCAGCGACGATAATAATGTAAAAAGCCTTTTAAAAAAAGAGTGATTGTAGCATATGTGAATTTCTTCTCGGAAACCAAGTGAATCTGACAGATACACGTTGCACACTTTGAACGTCACGCCCAGTCACATTATGATTGCAAAGTTTTCCTTGTTGGCATTTTTTTTCCTGGATGAGCAAACACATTTTTTTTGATTCTGTAAGTGCGACTGTTTTGTTGACTATGGTGCCTGTGCCTGTTTTTGAGCCCGTGCCCCTCTTTCTGCATCCAAATGTGTGTCTTTACTCAGTTTACAAGAGAGAGCACCAGCCATATGCGTGTGCGTGTGTGCATCGGCACGTCGCTTCCGCCCTCCGCCAGCAGTTTTGCTGCATCTTTGCCCCTCTCCACAAAAATACATTCATTCTATATCATATCCCCGTCTGTTCCCTACCTACAGGGTCCCGCTCTCTGTGTTTGTCAGTCTTTGTTGCATTGTATCTGTTTTATTTCACTTTGCAGTTTCGGTTGCTTCTCTTGTTTGTTTTTTGTTTTTTTTTTTGTGAGGGGCCCCGTAGGTGTGTTATGACTATTATTTGCCGGTAGGGGTGCACAGGGGATATTGTTTCAATGAAAAAGTGAAAGGATTTATGATTTGTTGTTTTTACGGTATGCTCAAACAGCAGCAACAGCAACAACAACAATAACAGCATTGCTGCAAAAACAAAAAACAACAATAACAATCCCAAATGGAAATGATATTTTTCAAAAAGGCTCAAGTGGGAAAAGCAGTGGGTTTAACGGTACACGGTGCACGGTGAATGGATGCTGATGATGATTCTGATGATGATTCTGATGATGGTAACGTATGAAAATGGTGTGCAATAGGTAGCAGTAGGTGCATAGTATGAATGGGCGGATTCTGACATGAAAAACATAATATGCAAATATTACGAGAGTAAATTGATAGTGTTGTTGTTCTTCTTGTGTTTTGCTGTGATCCTATATTGTTATAAACAGAAGCAAAAAAAGAGGAACACAATGCAAAAGCTAAAGTACTCAGAAGCAAGGGCATACAAAGTTCCATCGTAAATTCAAGCAGGTGATTTCCTACTTTTCGACTTCTCTTTATTTTCGTTTCTTTTTAATTGGATTTCATCGTCGATGACATCGAATTTTCATTTCATTGGAGTTCAACGCAGCCGCTCGTACCACATTTTCGCTTTGCTGGGTCCCAGTAGTAAGTGAGCATTTCCCCACAACTTTCTGCTGCTAATTATTACAACGAGTAGTAAGTATTTCCGCAAATTTCTCTTTAATATCTTTAATGATTTACTGGAACTGAAAAGCAATTTCCTTTCGACTTCCTTAACAAATTTAGCTGCACTCTACAAAGCAGAACAATTGCAATTATCGAAGCTAAATGAATGTCATGGCTTGGAATGGTCCCATTCGACTAATAATAATACTTCAACACATATACCCAACACATACAAGTATGAAAGTTCTCTGCAACAAACACGGTCTGCTGCTTCGCAAATATATACGAGTATAGTCAAACCTAATCTTGCTCCAATCAAGTTTACTTGTTCTTTAACAGTCATTGTGTGTGTATAAGTGACTACTGCAACTAGTTATATGCTAGTAGTAGCAACATAAAACAATTGTTAGTGCAGGTGTATATGCTTGGACTACCCTCAAACCTAAATCGATCCTCATGCAGATTGGAAACGTTAGTCAGCTGAGCTGTACACTGACTCGTTGAAGCAGCGACAAAGCAGCGAACAACAATTCTTTTTGAAGTTTATTGAAATTTAATTCTTTAGAATCGTTTCTATATTTTCAAGGTTCTAAAAGATGATCGCCTCAGCGAAAATTTACAATGATGGGCAGCGCCCTCTATCAATCAATTATGAAAAAATTAGGATGCATAATATACTCATAAATTATGGGCAGCACATATGCTCCCGCATATATCCACGAGTATGAATCAAACTTGCTTGATAGAGGGCGCTGCTTCGCGTATGATTCAAACTTGATTGATAGAGGGCTTTGATTCGCGTACGATTCAAACTTGAGGGATAGAGAGCGCTGCTTATGAATCATACTTGATTTATAGATGGCGCTGCCCATCAGTATGATTATTTTGATGGAGATGATGATTTTGCAGAGGGTGTTGCATGCATTGGAAATGCAAACGATCAAAATGAAGTTAATCCAGATGTAGCACACGTGAGATCAGAGGATCATCAAACTAAACTACACAAGGCAAATCGTTTGCATAAATCAGCACGGCCGCGCCTGTAATGTCTGCGATAAACTCTGGCTTTTGGAAATTTACTAAACCTAACCTGAAAACCCAAACCGAAAACTTTATTAAGAAGTAACTTTCTGAAGAAGTAAACTTCTGTAGGGCGTCCCACTGACACACACAATTTTTATTTTATTTTTTGATTTTACTCGCTACTTTACACAACGATCCTTTATTGGTTAAAAAAAATTTTAATAAAATATAAAAAAATTATTTAGTTTTGTACCACGAAATGGTCCTAAGTAATTAGTTTTTGGACTATGTAGTATATAAAGACAGTACAGGACCAGCACTGGTCATGCCCAATTACAATCATGTATAAAAATAACTAGTCTGTTTTCGTATGCTTAGACTAGACATAGAACTGATAACTAACTGGTCCTTTACAGTCTAGTATAACACTCGTATTAGACTAGATCCATTGGTTATAGGGTATGTTATTTTTCTTTGGTTGTGGTCGTATTGTGAGAACATTAAGCACCGTAAGCAAACTAAGATTTCACATTGAAATCTCTTTGAAATTCATTTCCACACACATACATACATATTTCACTTAAATCTTGTTTGCATACATACATGCACTTGTCTAGGACATGTATGCATTATTTGTTTAAAATGGGTAATTTTAAGTGAAAAACATTGCAGCTTATTATCTCAATTGCAAATTAAGTAAGTTGTGAGAATATTGAGTGTGACGGCAGTGAGTGTTGTGAATATTATCAAATACTTACTTACTTACTTTTATTCGGAATATAAATTACGAGGAGCCAAATCCACCTTATTCACGTTTAAATTATGAATTTGAAACATTTTCCCAAAAAATATAGTCGGGAATTATATGAATGCAATAACTTACTGATATTTTTGATTGCATCTGGTTACAATGAATATTTTTACACAATTGTTGCCTTAAGCATGGATGGACTGCCACGCCCACCTCTCATACAACCAAAATATGTATGTGTGTGTATTCTAGGATCTATACAAGGTGGTAAAATTTGAAATGAGGCAAAATATATTAATCGTTGGTAAAGAATAGTTTTTTGTAATTTCTAATATCACCCGGCTAGAATTTATTCGAACCACGGTGGAGGAACACGCAGAAGGGGACGTCCTAATCTCCGTTGGAAAGACCAGGTGCAGGGCAACCTGACTGCACTTGGCCTTATCAACTGGCGCCAGCGCGCGCATAGCAGAAGTGACTGGCGGAGCTTTGTGGAGGCGGCCAAGACCAATCATCGGTTGTAGCGCCAGCTAAGTAAGTAAGTAATATCGCAATGACCGAAAAGATCGAGATAATGCGATTTCTAAAAAGGAATGGTTTTCAACGTTATGAGTCTATTGTGAATTATGTAATAAAACAAACATTTGACTGACACACAGTGATTAATCCCATAGTAAATTTAAGAAATATAGTGTAGATGTGAAGTATGTTTTCCTCCATAATATCAGGATTTTTTGGCTGGATTTTAAATTTTTGAAAATAAAAGACAACAAATAATATAGAAATATTACTACGTTACGTAGCTTCCTGTGCATTTTAACTAACCTAATTATATAAAATAAATTAACTGTTTGTATGCTTAAACACTTTTATCTGGCATGACACAATGCTCTGCATTCATAGGGGTACACCCTGTGTGTTGACTGTATCTTAAAAAAATAAAATAAAATAAAGAAATAGTATTTGCGTCGATAACACTGTACAACAAATTAAAGGTCGTCATCTATGATCCATGTTCCGCCGATAAATTTTGAAAGTACTCATATGTGGTAAACAGACTGTAGCGTGGCATGTGGCTATGTTTCACCTCCCATCGATTCTCCATCGACTCTACATAAGAGTTGTTTCTTTTAGTTTCGATGTCAGGATTGATATTTCGAATTTTGCCACTGTGTGCCAGTCAAATGCATGCCCAATGTCTTTTCATTAAATCACCGTAGACCTAATCTATCAACTCTTCATCAATTAAAAGTATTGGTTTTTTTCGAGGTCAGGATTAATGATTAAAATTAATTTTTTGAAAATTGTCTTTGGTACCAATCTGTGTGTGTCGATCAAATACATATCCAATATATAAAAATTATTAATTATTAATTCACCGTATGCCTCGTGACGTTGGAAACTGACTTCGTTTCACCTTCTGACGATTCTCCATCGATTAAATGTTTAGGTTAATCATGCTTATATTTCATTATATCTTTATATTATTTTTCTGTAGACCTCGTAACGTTTAAACGTTAACCTTATTTCACCTTCTTACGAACTCCAAACGATTCCTTATGTCATGTACATAGATAATAGCTTCATGGGGAAATTTCAACCTGCTTGTTTTTTGTATACCTACGTTTATTTAAGAAAATAGTGGAACGCAGAGAATAAGAAAATTGCATTGCCCTATTAAAAATATTATATAAAATATGCGCATACAGTTACAATATTTTGTTTTATTAGGAATTAAATACACATAAGGAACATAAGGATTTGAAATTTGTATTACAAACACATTTTAATAATGGATTACAACCTTGCCTACATTGATGTCCAGTCAGTCTAATCACTGCTCATCGATATTGTTGAAAGTGTGCATTATACTGCTTCCGATTTCTTTGCATTATATTACTTCCGCTTCTGCAATCAGTTGATTTCGTTTTATTAGGCGACACCAGGCTGTTCCAAAACAACTTTGAATGACTTGCCCTGATGTTTTTGGGATCGAAAGATGTCTGGCCGCTTACACAGCATTTCCACGAACCTTTCAATTTGTTGCAATTTGTGACTGTTGTGGGTCTCTTGTAGCATCTGGAATATTTTTAAATGAACACAAGCAAGCAATAAATTGGTGTTACCGCATATGTACATCTTTCTGCAAATAAATTTTATATAATAATATTATTAATAAATTTTTAACTTGCCCCCGACACGATCGAGCATTTGGACAATATTATAATATTAAGCTCCAATCTCGGAATCAGGGATGCCATTTTTACGAATTTCGAATTTTTTGGGACTATTCGTAGAAATTGGAGTGGAGCCGTTATTATGTAAATTTTAGAAGAAGAAGCAGAAATACAAAACAAAAAGAAAAGGAAAGTGATGGAGTGAAATTGAAGCTAATAGAATTTTAAAAATGTTATGGCTAATCGGTGTGATAACGCCAAACTAAATTTTGCTTTATAATTTTATTGTGCAAATTTTAAATTGCAAATCGAACAAATTTATAATTTAATAGTAAAGGGTAGACATCCCCGTTACTTAGTGAGTATCTAAGAAGTTTGGTACGATCATGGAAAATTAAACATAAGGGTAAATCCAGTGAGCTTGGATAAAAGTTAGTTTAGATACAGTTTAAATTTTGATTAATTTTTTGAACGTCAGTGTTAATGTTTTCAAAAATCTGAAATCAAAATCGAGGAGTAGCTAAATTGAAAACCTTTAAGGACAAGGTAAAACTGACAAGGCCATTGAAATCAGCGAAAATTAATTATATAGAAACGATACCTATGTACATAAATGCAGTAACAGAAGAAACGCGCATCCCTGCTTTTTCTTTTTAACAAATCTTGCCTCCACTAAATTTATATAAATTCAATATTCTTCTTATTTGCCTTATTTCACACTCACAATAAGATAAACGGTGACTTATACTTAAAAACTGTGACTTGGCAACACTTTTTATTGAAGCATATATAGGATTAATTTCCAGTACAAAAATTTATTTAATTTGGTATACGAAACAAAAAAAACCAAGCTAATATTCTTATCCCAATGGAAAAGTTAAAAGTCATTAACTTCTAATTTCTCATTAATGTTTGAAGTTAACGCGTAAAAGTGAAACAAATTATGAATCCAGTGTGAGTTTTAAAATGTAAAACGATTACAAAAGTGCTTCCAGAGATATTCATTTATCTTTGGAGTGTTGCGATTGAAAATTTTATGAAAGTACTAAAATTTGGGACAAAACGTACTTTTCAATATCAAAATACACAGGTAAGAGCACAATCACTGCGACAGTGTCATTGCATCGTGAAAACAAGATGGCGTCCTATAAAAAACCATAATATAAACAGAACGCTTCATTAACTTATTTTTTTCAATGCAAATAACATAGCAAATTGAAACATTTCACGGTTGATAATTTGTTGTTTTTTTTTCTTTCTTTTACTCGTACCTTTCCTCACACAAAAGGTGTGTTGCATTTTTTAGTATATGTGCATACATACTTATATACATATAGTATACTTATGTAGCAATGAAAGCAATGTTAGGTAATCAAACTCAGTACGACATTCGGTCCTTTGCTGTAAGACTGACGTAAACAGTACCAATAAAATGTTTTATCGTTGTATCGATGCGATTTGTCGAACTGGAAATCATATGCAATCTTTCCATTTTTTATTTGAAAAATTTTATCTATTTTTCGGAAGTGTTTGTATAACAAAAGAGATAAAAAAATTAAGATAAAATATTTTGAAATAAAGAATGGGAAGAAATCGCAGTCCGCAAAGTAATAATACTTCATGAATTCTTTGTAAAAATTTATATTAGGCTTTTGGATCTTAACATCTTTACTGTACGAGTTTTACTTATTGCAATGCATTTGCACTTAAAGGTTAGTGGTGGTAGTGGAGTCTTATTCACACTGGCACTGAAAGTAGTCCCCGGACTGGTTATTAGCAGCTTTCAAGCGGGATGCTGATAGTAATTTTATATAAACGCGGTTTTTGTCATTTTCATCACATTGCATCCAAATACACAATTGTTTTTTAACAATTTGGCCTTTTTTTTGTTGTTCATTTAATGAAACGTTTATTTATGTGCGATTACTTTAAACAATAAAGTATGAAATGGCTGCAGTGAATGAGCCAAACTCATCAGGAAATGGAAAATTGAAACATTGTTCTCAAAGAATAATGTAAATGCCGTTGTTTTATTGTATGCAGTTAATGAACATTCACATCACACACAATGGCCCGAAAGTGGTCCATCCATTACGTAAATTACTATTGTCATATTGTACATACATAAGTACATATGTACATGCATAAGACGAGGACGTAGTCAGTATTCAATCTTAGGGGAGAGGAGTTTAAAACAAAACCAATATTCTAGGAAAAATATGTAAATTTTTTATTTAAAGAAAAAAATATACGAAATAATTTTTTTTCATTTCAGAAGTTAATTAGCGTCTTTGTTTCTTAAGTGTTTGCCTTCTTAACTGAAAGACAAAAGTACCGCCGAAGCGCTGTTTTTATACCACATTATCATTTGCTAGTTTATATCTGTTGAAAGATCTGACGTAAGAAGTGATGTAGGATGATGAAGTGTCCGTGGCAGAGATCAAGAATCCACTCGACCGATTCGAGTCTGGATCCCGTAGGCTAGAAACATGAGTAGTCCCCTAATCTCGATGTATGAAACCTCATCAATATTGTTGAGATAGGATTTCATGAAATAAGGTAGACCAGGCAAATAAAAAATATGTTTTGAGATTTTCTATTTTATCCATGTCATGACAACTAAGGCAAAAAGTGTTGTACGGCATTTTTATCTTGGCCGCAGTGCACTAAATATAAGGTGCTTAGAGCATAACCTACATTTACATGTGCATAACGCATCGCATTACATGGCATTGCGCTGTGACACTTGTGTAATGCGGATATACTTACCCAAAAACACCAAAATTCACTCAATAATAGGAAATATGTAAATGACCAATAAGGGATCGATAATAGGTCGATCCATTTCAAATGTACACAAATCAATGTAGAGTAAGTAGAACAATATAATTATTTATAAAACTAAAATTAGATAAGATTAGAACAGTTATACAAATTAGTATATACTATAAGTACATAAGCCTTGCATTTTGAATTAATAAAACATATATTATTTAGCTGGGAAATTGCGTTAAATAAATATTATCGCATTTAATTTTTATCACCGTTTGCTCTTCTGGCCAACGCTCTGAGCAAATTCGGTGATCATAGATAGGTAGGGCGACAGCAAAATTAGAAACCCTAACATTTCACTTTGCAATTCTTGTAATGTTAGAAAGAAAACAACTTATAAATTGCTTTGTCCTGTTAAGGTCGTATTTTGGCCACGTCTTCTTCGATGTGGCGTATTTGGTGAGTCCCCTCCAACTCTAATTTGCAATTGTCTATAACAATGATGCCGGATGATCCAACCAAGCTTTATCTGATTAAATTTTTTCTCCGTTGCTGGTCACCACATTAGTGACTCATAGGTTAGATAAGGTCTGGAACTGTTTTCCACAAAATCAACGTAAAATGTCGAAAAATTTCGACGTGTAACAGACTTTTTACACCGAACGGAAAATAAACAAAAAAATAATAATAAAACCAAGTTTAAGGTTCAAATGAATAATCAACAATCAACGTCTTCTTTATTTTTTACTCTCTTTTATATTACAATTTTGTCTATTATTGCATTTTGGAAATATATATTTAAAGTAAATGTCTGTATGATAATTCTTAAGAAATAAGGTTATTAACATTGCATACGATCAATAAAGTTATTAAAATTCTTTGGAATTAATAAAATAGATTAAAACTGTTTGTTAAGTGAAAGTTAAAGTTATTCGGAATTAGTTGTACATTTTGTTAACTATTGCATTTCATTATTGCAAATGCACTTGGACAAACAATTCTTTAGAAAATACAATTAATAAATATATATGTATAAATATAAAGTTAATAAAATTGCTTATTATTAAATAAAGTTATTAATATTATTTGGGTTAAATGGTACATTTTGTTAGCTGTTGCATTTTCATTATTGGATAAACAATTCTTTGGAAAAATATAAAATTCTTTGGAATTAATATTATTTGCAGTTAGTAAAAATAATTGGTAAAATTCTTAATAAGCTAAAACAACATGTGTATGTGTGTATGTGTGTATCAATAACAAGGGAATAGTGGGAGACACTATAACACCCCCACTGTTAGTTTGAGGCTCCGACGAAATTATATTATTTTTGCCGGATTATTTATAATAGTTTCGTTTTTTAATTCTACATTTGGAATATATTTTATTTTTTTATTTTTAAAGAAGTATATTAAGATACATATTGATATAATGATTGAGATATCCACACTATAGCTAATTATTTTTGAGTTTTAATCTGTGTATATTACTTGTTTCAGTGTGTCTTCGTATTCTATTTGTTTTAAATATAAAGATTCAATTTTTATGTCTGCAAGTGTTGTATTACTATTGTCTTTAATTTTTGTTATGAGATTAGGTAGGATAAACTTGTCTTGTATTTTTATTTTAACATTTATAAAAGTTTTATTTAACGCGTTTATTTCGCAATTTTCGAATTTGATTAAGTAATTTCCTGAAATTTTTAGTTTAGCTTTATTGCAATTGTGTGATATGTTACTATCGAATTGTGTGAGAATTAATATGCCTGGAACTATTTCAACTATTTCTTGTTTATTAAATGTTTGCATTTTGCAATTAGCTTCTTCAAAATTTAATATGTTATTCAAACAATTGTCATTGATTTTTATTAGATTTCTTTTTAAATTATCCTTAATGTACGTACTATAAATATTATTTTCTGAATCTATGAGAACATCAGAATAGTTAAGTTTTATGGATTTGTTTGTTTTGTCGGGTATTGGTACGAATGTTACCATGGATAGTGGATGTTGTGAAAATTGTGGTATAGAGAGGATAATAATGATGTTACTTTCGTGAAGTGCTATGGCTATTTTAATGTTGGTGTAACTGTCAAAGTCCGCGATTTGGTTAAGTTCGGTTTGGGTTAGAATATCTGTGGGTATAATGCCCAGTTTTCCGGAGAAAATAATTTGTCCGACGTCATCTACATGTTGGCGTAACAGTGAAATATCATTGTTAATCTGGTATATGTATTCTATAAATCTTATCTCGTCTTCTATGGTTGAAATTTTATTTCCTATAATATTCTTGAATTTAGTTAAGTAACTTCCAATTGCGTTTTGCTGGTAGTTTATATGATTGGTAATATTCCGAATTTGGGAGTTCATGACATTGTTAATATGTGTTAGGTTATTCATCTTGTTTGTCAAATTTTCGTCGTTTGCGTGTAGCAATTTGAGGGTTTTACTTATTTGTTCTTCGTCGTCGCTGTCCATTGTACCTGCGATAAATTTAAGGCCTTTACCTACAATATTTAATAAAGCTCGTTTCTTTCGAAAATGAGGGTTGAGGTTTTCTATTTTCGCCTTTAATAGCATAAAGTTTTTGTTTATTGTATCCATTAATTTTTTTGATTCGGTACTTGTTGTCTTAAGGATGTCCATATTGGTCTTAATTATTTCTAAAGTATGATCGTATTCTGTTATGTTTATTATGTGCAGTATTTTTATATAGTTTTCAATAATTTTGGTTTCCCCTGTTTTGATTGGTATGTAACCGTTGTTGTACGATAGGTCCTGTATGTCGATGGTTTGAGTCCTGACGGTTGTAACAATTGTTACTATTATAATCCATTTAATCATCTAAAACAAAGGTGAAGTTATTTAATTTTTGTTTTAATTTTTGGGTTATTTTTATTTTGGTATTTCTTTTGCGGTCTTATGTGTGTTTTATAATATTTATGACCTGTCTTTGTATTCTCTACATGATCCTCATCAATTTTCTTGGATTCTATCTTTCTATATTTCCTATAGTTTTTGCCTCCTCGAATTTCTCTTATGTAGTTAGTACCTTCATCTATTTCTATATCGTTTCTATTTTTGTTAAGCTTATTTATATAACTCTCTTTTTTCTTTAACATTAGGTCGTGTATCACCGCATATTGTTCTTCATTTACTTTACCGTTGACGAAGTCTATTGGTTTCATTTTCGTAGTGCTATGAATAGTGTTGTTATAAAAACCTATGATACGAGTTATTTTTTCCTCTGTTGATTCATGTTTAGACTGTTCGTCGTGTCGTAGTAGTCTTAAATGTTCATTTAGTGTATTATGTAGCCGTTCGATGTCGGCATTTGATGTGTGGTTACTATTTGAAGTATAATGTATATTAATATTCTCTTTCTTTAAGTATTCTTGCATCGGGATTGCTTTAAATCCTAATTCATTATCAACGACAATTCTTTCCATTTTCCCAAATGTGCTATTATATTGAATCAGTTTCATTTTAAAGTCCACCCATGATCTTCCATTAATTTTGTATGCCACGGCGTGTTTTGTAAACTTATCAATCATGGTTAGATACACTTGTTTTTCTAATGTATAGAATACGTCTAGATGTAATATTTCTCTGGGTCTTGTGGGTGTTTCTGTTATTTTGTAAGGTAGTTTGGGTGGTCTTCTGTCGTACTTTTCTACAGTACATATTTCGCAGTTGTTAATAAACTGGGTTATTCTTATTTTAAGATTTGGGTTATAAATTTTTGTTTTCAGTTCTTCGAACACTGATTGAATACCTCTGTGATTTTTACTTAAGTGTTCTTCCTCAATTATTCTTGTAAGTTCAAGTTCGTCTTCTACGTCGTCTAGTTTTCTAAAACATCTAACTAATTTGAATCCGTTATTATTCGAGAAAAATTCTTTATAGGTATTCTTGAAAATATTGTAAAATTCATTTTCTATTAAGACTGCATTTACTTGGGTTGGGTGGAAGTGACTTTTTAGGATCATAATTGCGTATTCTTTATCTAATTCTTTAATTGCTATTGTTTTTCTAATTTTTTTAAAAATGGTTTCTGTTTTTATCCGCGCTGATCCAGAAGGGATTTTTTTTATGATGACTTGGTTCTTAAACAAATTTATAGGCGTATTTGTCTCTATTAAATTTGGTTGGATGGCTTCTAGTGAATTAATGTTGACAGATTCTTTTCCGATTCTAGATAATGCGTCCGCATTACTGTTCTTCGTTCCTTTTTTGTATTTAATTTCATAGTCAAACTCTGACAGTTTTAGCCTCCATCTTACTAATTTCGAGTTTGGTTCCTTGATTGAAAAAAGCCAAGTTAACGGCTTATGATCCGTTTCAATTAGGAATTTACGTCCGAATAGGTATGGACGAAAGTATTTTGTAGCCCAAATAATTGCTAAGAGTTCTTTTTCTATGGTACTGTAATTGGTTTCGTGTTCATTTAGAGTACGGCTAGCGAAGCAAATCGGGTGGTTTTCCTGCGAAAGTACTGCTCCGAGTGCAAAATTACTAGCGTCTGTTGTTAAGGTAAATTGTTTTGTAAAGTCAGGGTAGGCCAGGATTGGATCGTGAGTCAAAAGAGTTTTTAGTGTAGTAAAGCTCTCTTGGTATTCTGGATTTGAGATATTTATTTTTGCATCTTTCTTCAGATACTTTGTCATGGGTTTTGCTATACGTGAATAGTCTTTTATGAATTTACGGTAATAACCCGTTAACCCTAAAAATTGTTTGATCTGCTTTGGTGTTTTAGGAATAGGAAAGTTGACTATGCACTCTACTTTTTTGGGATTGGGTTTTATGCTTTCGGGTGTCACAATGTGACCAAGGAACTCAGTTTCCTTTTTTAAAAATTCAGATTTATCTAACTGAATTTTTAAGTTGAATTCTTGTAACCTGTCAAACACGAGTTTTATAGAATTAATGTGTTCTTGTAATGAAGTGGAAAATATAATAACATCGTCTAGGTATACTAGACATATTTTGTTTACATAGTCTTTGAGCACGTGATTCATTAACCTTTGGAACGTCGCTGGGGCTGTCTTCAGTCCAAACGGCATTCGTAGGAATTCATAGTGTCCTCCTTCTACAGTGAAGGCGGTCTTATGAATGTCTTCTTCTCGAATTTCAATTTGGTGGAACCCTTTTGCTAAGTCAAGCGTGGTAAAGTACTGGCATCTTCCCAGTTTGTCAAGGATTTCTTCAATATTAGGAATTGGATACTTGTCGTCCACGGTTACCTCATTCAGTTTTCGGTAGTCGATGACAAGCCTCCATTTAGTTTTCCCACTTGCATCGGCCTTCTTCGCTACGATCCAAATAGGTGCAGAGTAAGGTGAATTACTATGCCTAATAATATTATTGTCGAGCATCTCTTGAATTTGCGACTGGACTTCCTTTTTATGTATATAGGGGTACCGATAAGACTTAGTATATATGGGGGTATTATTTGTGGTCCTAATTTCATGCTTAATGGCAGAAGTAAAGGTAAGTTTCGAGTTTTCCTGGTAAAATATATCTGAATATTTTTTTATTAATCTAAGAAGTTCGGTTTGTTCTTCGGTGTTAAGATGTTCTGTTCGAATTTGTTCTGCTAGGGGTTTGCATTCTTTATTTTTAATTATGCTGGGATTTTCGTGATCTATTGCTGGAATATCTTTCCTTAAAAAATTTCCACCATATTCTTTCTTAAAATAGCATATATCAGAATTCGGTGGTATTATCTTTTTTTTGTCTAGTTTTTCAATTTCAAAATGCATTGGTAACTTTTTGTTACCGATGGTAATTTCTTTTTTCTTATAATCTATGCAGGCGTTTAGTGGTCTCAATATATCATTACCTATTAGACCATCATAAAAATTGTGAAATTTAACTATATAAAATTCAAGCATTTCGTTGGTTTCGGTTTCAATAAATTCTTTGAAAATGGGTACTACTGCCTTTTCGTTAACAAAAATTTGATGTTGAAGGGTTTTTATTAAAAGTGGGTTTGTCGAATGAATTTTTTTTGGGTCACAAATTCCTGGATTTAAGATTGAGTTTGTGGCGCCCGTATCTATTATGAGTCTTATAAATCCTAGTTTAGTTTTTATGGTTATAAATGGTAGTTTGTTTGTGAGGCCGATTCCTGAAAATTTTCGGCTATTTCTATTTTTCCTACGTCCATTGGTTCGGGTCTAAGATTTTGTCTGTTTATTTGAAATGGAGGATTTTGTGGAACATGGTTGTGTGTGTTCATTTGTTGATATGAACGTGGTGGTTGGAAGTATCTCTCTTTATCTGGGGATGATCTCTGGAAATTTCTCTCATGGTTTTGGGATGATCTTTGGAAATTTCTCTCATGGTTTTGGGGTGATCTTTGGAAGTTTCTCTCATGGTTTTGGGATGATCTTTGGAAATTTCTGTATTGTGTGTTGTTTCTAAGTTGATGGTTTTGCTTATTAGAATGTACATTAGGCTGTGCTTTATTTCCATTATTGTTTTCGGTATAAGCGTATCCAGCCTGGAATAAGATATCCATAGCCTCTTCTAATTCTCTTGGGTTTCTACAGAACAATATAGATTTCATGGGCTCGGGGATTTTACTTTTAAAGAGATTGAGGGCAGTGCGCTTGTTGTTCATCGCACTCTCTCTGGTTGCTTCTGATTCCCCTAAAATTACTACCAATTTATTATTTAATCTGTGTAATCTGCTTTTCAAGTCGTTGTAAAAATCTAACGTATTTGTCTTAAAGGTTACGCTTCGTAATTCGTCGAAGAGTTCCTCGCAGGAACGTCTATCTCCAAAATTGTTTTGTAATATGTTTTTAATCTCTGTCCATGAGGTCGCGTGGCAATTTATTTCTATTGCCTGTCTTGCTTTCCCTTTTAATTTTGATTTAATTACGTCCGAAAAAAGTAATTGGGCTAGTTCGTCGTATGTTTGTAAGTGTGGGTGTATACGGTCGATTAGTGTGGTGAACGTCTGTAGGTCTCTTGAGTCACCACAGAATTCGGGTAAACTGTTCAAATATTTCAAGGGGTTTATAATTAATCTATTCGGTGGGTCTTCTCCTTGAACAGACATTTTTCTAAAAATTTGTTTTTCTTTTTCTTTTTTTGTTTTTAAAAAAAATGGAAAAAGGAAATTCTCTCTTATATTCGAATGCGTTCTTCTCTTTTATTTTTATGTTTTCGGTACTTTTTCTTTGCCTTGGTTTTTACCAAAATTATTTTGTGTAGGAAATCTTGTAATTTTTTGGTTTCTTGGTCCTTAGACGTGTATGGTAATTTTCTTTCGATTTCTGATACTATACTTATTTTTTCGATTGTGATATAGTTTAACAAATTCTTACTTTTGAATTTAAAGTTGATTAGGATGCTCTGTTGGATTTAAAGTTGATTAGGATGAGTTATGTTGGGCTTGGAGTTGTTGAATTTAAAGTTGATTAGGTTGATTACGATGCACTCTTGGATTTAAAGTTGATTAGGATGAGTTATGTTGAGTTTGGAGTTGTTGAAGTTGAAGTTGATTAGGATGCACTCTTGGATTTAAAGTTGATTAGGATGAGTTATGTTGAGTTTGGAGTTGTTGAATTTAAAGTTGTTGAAGTTGATTAGGATGCGCTATTGGATTTAAAGTTGATTAGGATGAGTTATGTTGAGTTTGGAGTTGTTGAATTTAAAGTTGTTGAAGTTGATTAGGATGCGCTATTGGATTTAAAGTTGATTAGGATGAGTTATGTTGAGTTTGGAGTTGTTGAATTTAAAGTTGTTGAAGTTGATTAATGTTGATCAAAAGATGTTTCTGAGGCTATTGTTGATTTTCTCACAAATATTTGTATGTCCTTTAATCTTTTAAAGGATATTTCACAAATATTGGTATGTCCCTTAATCTTTAAAGGATATTTCTTTTCCTTCAGTGTTTGTTTATTTTCTGATACAATCTTCTGCATCAAGGAAAAAAAACTTTTCGATACCGCACTAAGGATTAAGATCCTGGTTCTATCGCGCACAATAAATAAAATCTTTTTTATTTCTTTATGTTGGATAGGATTTGCGGTATCCTACCGACTGCGCCACTTTTTACACCGAACGGAAAATAAACAAAAAAATAATAATAAAACCAAGTTTAAGGTTCAAATGAATAATCAACAATCAACGTCTTCTTTATTTTTTACTCTCTTTTATATTACAATTTTGTCTATTATTGCATTTTGGAAATATATATTTAAAGTAAATGTCTGTATGATAATTCTTAAGAAATAAGGTTATTAACATTGCATACGATCAATAAAGTTATTAAAATTCTTTGGAATTAATAAAATAGATTAAAACTGTTTGTTAAGTGAAAGTTAAAGTTATTCGGAATTAGTTGTACATTTTGTTAACTATTGCATTTCATTATTGCAAATGCACTTGGACAAACAATTCTTTAGAAAATACAATTAATAAATATATATGTATAAATATAAAGTTAATAAAATTGCTTATTATTAAATAAAGTTATTAATATTATTTGGGTTAAATGGTACATTTTGTTAGCTGTTGCATTTTCATTATTGGATAAACAATTCTTTGGAAAAATATAAAATTCTTTGGAATTAATATTATTTGCAGTTAGTAAAAATAATTGGTAAAATTCTTAATAAGCTAAAACAACATGTGTATGTGTGTATGTGTGTATCAATAACAAGGGAATAGTGGGAGACACTATAACATAACAGCACATTATATTTGTTAGAATTTTCAAAGTAGAATTGCAGCATTAAAAAGGCACACTACACGGAACCAAAGATTTTCATAAAATTAATAAAAACGTTCGGTAAAATATGTATATCCCATGGAGGACTTCATATAATCAATGAATGGGTTTTCATTGACAGTTTTTTTTAATGAGCAGAATCAATGAAAATGTACAAATTAACGAATAAGTTCAAGAAAACTTATAAAAATGTATGTGAACTTTTACACTTTCTTATAATTCTCATTCACTTCATTTCAATTGAAAAATCACCACCAGGTGAAGACGGGAATCGAAATCGCAATCTTCCGAGTGAGAGGTGAGAGGCGAGTGTAGTACCCGCAGACTACACTCGACTCGAGATCTTCTGTACTAAGTAATAAATAAGGAAATAAGTAAGTACAATTATTCTGGCAATGTTATTTTGGCACATTATTAATGAATAATATCAACGAACGTTTTCATGAGCGCATAAAACTTAATGTCCAAATGCATTAACTCAATGAAAATTTCATTTGTTTAACGTTAATTTTCATTAATATGATGATTTTTAATTTAACGAATTATTTTCATTCAATTTTAATGAATTTTATTCAGTGTATGTTGGAACATACCCAAAAAACAACAACACGGAAAAATGTTACCAGAAACATAATTTCTGTACTGTTTCTATTTTCGTTGTTTTCGACAGATCGGCTAACGTTCTAAACTTCGTGAAAGTCGGGTAATGTTCTGCCATATTTGAAATGCCAAAAACCACATTTAGGCACTCTTCTAACATGCCAAGATGCATTGTTTTCTATGGGCATATGTATGTATGTTTTACAATGCTTAGTTCTGCGTCTACTGTACATTAAAAAGACAATGCAGAATTTACAATAGCAAATGTATGCAATAACTCCTTAAGTACTAAATATTTAAGTCCATCTGTGCAAGGCTGCAACCCAACAGAAAAATTTTAGCGATTTTGAAACTCCGAAAATGCTTTCCTTAACGATCTCAGTTACCCCTTAGACACTTACTGTCTTTTGACTTTCATGCCAAAAGATGAAAGCGATGAAAAATATGTCCCTCGAAATCCGATACAGTTTGAAAATAATTGAACTTGATGTTATTTTACCCTGATGTTTGATCATCATCTGCGAAATGTTTTTACTTCAGTTAATAAATAAACGTTAAGATAAAGGAAATCCGTCAAACAGTTTAAAGAAAAATGTGTTTAAAAGTTGCAACTGTATGGGAATTTGCTTTAACTTTAAAAGAGTAAGTACTTATTACAATAGTTTGTAAATTAAATATTTTAATAAAAGAATCTTTCCTTTCTGTTACAATTGTATGCCATAGAATTGAATTGCAGAAGTGTGGCTTTCGAAAGAAGTGTTTCGGAGTTTTCCCGTTTCGTCTTTCTTTATCATTGGGAATGCGCCCATATACATACATACATTCGAATGTTTAAGTATTAATCTGGAAAAACAAGAAGCACTTGGCCACACTGATGACATTTTCATTTAAGCTAACATGCATGTACCAATATACAATATAGATACATACATACATACATACATACACACTTATGTAGATGTAGAGGAATGTACGCTTTACGGTAAAGTATACAGAACCCAGAAAGAGCACATTGTTACATACGTAGTAGTACATACTTACTACGTACGTTCATACGTACATGAAATATATGACCGTGTTAACATTATACCTATACATACAATATGTACTAAAGCCAGCCAATGCTATTTTCAAATACCAGTCTGAAATTGGCCTACATTGCCGATTAAGAGCAATGGCACATTTTCACAAGCACGTGAGTATTTAAGTACATGAAACATTTTTTAAGTATTAGTTTCATTTTGAAAAACATCTAAAATGTACCTAATCCTTCATTGTGTACGATTAGTATTGATTCGATTCCAACTTAGTATCGATACGTATCGATATGTATGTATAAAAGTATCAATGCCACCAAAATATCGGAAACAAACATCGAATATGTACTTGTATCGAATAGTCGTTTAAGAGATGAATTAAATGTTTCACTTTACATGATATTTATTATGTTAGTTTGGAAAAAATTTAGTAGGAAGATGCCAACTTGTTAAAAAAAAAAACTTTCAGTATTTGTTCTATTTACGAGAATACATAAAAAACTTCTCCTATATAATGTTATTTATCCAAAAGTATCGAGTATTCTAGTATGATAGTGAATTTTTTTCAGATACGAGTACAACGAGTACAAAAAATACTTGGATCGAATGAAAACAATCCGGTATATTCATATACTCGTATTTACAGAGGAACAGAGTCGAATCTGTGTTTTTAAGGGCTGACATTTTAATTTTCTCCAATTACAATTGATTTGTGAATATTAATGGAACTAACTCAATAATTTTCTTTCGTCCAAAAAATATGGATATGCAAAATTAAAGATAAAAATTAATAATGCTTTTGTAAAGCATTAGGTTGATTTTAAATAAGCAAGATCCATCGAGTCAACTCTGTTGGGTTCCTGGGCAGCGGAGAGCAGGACATCAAATCAGTTAGAACCAAAAAAGAAAATATTCAACTTGGTATGTAAAATAGTCCGGGAATGTATTGTGAATAAACAAGAAATAATCTTGAATTCCGCCTGGGGCACAGCCTGATCCAAAGCATTGTATACTTATATTTATTTACTTGTTCCAAAATGGCGCAGAAGGTGTGGAGAAGAATGGCGAAACAGAAGGTGTTGAAATTATAGTATATAAAATTTTTTCCATTAGGGAAAACGTTAGTGCTGCATTTTAACAAAATGCAAAAGCACAAAAAATTAGCAAAGCTTGATAATAAATGGCAAGCACAACATTTTTCTAATCAAAACTGGAACCACCGTTGCGAAAACAGTGCATACAAAAAAAAAGTTCTTAACCGTAAATTGATTGCTACTTTTCATATTCATTTTTTGGTAATTTCAAAATTTGTCAGCAACAGTTTTGTTGGTCTTTGTTGTGTTTTGTGCTTTTACAAATTTCTGCACATTGCATGGAGCAGGATGCCTGTGGGAGGGGGCAGTTTAAAAGCAATGAAAATTTAAGCATATGAAATATTTATTTGCTTTGAATACGAAACGTAAACACGAAAATGTTTGCGGCACCAACTGTGGCGCGCGTGACAAGATTTGCTGCCACACGTCAAATTGATCAAAATCACAGCTTCTCGCCGCCGAAAAAGCAAAATATTGTTACCTGCCAAATTCCCTTTTGACTTTATGCTTTTTACATAATTGCCTCCGGATTGCAATGATGGCGTGCACTCCGGATTCGGTGGCGACGGTGTTCGTGGTGGTTATGGCGGTGAAATCATGCGAAGTGGCGGCCGAGCATTACTTCAAATGCTGCTAAAGAGAGCAAGCAGCAGGAACGCATTTATTGTGAGAAGTTGTGATGTGGTGGAAGTACTGACTGGTGCTCGGGTTGCGTTAAGTGAGTTTTTTCTATCCTTTTATTTTGTTTTATTATGGTTTACATTTAATTTTATATTTTGTTTTGTAGATGCTAAAAGCGACAGCAACATGAAAGAAAAACATCGAAAACAAAATCAAATCCTCAAGTTGATGGAAAAGTTTTGCTGAGCTTAACATGAAAACTAATGTGCGGGAAAATAGAGCGCGAAAGCGGAAGCGAAATGCTTCGTGTCCTGGAGTTGATTGTATTACCATTCTTCGTTTGAGATTTGACTACTTGCAGCCTGTACCATCAAACGAAATTGCGTGCATATATTAAAAGTATAACTGTCAGCTTAAAGCCTTTTTATAAAAATTACAAATGATTTTCTCTAGCAAGGGCTTCATTTAAGTAGAGGGATTTGTGGCAGGCAATGGGAAATAGCCGAGCACTCATTATCGCACTGTGTTGCTCGAACGTAATTTGGCTACTTAAGTACTTCGTACCAGTAATGCGTTAAATGAAAGTTTCTGTTTAAATTATACTCATGCCTGAATTAATTATTTTTTGTAATACAAGCAAATTCACTTCAATTTCTCGGTCAATGGTTTTGTATATGTTTATTTTCCCAAAATTATAACATATATAATTTCTGAAATATTAGTGCACCCTAAATATAAAGCATCCCAACTGGTATCTGCGAAAAAGTTAAATCTCATGTACATACTTATTTACTTCATTTAATATTCCATTACTTGATTCTGTTCTGTCAGCTGAAAATCTACACCACAAAATTTTCTTATTTTTTTGATTGCCATAAAAATACACGAGTGATTTATCGGATCGTTTTTAGCTAAACTGCTTCTAAAATTCACTCCCCTGCTATTTCAGCGAATATATAAGAATTTCGCTTGTAGAATTTCAATTCCAGGTGATTTTGCTGACAGCACTGTGACACGGTGAAACATTACCTATATATTGAAAGGGACCTACTTAGTAAAAGTTGTGTTCCAGTGCAACTTAAAACAAGTGCATTCTAGAAATTTCGAATATTTATACCCGCAAAATATATCTATAATGTCTTCCTTATGCGACCACAAATCTACTCTAAAAGTAGGAGCACGTTGTCTTAAGATTTAAAGGTATCTTTAAATCTTAGGTATATATAACAGGTATAGCAAACAACTCTTCTTTCTAAAGTCATAAAACTTACAGTTCTGTGAAAAACAAACAAATTTCTGACCATGTAACTATATACTTACTTGGATCTCCGAAAAATGGGGTTTTTATCCCAAGTCCAGATTTTGATGTGTATTAGAAACTTCGTATATGCAGTTTCTTAATGTCTGACTAGACCTACAACATGAACAAAGTAACACGATTTTTATTTATTTTTATTTTTTTGTTACACAGTTTAATTTATTATCTAATTGTAGGGTCCGATATAAAGAGTTTAATGCTGTGGTATTCTCTAACAAAAACCAGCAAAATATCTATACTGTACGCAGGTGGTATGAGTAATATTATAATACATAGTATAGGTACAATGCAATACTATTTCGCGTTTATGCTTTTTAAACGAATTGACCTAACAAAATGCTAAAAAAATACTGCGAAATTCTATTTTTATGAGTTTATCTTTTGGAATCATAGTGTGGCTTGATCGATTCAGATTAAATTAGCAATGCTTCTCAATATTTGACTAATAAATGTAACATTTATATTAGGTCGAATTTCATTTCATATCTTCCACTTCCTCTATTGTTGTATGAAAGTTATAATAGCACAAGCTTAAATAAATTTAAATTAAGATTTACGGTTCTTTTTTTTACCAAAATATGTAGCAAATCAATAGTAAAGCATTATTTGTTTTTTTAGCTTCTGTGACTTTATTTGCACACAATTAATCATCATTAAATTAAAGTGAGCCGAAATGCAAATTCGCAATCAATCATTTGGTTAAAAATTAGGTTATTAATTAGGTTAAAATGTAAGTCAAAGTCTGCTTTTACATTTTTTGATTTTAAATAATTTGAAGAGAATAGCTCCAATAATTCTTAAATAATTTAATTTAAATTTGTATACTAAATATATTGAATCCTTTTATTGAGGCTCTGCGTTTTCTACTGTGCAATGAAATATGTAATTCTTTACTAGCCATTTTATTACGTAACATTAAACATAAATTTAATATACATATAATTTTATATATACATATACAATTCAGCTTTATTCAATCCTATAATATTTATTCTTCTATAATATCTTTCAAAATATAAAATATTTTACAATAGGATATTTTTCTTTCTTGTTCTAATTTGTCAAATATGACAAATGTAAGAAAAAGTCAAGTTAGTCAAGGTGGTTGGATTTATCATAAAGTTAATGGAAGTTTGTTTTTTTTTCTACATATACTTGCATACGTACGGGTGTAATGTAAGTACATATTTAAGTCTTTGTGCATACATGCCCATAGCACATTGTATTTTATCCATAAATAAATAAATATATTTATGACGTATTCTTACGGACTCAAATCCTACCTAATATGAGTGAGCAAAGCGTGTAAAAACATTACACAATTGGGTAATTTGGAAATTGAATTTTTGAGCGTAGGATGAGAAAAACTCGGGAAATAACTTAACAATGTCATCTGTGCATGTGTTTCTTGGAATTCTTCACAGTTCGTCACCAAATCTTTTTGATTGAGTTTTATCAAATGTTCACAGCGACCGTCAATGAACTCAAAATTTGTGTAATTGGTTTTTCCTAATAACATATTGTAACGATTTTACTACTACCAAAGAATATACGAGTATGGTACAACATATAGAAAGCGCATCTTGGCACAAAAAACTAATTTTTTTACAAAAAAAAATATATGAAAATTGTTACTGCTTCACTGCATTCTCACAGAAGTACATCGAGTTCGTGTGCTTTGCTTTTCGTTGAGCGGGGGAGAGAGAGAACAGCTTCGTGTGTACATATTTCGGTAATTCTCATTCGCCACAGTAATTGGTAATTCCTGTGTTTGATTTTTTGTTTGGCATATTTCGATGTAATATTTTGTTTTCATTGTTTTATGTGCTCTTTATCGATCAGATGCGCTCTTATGTGCTCTTTATGATAGATGCGTAAAAAAAATATCTTGAAAACAGGCATGAAATGCGATGTGCAAAATTGCATAAACTCTAAGCGGCATTGAGATTTGGACAAATTTGACGAGAAAAATGTAATATACCGAAAGAAGGATATTGCAAAAATCTTTTCATTTTACGAAAATCGGGTACTCATAGTCTATGCATCTTACGTTCATTTACCGGGTACTCGTATTCTATGTGTCTTGCCTTTATTGTCTGGACACAAAATAGTTTCCCTCATACATAGACACATATGTATGCGCATGGTATTCCAAATATATTTTAGATTTAAATTTCGGAACCTGCCATGGTTCCTCATTAGTGCTCTTTGGGATAGGTCAATTATTTAAAAAATACCTGTTCGTAAAAATATTGTAAAATAAATGAGAATTACTAGACATTATTTTCACAGAAAGGTATTTCTGAAAGGAACACTGAGATTGAACGAACAGACATGTCTCAGTGGATCGTGCTGTTGCTAGTACTTTATGTATTCGAGATCTATACTGAAACTTAACTGCCAATGACAATGATACCAGTGCCAAGTTGACCTTTGATGATGATCCAAATGGTTCTTGCAATACTCCGAAATTCAAAAATTCAATATGTCAAGTTGCTAATACATAGGGTTTATTGGAGGTTATTTGATATTCTTGCGAATGAGACTCATTTAATTAGAACTATTACTTTATATTTATATATGTAAGTGTGCCGATTGTTTATATGCACTTGCACAATAGACGCTGTAGGCATAAGATGAGCTATAATAATATGGACCAAAAAGTTTAAACTTACCCAGGGGCTCTGAAATCCCAACAAAAAAGAACATACCACATAAATATATATATACCTATATGTTAACACACACCGGTGCATGACCCATTGAGTCATAAAGCAAAAAAGCTGCCACGTAATTCAAATGAATTTTTGTCCAACCGAAACTCATTCAGTTATTATTTACACTTGTACAATGTTATGCAATGTAATGGGTCATTAGATCGAGAATGTATGAGATTACGCACGCATAGATACATGCACACACCTACACACACTACTGCTCGCATTCTATTCATGTGATAATCTTTGATGTTTGCACCCTTGATATCTCATAAACATGCTCGTTTACCCAAGACAACACTAATATGCACTCACGTGCAGTGGCAGTGTTGCCAAATTTATAACAGCTGAACTTTTGCACATATATGTGCAAAATGCACTTTACCACAAAATATCAAGTTTAATTTCGCAGAAGTACTTTACTTTCTTCTCTCAAAAATTGTAAATACCAGTTCGAGTAGAGTATAGTTTTTTCGAGTCCGAACTGTTGAATAAGTAGTACGTCCACCGCATTGTTAGTTTGGGTTTATGCTTTATTGCTTTTCGCCAGCCAATGCTCGTGTGCTCGTACCTATTCCTATCAAAATTAATATGCAGTAGGAGATGAAAGCAAACGATGCTTTTTTATCATTTCACAAAATTTAGTTGCAGACTTCCCATGGCAATGCAAAAAGTTTAGGAGACACGCCCATTTACCAGTAACTAACTACTATGCCACTTCATATGTAGGTTAGATACAATATGTGAGTATGTATGTATGCATGTGTACATACATGCACTCTTATGTATGATATAGGTATATATACAAATGGATGTGTGTGTGTGTGTGTGTGTTTGTACACAAGGCCTTTCCGGTGCATGGCCACTACCTATTGCTTAAGTAAGTAAAAAGTGTTGAAAACTTGTATTTATCGATAAACTCAAACTGGATAAAAGTTCTTTATGCAAGCCAGATAGATTCTCGTACAGTGTGTATCTTAGATGAGGATGTGTAGAAGGATGTGTGCGCTCTTCGGAGGAGAAATGCACGAGTATGTGTAAACAAAGTTTTCTTCAAGGAAATTGTTCGAGTTTTTTCTGTGTCGTGTTGTGTTTTCTCAAAAGATTTATCTACGATGCTGTAACGGAACTTGCAGCAATCAGGCATCGGATTAGAACTCACAGCAAATGTGTACTTTTCATCTCAGGCTCAGGAAGAGTAATGTTTCACTACTGAGATGGAGTTAGTGAAGCAAAATAAGTAAAGTGGAATAGTTCAGAAGAAGATACTCTGCGCTACATAATTCTCATATACATAGTATTCTCAATCCCCTAATAATTTTTTAGGGCAGTTAAGTAGTTAGTTTTTTCCATTTTTATTCCTTGTGTGTATTCAAATCTTAATCTATATCTATGTAACATAAGTACTCCATAGTAACTAAGGCAATGTGCTTTTATGTAATTTCATTTATACCGAAAGAAAAATTAAACAAAACAATTTAAGTTATTAAATTGTTAGTTATTCCCTTATAGTTAAGATCTCTACTCCTTTCAACCGTTTTTCTGTTCGAGTGAATAGTAGTTGCTGTTTTAATATGTTTGAGTGTGAGGCAAGTTTCAGTTTATACTTTTTTGTGATATTTGCAGTTTCATCCTTAACTAATGGAATTTGTAAATCTTTCCATATGTTTGCGTTGCGGATATTTGACCTCCTCAGTTTGTAGTCAAATCATGACCAGGTGATTTTTTCAGATCAAGTCTCCTGAGCATAGCTTTTACGTCTTTTACTTACTTTTAGTGGCACAACAGCCCATTGAGGGCCTAGGCCGAGCTTTTTCGCATCCACTCATGTTGTGCGTTTTATATTTGTACATGAATGGAAGGGACCTACAGTTTAATGCCGAATCCGGACGGCGAAGTGAAAAGCTTTACATGGCAATTTTTACTCTTGTAGGTTTGCCATTGCCTGCCAAGAGGTGGTGCCGTGTAGAAAAATTATTTTTTCTACTTTTTGATTTTGCCTGTGCCGAGATTCGAACCCCGGACATTCTGCGTAGCAGCCCAACACATTACCACTACGCCACAGCGACCACCAGACCACGTCTTTAACTGCGAAGAAAATTCGTCTGTTCGTTTTATATTGGTGTGCCTGTGGTAAGTCTGCTGGCATTTGTGATTTTGGGGTTTGGGGTAAAAATTTTACGGTAATCAGTCCAAAATGCTTCACCAACTTACCAACTTACAACTACATCGTGATTTACAAGTTCCTGTCGTCAAAGATGAAATTAAGGCCACATTTAATTCATACAAAATACGAATGTATTTACAAATTGGAATGTACTATCCAAATCAACTAGCATCTAATTTGATGAAGTCGCAGTGGAATTTCTCCAGACTAAAACGAAAAATCTCTTGGCATTACCACTACGCCACAGCGTTGGACTGCTACGCAGAGTGTCCGGGGTTCGAATCTCGGCACAGGCAAAATAACCACCTCTTGGCAGGCAATGGCAAACCTGCAAGAGTAAAAATTGCTATGAAAAGCTTTTCACTTCGCCGTTCGGATTCGGCATTAAACTGTAGGTACAAATATAACACGCACAACATGAGTGAATGAGAAAAAGCTCGGCCTAGGCCCTCCATGGGCTGTTGTGCCATTAAAAGTAAAGTAAGTAAAGTAAAACGAAAAATCCCTCAAGATCTCATAATTTAAGGTGAAAATGGAGGAAAATAAATATGTGAATGTAATACTGTAAAATATGGGTGTGTCACTGGAAACTCACCATGCATGTTTGTTTTTATTTTTTTTTATTTTTTGTGATTCTATTTATTTACAATATTGTTAAATGTCTCAAAAACAGCTTGACTTATATAATAAAAATAAAAAAAATGATGTTCCGCAAATGCTCTTCATTTTTCGGAGTCGGTACGTGCCCAACTTCCACCTGGAAATCCGATTCACATTGTATGGTGAATTTTAGATTTATTTTTCAAAGTATTTTTACAAATTTTTTCTTTATCTTCATTTAAAGATTTATCAAGAGCTTCTTTTTCTTTGTAGAGTTGTTGTTTTAACAATCGGGAACGATGTTTCTGTCATTCTCGTCATAGTTTTGGTTTTTCGCTAATTCATTGTCGGATTTCATTTGAATTTTCCGGGGAATTTTTATGACTATTGATTAGGATTTTGGCAAATAATGAAGAGCTACATATAATAATGTCTTATTTGGTATGTATTGGTGAATGGGGCTGCAATTGTGTTCACTTCGCCAGTCGGATTCGGCATAAGACTTTATGTCCCTTCCATTCACGCAAGCTCGGCCTAGGCCCTCCATGGACTTTTGTGCCATTAAAAAGGAAAGAAAAGACTTATTATTCCACATTTTGTGAAAACATTGCAATTAATAATCATAAGTAGATTTGAATACAGAAAGTGAATTAAGTTACCTGAAAAGTTTGTGAAACACTGCTGCTTGTAAATTTATACAATAGTTGTCTTAACCTAGGATATAGTATGTAGATTACGTTTGAAATATTATCCACTCACAGATTTACGTGAAAACATTTAATGTTTTTAATGAATTCCAATTCAAATCTCAGACACGAAGACGAGTCATTCCCATTTGGCAATTTAACCAAATCAAGTACCATAAAATATGGAGAGTCATCATCAATTTCAGTCACTAACGAGGAAACAAAAAGACAGAGAACAAGAACAGCGCATGAAAACTAAGTGCATTCATGTGTGTGTATGTGTGTATTGTATATACATATGTAGTATATGGTATGTCCATACATATGAATGTATGTACGAGTATAAGTAAATATATACTATGTGTATGTTTGTTGTGAATGTGTATAAGTATAACTCAATTCAATTTAATTTTAAGTGCAAACAAATGCGAAGCAATAATGCCGCAGTGAATCTCATCGACAGCAAAAAAATCAACAGCTAGAAACTAGCAGAAGAACAACAAATCATGGAATTCCTCTAATGCTTTCTTCCTGCCGACCACGAATGCCGCTCGAAATGAAACAACAAAAGCACATCCATTATGAAATTCGGGCGCCATTAAGACATGTAAACATTGAGTTGTCGTTGCCTCTTATCGCTGAGTGAGTAATTCAGCTGATTGATTTAGTCGTTGTGGATGACCGACCAAACGACCGACACAGCGTGACAAATCGTCGATCCAGCAACCCAGCTATGACCAGCCAAAACAGAACCAGCTGAATCAACTAACAAAGCAAATGCCAACTAAACGAAGATACTCGCAGAACTATCGACTAACATTAGCCATGAGATTCGAACTCATAATCACTCATTGTAGCCTGAACGAGCTAAGTTGGAGCACGACCGCGGCTGGTGTGTCTGTGGTCTGTCGGAGAACGCAGTGCCATTTAGGCGCATTTTCAATGCAAACAATAAATTTCAAAGACAAGGGACACTTAAGCTACTCATATTAAAAGCAGAGTGTACAACTTTTGTGTCTATTGTCCATTTTAACTGTACGTATGTAGTCGTACATTGTTGTAGTTATGTATGTACTTATATTGTAGTTGTACTATAGCATTTATTTACTCGAGGCACTTGTAAGTAGCGGCACGCTACACAACAGTTGAACGAAGTTCAAAATAAATCGCTCATTTCACATGACTATTGTTTTTGCTTTTGCTGACATTTCCGTTGCTGCTGCTTGTCCGTCTTCAATGTAATCGGATAATGAAAACAAAATGCAGCCGGTTCGTACTCCAAGCGAAAGAAATCGTAACAAATGAAATAATCACAAAGGCATAAGATACTCCTCTTATTTATCATCAGCATGGATTCTGGTCGTATTTATGAGAAGATATTAGCAGTATTTATATGTATTGATTACTGTGGATGACATCGGTTATTTTTACTAAAAACGAAAAAGAAAATATGTATATGTAGTAGTGTACAAACTTTTACCCTCAAGTGGTCACATCAAACCTGAAGCGCCATCTTTTTCTTTTATGGTAAACTTTTACAGCAGTTCTTCTTCACCTTCTTCTTTTCTGTGGTTGCCGTACATTATTGTTCGCAATAGTATTCACTGCTACCTGCGGCGGTTTTTATGTACATATTTCCGAAAAGAAAATATTATGTTAACTTTTAGCGGCGGTCGTGGCATTCTTGGTAGTGCTATATTGCTGCGCAGGGTGCCTCTGTTGAAAAAGACTACATTTCAATAAAAGGTTTGTGATTTTTCGACATATTTATCATTTGCTATTAGTCCATAATTTCTCATTTTATCTCCTCTGTCTTAGGAGGCGTATGTAGTTACTTTACTTTACTTTTAATGGCACAACAGCCCATGGAGGGCCTAGGCCGAGCTTTTCGCATCCACTACTCATGTTGTGCGTGTTAGATTTGTACATGAATGGACCTACAGTTTAATGCCGAATCCGAACGGCAAAGTGAAAAGCTTTTCATAGCAATTTTTACTCTTGTAGGTTTGCCATTGCCTGCCAAGAGGTGGTGCCGTGTAGAAAAATAATTTTTTCTACTTTTTGTTTTGCCTGTTATGTTTGCAAATATGCGTTCACAATTATTTTAGAAATCTATGTTTCATGGGCAGCATGTGATCCAAATCGTAAGAAACAAGAATATATACGGCAACTAGCACTTCCTTTGCCTAACGAACACTTGGAGAGACGTTCTAGAATGCTTCGACAACTCTTTATGTATCTACAGTTTCCGTAGCCTCCTCAAGCATCTCTACTTCAAGCTCACATGCTAGAAGATGACCCGAAGTCCATTGTGTGGAGCACTAGACTTTCACCCGTGAGCCAGCAACGATTGACGCTCTTAAGGACGAAATTGGTAAAGCCATCTGTCAAGTATAGGTATATGCAGTCGAAAATGTACTGAAAAATTGGGTTGATCTTCTAAGGTCAGCCATGGAAGTCATTTGAATGAAAGAGCATTCCACAATTAATCTTATTTAAACTAAAATCAAATTCGAAGTAAATGGTACACCCTATATATAAGTATTATATTTCCTACGTAATATTACTACTTTTTACCTAAACAGTTAACACATTTAATTACTTCTCTTCTCGGTAATATCTACATATCTGTAATAACAACATTACTTTTATGCACTCATTATTACATATTACTTTTTACCTTTTAGTAAATCAATAAAATTCGAGAAATTACATCTCGGAGATGAATGAACATTATTGTTTCTGAATTGTTTCCATTCAATTCTGTTTCATTTGTGTTCCAAACCAATTAAATTTTGTTTCGAACAAAGAACTCATGAGCAGAAACTGAGAACATTTTTTTTCTTTTTAGATTTTGATACATATCTACATATTTTGCCTATTTGTTGTAATATTTTTATCTAAATTTGTGAAAATTCTCAGTTTCCACTCATGGACACGTTGCATCCGAAGTAGTAGAGTGAACGAAATCTTTTTCAGCGGCAAAATATACATTTTGCATACATTTTCAATTTTATTTTATTATATTTTATTTACTAGAAAGTAGTAATTCTAATTCTGTGGTGTGTATTACTATGATGGACCAGTTTTTATAGCTTTAAATGGAAATATCATAGAAACTATAGCACTGTATTTCAGAATATTTTATATTCACGACAAATACCATTCTTGAAATAATATATATAGTCCAAAAATTATTTAAAAATTCAGGCCAGTTTGTTATTTATAGTCAAGAATATGTGAGCAAACATTTTACTTATTACGTCGGCTGCTGTTAAGCTGTTTTTCATTTTCACCACAGAATTGTTTGCCCAATATGTAATATAAAAATATTACTTTCGGAAGTGCCTAATAAGTAATTCACTGTATACATACACATATGTATGTATGTATGTATGTATGTAGGTGATCAGCGTGCAAAGCGGAGCCGATTTAGCCATGTGACCCTGCCCCTCTTTCTGTCTGTCTGTGTACACGATAAATCGAGTAAAACTTAAGCATTCACAACCAAACTTTGTACAGACATTTGCTAGTGTCTGGAATAGGTTAAGTTTTGAAATGGGCAAAATCGGTATCTCCCATACAAGTGACATTTTAAAAGAGTGATATAAAAGGAAATTTCGTATACAGTAAACCCCAGTTAAGTAGCTCAGCTGAAGATGTCAGGCTTTTGAGGTACTTTAGTGGGTTAGTGGGATACTAGGTTTACTGTACTCGGTTAAAATAACTTCAAAAATAACTAATGTAAAAATTATGATCATTGGACAATGGCACTTAAAAGAGAGGTACTTACTGAATTTAATGTACACAGTTAAAATTACTTCAAAAATAACTAAAATGAAAATTATGATCATTGGACAATAATCACGTCCATAAAAAATTTGATATTTGCATACAGGTATTTATTTCAGAGGGTGTGTAGGGTATAACAATTTCGGCTACGCCCGATCTTAGCTTTCCGACTAGTTTCTACTAAGTTTTTCATGGCTCTTCAAAGGACAACCTAAAAGATATAGTACGAGAACTCCCATTTATTTACCTTACATAAGTATGTATGTACTATAAGGCCCCAACACTAAAAATAAATACTTCATTACATAGAACAACAAAATTGAGCTCAAGAAAATGCGCAAGCGATTAGAAAGTTGAACATCGGTTGTAGTGCCAGCTATGCACAGTAAAAGTACACATTTGCATCCTCATCTTTTTCTTACTCAATTGATTAAGGGCGCTGCCCATCAGTTTCTCGTCAAATGTGACATTTCAAACAAAAATGGTAAGAAATTTAAACGCAAACGTTCTGAAGAAGTAAATTTGTGTAGTTGGTCCCACGAACGCACAATACTTTTTTTTATACGTTAAATTTCTTCAATTAACTCAAGTCCGTTAGCTATAACAAGGAATGTCTGCTAGATCCTGCCTTCTACCCAAAGTTTCGGCTCATGTGGTTAAAGAAGTGCATTATTGCATAGTTCGGTAAGGCTAAAAGAAATTTATGGTACGTACAGTAAAGGAAGCCAAGGACGAGACCGATATTTCGTGCGGCACAAGCGTAACGAGGATGTTGGTAATTTTTCTTTTTTGTGATTTATTTGATGATTGGCTGAAAGGCAGATGCTGCCTTTTCGAGCGAGAAAGTGTTGGTGAACTTGTTTATCAAATAAAACGCAGCCAAGATATAACACAGCGAACTTAGTCCTAACACTTTTGTTTAAGTGTTTTTGGAGAAAAAAAAAGATATCATTAACTTATGTTAATTTTTTTCGGAATTAACGTTAACGACGTTAACTTTTTGATTAACACTTTTCTTGATTATATATACCTATATATGTATATGGTATATAAATTTATGTACGAGTATATACGTACATATGACAAAGTTCACAATATATGGTAAAAAAATTAAAAATTTTGTAAAAATACTACAAATACTCCAGATTGTGAATTCGCGATAGTATGGAAAATGTGTATTGTTTAGAATTTAACAAAAGGAACAAAAAGAACAATAAACCGAACATCCTTCCAATGTTTCCCATGTTGATTACAATATTTTGTCATTTGTTTGCCTACGGATTTCCTTAAAATAAAAGCTTAATACAAAATTATTAAAAAAAAATCTTTGAAAAAGTGAAAGGGAATCGTAGAATCTAACAAGTTTTCTTTTCCCATAAAGAAAGAAAAGGGTTTCCTTTACTCGAACTGGCGAGTTCCTTTGTTTGTTGTTTTCTTATTCCTTTAGATATTATTAATACTCGTACTTATTTTCTTAATGTGAAATATTAATATACTCCTCCTTTCATCCAGCACGCCCAGTACCCCACCGCTTCATCAAGAGTTACAAGGAATTTTGATTAGAATTTCCAAGCGAAATTAAACACAAGATTTAATATTACTTTTTTATTGTTATTTTCATTTTGAATAAAAAAGTATTTATGCATAAATTACAAGTGAAGTGACCAGTAAGTGGAAGGGAATTCACCCCACTAAGGAAAAGTGGGTGGTTTCGTTGGTGTATTCTTATGCTTTTCATTTGTATAAATGAATTAATGTATGAAATGGTATCAGTGCACATCAAAGAATCTTTCGGTTGTGTTCCATTACACAACACAATAAAGAAATATATGCAATTTCAATTATCGAAGTAAAGTATTGACGTCCTTAACTTTTGGGGATTTTTGACTCTTATACGCAATTTGCAATGCGTGACAAACAAAACACGCATCCACAATTCGGTAGATGATATCGAAAATTTGCTACTCTTATCGACAGCTGTTTTATATATATATTTATTTATTATTTATATATGCATATTAGTACTTATTATTCGGGCCGAAGCAGCTACAAAGTCTCCGAATTGATCCATTTTTTTTTCACTTGTTAGTTAGAAAAATTTACAGTTTGAAAGTAGAGTAGTTTTTTTAAATAAATTTCAATTAATTGTCTTGTTCGGCCATTTTTCTATTTAAATATTTGACGTTTAGAGATGGAAGTTTTTTGTTAAATTTCGATAACAAATGGCAAAGTACACTTTGCCAACACTGATTTTTATCCACAACTACTTAACAGCTAAGTATAGCCACTTGGCTCTCCATACAAATACGAGTATAAATCTAGTGAATTGTGTATAAGCGTTAAAAGAGATACGCCTAATATTGTGAAATAACAATAATATGTATGTGCATAATGTTAAGATTAAAGTGTTTCTACAGATTATCAGCAAATATTATATAACCACTTTTTTCAAAATCTGAAAATATAAATAATCGCCTATGAAGTTTGAAGAAAATATTTATTTAACCGATTTTCAAGTCAAAATATCTCAGTCGGTACGAAGTTGCGAAGTTGCCGTTCAACGAGGTATGTATGGAAATACTTATATGTATATGCATCGATACTGAAGACCATGACTTTCTTGGGAACCACTTTTGGGCCAGAAGCGGATGCGCGCGCTACTCGAACGGACGGTCCACGTTCAGTCCAAAACATACACCCTTCGGTTTTCAAAATTTTACTACCAAAAAAACTTTTTATACATATTATCTGAGGATTTTCGGGGCCCAAAAGCATCGATTTAGCTGAATAACGTGTCCGCATAGGTGCACACGTGTATCATCGATCATGATGGTTTTGAACAAAAAATCGTGTTTTACGTGGGTATGTTTAATACGGCTTGTGAGCAATTTACACGCGATTGGCGATTGGCTGGCAATAGCTTATCCACTGTTTGTACTTTAGACGGGGGCATCTTCACGTCTTTTACCAATATATGCAGTAGAGATAGTCTTCTGATGCCTAATGGTGTGTGCCGTCGTCTAACTGGTCGTGTAATTTCGGACACTTTCATCGACTGCAGCGATATTCTCGCCAGAACGCTTTCTCCGTTTCTAGCAGTTGCTATGAGTGTCCCACGTTCAGTCAAACGATTAGCGGATAAACGCCGCAAACGAAATTCGCCATTGTGTTAAAACCACTAACCAATTATTGCTCAGAAACATAGACACATCTATTCCGCGTTCATATCGCTCCATGACTTGTTGGCGTATATTTTACAGCTGTCTTCTTCACAAAAGACAAAGTTACCATGTTCCATATAAAAAATTGTTTCTTTTTATAAATGCTCAAATGTAAATATGTTTTTTAATGAAGTGAACGCATATGTATTTGGTCCGCTTCTGATATTAAGATTTGCCTAGAAGATTAAGAACAAAACATTATACTTCATATCTAGTTTCATTTTATTCAACAGTATTTAAGTAGATTTATATCTCCTTTATATATTTATGTATGTATATGTACATATACCACATACTCGTATGTATGTATGTATCTCGCATGCATTTTTAATCACCTTTCAAGAATGTCAACTTAAATTTTACTTTACTTGGTTGTGTACCTCGTACTCGAGTATCACACCAAACTCTCAAGCAAATATTTACAAATTCACTCGAATGCCGAGTACGTCGTGTGTATCATACATAAATCGATATGATTCTGTTGATATTGTACGGCACCGACAAGGCATTTATTACGACGTTCACATACATACATACACACACATAGTACTACGCACATATACACACCAACACCATTACCATCACCATCACCATCACCATCATCATTACCATCACCATTAACATTACCTTTACTAACGGAATCAAATTGCTAGCGAGTCACCGCAGTGCCAAAGCTATTGTCACTGCCTTTGCCGACACCGACACTGTCACCGCCACACCATTGCCATCGCCTTAGTCGTCCCTGAGCGGGACCTCAAATGACGTCGATATACCAACACATATGTACACAGTGTCCGATGGCGAGTCAATTCAGTAATAAATCGACCTGAGCTCACCCTAAACTCAACGGAAATGTGCTAGTAACAAATTAATAGTGTTCACACACTGATATTGACAAATTAGAGGTTCAAAGGTGGGTTGCTTTGATTTTGTTTGTTTGTCGTTTGTCTGTTTGCCGGTTCGTTTGTCTGTGCCTCGAATAATATGTATGTGTGTGTGTCAGTATTACAGTAACCACCCAGTTCCACAATTTCGGATTGCTCCTTACCTAAGGAAAAACAATAGCAACAATAGATGCAAGAGTAAAACGACTAAAAGTATCAGTTTTCTCTTTGAGTCGACAACTCATTATTTTAAGAATTTTTTCATTCATTTATACTCCATGCATATTGGCGACAGAAGCTACACGAACACATGACTAAGAATTGCGGTCTGCTTCAACTGTAGCCGTGTATCCGTTACTGAATCACAATGAAATCGACAGCAGCAGCACTCTCCTCTTTCCACTCTTCTTTCTTCCTAGAAATAGATTTAAATTGGCGACAGCCACAATTGTGGTCAGTGGTCACGTTGTCGTGTCGTCGCTAATTAATCCTCTCCATAAGAACGTGTGTTTTAATAATTTGACAAATGTGGTCGTGTAGCTGCCGCAATTAATGTGTATGGAGTATTACTTTCTTTTTCGGTGCTACAATAATCAAAAAAAACAAAAAATTAATGCACATATATTTAGTATACACAAATATGAATGTAAATATGTAAATTCTTGCTTTTTTACATTTAGATAAAGATTATATGTACTTGATATTTGATTATATGGTCGCTGTGGCGTAGTGGTAGTGCGTTGGGCTGCTACGCAGAATGTCCGGGGTTCGAATCTCCGCACAGGCAAAATAAAAAAAAAAGTAGAAAAAATAATTTTTCTACACGGCACCTACATGGCAAACCTACAAGAGTAACAATTGCTATGAAAAGCTTTTCACTTCGCCGTTCGGATTCGGCATTAAACTGTAGGTCCCTTCCAGTCATGTACAAATATAACACGCACAACATGAGTGGATGCGATAGTATAGTATAGTATAGTATAGTATAGTATAGTATAGTATAGTATAGTATAGTATAGTATAGTATAGTATAGTATAGTATAGTATAGTATAGTATAGTATAGTATAGTATAGTATAGTATAGTATAGTATAGTATAGTATAGTATAGTATAGTATAGTATAGTATAGTATAGTATAGTATAGTATAGTATAGTATAGTATAGTATAGTATAGTATAGTATAGTATAGTATAGTATAGTATAGTATAGTATAGTATAGTATAGTATAGTATAGTATAGTATAGTATAGTATAGTATAGTATAGTATAGTATAGTATAGTATAGTATAGTATAGTATAGTATAGTATAGTATAGTATAGTATAGTATAGTATAGTATAGTATAGTATAGTATAGTATAGTATAGTATAGTATAGTATAGTATAGTATAGTATAGTATAGTATAGTATAGTATAGTATAGTATAGTATAGTATAGTATAGTATAGTATAGTATAGTATAGTATAGTATAGTATAGTATAGTATAGTATAGTATAGTATAGTATAGTATAGTATAGTATAGTATAGTATAGTATAGTATAGTATAGTATAGTATAGTATAGTATAGTATAGTATAGTATAGTATAGTATAGTATAGTATAGTATAGTATAGTATAGTATAGTATAGTATAGTATAGTATAGTATAGTATAGTATAGTATAGTATAGTATAGTATAGTATAGTATAGTATAGTATAGTATAGTATAGTATAGTATAGTATAGTATAGTATAGTATAGTATAGTATAGTATAGTATAGTATAGTATAGTATAGTATAGTATAGTATAGTATAGTATAGTATAGTATAGTATAGTATAGTATAGTATAGTATAGTATAGTATAGTATAGTATAGTATAGTATAGTATAGTATAGTATAGTATAGTATAGTATAGTATAGTATAGTATAGTATAGTATAGTATAGCATTAATAACTAAAAGCGATGTAAGTACCATAATAGAAAATAATTTACTAGAAGCAAAAGAGAGAGAGGGAAAGAGAAAATGCCGAACATCAAATGTGTCCTCCTTTATTACTCAAAACGATTACTCTATACCTTAGGGCATGCTATGTTAAAAAGGAGTACAATATGCAAGAAATTTGGAGCAATACGGAGTTATCCATTGCTCGGTACTAAGCGCTCGATGATTACTCCAACAATGATCCTAAGTTCTACTGGGCACCGAAATTGTATGGCATGAAATGTAGCAATGTAATTTTTCAATAGAAACTAAAAGTAAAATACAGGTAATCCTCCTACAACGCGGAGTTACTACCGAAATTCTGAGTCGCAACTTTAAGTTTGAAGAAAATCCTGAATTTCATTGGGAAATCATCTTTAGCAATGAAGCTTATTTTTGGCTTATTGGATTTGTCAATGCATTATTGCATTATTGGACCGAAACAAAAGCACATGTGCTTCAAGAGACACAATTGGTGTGGTGTGGTGTGGAATTCATGCCGGAGTTGAGATTGGGCCGTGATAGTACATATTACGGTCAATGGAATTCGTTATCGTGCCATGTAGGAAGACGTTTTTTGGTCAGAATTGGATGGACTTCACATCAGTGATATGTGGTTTCAATGAGATGGTGCTACATGCCATTGAATGGAATAGTTCGGTAATCTCGAGAAATGGTGCGGGCGAATGGCCACCTTGCTCATGCGCCTTTAGATTTTTTTTTATGGGGTAACATTAATTCGTTGGTTTATACCAACAAGCCAAAACCGTTAGAGGAGCTCATGAACAATATCGAACGCGAAAATGCCAACGTTCCAGCCGAAGTGTGAAATATTTGACCGCTGCAAACGTGCTCGCGGTAGTCGTATAAGCGAAATTTAATTCCATACTTCAATGGAACATTTGTACTATACCTGGAACAAATTTCAGATAGATATCTAATTTATTCTGTGTTTTATTTAAATAAAAAATTATTATGTCCCTATTGAAAACCTCTTTACTTTAAGCTAAACAAAAACTAATAGTTGCTATTATTTCTACAAGAAAAAATCGCTATGTAAGTTTGTGCATTCTAACCAATAACTTTACCATACAATCTCTATAACTTTGTAAATTTAATATAAGTAATCAGCATTTTACGTGCTTATATGGAACTAAATACGAAATTTAATACGTTTTTATTTGATCTGGGGAGTCTGGCCTGCATGTTTTTGCACCTCCTAACTATGAATTTCTAGGCATGGCAGAACATAAGCACTACACAGGGAGAACTAACCACTTTTGACACCGAAACTGCTATCCAACTGCTGCAACCAAACTTTGCGGAAAAAAGCGAAACATTACAAATCTGTTATCATTTATGAGATATGACATTGGTGGAATCGGCAACTCTCAGAATTTATGCATTTACATGAATCAGTTTTTGCGTACAAGCTGACCTTTACGCAGCGTTACATCAGATAATGCTCTGATTACAATTGAAAATATGTATTAGCTGTCAAAAAGAGAAAAGTTGTCTTCGTGACGTAGGCGGCTAGACAATTACAGAAACAATTTATAACTACACAATCAATATACTTTTCATACAAATCGCTCACTTTGAATTGCTCTGGTCTCCACCAATCAAAAATATTTCTATGAACAAATCTTTGCGGATTTTTCTTAGCATGACTATTTATTACCTTTAAAACGAGTTTTCTGATTTTTGCCCATTAAACGTAGCATTATGTGTCGCGGCATGTCGTCTCGATTCTCACTCTGTTGTATTTTTACTTTTTTTAAATGTTATGCGTTTCTTTGGGTTCTTTTCTTTTTTACCATATTTTGCGCAAAACCATTTTTGGTGGTGCACATTGGAATTTGCAAACTTCTCTGTATTTTTCCCGATACAAATTCTGTGTGTACAAAATGTCGTTGGAGGAAAAGCAAATAGCAGCAATTCGGCTATTGTGTGAGTTATACATCGTGGGCAAAAATTATAGGAAAAATGCACATCGGAAGTGTTGGGCGAAGCCGTTATTAATGAAGAGGAACGAACACAACCTGGAAGCGCATTTGTTGAACTATCGTCTTTGGAGCGATGACGCGAAGGACTTTAACAAATTCAAGCGTCTCTCACTTGATAAATTTGAGGAAATTTTGGATTTGGTGTGTATACACATGACTAAGCCCACATCAGAACACTTGCAAAAATAACTAAATATTTTCTTAAATAAAACTAGATTAATGAACGGTTGAGGAAAGCAGATACGGTGCTGCGGGATTCCATTTCATCTGGGACCAAATTAGCCACAACGCTGAGGTATCAGGCAACAGGAAACTTATACTAATCATTGGAAATGGGAAACGTTTCAGACAGCACAATTTACCAAGACGGTTAGCTCTACAAAGGCCTACAAGAGAGTTCGCTAAACATTGCCGACCCAACAGAATTAGTTGCCGCGCAGGGCAATAAACGCCCATATTATTTCATCGGAGACGATGCATTCGCACGTGACAAAAGCTTGTTGAAGCCATACAATCGAGATATGAAGTTGACTGCGCCGCAAGAGGTCTTCAATTTGCCCGCACGAATGTTTGTCGAATGCGCATTCGGAAAACTGGGAAAACGATTCGGCATATTCCAGGGACCAATTAAGGTGTTACCGGACACGGTCGATCTCGTAGTTTTGGCTTGCTGCACTCTGCACAACTATTTGGCTAAGCCTAGATCAACAATGCCGCAAATCTACAGAAGCAAATCACAACCAACCCGGAACCTTCCCTCCCATTCGATAACAGAAGTAGTACAATACGTACAGATACGCCAACAAAATCAGGGGCGAAATAGCAAGATATTGCATATGCGATGGGGATGTCGACTTTCAGTGGCAAAAAGTTGTAGTGCAAAAAACTTAGATTTTTTACTTTTCTCTTATGTGAATCAAAAGTGAACTTTGTAAAATGCATGAGAAAATGAAACATCAAACATTTTATGTTGAAATTTATTAAAAATATATATTAAAACATGAAGCACTAAAAAAACATTTAAATTTACATACCAAAAACGTGTACTGGTAACATTGAATACAAATGTTTTTATTAACGTTTTTCCAAACGTTAATACATAGAAAATACAAGCAATTCAATTCACTTTGCTTTTGAGTGATAATTTTGGCAAATTACACTTTCACTTCACAACAATTTTCTTATTTTATTTGCTAGTTACTTTTTGAATGTTATCCTTCGACGATAGGAAAAGCAGTTCATGTTCCACAACAATTTCCGCTTATTTTTAAGATTTCTTCTTGCTTTTTACCAAAAACTTACCAAAACCTCCGATCATCAATAAACGTCAAAATTATTATTTCCATCAATGTCTATGGAAAATCGGAGACAAAGGCAAAGCCAATTGTCTTTGCGGGAGTGTATTAGCGAAAAAGTGTGAATGTATGTATTGCTATTGCCTCGGCAAAACTGTCCGGTGTAAAAACTAAGTTAATATCTCCCAGATTTTTTGTAATGTTTCTGTTAAGCATGGTAGATACAAAATGTATGTACATACATTACAAACTAAGAAAGAGCCGAATAAATAAATTTGTGGACCTACTCTGAGTACTACAGCCACAAACTGCGGCCGCTCCACATAAGTGAGTACTCAAAATTCGATATTCAAAAAATGGATTCAGAATAAAAATAAAATAGCTATTATATTCGAAAATAATTTGTGCATCGATCGGTAAATTCAACTTTCTACCTTTAATATTATATGAGATAGGAACTGCTAAACTTGGAACAGATATTAAGGCTAAGATTACGATTACAGCATTCGTAATTAGGAAAATATGATTACGATTACTTTAATCGACCAAGCGGCCAAGACCGATCATCGGTTGTAGTGCCAATAGGTAAGTACATAAGTACCATAAGTTACTTTAATCGTAAATAAAAAGAGTGAACGATTACGAGCATAATCTAATTTATATCACTATATTAGTGTTATTTTTTTTGGGTATTGGGTGCGTAATAATTAACTGCTGCAGTTCTAAAGGTATTCTGAACTAAAATTTTGATAAAACAGTTAAACCGAGTACTGTGTACACTGTATATGGATATCAAATCTGTGGACTGAGTGAGTTTCGCCAATGCTAATAGTTTATGCATCTGCATAAAGCTCTCGCATAAAACGTGTCACGTGTCCATCTCTACTTTATACTACTTATATACCATTTTTTAATATAATAGCTGTATTCTCGATCTGGAGGAGATGGCCTTTTATTCTGTGTTTTTAATAAATTTGATATTTGTAGTGAATTTGATATGTTCACAAAAACAAAACATATGCGATTCTCAAATACTTACTTTACTTTACTTTTAATGGCACAACAGCCCATGGAGGGCCTAGGCCGAGCTTTTTCAAATACTACAAATATGAAAAAGACAACGGCAAGAGCCCATTGTAACTTCTTATGGTAATTATTGTATTTGCCAATCACTTGACACGAAAATGTAATACTGCCAAATAATTTAATTTCGGATAGATTTTAAAGTCAAATTTTATAGTATAATGGGGAAATAGCTCGGCGTTCTTCCTTAAAACTGATTAATCTTGAACTAGTTTTTCACAATATTCTTGGCAAGAAAATAGTTGAAACAGTTTTAGTTAAAAAAATATTTTATAAAATCGTAAGTATTTTTGTAAGCTTGTAAGCAGTTTTTCAAGTTCATCGAAAATAAACATATGACAAATAAGGAGGACGATTTAGACTGCATTGAGAGTTTTTTAGGCTCTTCTTCTGCTAAATAATACAACAAATTTCTGTAGTAAAAATTATAAATTTTTTTTTTTTCAAATACTTCAAATACTTTAGATCGGGAATACCAATGAAATTCATATTCATTTTTAATGTACACCTTCGATTTATAAGATACTTGCTTTATATCAATACACAGTAATCCCAACACCCAACCAAAAAATAATAGGTACGTAAGCTTTTTGGGAATTAGGACCTACTGCACAGTACGAAAATGTACTGTACAAGCTCTCCCTTCTTCTCTCTATCTCTCCCACTCTCTATCTCTATCTCTCCGTCTCTCTATCTTTCCCTCTCTCAATTTCTCCCTCTCTCTATTTCTCCCTCTCTCTATCTCTCCCTCTCTCTATCTCTCCCTATCTCTATCTCTCCCTCTCTCTATCTCTCCCTCTCTCTATTTCTCCATCTCTCTATCTCTTCCTCCCTCTCTTTCTCCCCCTCTCTCTCCCTCCCTCTCTCTCTATTTCTCTCTCTCTCTCTCTCTCTCCCTCTCTCTTTCTCTCCCTCTCTTTCTCTCCCCCTCTCTCTCCCCCCCTCTCTCCCTCCCTCTCTCTTTCACCCTCTCTCTCTCTCTCTCTCTCTCTCTCTCTCTCCCTGTCCATCTCTCTCTCTCACTCTCTTCTAACATCGTAGTAAATGCGCAGAGCATTACAATTGCAGCAATCGTAATCATAATTTTTTTTCTTATATCAATTACTGTAATCGATATCTTAACTGTCCAACTCTGCTTCAAAAGTGTGTGTGTAGATCCCTACACCATATAAAAAGTATTCAAAGACAATTTTAATTTTTTAATTCAAGCAATCCAATTTTCATGGTTTTGACTGACAAATACTTTGAGATATACAAGTTCGGCATATGAATAAATATCAAATGGAACCACAGGAATATTGCAGTTTCGTCGAAACCACGTCGAATCGAATGCAACCCAGATTTGAATTGAATTTTTGTTGATGTTTCACTGTGAATAGCATGTTAGAGAAGAAGAAAATTTTATCTGTAATTGAATTTATATTTGATTGATTTTATATCACTCATAGTACATATTTTAATTATTCACATTGTCTCTGCAAATTAAATATTAAATATCTGCAAGTTAAATATTGCAATTAACATTTGATGCTTTCTCTGATGCACTTTTATCTTGTTACTAATTATTTTGTCTATCATCATGATTCACCTCGCATTTAAATAGTAAAGACCGAAATACTCTCAATAATTAAATTGGCACAAAAGAAATAAACAATGAACTCAAACGAAACCATAAACGAAATCAAGTTATCAATGAGAACGGTTGCAATTTCAGTCGAAGCCATTTGCCAAAACTATGCAATTTGTGTAAGGAATTTTTAATATTTTTTTTCATATTCATAAAAAATTGGATGCTTCTGAGGGACGCCCTCAGAACGTTTGCGTTTTGGGTGTTCAGGAACACATTTGATAATCAAAATTTGTTTTATTGCATATACTTTATATATATGTGTGATATATATTCACACAACATGAGTGAATACGAAAAGCTCGGCCTAGGCCCTCCATGGGCTGGTGTGCCATTAAAAGTAAAGTAAGTACATATATATATATATAAATATACACAAAAACACAGTTTTATCGGAAAGATATTATTTTCATTCGCTTATCAAAGAATAATTTTCATTACTAATTTCTTGAATAACTACGTTGTTATGAAGTACAGTGCGAATATGTTTTATGGTATCGTAACACAATAGCCATTTGTTTGTGTCCCACGTTTTGTTTTTTTTTAGTCTACTCGTATACTCGCTCATTCTTTCAGCTCTAGAAATTTATAAATGTTTTTGGTTGAACAGCTTTGACATCTTTATTTTGTTTTTCAAATTTGACGAGAAGCTAATGGGCAACAACCACTTATAATGTGTGTATGAAAAAAATGTTTGCTACAAACTGATGGGCAGCGCCGCCCTCTACCAAAAGTAGCGTATATAATTTTTATGTGTATACAAACATTGAACATAACCTCAATATTCATATATTCCAGCTGCTTTTAATCTTATCTACCTAGGTAGCCCTGACATTTCTCATATGTTTAAAACTTAATTGGTACGAACACCACAATCTCTCTTTATCGGTGTCCTGTGTAATTGCATTCCCTCTCTCAATCTTCCCCCTACCTATCAATCTTACTTCCATTCAACATAATGCTCTGCATTATGAATGCAGAATGTGTCGAATGAATAAAAAAAAAAAAAAAAAAGTACAACTACATAACTCATGCCGACTCTTTCTTGCACTATCAGCAATATACCAAACTCGTTCAATTATATTCGTTATTTTCCTCGCTCACATATATGCAACTGGCAGTTTTGTCAAAAGTGGTCTCATTTGTTTTTCAAACAAAAAAAAGATTTTCAATTGCGTTTGATGTGATTTCTTAAAATTATTTATTTTTTTGTTAATTATCACAAAAAGTAACATATAAAAACCCTCAAAAAATAGTGGTAAGTGTAGTTAGAGGTTTATTACAGTTATTTCCATTTGCGTTTTCTCTTCTGTGCGTGATATTTTGCAATAAGCAGAATAGAAATTTTTTTTCTGCAACTTGAATAATCTTTTCTGCATATGAATAATCTTTTTATTCGACGATAGATGGCGCTGCCCACAGTTTCCGTGACGTTCACCTTTTACCTACGGCTTAAATATGAAAACGATTCTAAAGAAGTAAAATTCTTTTCAAATAAGCTTTAGAGCTTTGTGCAATAACAGACGCGATCATAATTAGAAACTGTGTGAGAAAGTGACAGAACATCACATATTATCCTGAAATGTCAATGGCGTTGCTCTTTTATGCAGTGTATGCCAAATAAACGTAAGCGATGTGGTTAACAATTTGGTTGCTGGTATGTGCTTGAAAACCAACTAAGTGCGGAAAGTTCAACCACATAACGGAAAAGTTATTGGATCAGTTCTATAGCAGCTCGATACTGCCGAAGCTTTTGCTGGACTAGAAGGCTCCGCTCTATCAATCCATTTTCGCCTTTGCTAAGAATACTGTGCTGGTTTCCCTAAAAGATAAATGCACAGTATTGCAAATCACCTTGCATGATTGATTCAACTGAAGTTGGAACAGACACAAAAACACTTACCATAAGTACATATTTAGTATTATAAGAAAACGAAAGGAGGAGTTGTTACAATTACAAAATGGTTAACTGATGTAGCTAATAGTTTTTTTAGCAGCATTTTTAATGTCATAATTTATCAAGAGTAAGGCATAGAAATATTTCTAATACTTATGTCAACAAGTTGGTACATGTTTTCACTTCACTTTCAGATTGAATCGAAATGGGCCCGAAAAGCAAATAAAATGATAGCGCTGCTTGTTTTCATGCAGTCTTGGTGTACCACTTGTGTACAATTCTTCCAAAACTGGTAAATTTTTTTACATTTTTCTGCCCTTGGTGCATTGGTACATTCTGTGGGCAAAGTTAGCTTAATAGTAATTAAGAATTATGAACATATTTTCAAAATACTTTTAATTGAAAAAAGTAAAATTTAAATGTTTTTAAATACTAAAAAAGGATTCAACGACTGACCTCAAAATGTGCAATGCGAAAAAATAACAACTCTGAAATATGTTAATGAAAGATGTGTTATTAATATATGAGATATGTCAAATTTTGGTACGCTATTGGTTTGCGCGAAATTACAGCATTACATTTGGTTTATTTATTTGCTGTACCATATGTTTAATAAAGTTTTCAAGATCTCAAAAAGTTTTAAATTATTATACATACATACGTACATATAATATGAATTATTATTATTTATTGATTTGTTCATGATTTCTTCTTCTTATTTTGTTTAAATGAATGAAGAGTGTTATTTATTCTATATAAAAAAAATTTTATATTTTTTACGCAATCCGCTAAGAGGCATAAATTTTTATTAAATCAAGGAAAAAATTAGAAAGCTAAAAAAACACGAATGCTTGCTTTTTTAAGTGAAAAAAAAACAGTTTGTAAAGCTCATCAGCGCTTTATTTTTTATTCTAATTTAAGCTTAGAATATACATACACTTGACGGGCGTACAATAAGTGGACTGACATACAGATGAAAAGACTAAAGACTAAGGAAATACAACTAATACGAAATAAATACAACCACATTTCCATGAGGAAATGTGGTGAGATTGCGCGTAAGAGTATGGAATAAAAACGATGACGGAAACTCTATTATTTAAATTAAATACAACAAAAACTACAAATTGTAACAAAAAAAAAATTGCGTTCGTCAGTGAGACGCTCTACAGACGTTTACTTCTTCAGAACGTTTGCATTTTAGTTTCAGGTTAGGTTTAGTAATCTTGTAAAAACCAGAGTCTATCACAGATATTACAGGCGTGGCAGAAGTAATTTTTAACGAACATATTTTGAAATTGTTTATGCAAACGATAAACCTTGTACATTTCAGTTTGATGATTCTCTGATCCCAGGTGTGCTATATCTGGATTAACTTCATTTTGATCGTTTGCATTTCCAATGCATGCAACGCCCTCTGCAAAATCATCATCTCCAGCAAAATATTCAAACTCAAAGCATGCTAATCTATTTACTACATCATTATAATTATAATCTTAAAATCATCTTCATTATAATAATCATCATTATCAAAATATTCAGGGTGTATGATCTCCACAGGTGGAAACTTTGAGACTTGCCGGCCCCAGAACTTGCTAATGCTATGAGGTTGACTAGAAACTTGGCAAATTTCGTCAGTTTTATTGTGCTGGTGCAAGTTGATTGCTTTTCCCGGAGCAAAGATTTTCAGGCAAATTTTATATTTCAAATAAATCTTCTGCTCCTCTCTTTCGTTGAGATGCTGGAATTTCGGCCACCTCAATGATTGCCTGTTGCTGTATAATCTGAGGACCTGCGCAGGGACTCAATGAAATGAGTGTTGATGCAATTATGTGCTCTAATGAACTCATTTGCCATTCATGCTGTCTCTCCGCATTAGTCTTTGCGAGTTGTTTTTCAATGAATTCCAATTCTGTTGTACCTCAAGTTGCTTGCGAAGACTACACTCTCGTGATCTCTCTGTGCTGGTTTTTTGGGTTTTTTTTCACGATAGCGATAGAATCTGAATTTTGTTGGGCCTCCATTTTTCGACGAAATCTACATTCTCGCCTTCATTTCCGTAACAATTTCTGTCCCGCCACGATTAGTTTTTACCCCCCCGTAAATATAAAAACGGTTCTAAAGAATTAAACTTCAATACCTAAACCCTAATGTAACTATTTCATCTAAAACTCACTATGAAAAAGTTAATATAACTATTAATTTTATTTCAAATAAAGGTTCGAGAACAAAAAACCTACATACCACCTAGTAAGAAAAACAGTGTAATTAATTTGCATGTCATTTCATTAAGATCTTAGAACCATTAATTTTTTTATGTGCATTTTTTTAATAAAAAAATAACAGGTTTCTGCTTAATATGAATAAAATAAAAACTGAAGAATATATAAAACAATATTTGTACTTGCATATGCTGGTAATATTCCCACATTGCAGCAGAAAACGTTGCCATTATGCCAAATGCCATTAAAAATGCGTCAGTTTCAGCGCGCTAAACAAAACTTGCTGACATTGTTCTTTGTCCGCTTTCCTGCCTGATTCAGTTTAAGAGAATGTTTGTTATCAAAAGGGAAAATGTAGTTAAGATTTCAAGGCATTGCTTGTCTTCCTCCTTCGCGAGATTTACCATAGCTGCTGCCGCGCTGATGCTGCATTGCTATTGTTATGCTGCTTAGCCTGCTTTATTTGTTATAATATCTTCTTTTTTTTTTATTGTCTGCTATTCCCATGCGAAATTGGCCCTAGAAGATTTTAGAAGCACCCGGCGCAGAACCGCAGAATCGTTTCATTGTATTCGTGAATTGAATACAACTGTGTGTCGATTGTGAATGCTTTGATATAATTCTTTCAAATCATCTGTTTGTTTGAGGAGAGCGAGTGCTCATGGATAATTCCCAAGTCTCATCACCCCGATCCATCTACGAGTATTTACCGGTCGTAAATAAATGCAATGTAAATCATTATTCTTAATTGGTGCTTGGTTGTTGTGTACAATTTGTTATAATTACAACAAACATAATGAAATATAAATCCATTATGAATTGTTGTTGTGGCTGTTATGTTGTTGGTGCATACCTACTGCCAGTGCAACTTTATGAAGAATAATATTAAATAAATACAGCGTCAGCGACAGGAACGTGCTCTGGGACGGGGACGGGGGCAGTGATAGCCACAACCACTGTGGCAATGACACAATGGCAGTAAACAATAAGTGGTATTGATATTGTTGACTTATAAAGTAAAAACTAATTAACTTGATTTCATTTTTTTGTTCCTGTTGAAGGTAATTATTTTGCAGTTCTTCAGGCAGCCTGCGGAACTATGTATTGCCTTTGATGAGGCTGATTAAAATCGAGTCGGTGAATTCGAGAAAATTTCAATAAGAGCAATTTGGAAAGATTCTTGTAGAAAGTTGAATAATTTTATGTACTACAAATGTAACATTTAAAATTATTTTTTATTTTTGTGTGTAAGAGAATTATTATAGCAACAAGAGAAAGAATATTATGTACAAGTCATAAAATAATATTTTACTTTGGCATAATCACAGTACATTTTTTTTTCCTCATTCTCCATAAAATTCTTATGCTCTAAGAGTATGAGTATGTTATCTCAAGATTTAGAAGTGTCTCTGTCACTTTGAATATTCTCCATATGATTTACATGGGGAACTACGAATTTTGACGAATTTTTTATAATTTCCATCAGAATCTCATAAACTACAGGGTTAGGCGATTGAAGTTTACCAACTTCACCAATGACAGCTGCTTATATTGTTTACAAGCTACCACAAGCATTTGCGTCTAAGTTTTATATAACAAAAGTTATTCGAAATGGAATTCAAACGTAATAGTGTGATTGCGTTATATTTGAGTGGAAAATCACATCCAGCTATTGTTCGTGAGCTTAGGCATCTCAAAGTAAAACAGCAACATCACTTGAAATGGTTCGGAAAGTGAAGGCTCGACTTGAACGAAATCCACGTCGTATTGGTAATCAAATGGCCAAAGAACTGAAAATATCCCAGCGAAGCATCCCACGCATATCCAAAATGAACTCAAGGTAAAGCCTTAAAAGTTCCAAAAGGCACATGATCTTACAAAAAAGCAAAAAAAAGTTTGACTCGAAAGAGCAAAGGAGTTGTTACGCTTGCACGAATGTGGAGAATTTCCAAACATTGTGTACTCTGATGAGAAAAATTTCCCCATTGTGCATAAACTAAACTCGGCACCGTCTCATAAAGCTCGTGTGAACCGAGAATGGTTACAAAACTATGTTCCACACTTCATTTCGTCCACACAATTTGTAAGGGATACAAATTAAATTATCACCCTTACAGTATTTGTTGTTTATTTTATTTATTTCAAAAGTCATATAATATATCAAATATAAGTAATATAAATGTAATATGTTAAAAAAAAAGGAATCCAAACTCTGACACAACCGACGCTGCGGACGACCCCAACGAACTATTTGCTCGTGCGCTTACACTTCGCTCGCTTCTTTTCTTTTTTCGCAGAGTTGCACATTCTAGGTATCATGCTTACCTTCGGCCGTTCCTGACATTTCGGGGCGATCTCGCTCCAACTGTGAAGGATTTCGCTCGACTTCGTCCACGTCTATTTCATCTTTTTCATAAGTTGGTAACATACTCCAAGGCTTCAGCTTGTCTGACGCATACACAGAGGAATAATGTCGTTGTTTACGAAGGGAACCAAGTACCTGCGTTATCATGAAGGGACCTTTGTATTGCGGTTCTAATTTACGCGAATGACCGGTGCTAGGTGGCTCATTTTCTGCTAACACAAGCTCGCCTACGTTGTAGGGTTTTGGTTTCGAGTTTTTGCTGTCGTAACGTAGTTTAGCTCGTTCGCGTTTTTCATGTATTTGTATTGCTGCGTTGTTTCGCATTTCTCGTATCTCGTCTTCGTTAATATCGTTCGCTTCATCTCGTAAAGTTAATATTATTTTATTACGTAATATATTCCGTGGCACATATCCCAGCAATAGCTCTTGAGGTGTTCGTTTGGTCGTTTTATTTCGCATTGAATTTCTCGCAACTTTCCAGCATTTGTCGTTTGTTATTGTTGGCAATAACATTGACAAGATCATTCTGTTCGTTCTTTTGCCATGTCCGTTTGCCCTCGACGTTCGCACTGCGTTTTTAATATGCCTGATGCCATTGTTATTGTACAATTTTGTAAATTCTTGTGAATGCAGTACCTCGGTCAGTAACGATTCGATTAGGCATGACCACATAAATACTAACTTAATCTAAAACATTCAGGAAAAAGTTCGGTTTCGTGCTTTTTACAGCACGTATAACAGTGAATTTCGTAAATGTATCAACAAGTACTAGAAGATGCTCGTTTCTTTGACGACTCTTTGGGAACGGTCCGAGATGATCCAGGTGTATCGTCTTGAACGGTATTGGATCGATATGATCAAAATGGTATTCGCTTTCTTTACGTCCATACGCACACTCGACACAGGATTTTATGTACGATTTCGTGAAATTTCGCATTCTGGGGAACCATAAATAGCTTTGGATACGCTGTATGATGCCCTGCATTGTCATGACATTTAAATAAAACCTTCCATCGGAGTGCTTTTAGAGCCACCCACAATCGAGCGCCATTTTTCTTTATGAATAATCGCCCATTTTCTAGAATATAATCTTCGATGGCAGTCCTATTCTTCATCTCTAATTCTTTAATAATGCGCTTTATATTCGCGTCCTGCAATTGCATACTACACAACCAGTCAGCCTCATCTAACCCAGTTTTCCGTACTTGCAATGATGCTTCACCCACATCACGTGACTCCTCGACGGATGCTCGACTTAACGCATCTACATTTTGCATACTTGTTCCGGAACGATGCTCAATTTTTATGCTATACTCTTGAACTTTTAACTAACGAGCTATGCGTGGTATCAGTTCCTTTCTCTCCATTGCAGTTTTAATCGCATTGCAATCGGTGATCACCCTGACCTCCTTGCCGTATACGTAGTATTTTAGACGTTCCAGACTTTTTACCACAGCGAGTGTCTCCAATTCGTAGCTGTGAAATTTCTTTTCATTTTCACTGGTCGATCTACGAAAATGGACTACTAGCTTCCCATCGCCATTTTCGTTTTGTAATAATACTCCTGCCAGGCCGATGGAACTCGCGTCAGTGTGGATTTCGTGTTCTGCCATACGATAGGACGTCATAACGGGCTTAGATGACAACTTGAGTTCGCTAAATGTTTCTGCTCGTCGTGCCCTTGAAATGGTTGATCTTTGCACAGTAATCGTCGTAGTGTCAGATTTTATGGCGTCAGATTTTATAACGTAGCCGGGGACAAACTTCCTGAAATAGCCATTTTATCCCAGAAATTTTCTTACTTCCGTTACATTCGTAGGTATTGTAAAATTACTGATAGCTGCTGTTTTGACCGAGCCTGGACTAATACCATCTGGTGTTAATATGTAACCAAGGAACTCAATTGTTTGCTTTACAAAATTCGCATTTCTTTAAATTTAACGGAAGGTTTACTTCGCTTAAGACGGTAAATATTCGTCGCAGCTTCTCGAACATTTCATCAATAGTTAAACTACCTATCAAAATGTCGGCCATGTAATTTATCATGTCACCTTTCTGTGTCCGTTCTTTTACCATGACCATTAGACGCTGAAATACGACAGAGGCATTCTTTTGAACTGGTAGAGTCCCTCTGTCGTGACGAATGCGGTATATTTGCAACTCTTTCTTTCGATTGGAATCTGGTAGTAACCACTGTCCATGTCAAGAACAGTAAAATATTTGTAACGTATCGCTTCGTGCAGTTGCTCTTCGATATAAGACATTGGATGTATTTCCTTTCGCATGTGCTTATTTACTCTTCTATAGTCAACACAACATCTCGAATCGCCGTTTTTCTGTTTCACAAGCACAATTGGGCAATACAATAACCTTTTCTGGTTCAGGAATACGGTAGGGATTTTGTGCTATTGCGTCTTTGGAATTTAATTCAATGTTCATTTCAATAACGTTTGTCTTCCCTATTTCGTGCATATTGCTTGCAAAAATGTCTTGACACACATTCAGCATATCTATCAACTTAGCCTTATACTTATTTTCGAGTACACTGCTTTGTATGTCAATTGCGTTTGTTTTTCGTTCTTTAGGTATTCAAATAATGTGTGACCACTTTTTATTGTTACGTATATCTCTTTATTTCCATATATTTCTTGACCCAACATTATTTCCGACGTTAACAAGTTATCGTCCACTACGTATAGCGTTACGTTTGGTGTTACATTGTCAATTTTTAAGTCGACTTTCATCATTTCGTTTGCGTATCGCGCACCACTGCATAAGGCAGTCTTTAACAAACATCGTTCACGTTTGCATGTACCGTTTGTTGTAAAATTCGTCTATATCGCACTTTGCTTTCCGTACAACCGTATTTTTCTTGTCACAATTTATCGGTGTACCTTCTTCGCATCGCTGTCTTCGCTGAAGCTTTGTGCAGTTACTCGATATATGGCCTTCTTCCCAACAGTTGAACAAACTACTTTCCTTTTGATTTCATTACTTTGTTTATTTGTGATCGTCGCGTTTTTCGATTTAGTATCATCAACTTTATTAATTTGTGAACTACGTTGATTACGTGAATATTCAACAAGTGTCTTGCGTAAATGTCACATGGACTGAAAACTTAAAGGAGCTATTGCTGTTTGTAGATCGCGGTTCTTCAACCAGTCACGCGTCTATTTTATTATTGCCGATTCACTTAAGTAGATTATACCGCTGTCCGATAGCGTTCATGCGAAAACATTGATCTACCACATTTTTATCGTTTTTACGCATTGAATTACTCCCTTTGTAATGCACGTTTGCTACGTTATATTTAGAACCGAATTCATCAATCAATTTTTTAGAAAAACTACACCAATCGGAATGGAAATGCCTGTGATGCGTCTACCCATAACTTCGCAACATCATTCATGCGACTAAAACTGCCAACATCAAGCATGTTTCCTCCCATTGATACGCACTTCTGGCACTATTTACGCGTTCCACGAATTTTTCAGCGGACAACGATAGATCATTTGTTGGATCAAAAACTGGTATAATTTCAGCGATTTCTTTTACTGAGTATCGCACATTAGACAAACTTACACTTTGGCTCGGAGATATTACGCGTTGACTGTCTGCACTTATGATTGGCAACTGTTGTGGTGTTTGTTGTTGAGAATCGCGCACATTATTTGCTTGCACCAAAGCTGTAGTGCCTTGAATCATTTCACGCAGATCATTTATTTGTTCTTGTATCGTTTCGTTTTCGTTACCAAGCACCAGTTCATCATCACCCACCACTTCACACAAATGTTGAATTAATTCCGCCTTTGTGCCCGTTGACGAATGTCCCTTTTTTAGCAATGCTATTTTCATCATACCGATTTAATAAATTATTTCACTTTTTATCATTTTTTATGCTCAATTTCCGATTTAATTGGTTTGTTTATTTTATTTTCTTAGTTTTTTTTTTGTGTGTTTATTCTTAACCACTTCACTCGTTAGTTATCGTTTTACGTCGAGCTACAATGTTTTTTTTTTTTTTTTTGTTCTTTTCTTTACTTTCGTTTACTTTAATTTAAAATTTGTTTGGCTTCTTTGTGAAATTCGTTTATTGCGCGTTACACATAATTATATATACATATAAAGAGGCGCCGCTGCCGGCACACGTTTGTTGGAATAATCGTTGCAGAATGACCGTTACTTTATGTACCATATGCACACACGTTTATATATATAACTTTTTAGATTTGCTCGTTCACTGGTGGATTTCAATCCCACATCTGATTTGTAAGGGATACAGGTTGAATTATCACCCTTACAGTATTTGTTGTTTATTTTATTTAATTCAAAAGTCATATAATATATCAAATATAATATAAACAAAAAGGAATCCAAACTCTGGTCTAAACGACGCTGCTGACGACCAGAACGAACTCTCGTGCGTTTACACTTCGCTAGCTTCTTTTCTTCTTTCGCAGAGTTGCACATTCTAGGTATCATGCTTACACAATGGCTTTCGAATTCGCCAGATGCAAGTCCGATGAACTATTCCATCTGGGCCATTTTGGAAAGCAAGGTGAGGACAAAAAAATATGTCAGTATGGATGCGCTGGAGAAAGCCATTGTACGGGAATGGGCCAAAATACCGCAAGATCACATCTGGATTAACTTTAGGATTAATTTCAAATCTCGTCTATGTTTTGTTGTGTTGTGTTGTTTTGCAGAGGAAAGATTATCAGGCAAATTTTATATTTCAAGTAAATCTTCTGCTCCTCTCTTTCGTTGAGATGATGGGAAATTCGGCCACCTCAATGACTGCCTGGTGCTGTATAATATGAGGGCCTTCGCAGGGACTCAATGAAATGAGTGTTGATGCAATTATTGGCTCTAATGAACTCATTTGCCATTCATGCTGTCTCTGCATTAATCTTTGAGAGTTGTTTTTCAAAAATTTCGAATTCTGTTGTGCCTCAAGTTGCTTGCGAAGACTACACTCTCATGATCTCTCTGTGCTGGTTTTTGGGTTTTTTTCACAATAGCAGAATCTGAATTTTGTTGGGCCTCCATTTTTCGACGAGGCCTACACTGTCCCTGAATCAGCGCCCTCTATCAATCGAATTTTTTCCAAACTCGTGGATACATATGGATGCATATGTGGTGCCCATCATTTGTATGTATCTACATGTCCATCCTAATTTTTTTCATACTTGATTGATAGAAGTGCGCTGTCCTTCATTTTCTTGACTATTTCTCACCACGATCATCTTTTACCCCCTCGTAAATATAAAAACGATTATAAAGAAGTAAACTTCAAAAAAGTACCGGGAATTGGTCAATAAAACACAAAATGTTTTCATTCATTCAAATTTAATATATCGCCTACAAATTAGGCCTTTTCCGGAGTAATACACTTATGCCAACCAAGTTAACATAGTTTTACGTACAATTTTTTTTTTTTTTTTTTAACATTTTTTAAACGCATTTTCCGGAATCGATTTCAGTTCTCGCCGCGCATTCTCTTTAATGTCTTCTATCGACTGAAAACGGGTGCCATATCAGGTGAATACGGTGGTTGTTAGACAATATTTGTTAAGTTTTTGGCCAGAAATTAGTTCACAATGATAGCCTTGGTCGCTGTAGCGTAGCCGTTATGCGTTGGACTGCTACGCAGAGTGTCCGGGGTTCGAATCTCGGCACAGGCAAAATCAAAAAAAAAAAAAAAAAATTGGAAAATTTAATTTTTAAACACGGCACCACCGTGGCAATGGCAAACCTACAAGAGTAAAAATTGCTATGAAAAGCTTTTCACTTTGCCGTTTGGATTCGGCATTAAACTGTAGGTCCCTCCACTCATGTACAAATATAACACTTCGTATATATACACAATATTTCACACTTCGGCTGGAACGTTGGCAACTTTGCGTTCGATATTGTTCTTGAGCTCCTCTAATGTTGTTGGCTTGTTGGTATAAACCAACGACTGAACGTAATCCTATAAAATGAAATCTTGTCGAGATTTCACGAATACCGAACTTCTTCTTCAATATATCAATAACCACCTGTGTGGCATGTGGAACCATCTTATTGGAACCACACATCACTGATACCAGTCCATCCAATTCTGGCCCAAAATAGTCTTCCAACATGGCACAATAGCACACTCCATTGACCGTAACATGGCGACTATTTTCATCGAAGAGAAAATCATCGCTACGGCGTGAAAACCACACCACACGGTCACTTTTTGTGGATACAATGGAGTCTCTTGAAGCACATGTTTAGTTTAATTGAATTGAAATGTCACCAAAATGTCACTAAAACTAAACAGCTGATTCGAACTTTCATTCGACGTAAAAAGATTTTACTTTTTTTCTCTCCTTTTTTAATGGGAACATTTAGAATCTGACAGATTTCACAGAAAATAATTTGAATTCATAAATCTGTCTGGAACTAAGGTCTAAAAATGCGTTGTAACGTAGCGGTAGTGCGTTGGACTGTTACGCAGAGTGTCAGGGGTTCGAATCTCGGCACAGGCAAAATAAAAATATATAAAAAAAAAACAATAACAACAAAATTTCTACACGGCGCAGGCAATGACAAACCTACAACAGTAAAAATTGCCTATGAAAAACTTTTCATTTCGCCGTTCGGATTCGGCGTAAAACTGTAGGTCCCTTCTATTCATGTACAAATATAACACATACAACATGAGTGGATGCGAAAAGCTTGGCCTTTGGCGCTACATGCGGTCATAGTCGACCGCATGATAAACTGAAGTTCATTGTAGTAGGCATAACACTTGCCACAATGGCTGTCTATCTCTTTATCGGTGTCCTGTGTGATTGCATTCTCTCTCTCATTGCAAGTAAGTTTTTACTTGCAAAAATTAAAAGTCAAAAATATAATTTTAGAATTATAATTTTTATGTACCTGACCGTTTTGATCGAGGTTGATCTTAAGACTGGCTGCTCTACATAAAAATATGGAAATGTGCATTTTGCACTATCAGCATATTTTAATGAGAACGTTCCATCAGAGGTAAAACTGGCATAAAGGTACGAAATTGCTGAATTAGCGTCTGGAGTATCTAATTCAGAAATGTCGCTCCATTCATGGGAACAGATTTTGCCTGGGACGTAACTCGCACTGTCTGGTGGGACGATCATTACGACCGAAGATTGGAGTATGCGCTATTAAACCTGCGACCACCTTCTAAGAATCTTGGTAGTAAATTTTAATAATTTCCCAACGTTGCTCATTCGTGAACTGCACAATATTTGACGTTTGTAAATATTCGAATAAAAAATTGTTATGTCCCTATTGAAAACCACTTTACAATGTATTTATATAAGTTTATGATTGTTATTTCGTAGGCGTTTTGTTTACTGAAGCGGAACTATTTGCCTTTGTTTTACTTTAATGTTTCCTTTATTGAAACCTTAATTTTGTTTATTATGTATTTACCCATAAATCAGAATGAAATTCTGAATTCGTTGGCATTAGTTGCAATCATGAATTCGTTAAATTGTCCTTGGTATCCCATGTAAATTTCGATAAAAAGGGATTGAAAGGAAAAATTAATAATTTGTACTTAATTTCGTTACTTTGCAATTCCTTATTCAATACCACAACAATTTTTCAAACCAAAACTTTCCTGACTAGCTGGAAAACTCACACAATGATTTCAACGTAACAAGGACTTGGGATAGATGTTACTGAAAAATTGAAAACGCAAATCCAGTATTGAATGCCAAATCCTTTACCATAATCTTGCATATTTTTGATACACAAAGGCCAAAGACTTATTTTTTTAGATTAGATTAGATTGGGTGGGTACTGACTGCTTTTTGTATGTTTTAAGACCCGCACCTTTTTTAATTTTACGAACTAAAAACTCACTGCAACTCGCTTTTTCCGCCAATTTTCGATTAGACAACGCTGGATTCTTCTCTAAGAGAGCAACGAATTTCTTCGCCTTTTTTTGGAGACACGTAACCTCATTTCCTTCCAGAACCATATTTTCTAGCAACAGTTAAGTCTGTATTAAATTTTTAAGAATCATCGAGACAGTGTTTTGTGCAACTTTCGCCTTATTTGCAATGATTTTCTGGCTCCCCTGCGGATTTTCTCGAAATAATGCAACAACTAAATCGCGTCTTTCCACTTCCGATGCCATGACTCAACTGAAAGTTCCCAAGTCAAAAAACATGTGATTGTAAGTATTTCATCAGAATTTCCCAACGCAAAGCCTACTGTTCTTTCATTCAGACGAAGAGTTTCAAAGCAGTGGTCTTTCAAAGTTATTCGATTTTTTCGATCTCACTCCTTATAATATTTTACTCGGATTATATACATAGGTAAATAAAGACATACTGACTTTAGAACTAAAATTTATATACTTTTTCGAAAACTTATTGTATTTTAACGAAATTTTTACAGCAAACTGAGTCACACTTAGACTAACATAGCCACTTTTCATTTCATCGGTATGTTATTTCGTTCTATTGAACCGTTTTTTCGATTTTTGCGCTTTAAACGACAGCTTTTTGTTACATTGAAATTTTGAGAAATATTGACGTTTTTCCTGATAACTGATATTTTTCTTATTTTAAATATATATTTTTTTAATTAATTAATTTATTTATTGAATCTTCACTATAATTTATATAATTCGTACCACTGTTCGAAATTACATATAATTTTGATGTAAACAGTTATTTTATTTGTAATAAGAAGCAGTGGCGTAGTGGTGTCACCCTATAATACCCCTCTCCCCTCTTATTTTGAAAGAATTATTCTCTGTGTAGGTATGTACGATTATTTTTTATTTAAAAGTAAGTAGATAATACAGGAATTCATAAAGATGAGTGAACTTAAATTAATACGCAATAATAGAACTTAAATTAAGTCACAAAATAGTTAAAACCTCTACGAGTATTAGACCAATAAGGGAAACTTTTATTTACAGCATGTTCTTCATCAAGATCTTGGAAGATATTTCTTTACATACAACTTCTTTTTTTAAATGAGTATTTAATTGCTGTTGTAGGAAAATGATGTATGTACATATGTGAGTACATATTCAATTTACATTGCAAGTACATTGTACAATTTACATTGTACAGTATCAAATTTACATTGCGATATATGAAGCTTTAAAAAAATATAACAAATTTTGCATTTTTTCGCAGCAAATTCTGAAATAACATTGCCGAAATCTAATTTGCTAGAAAATTCGTTTTCTATTGATTAAATGGCTAGGACGCATATCCTAGATTGACACATAGTTGAGCCTAAATATGATTTAATTAGATTTAACTCTGAAAAACTTGTTTCAGATGAAGCCACAGAGACACACAAACTGTTAAGAACAATTGAAGAGCTAAAGATACGTTTGAAACAGAGGCTATAAAGTCCCATTCCACAACAAAAGTTAGCTTATCAAGCGTAGTCCATTTACTTGCGACTTTAAATTCAATATTTGCTGCTTTAATTTGTCTACGAATTCTTTGTACTTCTACTTTAAGTTCTTCTTCTACAACTTCATCGTAGTGTGACGCCAACTTTTTTGCATTTATATTCAGTTCTTCATCCATGCAAAACAACAAGTCATTTGTTTTCACAATTTGAAAGATATCGGCTATATCATTGAATGCCATGGTTCGAGACTTTAATTCTGTAGAGAAGTTAAGCCAATATCTCGTTCCGTTTCACCCGGCATTCTTTTCTTGTACCTTATGCGCCGGCTGATGCTTATTCCGAGCTTTGAGCAAATAATACAAGCCTTCTCCAATGCACCTTCCACTAAACAATCCCGCTTTTCTTGTAAAAAGAGAATTAGGGCATTCGATTTCGCTATCACTTTATCGACAGTTAGTCCTGGAGTTTGCAACTATTTTTGTGTAGCATCCACTTCCACTAACACATCGTGCAAAAAACAAATGAAAGTATAATTTTAGACGTTCACACCAACTCAGGTAATTATAATATTTTTCCGTTTTTTGGACATTGCGGGTGTCACGCCAAAAATGGTGACACCCGGGGCGGACCTCCCCCTCGCCCCCCTGGCTACGCCACTGATAAGACGGTTTAATGATTAAGTAGTACCTATGTTATTAGCATTTCTAAGTACACATACAAAAATACAATAAACGTTCAACCTTCTTACTGTGCAGACGTGTTTTGCTGTGCTCCGCGTTTAAAATTATAATTCGTATTTGCGAATTGTGCGAATTGATTGCGTTCGTTATACTTGGACACTATTATCTTTTTGTTTGAAATCATAATGTCATGTGTCTGTGGTCAAAGTGCAGTGTGCTAAGTGCAATGATTATTTTCATATAGACTGTGTAAATTATGTAAAAGTTTTGCCAGCAGATCTCTTGAAAGTGCGACTGCACGCCGAAACTCTAATCATTCGCCCCTTCCATCAGCTGCTCCCGCCGAAAATGAAGCTGATATAGCTCGGTCTTTCAGCAATTCTCCTTAAAAAGTGTCCAGCTCTAGTTCATCCTTTAAATTAATTTTTAATAAAACTTTATCTTCCGGGCTTTTTATTGATGAGTGGAAAATTGCCTTTATCACTCCTATTTTTAAAAGTGGGAATAAAAACGACGTCACTAATTACAGACCAATTTCCAAGCTATCGACAGTATCGAAACTCTTCGGATGCATTATTAAAGAAAGATATTTTTTGCAACCAAACGCCTTATTTGCCCAAACCAACATGGATTTGTTCCTGGCAGATCAACAGTCTCCAATCTTGCTATGTTTGTTCAAGATTGTATTACTGCATTCCAAAACGGTTCACTGATTGACTCATTTTTCACCGACTTTTGGAAAGCTTTTGACAAAGTCTCTCACAATATTATGTTACAAAAACTATCAAACCTGGGATTTCATTAAATTTTTTTAAATTGGATTAAATCCTATTTAAGTTATCGACGATGTGTTGTTATTGTTGATAATGTACTTTTCCAGGAATTTATAGCCTCGTCCGGTGTTCCGCAAGGTAGTGTCTTGGGACCTTTGTAGTTTGTGTTATTTATAAATGATATCAGTAGTTGTTTTTCATTTGCAAAATATCTACTCTATGCTGATGATCTCAAAATTTACCCAGTAGTAAAAAATGCATCTGACTCCAGTCCGACCTTAACAAACTCCACTTTTGGTGTTGTAAAAAACGTCCATCACTGAATATTAATAAATGATTTCATGTTACATTTTCCCAAGTCCTATAATTACTTTGTGACTTCGTACCACATTTGCGATTCACTTTTAAAATCTTTAACTGAAATAGAGGATCTGGGTGTTATTTTTGACCGCAAACTAACGTTTGCTAGTCACATTAACTCTGTTATTTTCATGAACCAATTCCTTCATACACTTTGCGTTGCATTCTAATTACCCTTAAATTACTTGAAAGTAGAAGAGCAATTATATCTTTGTCTTTCGTTTATGACATTGTTCGTCGCTCCTGAAGAGAATCAATTTTAATATTCCTATAAGAACGCTTCGTCATTTCTTTTCTTTCTATGTTGGTTTCAGTAAAACTGATTATGGCCTTAATGCTCCCCTCACAAGGGCTCTGATTCAACTTAACGGTCTTTCTGATTTTATTGATGATCAACAATTACTTTTTTAATCTTGTTGAACATTGTTTTTGACTAATTTTGAAGAATAATTTACTTTTTCTTCCCTTTGTTCTTAATTAGTCTGTAGGAATATACTTTTCATTGACTTAAACAAGTAAACAAACAATAAACATTATATTGAAGGATCCGATTTAAGAGGATGGCATGTCTCTCCTTTTTAGATGTGTGAAGCTCGAAGTACGTAGCAAGTTTTTAGCCAAAGCGTCGGGATGTCGTGTCAACCGGTCAATGTTCTTGCTGCTCAGTTCAGCAATTTCGTTTCTAACCAGAGGGATGCAGAGGTCTTTGTGGATGTCAATATTTCGTATGAACCAAGGAGCGCCTGTGATATTTCTTAATATTTTTGATTGTGAACTTTGAATGCTTTCAATACTGGAAGGGCTCGCGTTTCCCCATAACTGGGCTCCTAAGGTCCAGATTGGTTTAATAATTGCTTTGTAAAGAACCACTTTGTGGTCGAGTCAAAGCCATGATTTTGTATGAATAAGTTGAAAAGTTGATTTTGTGGGTCTTTAGCTTAATCTGCTTCTTTTTTGTCTCAATGTGTTTCCTCCAGGTTAGTCGTCCGTCGAGCTAAATAACTAAGTATGTTACTTTGGTAACCTGTGGTATAGTTGTATTGTTTAGTACGATAGCCGTCATATTTCTTGGCATAGGGTGAAAGTAACGTAAAAGTAACACTCTCCAGTTCGATAGCCAAGTATCTATATTTTTCAGATGCTCATTGAGGGCACATGATGTAATTCTGGGATTAGAATGTGAGTATAGGATGGCAGTATAATCTGCGATTGTGCAAATATTCAAACGATCGTTTGTTGGTAAATCAGTCGTAAAGAGAAGGTATAGAAGCGGACCAAGTACCTCCTTGGGGTACTCCTGCTCCGATTTGGAAGCCTGGTGAAGTGAACTTGTTATATTTTAATCTAAATTTCCGGTCGGTGAGGTATGATTCCATTAGCTTATGCGTTTTAAAAGGTAACGATTGTTTTATTTTGTATATATGTAAGTCCTGGATGCCTGCACTACATCTATAAAGATTGCTGAACAGTAATTTTGTTTCTTCAAAAGCCTTTCTTATTTCGTTAGTTATTCGGGGTATTTGTTCTATGGTACCGTGATTTTTGCGGAATCCGAATTGATAATTTGGAACGATAGTTTGGTCTATAAAGGGAAGCAACTTTTTGTGTAAACATTTCCCAAATAGCTTTGATATCGTTGGAAGCAGGCTTATGTATGCTTGGGTATGAGGATGGTTGGGTTAGATCTTTACCCGGTTTCGGAATCATCGTAATTTGCAATATTTTCCAGCACTGAGTGGAATATCCTGTTCGCATAATAGCATTGAATATGTGTAACATGATTTTTATAGCGACGTAAGGCAATTCTATAAACATTTTTGGATTGATTGCATCGTGTCCTGATGCGTTTTTTGGGTAAAGCTACTTATGTCATTAATATTAAGTGTCAATACACTTGTAGTCGGTGCTTTGTTTTATCTACTGGGTATTACGAAGTGGTTGGTTGGTCGATTCGGCTGAATAACGGTTTCGCCCCTTACCCATTTTCCTTGTTGTATTCGCAACGGCACTTCACCTTTTGGTGCTTTTAAATTCTTATTTGACAGAAGCTACTTCAGAAGCATCTGATGTTGAACTATTGGCAGAAATTGAGTGTGGGGAAGTTTGTACGATTCAGATGAAAGTGTAGAAGTTGAAGCATGCAATGACTTAATCGGAAAAGATGGGACTATATGGCGGTTAGAACCATTTTCAGAAACTCAAACATGTGGCCTTAATATTATTCGTCAACGCGGGGGTGCACCATCTTTTAGTAAATTTTGTGTTTCTTAGGATAACTTTCAAATTATTTTATCAGATGACATTATTTTGATAGAGGCAAACAAGAAAGGTTCGACAACTACAGGATGTCATAATAAAAGTCTACTAGAAAAATTTCCCGAAGCTAACAAACGACCGAGAAAATATTTATACCTTTTTTGGGCAGTGAGTATAAGTCGGTGAGTGTAAGTCTAACAGATTTGACAGAACTTTGGGAAGCTGGAACTTTGTGTCTTGTTTCTAAGTATAAAAATTCGGGGAGAAATATTACCACCGATAATTTTGTCACGTCCGTGCAAATAGCTCACATTTTAAATTCTTGGAATAGAACACTTGTTGGGACAGTGAGAAAAAATAAACGCTTTCTTCCAGGAAACATGCAACTGCATAAAGGCAGACGAATATATTCTACGAGGGAGATACAGTGTGCTCCTATGTTCCTAAAAAGAAGAAAGCGGTTGTAATGTTGTCATCAATGCACACGTCACTTGTTGTTCAAAATTATGCACTTACTAAGCCAGAAATTGTTTCCTATTATAACAAAATCAAAGGAGGTGTCACCAACATGGACAAGCTGTTGGGAGAATACAACACAAAACGCAAGACCAATCGATTGCCATTAGCTCTTTTCTTCAACATTGTCGCCATTGTAGCTTTAGCTGCATGCATAATTTACATTGAGCATAATCTTGGACTTCTTCAAGTGACAGGAGAAGATATTTTTTAAAAGAATTAAGCTTCCAGTTATGCAAAGCCATCAGAGGCCAAAGAGCAAGCAATCCCGTAGGGACATTAAAATTTCATGTAAAGTCTGCAATACAAGACCAATATTACTCCATTTGCTGAGTCTGCTTTACCAAAGCGAGATACCAGTGGACGCATTACTGTAATAGGAAGTTGCTACGTTTGCAGAGAACTTCAGAGAAAGCAAAGAACTCGAAAAGCATGCACCAAATCTTTGCGGGTTATTTGTGATGAACACTAGGTAGCTAGACCCAAATATAATTCATGCTTACAAAATCAAGTAAATAAGTGTGTGTCTCTTTGCAGTAATCACAGGATTCTATGCTTCGCCCATACATTCGCCAGTCTTTACACACATTTTTCCTATAAGATTAATGGATTTAATTATCACGGTGCACTTCCACTATACATAAAATGTTAATATCAGAGACACCATATATTCCCTGTTACCCTTCTACGCACCACATCTTTCATTTTTCGCATAAAGCTAATATCAAAATTATATGAATTGTTTTGCTGTTGTTATGCTTTGTATTTGCATAAAGACACACTTTATTTAAAACTAAGACTAAACTATTATATTCTTTAACTATGTACATAAAATTGATGCGAAAACAAAAACTAACACGGTAGCAACATCAACAATAAAAGGAACATCCCAGCGGGCCCTATTGTCAGCAGCTCATTGCAGCAGTAATAGGTGATTTTTTTTCTTAAAGTCCACTCATCGTTATCGAAAAGGAATCGTTGGCGAAGCAAACGACGACAAGATCATAGGAATTTCTAAGGCAGAGTAGAGTAAAAAAGAATAAGCTGCTGACGCAAAAGATTTCGCGAGATGTCTTTTGAACCACTTCAATAAAGAAATAAAGAAGAAGAATAGTATAAAGTAGACACGAAAGGAACAAACTTTACAATGCTTTTTTCCAAGTGTCAGCGTCTAAAGGAGTGATTTTCTTTCCGTTGGGATGTATGAACATATCGCTGCCTTAGTTAGTTTGCAAATACCCTAACATCACATTTTTTCATTCAAGTTTTTGATAGATTACGGTTAAGCGTACCCATCTGCATCTCAAACACGTTCAACACGTTTTTATTGTACAAATTTTCAAACTTCCCATTTCAGGCATAGCTTTTTTGTTTGTTAAGATTTTAATGTTGAAAAGAATTTAATCTGGCATTATCCGACAGATTTACTAATTTTTCTCCTTCTTTACTTGAACACGACTTGAGATCGAAAAAGTATCTCTGATTAAAATTACACAGTTTTTTTTTTAATTGATTTTATATTACAATACTGAAAATATTAAAGTTTCAAAAGGTTTTTCCTTTTCCTGAAAAATTTAAAAAATGAATTTTAGTTTTAGGGCTTTTACAAATTAAGGCAGCGATATGTATATAAGTATGTATGTGCAGGTATATTGCAAATACACACCTGGACAAAAGGTGTGAACACAAAAATTATTAAAATGAACGAAAAAAATTAATTGGAATGGTCTACAATCAAAAGGCAAATTTGGAAGTTTGGTGGCACTGTTTTGGAATGAAATGGGGGAATCCCCGCAAAAAAAGTTCTTCTCGATAAATATTGCGGCTTATTTATTTGTTCAACCTTCAAATTGATCTGGACAATAAAATAGGTGTGTTTTGGTAAAAATTAGAAGTGAATAAATTTAAAGCGTTATTTAGATGAAAGTAAGTAAGTAAGTAAAATTAAGATTTAATTATAATTTTTAATAATATTAGATGGGTTGTGGAGTTCATTGCAGTACAGAGGAGGGAAGAGTTGTTCGTCAGATCCGGGACAAAGGAAAAACCTACAAATTCATTGCCAGATCGATGGGACGGTCTCAGAATTTCGTAACAAATGCTCTCAAGCCAGAAAAAGCTATTGAAACGCGTGGGGCACCTAAAAAACTTTATTAGTGACCGACAATCGTATCGTTACATTAGCTAAACACGACTCGTTCAAGTTGCCCAGAACAATTGCAAGCGAAATTGGGAATGTTGTATCATCACGAACCGTTCAACGTCGATTAGTAAGGGCAAACCTACCGGTAGGATTACTCTGCTTAGAACTGCAAATTTGAGGAAGAAAAACAATTTTGCATTGGATCATAAAACGTGGTGCGGTTCACAGGGATTCTCTGGAGCGAAATTTGTGAAAATTTCAGCAGGACAATGATCCTAAACATTCATCGCGAGTTGTCAAAGCATGGTTCCAAGAGCATAATGTAGACGTAATTGAGTGGCCAAGTCAATCCGCAGATCTGAATCCTATTGAGAACCTCTGGGGAGAACTTAAACGCTAAAATAAAACGCAGTTATAGGAAAATATTAAAAAAATTTGGTACAACATTCCTGTAGAAACTTGTCGGAAGTTGATATCATCAATGCCCAGAAGAATCGAAAAAGCCATCAAGAATAATGGTGGATATTCTGGGTGTTAATGCGTTCTTACTAATTCAGTAAAATACGGGACCATAGCTAGCAAAATTTCAATATTTATTCCTAAGTTTTTTGTGCACACCTATTATTTTTATAAAATTTTTTTATTTTATTTATTTCATAACATCTTTGGATTACAATATCCTTACAGACTAGAGTTTTAAATCCTTTTATGTTTTGTTATGACGCTGAAGTATGTTTATGTTGAAAACTAATTTATTTTTTGAAGGAAAATAAAATATATATGAAAGCCAAGGTTATTTGAAAAAAAAATATCTTCACACCTATTATTTTGTCCAAGTGTGTATATGTAGAATACCCTAATGGCATAGTTGAGATATTTCATGTAGCATCAAGGGACTGTGCTTAACCACATCCTTGTTCCTGTAAACATAAAAGAGTTGCTGCCAAGTTTTTGGTTACATGAGAAATTGTAATCCATCCGCCAGTTTCACATCGCACACAGCAGCAGTAACTACTCACAATTGCGCTTAATTGTAGCCAGCAAACATTTTCTAGATACCTTAACTACAGTCCCACATTCACACCCACATATAATACATATAACAATAAAGATACACTCGCAGTGAACATTATGTATATGTATACTTACGTAACCACCTACAAGAGGAGTTGGCCGACTGTTTACATAAAGATCGATTTGTGACAAATAAGTAGTTAATTGTCACTTTTCTAAACATTTTCATTTGTTTATATCATACTAAAAATAAAAACTTATAGAAAATTTGTACATGACATGTTTTGATTGAATTGCGTATTAATTTCTTCTTCTTCTGTTTTCTTCTTTTAATGACACAACAGCCCATTGAGGGCCTAGGGCGTTCCTTTCGCATCCACTCATGTTGTGCTGTTATATTTGTACATGAATGGAATGGACCCTACAGTTTTATGGCGAGTCCGAACGGCTAAGTGAAAAACTTTTCATAGGCAATTTTTACTGTTATTGGTTTGCCATTACTTGGCAAGAGGTGGTGCCGTGTAGAAAAATAGTCTTTTCTACTTTTTGAAAATGCCTCTGCCTTGATTTCAACCTCAGACACTCTGCGTAGCAGGTCAAAGCACTAACAACTACACCACAGCGCCCACATTGCGTATTACATTGTGCCTGACCTGAAACTTATATGGAAATCCAACATAGCGAAAAGGTGTGGAAAGCGTCTTGTGCTTTATACTGCTGTAAAAGTGTGTCAAATACAAGATGGGGTCTCCAACCTGGAATCATTTCCTGGCTTTATAAATCAGTGATCTGGTCAAATCTTCTTTATGATGCCGTCCTCTGGTGGTCAGCTACATTATAGCTACATACAGCGGTCATTATTGATTACTGGGGCTCTCCTCACTACCTCTACAATATCTCTCATTGCAATCCTTCAATGGGTGCCAACTGCACTTCTGGTTAAGTTACAAGCTAAGTACTCAGTTTCCAGACTTAATGTCATTTCCTCGGTCGGATTAGGGATATTGGCTAGGTAGGACTTGGTAAGATTCCTATCCAAAACATGTCTGTACCCACAAATATTGACTATGTATATCAGCTTTATTCTGAATCCAAACGAAAAGTTTTTCTCGCTATATACAGTAGAGAGGATTGCGGCATTTGTTCAAAACTCTACTTCCAGAAACGATTTATATGTACACTATCAGCCAAGTAGCAATCATATCACATGCTATAGTTTTCTCTACATTAAAGCCTATTCTTGACTACCCATCTGCTCCCAACTTCTTTGCTCATTCAAATTCGAGATAAAACTGATTACATCATGCCAGGCATGACGTTCACCAAGTACTTCAAGGTATTACTGTCATCCTGGACAGCTGGACAACTGGAGAAGATAGAATAATGGTCTGATAACAAGTAACCTTAACACCAAAGTTTTCAATCCAGGATCCAAGATAAACTGCGGCGTAGGAGCACGAATCTTCGCAACGATTCGTGCTCCAACAGCCCCTTAACTCAGATAGTGTACTTACTTCTGGTTGAATTGTTAGCAATTAGGGACACATGCAGGATGCTAAAGACCGATCATAATTTTAAGGCAAACATCGCTATCATTTCTGATTGCCATGCACCAATCAGTTCTCTTGATTAGTCCATCACAACGTCTAATCTCGACAGCATAATGTTACCTTGACATGGGTGCTGGGACATCGGAACATAGGAGGTAACGAAAAGGTAGATTGGCCCGTAATGGCTCTCCCCTGCAAGAATACTTTGCTGAAATTGACACCACTGAACTCGGTGAAGCGAGAAACCATGGTAGATGTAAATTAATATTTTAACTCGAAGAAAAAGAAGACTATTTCTCATTTTCTCTATGAGAAATAGAAATAGTCCCAGTTCTAGGGCGAATTAGAATAAAAACCCTAGATAAAATTTTTTCCAGTAACCTCGGTGAACTGTGAAAAACAAGTTTAAACGACCTCCTAAACTTATTCAAACACGTAGGAATGGATCTTATTCACACGTCTTGTCCCACAAAACCAAACAAACTAGAAAACAACTGAGGTAGGTATCTACAACTGCCCGTTATCGAATCTGAATCTGAGCTCGAGTTGTTAAAAGAGTTCTTGCAAATCTTAACATAAACAAGGCTTCCAGCGGATGGCATTCCAGAGCTTATGCTACAACGCTGGCACGACCGTTGCGCAATCTTTTCAACATTTCATACAGAACTGGTGTATTTCCGTCTTGTTGGAAAGTTGCCTATGTCCAGACAGTTTCTAAAAAGCGCAGGACGATAGACCTATCGCCCCATCTAATCAGAACTATCCGGGATTATTGCCGTCATCGCCATTAAGCAGCTGCGAAAAGTGCTCCCTCCATAATCTCATTATGCCCTGAACATCTGTTACCAGATTTCCGTCTTCATCCTTGCAGGAAGAGGCCCCGGTCTTCAAACCAAGAGTCAGGCGTCTTATACTTTCAAAGAATTTTCGGACCTCGTTCCTGTCCCGCAACATTTCGATATCATTGAACTCGCGTCTTTCTTCATCTCTTTTCTTGCGCCTGAAAAGACGTTTCTCCTCCCTCCTCAACTCTCTGTACCGCTCCTTAGCAGCTCGCGTTGCAACTGACTGCAGGGTGGCTCTGTAAACAGCGTTCTTCTCTTCAGAAGCATCGCGACACTTGGTCGTACCACATATTTCTCCGTCGACGGTGGTAGCCTAGCACCTCTTCGGCAGCCGTACGCATAGAGCGGGAAATGTGCGTCCACTGCGCGCATATATCATCAAGGTGTTTTGCGAAAGGAGAAGTGCGAGTTGGTTGGCGAAGACTTCGGCTGTCTGTTGTGATTGCAGCTTTTCGATTTCCAGCTTTCTCTTTGTACCTATCTGAACGCGATTTGCTACACATATACGTGTGCAGACCTTGGCTGCAACCAAGTAGCGGATGTTAGAGTCGATGTTTGCACCACGTATTGTGCGTAAGTCTAGTTCTCTGGAAGCGTGCCTTCCGTCGATCACAACGTGATCAATCTGGTTTCTTGTGTTTTGATCAGGCGGCAGCCAAGTGGCCTTATGGATATCTCTATGTTGGAATCTGATGCTACTAACTGTCATGTTTCGTGCGGCGGCGAAGTCGATCAGTCTCATACCGTTATCGGTGGCTTCGTCTTCGAGATTGAATTTTCTGATCGTCGGACCAAAGAGATTCTCTTTGCCCACCTTGGCATTAAAGTCGCCTAACACGATTTTAATATCGTGGCGGGGGCAATGCTCATAAATTTTGTCGAGGAGCTCGTAGAAGTCATCTTTGGTCGTTTCATCCTTCTCATCCGTCAGGGCCAGGGCATGGACACAAATTAGGCTGATGTCGAAGAATTTAGTGGCTAGGAGCTCGTTTACGGCCGTGAACCTCGAGACTAGATGACGCGGTCTCTTCCCATCCACAAATCTACCACCAAATTCGTGTCTCGACGCATGACAGCTGTAGTAGACATCACAGGGTGTTCTTTTAGTTAACTCACTGACGGTTGCCAGATCGCTATTCAGGGGACGCCACGAGGAGGCTGTGTGTCGACTTGAAACGTAGAACCAAATATATGTATACGTCCTAAATTGGAGTTTAATTAGCACCTATGGGCTGGTGCTTCACGAACGCAACTGGAGCTCCTGGACCGTATCCAACATCGAGCGATAAAGCTAATAGGAGACAGTAGAGTTTCCACCTCTATTATGACCCTTGTTTAAAGCAATCTCTCACAACTAGTTTTCCCTCCTTCTTTCTCCCACCTATAAATCTTCCTTCCAATCAACACAATGCTCTGCATTTATAGGAGCACCCCGTGGTGTTGATTAGTACACTTGTAGTACACTTTTGGTATTTACGACGACAATATGCGAATAAATACTGGTTTTAAAATGGAATACCGGAAAATATCACTTGCAAATTTAAAGCAATACACATTTTTCACCGTTCAAATTCACCAAATAAATAAACAAAAATAAACTTATGTATTTATAGGCAGAGAAACGAATAAATATGTTTGTCCTATGTGTTTTCCTTTTCTATTAAATCATAATTTATTCCCATGGAATGTGTTTATTGTGTAAGTATTTTATGAATTATACGGCAACTATTGAAATATTTGTAACACAGAGGTCAGTTAAGTTTTGTCGGTCGACTAAAAAGTGCATTAGCAAAAGAACATATTTGGTTATGATGGTACAGTGACCGCCATTATAATCGCCCCTCACACACCCTTTCGTCCTGCATTTCCTTTTCCATACGAGTAGTTCATAATCCCAAACAGGAAATGAAATAGAGAAATATGTATTGGTATTTCGACTTCAAACTGAAGTATGTAGAAACCGCTGTTGTGTCGTCGGCGCAGCGTTCAATTGCATCTGTTGATGATGCGATGAAGAGTTCACACACCATTTGGCAGTTTAGCCACACACAGCCACTGGATACCAGTGTGTGTTTGTGCATGTGCAACACATTGATGAGTGTACTAAAGATGGGAGTTCTGAAGCTTTTTTTGGAATACAAATTTATGGTAAATATATAAATATATATATATGGTAAAATCAAAAAAAAAAAAAAAAAACAATAAGATTTACCAATATTAATGTTATATTTTACTTACTTTTCTTAAAATCAAAAAAATAATTAACTTTGAATAAGTATATTTACCAGCATGTTTATACGATACTGTAATAACATAATAAGCGACAAAGTAAGAAATTGGAAATGCATTCGGATAGGCAAACTTTGGCTCGATGTGAAATTTATTGGAATAAAGCTAAAATCTTTTGCTGGTTTTAAGTGGTAGAACACAGCCGAAAATCCAATTTCTGAAATCTTTTGGCTAATAATATTTTTATATAATTATATCATATATCCCGATATAATAAACATTTTTTTGTAGTGTATCACCCGTCAAAAATCTCTACATCTAAATTTTTTAATTTAGTTTGATTTAAGTGAGATTCCGTGAAATGAAACACAATAACAGTAGGTCTCGTCCCGTACTATTTGGACAATGTCTGGTGAAATAATAGTAAACAAAATACGCTCTTTATGAAACGTAAAAAACCACAGTTCTTGCCCGAAACAAAACGTCAAATTGTGAAAATAGGAACTTGTCAAGAATGTTCAATTTTCGGTCCACAAATTAACAAATGTACAAAGGCTTAAATTAGATGTATTTCTTTTGATGTGTATATATAATTGGCAATGCGTGACAAAAAAACACGCATCCACAATTAGGTATAAGATATTAGTTGGTACTAGAAGCGATGATCGGTCTTGGCCGCCTCGATAAATCTTCACTAATCGCCTCTACTATGCGCGCGCTGATAAGGCCAACTGTAGTTAGGTCCTCCTGGTCTTTCCAACGGAGAGTACGACGTCCTCTTCTGCGAGTTCATCCACCGTGGATCGAATAAAACACCCTTCTAGACGGAGTGCCTTCTTCTATTCGCTCAACATGGCTTTGCCAGTGAACGCGCTGGATTTTTATGCGCTTGTCAGTGTCGGCATACAGTTCATGGTTTCATCTTACATATTCGATACACGTCGTCGACGCATATTGGACCACAGATCTTCCTCTCGAACGCTCCTAACAGCGTCCACATATGGACGGGAAGGATGAATGTCTTGCAGAGCGGTATTTTCGTAGGGCGAGAGAGGGCTCTGCTTCTCAATTGCCTACTGAGCCCGTAGTAACACCTGTTGGCAAGAGTTAATCTCCGCTTGATTTCAAGGCGGATTGTTGATATTAATGCTGGATCCTAGTTAAACCAAATCCTTGACGACTTCAAAAGTATAATTGTCAACAGTACATTTTGTCCAAGAATTCGTGACATTTTGTTTGTTGACACAATGCATTTCGTTTTATCCTCGTTCAACACTAGACCCACTCGACGAGACTATATTTCCAGATTGGAGAATGGTGCACTGACTGCTGGCGCGTTGGTGCCAATGATGTCAATATTATCAGCGTATGCTAGCAGCATGACAATCTTGTAGAAAATAGTGCCAGTGATGTCAATGTTAGCAGCTCGAATTATTTTCTCCAGCATAACTTTGAAGAAGCCGCACTATAGTGAGCCTCCTTGTCTGAAACCTCTTTTGGTATCAAATGGCGGGGAGAGGTATGCCCCCAATTTTCGATTCGCTGGTGGTGTCGGTCAGTTTCATTCCGCAAAGACGAATGAGCTTTACTATTGCCAGTTAGAAAAACTTAGTAGTAGTAGTAGTTTTCTTTAAATTAATTAAAACTTAAATTAATTGCGTACGGAACTTTTTTCTTTTCGGCCATTTTTCTTATTTAAATATTTTTTATTTAGAGATTTGACTTTTTGTGGTAAATTTCAATAACAAATGGCAAAGTACACTATGCCAACACTGCTTTTTAACCACAACTAGCAGCTAAATAGGGAGGAATATCGTCAATTAGCCCTCCATACAGAAGACAATTACTCTCGCATCGCCGCATTTATTTTCAAGTTTTTGAGTTCGGGAAAGAGTTTTCGATTGTTTTGGGGAACGAGTTCGCCCGCGTTGTTGTACGGGTACGGACCTAATTTGAAAAAATTCAGCGTTGCCTTACGAACGAATGAAAATAAAGTGAGAAACGTTATTTATGATTATGATAATTTTATGATAAAAATTAAAGAGCCACATCCCGAGATCACGCAGCTTCAATCCTGATCGGGACGGGACGGGTATGGCATCTCGGGATATTATGCATTCGGGATGCCGGGAGGCCACTCCTTAGTGTGTACAATATATTCACACACATACAGTGTTATGCATAACATTAGCAACTTAAATAACCCAAACGCATTCTTCGGTTTTTTGTATAATTATGTTTAAAATGATAGAAATACTGTACTTAGATTTACTAAATAATGTATTGTGCTCAATAAAACATTAACAAAAATCAGAGAAAAAAAACGGGTCGTCAGCAATGAGCACAATACTTCTATATAAAATGTAATATTTCTCTCTGTGCATAACAAAAGCAACTTTTACAAAGTTTTTTCGCTGACTAACGGTAAATTACAGTTATGTCTTGAGTTGTTTTACTTAATTGATATTAATGTATATTATTTGTATTCAGTTTCATATATAAATTTGTGTTAGAAAGTGGTACTAATTATCCGCACTCGATGGCCCGAAATAAATACCACGATTGCTTTAAACAAAAAAATATTGATGAAAATAAAAGTGGATTGAGTCAAATTTTTTTGGCAAAGAAGTATGGAATACATAAATTGATCATTTCACGCCTAATAAAAAAGTTTGAAACCACAAAAACAATCAAAACTCTTCACCGAGAAGGTCGAAAACGAAAAATTATTTCACCTATTAAAAAAAACTTCGGAAGCCATATTAAAGGAATTAAATTTAAACTCAAGTACTATTCACCGTCGTGTCGTGGAAGCTGACTTAAGAAGCTACAGACCAGCGAAGAAATCATTGCTAACAAAGAGGCACTTACCAAAAGGGTTTGCTGTTTACATAATAACCAATATCTAGCCAATAGCCAATATCTAATGACTTCATGTATAATTTAGATTACATTTCGCACGAACACACTTAAATTGGACTGTTGATCAAAGGAAAACAGTTCTTTTTAGTGATGAATCTAAGTTTAACCTCTTTACAAGTAATGGTATTAGCACGATTCAGCGCCGAAAAGATGAACGTCTTAAGCCCCGAAACTGTGAAGCCACGGTAAAGCACGGAGGGGGTTCGGCAATGATATGGACTTGCTTTTCCCGATTTTGTCTTGGTTCATTTTACGAAATAAAATGAATTATGGACAAACTTGTTTACAAAGGCATTTTAGAGTCATAAATCAGCAAAAATAATGTTTATACAAAATTTTACTTCGATTCATATTATCATGATGATGATTATGCATTTTGACCGAACAAATTCCCTCCTCCCATTATGCGAAATCTACATTGGACTTCTTGATCAGCAAAAATATCAACTTTGTTACTAAAGACAGAAACCCTACTAATTTACCACAGTGATGATCAATTAAAGATTTTTTTGGGGAACTTGAAGTTTGGTACACAAGCTGACACGTCGCATCCGAAAGTGCCTCAAAGAAATCAATACAAATAGCGTACAACGTGCTTGCTCGAACATCTGCACCAAACTTCGCCGTCTAGCTAACAAATGACCATTTATTGATAGAAATTATTTGTATTAATATTATTTAACTAAAAAAATATATTCAATAAATATTAACAGAACTTACACTTTTAACTGTTTTCTTGAATTAGTTCACAATTTTTGTTATAACCCGTTATAAATAGTACGAACACTTTACTTACTTACTTTACTTTTAATGGCACAACAGCCCATGGAGGACTTAAGCCGAGCTTTTCGCATCCACTCATGTTGTGCGTGTTATATTTGTACATGAATTGGAGGGACCTACAGTTTAATGCCGAATCCGAACGGCGAAGTGAAAAACTTTTCATAGCAATTTTTACTCTTGTAGGTTTGCCATTACCTGCCAAGAGGTGGTGCCGTGTAGAAAAATTTTTTTTTCTACTTTTTGATTTTGCCTGTGCCGAATGCCAGACACTCTGCGCACCAGTCCAACGCACTACCACTACGCCACAGCGGCCACAGTACGAACAACATTTACATATTTAATTTTGTGAAAAGGGATATCTTTCAAAATTTTGTTTAAAATAATTTAGGAGAGATTTCGAGTATGTACATCTGAACTTAATGGTAATTAGCACACATACAACCAATTTAAACCCAAACATTGTACCTAGTTAAATTCATCATGACAGAAAATTTAGTATTAAAAATAAAAGGAATTTTCATAGCATCCGAAAAGAATGCACAAGTTTTTTCCTATCTGACTATATAATACAAAATGTGATTTTCAACACCTACGTTTTTTGGACATAAATTTCAAAAAACAAGTTGGTCGTAAACGTTTCACTTCACCCACGAGTTCTTAAACTTTCACTATATTTTTTTCCGTATTTATATTTTTTTATGACTGTTTAGCCTAACGTGTTCACAGAAAACGACGCGCAACGTCTGTTTTTATTTAACGGTGGCGGATGCATGTAGCCGACATCCTTTTTTGCTTCGGCGGCTGTTATAAAAATAGTAAAATGAGCTTTAATGAAAAGTATTGGTTTTGGTACCCACAAATCTGGCAACACTAGCCCGATGTCAAACGAACACATATTTGAAAGGTGGCATTTCAGGCTACATTTTATATGAAGCCAGTAGTACAAAACTCGTCGCTAGTGTAAAAAGTTAAATTGATTTGAAAATGAGGGCAATATCTGAAGAAAAACGCTGTGATGCTAGAAAAAATAATAATAACGGCATCACTTCTTGGCAGGCAATGGCAAACCTACAAGAGTAAAAATTACCTATGAAAAGCTTTTCACTTCGCCGTTCGGATTCGGCATTAAACTGTAGGTCCCTTCCATTTATGTACAAATATAACACGCACAACATGAGTGAATGCGAAAAGCTCGGCTTAGGCCCTCCATGGGCTGTTGTGCCATTAAAAGTAAAGTAAGTAAGGAGAAAGATCGACACTCAAGCTGTCAGGAGACAGCAGAGGCACTAAACGTCAACGACATGACAGATTTGTGAGTACCAACTGCGGATACTTTCTATATGTCCCAATATTTGACGTCACATGTTACATGTCGTTTCTAAGACGCAAAATATATGGTATAACTCAAGAATTGTGGCCAAATTTTTGCGTTTTTTAAACGCACCCGATATTCCATATTGAGTTTAGTGTTTTGCGTGCTCTTTACACCGTGTTTTGGGAAGCCTATACTTAGGATGCGCAACATTTTCAAAAGTAGCAAGTTTGTTAAACTTGCTTCTGTTAACAGAAACTTGATTGAAATTTAAAAAATGATATCGTTTTCAATTCAATGCTTTTAGCCATCCCAAGTTTCACAAACTCCTGTACACATAACCGTACACATGCCCACACCTGCTCACATACAAACACAAGTTGTTAGTGTTTTTCCTGCAGGGCCAAACCAATCTAGTCCACTAAATTCACAAGTTTTTCAAATAGTTTATGTAACATCTAGTTTTTAAAGAAACCAGTTTGCGATGAGGAAAGACACCAAATATGTGACTAGTTGTCGTGTTCAGTAAACCAGTTCATCGTATAACTTTAAACCAGTTTGTTTCCCTACAGGGTTTTTTCACGAAACGGATGGATGCACATGTATTGTGTATGAAGGAATGTATATCATTAACAGTGTGTGTGTGTACGAAAATCTTACATTCATATAATTTACTAAAGGCCTAACACACATTTTTCAAATTTTTGAGGAGAAACAAAAAACCTTTTGAAACATTATGTAATACTCTCAATATTGCTCTCAAATGTTCAAAAATTATCTCGGTTTTTACTGTACGGATGTATGTAGATGAATAAGATTCATCATAATCCATCAAAAAGTCGATTTCGAAAAATTTTATGTTTGGGCTTTAAGAAATTAATGAAGCGATATGTAGGCATGTGTTACTTAGAGGCTAATAATTTAAATGTATTCTTTAGTGTTCCAATGTATTGTATTGAATGCGAATAATTTATGTACAAGGCATGCTGCCTGCTTCACATCAGGTAGCATGGGAATAATAGTGCTTCGTTGCATTATTCTTTGATATTGTTTACAGTTTAAAGTTTCTTAATTCAATTTATGCACAAAGTAGAAGGAGAACAAAGTCCGTGTGCCGCATCGGCACATGGCAGCTTCCCGTGCTAGATCCACTGCCACCCTTACTCCCGTACTTGTGCTGTAGTGGTGCGATATGACTTTGTGTGGAGCACAGTTTCTCAATGTGCCTACGTACACATACACTCACACGAACATAAGCACACAAGTGTGCTTGGTGTGCAATTCATGCCCGAGTGTAAATTAATCTTTTATGGTGTTTTTGGCTCGAAAGGCACACTGAAGATAACAATAATAGCAATAGCAATAGCAATAACAATAACAATAACAATAATAACGGAACCGACTTCGGACTGCCACAACTGAGAAGTGGATGAAGAAATGAGAAGCTATTACTTTAAATACATATATATAAGTATTTTTATTGTGCTTTAAGGATACAACAAACAAAACAAAGCGGAATTGAAAATGTTAATAAAAAAAAAAGCTTTGCATTACTTTTTCATATCATTGTGATGAATATTGCATGAATCTATACATACATATACATATACATATGTATTTACATATTATACATACAAAATATATTTAATATTATACCTCACATATGCCTGCCTGCCTGCTTACAAAGGCACGCATATGTGCCGTAGGAGTATTTATGTGCATACATACGAGTACATATGTATGTATGGAAATGGAAAAAATTCAATTGAAAAACACTTGTTGCGTCTTTGAACTATTAAGTATTCAGTATATTCGGTTTTATTTTACTTGTGGTTGCATCTGATGAAATTTAAGTTCTTGGAATTTAATATTAGCATAAGCTATTTTCAATTCACACAAACATTAGAGGGTATCTTGGGAATTGAAATTTTGGCTAAATTTGAAATTCTATGTAGTACGTATGTACTTATTAAAAGGCGGCACACACATCCCAAATTTATTTAAAAACTTTTCAACCTTTGTTTTAGTACATTTGTTAAAATATCTTTATTCGAAATAAGTTTTATTTCTCATGATACATGCAAGTTTAATTTGCTGTTCATAAGTATGTACCTAAAAAACAGTTTATACTTAACACTTATTTAAATTTTTAAATTCTGTCACAAGAATAGTTTCTGAAGTTTTGTAATAACTTACAAACTGGCATAAGGCTTATATTTAATTAAAATTAAATACAATAAGTTTCGTCTCAAAAGTGCTGATGCTTTCAATGGGTTCAACGACATTTTGGACTTTTGCCTTCTGTCGACGCACTGTGGGACATATGAATGCACTATGTACACATAATTTTCGAAAATATTTCTACTTTGTTAGAAGCGTTAATTCTTTAGTTAGTGTTAGAAAATCACTGTAGCTTGTGTATCTTACTTACTTATATTTTCTCGAGTGTATGTATGGGTTCAGCGTGACCAACAGAAAAAATAATCAGTTTGTGTTTAACAAGTAACAAGTACAGGAGCTGAACGTTCTTTTCCCACATTACGCCGAATCAAAACGTAACTCCGATCTACCATGCTCCAAAAAACATTAATTGGCTTAGTGTTCCTTAGCGTTCATCAGGACATCGAAGTAAAATCTAAAGGAATAATTGAAAGGTTTGCAAAATCGGGTAAACACCGTATGGTTCTTTGAAATAATAATGAGCAAAAATAACGTAAATTAGAGGTGAGTTCCAGAGGTAGTCCAGTATAATTTTCTGCTATTTTCTTAATCAAAAAAAAAATTAATTGATATGTATTTCTAATACCAGCCAGTGCACGAAATACCAAAGGATATACCCCTACCTGCAAAGAACTAAGAATCAACAGTTGCTATACATTTTAATTACATATGTTATCAAATACTTATCTGTTCCATACCAGATACACAAACAAATAGACTAACTGTGTAAGCAGATATTATGAGGAGCGTTAGAAACAGACAGAATTTGTTGTCTATGAATGTGGCCAGCCGGAAGCAGATTCGATCCAAGGCACGCCATTCGACTCGAAATCTAATTCGCACACTGCGACGATAATAACAATAAAATGTTAGGTAATTCGAGTATGTAATTATATTTGTATGAATATGAATACGAGCGGTTTCTCATTGCAAACAGAATACGAATTCCCCGGTGAGAAGGTCGCGTATTTTATGGCGCCTTCGCCCCTAAAGCATTTCGCATCACACAAACAGCGCCCTGTCGTTATTGGGGTTAAACATCTTCATCGGCAGCAACGACTGTGATTTAAGATAATGTTGGTGTTATTGTGACAAATCTGTTCACCTTTTTCTACGATTTATTTATTTACTTATTTTTCTTTCGCAAATCCAAAAGTCACATTGCTACTTTTCGCTGTTGTTGTACGAATGTATATCTACTACATATGTATGTATGTGTATATATGTATTTATACATATGAATATACATATCAAGCTATGTGCATGCGCGACTATAGGTATGTATGTATGTAGTTATTGAAAAGCAGAGAAGATATTTATGGATTTTCGGTAGAATTCATTCATACAAACAAACATTCATACATATTACAAATGTATATCTAAATATATCCAAAATGCTGTCGATGACGACGCGTGGAACATCGCAATGGCAACAACAATGGCTACAACGGCAACAGCGGCAATAATAAGTAAACGTAACGTAATAAGAAATTATTTCTGATAAAATGTATCTTCTAGTATACGAGTATCTACTGAATTGCTGAAATGCCGTACTGTTAGTGTACGAATATATACTGTATGTATGGTAATATATGTGCATACCATAAGTATGAATATATGTGTATTGTATATGTATGTACATGAATACTACGTACTAGTACCTTTGTGCATGAGTTTTTTGTCGGAAAACTTGGAGATATTCGGCATTTACAATTAGTTCTATACTCGAACGTACTTGGGGATGGTGGCAGCAGCACCACCAGCGTCAAGTGTGATTCGTCTTCAGTTCGTACCAAATACACGGAAGAATAGTTAATAAAGAAACGGACATTAGCGATAACAATAATGTGGTCGAAAATAACTTGTGCAAAAAATCTTAAATATCTTGGCAATAATATAAAATACCAGTGCTTACAAAGAAGAGTATGTTTGGTGTGAGAAAGTTATTACTAAGTTTAATCTACTCGCACTTATATAAAAGAAAATAAGTGCAGAGAAAGTGAAATTGCATACATGCAAGTGCGAGATACGGCGTAAATGTGTGAAACTCCATATGATATCGGTTGCGCGGATGAGTGGCACATGGTAATTCCATAATTCCATGGAGGCATATTCCATATACATATATGCGAGTATATAAACACATGTACCATATATACATGTATTAAATTCAGTGCGCGCTATGAGGATGTGCTTCAGTTGAATTATGACAGCTTATTGCATCTCTTCCGCCTCATCCATTTATGAGAATATCGCACAAATCGATGATGATTTATTCGCTGCAGAAAAGTTGCTGATACACGGGGGAAAAACTGTGGGCGTACATATTATTGAAAATCTGTTATATTTTTGATTCTTTCCTTCTTTAATAGCACAACGGGCGATTCATGTTGTGCGAGCTGTACCGAGTCTCGAACCCGGGGGACGGGACTCTGCGTAGCAGTCCAGCACACTACAAACTACACCACATTATAGTTGTTTTAAGCGATGAGTTAAGAGCCGTAAAATTAAAAAATTGCGTTTCGATTTTTTCGAGATGAGAAATGAGGCAAAGACTCCGAAATAAGAATATTATATGATCCAAATTGTTCTTAGTATAATCTTTCTTCTATCAATATTTTTTAGTATCAATCAACAATTTTAAAACATCCACTGACAAAGTGAAGATTCTGTACTTATGTCCATATGTATTTATGTATTATGTATATGATTTACTCTTCGGCAAGTACCACAAATATCGATTTACATGGTTGAAACGATCCAAGGTCAAACGCGTAACTTCAACCCGTATAAAAGGATGCGAATCCGAAGAAGATCTGCCTTTGGCAGTCAAGAGGTGGTACCATGTGGAAATAAAATAAAGAACGTAAGATTGAACAAACTGGGTAAGGCGTACGACGCCCTCTGGCCTTCGCTCGCTTTGATTAGTATTGCTACGTAGTTTAAGGGCATCCTGTATAATCGAGCCACCCTGTTCGCAAGATTTGACGGCTCCAGTCATTTTCTTATTGGGCTATCGCAGGGAACACTCCAAAACCTGAAAACATCTTTCGAGCTGAGTTCATTGAAGCACATAGAACCAATCAATTAGCAGTGTTAAGGCATTAAGCCAAGAGTATAATATTTGCACCCTGTTTATCTACAAATACTTACACACATACCATATACATACATATGCATCTACGTGCATATATATGTATGTATATGTACGAGTACATAGGTTAACATTTGCATTTAATTCAATTTCATTACGTTTTCTGTTAAACGAAATGAAAGAATTTATTAAATATTTACATAAACACCCACAAACATTTATTTGGAAATTTGCACAATTATTTGTTGCTGTGCAATCCCATCAAGAGTCAAACTTGAGAAATAGCGTATCATAAATCGGAGATTGTAATTTTACTCGCTCGCTTCACACAATCGCAATCCTGATGTATTGCAGCATTTGCATCAATGGCGCACCGTAGTGGAACATTCACATTTATTTGCATCCACTGAGTTGCACAGTGTTTCGTGAATGGGCCAGAAGTACACAAATGAGTGTCTCAAAAAGAATTTAGTTATACGGCCATACTTCAATTCCATACGTCACGAGCACTGCATTCGGAAAAGTTATATTTGCAGTAATTCCGAAATGCAAATAATAACTCATATTACTTAACTACAAGGTCGTATTAAATACTTAAACTAGGGACGAGAAAAGATTTTTGCAGTTGAGTAAAATGACTAAAATTAATTAATGTCACGGGCTCTACAAAACATATTTATTTTCTTGCAGCTCTCGTAACGCACTTTTTTGTTTCTTTTCACTCATACTACATTATTTTTACTATAGAGGTAAATAATGGCCCCTATTGCGTATACAATACGATCGTCGAATGACCTGATCGAACTAACTTAAATTTAGTGTGGCGGAGCCCATTGGACTGAGAATATTACTACAGTCAAACCTGGTTAGGAATCTCGCTCTCGTGCCTGTAATTTGCTTCATTTTTCTGCAGATATCCATAGAAATTTCCTTCCCAGCTTAAGTACCTCAAAAGCCTGAAATCTTTAGCACAGGTTTACTGTATTCCTATTTCGACTATTTGTTGCGGTTGAAAAAATTTTAATTTATATTTCAAATTTATTTCTTTATTTTTAATTTGTATTAATATTTTATTAATATACTTATATAACATTTCTTCAATTCTCTTCTGCATTTGATGTCTACATTCAAATGCCTACAATCGAATTATCTGAGTTACCTATCTGTAAAAATATTTCTTCCAGTTTAGTTATTCTTTTGGCAACATTTCGGTTCTCTTCTGTTAGGGCAACCAATTTTTTAGGTTGTCATTTTCTGCTCACGCCTGTTTAGACCGGCATAAATATTTTTATTAACGGATAAAATACTCGAAATGATTGAATTTTTCCATTTTCCTCAAATAAACACAATCTTGTCGAATGCAAAATATATTTCGACTTAATATTCGACAAGTAGCGAAAAAATTTCGGTAGTTGTTTAGCGTTCACAATACCAAATGAACATTCGATAAGCAGTGAAGATCGACTGTCGAAAAGATTCATTATAGGGGCCAATTTGTTTAAGTTTCTTATACGGTCCTTATGATCAAATATCAAAATAAAAAAACTGAAAAATGATTGATTTTTCTTAATTTTAAATTTTCTTCCTTGAATTGGGATTTCCTATCGAATATAGAAATATCTAAATGAATTCCTGGAAAAGTTATAATTTTAAACTCAGCGACATAGCATAATCAAAATGCAACAACTTCTATTTTTGCCCACCTTTTGTAAGACGTCGAGATACTGTGCGTTGTTTCGACATCGACGCTCACAGTTCACACGTTGTGGTCTGGTTGTTCGATTGTCCTGAAATCACATTTGATATTTATGTTTCCAATTTAGCATTGATATCGTTATTGGTTGATTGTGATGAATTGCATGCGATTTCTTTCTTCAGCTTAAGTACGACTATGCAAGCGCATCTGATGCGTATGTATAAGTATGTATCTGTTTTTAAACTTTACTCGTCTAACAGCTCCCTCACAATATTTTACATATTTCAGCAATAAAGTACAATCAAAGTGTGTATGTATTGCATTTGATAGTGATTAATATCATCTCGCCAAAGTATGTAGATTTCGTGGTGCATTTGTACAAAAAAAATTGAATCCTTTCAATATCTACATATAATAATAAAATTAATGATAATTTACTATCTAATCTTGAGTCCTTTGACCTGACCTTTGAAGTTGACATTTTCATAAAAATTTTACATTACTCGTGAACGCAAATAGTAAGTGACAAATTTGGTTTCTTGGGCCATTAATCCCAAAATGACGAGTATAGTACAGATTTGGTTTGGTTTCGCTCTTCATAAATGCTAAGGATTAGCTTTGAGATACTGTAACGATTTTCTAGTTCCTACTGTTTATTCGCAACAACTAAAATGTTCGATCACTGGATTGTGTATAAAAGCAAATTATTGCACATTTATTAACAACAACGACTTAAAATCATTTCAATTATCTTTCACACTTCGTGTGTCCACTTTCTGCAGCGCAAAAATTATATATGTAGTCTCGCCAAAAACGAGCTACTTAAGATACAAACTCAAAACTGATGAGTCACCTTGCAGACTGTTCAGACTTTTCTGCTGTGTGGCACGTGGCTCCGACCTATTGAAACCACATGTCTGCAACATTAATGCCTTCCGAAAAAGTTAACAATCATGTCTCTGTACCTGTCACCGTTGATTCCACTGGCCCATAAATCGCACCAAACGGTGACTTTTTGTAGTTGAATTGGTGTTCCGAGAATGGCTTGCCAATTGTCATCATTCTCAACTATTATGATTCTGTCCATCCACTTTATGGAAAATTTTGTGTAAAGATCTTGGTTTACGCGCTTACAAGATTCAACTTATGTGAAAATTGGACCTCCAGATTACGCCATGTTCGAAATCATATTCAAGCATTATTGTCAAATAAATATCTTTCAAATAACTTATTTTTAACTTATTTGAATTTTTGAAATAAGGGATCTTGTTTATGCTGACTGACTGAAAAAATGTACTCCGCAACTAGTTAATTTTAAGCTAGTTCGATAATAGTATGGCAAAAAAATACTAGTTTAATAGCTAGCTCAATAGCTAGCTCAAAAGTTATACGACAATTGGTTTATTCGTAGGTCATCAGCGTGGAAGAAAAACAGTAAGTGTAGTGTGGCTTTGCACTACAGGGCTTAGACTGTCAATATGCTACTGTTTTTATTCCGTTACTTGTATTCCGTTATCGTATTTATACCAAGCTGAATATGAGTTAACATAGCCACGAACAAACTGTATTCTGTAGTTAAAAGCCTCTAAATTGGTGCTGTGCTTTTTGCCATTTGCTGCCTCTAGATGGCGCTTGTCATTATAATATTCGTATATCGTAGACTAGCCAACTACTTATACCTATACTTAAATGCATTCGAATGCCGTTGTTCTAGAAATACCGTCACAATACTTTTCTCTCATAAGTACACGAAACATGCAATATTTCAAATTAATATTATTTTAGGATGATTTTGATTCCCGGATAAATTAATTAATGGAACTTTAATTAATGGTATTTAGAACACTCAATTTTTCTACACGGCACCACCTCTTGTCAGGCAATGGCAAACCTACAAGAGTAAAAATTGCTATGAAAAGCTTTTCCTTCGCCGTTCGGATTCGGCTTTAAACTGTAGGTCCCTTCCATTCATGTACAAATATAACACGCACAACATGAGTGGATGCGAAAAGCTCGGCCTAGGCCCTCCATGGGCTGTTGTGCCATCAAAAGTAAAGTAAAGTAAGAACACTCAATAGCGCATAAAACTTTGCTATTCCGTAAACCACGGTTATTCCTTCTACATTTATAGAGAAAAAAATCGTAAGATTAACCCAAAATCATGGCGCTATGATCATTCTGCTCTTTGCCACCCTCCAAAATTGGTATAAGTAAAATTTATCCCCAAAAAACTTAGTCTACTTTTCGATTTTTATTCTTTCGTTTTGTATGGTCACACAAAGAAAATGGTTAAATGGTTAATAAAAAATGTGGGTATAATTAATGAGCGGTATAGTGCAGTAATGCCTCAATTGACGACGTGATTCTAAATTCTAAAACACGGCGATTCAAATAGAAAAGACGTCAATCGAAATAACAAAAGGTAGTTTCCACTTTTTATAATATAAACAAATTTACAGCTAAAAAAATGCCATTTCGGGAACCGACTAAGGAAAATACGTTATTTTCACGACGTAAATCGAAAAAACGTAAATAAAACTAAATACTAAGCAAATAATTTAACAAAATAAAGAGAAAAAAAAGATAATTTGTTATTTAAATTATAGGACGTTAATGGAGGCGAATAAATAGAGGACATTTTTGTAATGCAAACTGTTTTCTAAATAAAACATATTGAAATAATTTCAGATCACATTTCTTTAATGTATTTCAAAGTATGTATATTAAACTCAGGGATCCAGACATTGACAAAAACATCTTTTCGAAATTACATCTGCTAGATTTCAATAATTTTGATTCAAACAGAAATACTCTCATCTTTGTTTATAGGAAATTCCACTTAGCTTCGACTAAAGTTTCTGCTTCAATTTCATAGAAGAAGATATAAGAAGAATTTCTTTAAGATTTCTCATTGTTTGCGTACAGTGGTCACGCACAGCTTTCGAACAAGCGCCAAAGAATAATTTTCAGAAACAAGGAACCCCCATTGTAACTAATTTTGTTTAATAAGATGTAGATTGTTGAAAAGGTAATACGGAGGAGGCAGTGGCATAACTAGGCTTGGTGTCACCAGGTGCCGGCACTAGTAGTGTCACCCCTTTATTATATTAATATTGGTAAATACTTATAAGATACATACATATAAGATAAGATAAGAAGATATTTGATTATCTCTCGGTACATTTTTTACTTTTTTTAAACTTTGGTATTTTGTAGGCTTATTAATATGGATTAAACACTTAGAACGTCAGATTGGTGTAACCACTGGTTCACAGTTTCTTTAACTTTAAACTTCTTTCTTTAACTTTTTCTCCCTAAAACTCTATAAAATCATATGAAAATATTAAAAAGTTTTAGCACTTTCCAACGGCTTCCAACTTTTTATTTCCGATAAAAACATTGTATATATATATCATTTCTATGGAATCTCTTCTCCCAGTGCTTTAGTAAATCTAAAAATATTGTCCCTATTTACAAACATATCTAAGTAAGCTTTAAAATTTCGACATATATTTTTTTTTTTAATTTGTAGACATAAGAGAGAATATTAAATTTATTTATTCCATTCTTGCTAATGCCGCTTGATTTACATCTTATATATTTTATTAGATCCATTTATTCTGAGAAGTATTAATTAAGGACGAATTGATTTGCTTGATATATCCAACTTCAACTAGCATTATTTTGGAAAATAGAGGAGCTGTAAAAACGTACTTCCAACTTGTGTCATTAATACGATATTAGCCCTTTACTTTACTCTTTTTTAATTCTCACCTCATTTTTACCTACTGCGAGGCGCTTTAATAACATTCAGACATAATGTAAATCCATATATGAGTCATCCCATACAGGATTTATGTACTTATACATATCAACATTTTTTGCGTGAAATATTTCTTTTACGTTCTTTGACTGGAAATATTTGTTCGCCATTTTTTATTTCAGTAATAAAAAAAAAAATAGTTCCAAATTTGAAAATTATCTATTTGTTTATAAAATTCACCGATTTATTTATTAACAAATTGCTGCTTTTTTTAAGTACCTACCTGTAAAGTACTTAATTCGAAAGGTATAGCAAAATCATTTATTTCACATTGCTCAGAAATTTTGTATATCAAATTTAAAAATGCACTTATTTAAATTTCGAAATTTAAAAATGTTTTCTCTACAATCTTAAATGTGAATCTGTTCACAAAACAATTGTTTTATCGTCTTAATATTCTTTTTTGTTTTGATTTTAACTTAAACAAAACAAACATTAATTTTTTTGTTAGTATTGAATTATTTATGATGTATAAGTATGAATGAAATTTCTGTGTCGCTAGGTAAAACTATACGCTCTGTCAAACCAAATCATTGGCGCCATTTCTTCGCATTTAGTTCTGCCAACAATATAAAGTTCATAAACAATCAAGTTTCATACAACAACATTTTTTTTTTGCTCGTAAAAATGTCGAATTTTGTGCCTACAAACTACGATATGCGGATATCATTGATTTTCTGTTTCCAATTGAAGAAATCTGCTTTGGAATCTCATCGAATGCTTGTGGAACATTACGGCCAGCACGCTCTAGGCGAAACACAGTGCAACGAGTGGTTCAATAAGTTTAAAAGTGGCGGTTTTGATGTGAGAAGCGAAGAACGTGGAAGACCACCGAAAAAGCTCGAAGATGTCGAACTGCAAGCTTTACTCGATAAGGATGATGGTCAAACGCAAGAACAACTTGCAGAACAATTAAATGTGACTCAACAATGCATTTCTCAACTGCTGCTGTTTAAAAGCCATGGGATTGAGAAAATCGAAAAACCACCTGGGAAATGTTGCTCGCCAGGTACAAAAAAAGTCATATCTTCATCGAATTGTTACTGGCGATGACAAGTGGATCTATTTCGAGAATCTCAAACGTAAACGATCATATGCTAAGCCCGGTACACCGGCCAAATCGACAGCAAAGCCAAATCGCTTCGGAAAGAAGAGAATGGTTTGACCTTCTGAAGCCAGGTGAAACAGTTACTGCCAGAGGCGGATTTTAACATGTTGAGGCCCTAGGCAAAAATCAATTTTTATGGCCCGCTTAAGTTTTTGTTTTGTACTTGTGGCTCAATTTTCTAATTTTTGACGAAAGAAACAACATTTTTGATAGACAAATATTTTGTTAGAAATTATAGACCATTTATATTATTTTTTTTCGTGATTTATTTCTTGCAAACTATGAATTAAGGAGTCATAGTTGATTTTTTTTACTAAATCGCTTTCAATGGCCATGATGGCTAAGTGATTTAATTTTATTTGGCCAAGTGACGTTCTTAGGTAGTTTTTGACCCGCTTAAGAATGCTAAATGATCTCTCAAAAATGCGTCTGGCATTTGCAAATGGGATTGTTAAAAAAAATTTTAGGATAATTTTAACGTTTGGAAATGTTGATGTTAAACTTTCCAGAATTGACGCATTTTTTCCAATTTTACAAAATGAAGGAACTGCTCAACCTCATCTTTGAATACTAATTGATTTATGTCAACTAAATTTGATACAAAATTTCTTTAGGCAAATCAAAATCAACAAATATCAAAAAGTTTTGTAATTCCTCGTCATACTTAAACTACAGACCTTCTTTTTATTTTAGAGTGTAAAGTATCACAAATTAAGTAAAATGTTTCAACTTTGAATAGTTCTTTCCCACGTAAAATTATGTCATTATCTGAAGTTTCATCGAATTGTATTTTTCTTTTCCTGTTTCGATTTATTGCTGTTGAGTATTCTGTACTACCAGCTAATTCGATTGCTTCTTTCTCCATTTCGTGAAAATATGCATCATCAGTTCGAATACTGAGTATGAATGCTGATAAAAATATCAATAAATTAGTTCCTTTTTGTATGTTACATTCTTTGTTTTGTAACGACTTATTGGTGGCATTAACTCTTTGCAATAGTGTATTCCAAAAAATCAATGACAGTGCCGTCTCTAAATCTTCAAAACTACTATGTAATTTTTTCGCCTGAATTTTTGTTATGGGCTTTTCACATGGGTTAATACAAATTTCACCAAGAACGGTTGTTATGAAAGAAAAATTCGTTCGTACAGTTAATACAGCTTCAGCTCTGGATGATCATCGAGTGTCACATATATCTTTTAAAGCATGGCTTAATTCTTAAATCAGTTTTCATTACCTGATCCCACATCTTTGTCGAAGAGGAAAAAAGATGAATAAATTTAGAATAAAATCAAAGAATCTAATAACTTTAGAAGAACATTCTGCAGCCATATTTCCAAATAAATTTAAGGAATGTCCTGCGCAAGGCACAAAAACAGCATCTTTGCTGTAACTTTTAATTTTAGCTTGGAGACCGTTATAAATGCCTGACATGTTCGAAGCATTGTCATATTAATGTTCAACCTTAATTCGGACAAGCTGGACAAAATAGTTGTTTCTAAATATGTTGCATCATGATGTTCGATCGGAATAAAACATATCAACCTTTCTTGAATTTTTTGATCTAAATATACATACCTATTAATAATAGTTAACTGGTCAGTATGGCTAGCATCAGAAGTGGAATCAACTATAAGAGCAAAATAGTTAGCTCGTTTTATTTCATCAACAATGGAGTTTTGTACACTTTTGCCCAAAAGTTCTATGAATTCATCACACGTGGTTTTAGATAAATGTCCAATCCCGCAATTACTGTATTTTTCTAAGTGAACCTTTAAAAAGTCATCAAATTCAGCCAAATATTCAATAAAGCTGGGAAAATTGCCTTTGGAAGCCCAAACTTCCCAAAAGTCTAACTGTATCAACGACTCGTGTTAATACCTCACGCCAATAAATTGCCTCTTTTTCTATTACTTCTAAAAGTTTGGAATCGACACGACCATTTATTTTAGCACGACGAACATAAGCACACATACAACTTTTATGTTCTTTCTCATCGTGTCTCATCATGTCTTTTCAAAACGTCTACAATATTTTTCCAATCGGAATATCCTGAGACTAAAACATTAGACTTTTCCGTTTATTTTAGTCATATAAAAATGTACTTCATTTAATTTTCGTTTCATTTAATTTTCATTGGTAATGGCAACGCAATTATCACTTGCACCTTCTTCTACACAAATACTCCTATTTGAAAGATTAACATCGTCATCAGCTATTACTGGTAGTGAAACATTTTTATCTGCCACCGACGTACAGGTCAACGCTACCAACAACAATTAGCCGATTTGAACCGTGCTTTGCGCCAAAAAGGTCCAGAAATCAAGCCAGACAACAAATACAAAGCGATTTTATTTTATGACAATGCACCATCACATCGAATAAAACAAACTCGGGAATTGGTAGATTCGTACAGCTGGGAAGCCCTACCCCATACGGCTTATTCACCAGACTTGGCTCCATCTGACTGCCCCTTATTTTCATCAATGGGCACACACTTGCTGAGCAGTACTTCGATTCTTACGAAAATGTGAAAAAATGGCTCGATGACTGCCTTGACTCAAAAACGAACAGTTTTTTTGGCGAGGCATTCATAATAAAATAAGATCAAATAAGAAACGAATAATTTGTTCACACACTCCTTTCTGTTAATTGTGGAACGCTATTTCACTCAAATGGCTTCCTCAACCAATTTTCCAGTGCACTTTCGACTGCATGGATCGTTGCTGGACGGTTAGCGTAACACTTGTCTTTAACGGCTCCCCAAAAATAATAGTCCAACGCAGTCAAATCGCAACTACGTGGTGGCCAATGCACATCAAATAAACGGCTAATAAGGCGATTTTCAAACTTCCCACGCGAAAGATCGATTGTATCACACTGCTCGCCATCCTGTTGGAATCAAATGTTGTCTAAGTCCATATCTTCTAAAATAGTCCACAAGTAATCAGTTATCCACGTGCGGTAGCGCACACTATTCACTGTAACGCATCTTTGTTCCACATTTTCAAAGACACCGCCGATCCATAAACTACACCAAACAGTTATTCGTTAGGGCTGCCTTGGTTTCTCAACAATCGCGAATGGATTTTCTGAGTCCCAGCAAGCTACAATTTAGCTTATTAACGTATTCAACGAGGTCTTCCAAGTGTTCCAGAGCCCATGTTAGATGGACCACCCTTTTTGAATCCCCTTCCGAATGTTCAGAAAATTATAAACCATAATAGACATTTACCTACGTTAACTCGTATTCGCCCGCATCCACAATTCACAATTCACTTAAGCAATTTTCACTGGAAGAGCAATATTGTATTTATTTTTATATTTTATTATTATTTTGTATTTATTTTACTTATGTACATAGGTTCTATTTTGGAAATTAACGATATCAAGAATGCGTTTGGGAGAATAAACTTTACTTTACTTACTTTTAATAGCACAACAGCCCATGGAGGGCCTAGGCCGAGCTTTTTCGCATTCACTCATGTTGTGCGTGTTATATTTGTACATGAATGGAAGGGACCTACAGTTTAATGCCGAATCCGAACGGCGAAGTGAATAGCTTTTCATAGCAATTTTTACTCTTGTAGGTTTGCCATTGCCTGCCAAGAGGTGGTGCCGTGTATAAAAATTATTTTTTCTACTTTTTGATTTTGCCTGTGCCGAGATTCGAACCCCGGACATTATGCGTAGTAGCCCAACGCACTACCACTACGCCACAGCGACCAGAGAATAAACAAACGTGCGTTTATTTCGTAAAGTTATTAGCTTTCATTTTGGTCTAATAATTTATGTATGTGCCCTAATGTAAACTAGCTCGAAAACTCGAAAGAATTTGAGGTTATTAATATGTGAGTGTGTAAATAAGTAACTACGCAAAATTTTTCTATCATGTAATGATAGCACTTATGTATATTTAATTAAGTGCAAAAGATTAAATAAATTAACTCTGGCTTGAGTATTTTTTGGGTGTCTATAAATTTTCTGGTTCAGGTTAAAGTTGAAGCCAACTTCAATCTAATTAATTAGTTTTCCTGTTGCACAACATGAAATAACATTCTTGAAAGCGAAAAAGTAATTATCTTTAGATTTTAATTATGATGAAATGGAACTCACAACCATTCATAAAGTAAATAGCTTTAGATCTGCTCTCGCTGACAAAGCGCTGAACTCGACTCGATGGATGAAGATGTTGATGTTGATGATGACGATGTGATGCGATGGCTTCAATATTTTCCACTTAAATGTGTAACAAAATTATGATTATATAAAATTGTTGCTAAAATATGTTCAAAATATCAAATGGAAGCCAACTCGTTGCCTGAAGCATTAAAACTGATTAAAGAATTATCTACTACCACTCACAGTGAGCCAAGAATTAAATATGTTTAATTATGCAGTTATTTGCTTATTATATGTTAGGGTGAGTTCTATCTCAATGGACGATTTTACCTATATCGACTATGTGATAAAACTGTTCTACTCGTAGTCAAAGATTGATCTGACAGATCTTATGGTAGAAGGAGCTCCGGGGTCGGGAAATAAACCCAATAAACTTAGATTTTCTTGAACTGAACCAATACAATACGGTAAACTTTAACTCTATACACAGAAGGTGGCCATATTATTGCGGACATGCCCCTTTTGTTTTAGTAGTTCTTTTATACGTCGTGGCTTTTATTTGAGATGATTTAATTAGCCACAACACATTTTGAAATCTCCCACACATACTCAATGTCCAGGCCAGGGCAAACTCAAACTTTTTGTTGTGGTAGGAAATGTGTCTCAACTTACGCTTTATGGCATAGCGCAGAATCCTCAGAATCTGGGAACCATTTATTTAACTGTGGAATCAATGAAACCATGATTAAGATCCCAATCATCAGTTTTCTTGTTGGCGTGCACTTTTGCTCACAATTTACGAGCTTTTTTCATTAATGCTTGCTTCCTCGGCGATGTTCTCGAGAATGTGACTCCTTTTTTCGATTTTGAATACAATTATCTCGGATTTTGCGATGACATCTCAAACTAGGAAAAACAGCCAGTGGTAGGGAATTTTAATGTTTTAGGTCGGCGTACAGCACTGCTTCAAAATCAATATTTTAAGTGATCATATTAATTTCGCCAACCTCTGTAAATATAGTGAAATTAAAAAAAAAAAACGTTTATAAATATAGAGTAATCTGCTGTTGATAATACAGACTCCGAGTAATTGTGTCTGTTTATCTTTGTGAATAATTATTGAATTTGAATAAAATTTGTTAAAATATTTTCTATCTTGGAATTTCTCTTCAGAAAAGAGAAATCCCTATAATCATTAAAATTATTTTTTTTTTTGTAGACTACATTTTAAGCTAAACATTATTAGTTAAATTAAAAAGAAATTAGCTTTAGTCTGAGAACTTCACCATTTGCTAATAGAATTATACAACTGCTTTGGAGATATCATTCTCACCGTAAGAAGATATGAGCTATATTCAACGTTTCAATTCAATATATTTCGAAAAAGAGGTTGAAAAAATTGCAAAATATTGTGGTATAAAGTACAATAACTGTGGTTATGCATTGCTACCGCAGTAGGGCAGACAGATTTAAAGAGAATGAAGATTAACTCTTGCCAACAGGTTTTACTACTGCGCAGAGTTCTAAGTAATATGTGGCGCAGAGACTAATGGCGAAGCTTTATCGAGGCGGCCAAGACCAATCATCGATTGTAGTGTCAGTTAAGTAAATATGTAAGAATATACTTTATGATTTTGTTATTGAATCCATATGTGCAAATATTTCTTGACGTTATATTCATTCATTAAAAATTTGTCTCTCTAACAAATAACTTTACTTACTTTACTTTTAATGGCACAACAGCCCATGGAGGGCCTAGGCCGAGCTTTTCTCATCCACTCATGTTGTGCGTGTTATATTTGTACATGAATGGAAGGGACCTACAGTTTAATGCCGAATCCGAACGGCGAAGTGAAAAGCTTTCATAGCAATTTTTACTCTTGTAGGTTTGCCATTGCCTGCCAAGAGGTGGTGCCGTGTAGAAAAACTATATTTTTTTTTTGATTTTGCCTGTGCCGAGATCTAACAAATAACTCTCTTCATAATTTTGTACTTGCATTATCTATAGAAAGACTGTTTAAATTAACTTACTTACTTACTTAGCTGGCGCTACAACCGATGATCGGTCTTGGCCGCCTCCACAAAGCTCCGCCAGTCACTTCTGCTATGCGCGCGCTGGCGCCAGTTGATAAGGCCAAGTGCAGTCAGGTTGCCCTGCACCTGGTCTTTCCAACGGAGATTAGGACGTCCCCTTCTGCGTGTTCCTCCACCATGGTTCGAATAAAACACTCTTCTAGCCGGAGCGCTTTCTTCCATTCGCTCAACATGACCCAGCCAGCGAAGCCGCTGGAGTTTTATGCGCTTGACTATGTCAGTGACGGCGTACAGCTCATACAGCTCATCGTTCCATCTTGTTCGATACACGTCGTCCACGCATACTGGACCGTAGATCTTACGGAGTATCTTCCTCTCGAACGCTCCTAACAGCCTCTCGTCATTGATGGTCAATGCCCACGTCTCTGCGCCATACATTAGGACGGAAAGGATGAGGGACTTATAGAGCGTTATTTTCGTCGGTCGAGAGAGGGCTCTACTTCTCAATTGCCTACTGAGCCCGTAGTAACACCTGTTGGCAAGAGTTAGTCTCCGCTTGATCTCAAGGCTGACATTATTGTTGGTGTTTATGCTGGATCCAAGATATACGAAATCCTTGACGACTTCAAAAGTGTAGTTGTCAACAGTGACATTTTGTCCAAGACGCTGTGACTCTTTGTTTGTTGACACAAGGTATTTCGTTTTGTCCTCGTTCACCACTAGACCCACACGACGAGACTCCCTTTCCAGGTTGGAGAATGCTGCACTGACTGCTCGAGCGTTTTTGCCAATGATGTCAATATCATCAGCGTATGCTAGCAGCATGACACTCTTGTAGAAGATAGTGCCAGAGATGTCGATGTTCGCAGCTCGAATTATTTTCTCCAGCATAAGGTTAAAGAAGTCGCACGATAGGGAGTCACCTTGTCTGAAACCTCTTTTGGTATCAAATGGTGCGGAGAGGTCTGTCCCAATTTTCACTGCGCTGGTGGTGTTGGTCAGTGTCATTTTGCAAAGACGAATGAACTTTGCAGGGATACCAAAATCAGACATTGCGGCGTACAAGTGATCCCTAATCGTGCTGTCGAAGGCGGCTTTATAATCGACAAATAGATGATGGGTGTCGATCTGTTTTTCTCGGGTCCTTTCCAGGATTTGGCGTAGTGTGAATATCTGGTCGATGGTGGATTTACCAGGCCTGAAGCCACACTTATAAGGTCTAATCAGTTTGTTGACGATGGGCTTCGCACAGTACGCTCGATAGAACCTTATATGCAATATTAAGAAGGCTTATCCCACTGTAGTTGGCGCAGATTGTGTAGTACACTGGAAGCGTGCCTTCCGTCGATCACAACGTGATCAATCTGGTTTCGTGTGTTTTCAGGGGGCAGCCAAGTGGCCTTATGGATATCTTTATGTTGGAATCTGATGCTACTAACTGTCATGTTTCGTGCGGCGGCGAAGTCGATAAGTCTCATACCGTTATCGGTGGCTTCGTCTTGGAGATTGAATTTTCTGATCGTCGGACCAAAGAGATTCTTTTTGCTCACCTTGGCATTTAAGTCGCCTAACACGATTTTAATATCGTGGCGGGGGCAATGCTCATAAATTTTGTCGAGGAGCTCGTATAAGTCATCTTTGGTCGTTTCATCCTACTCATCCGTCAGGGCATGGACACAAATTAGGCTGATGTCGAAGAATTTAGTGGCTAGGAGCTAGTTCACGGCCGTGAACCTCGAGACTAGATGACGCAGTCTCTTCCCAACCACAAATCCAACACCAAATTCGTGTCTCGACGCATGACAGCTGTAGTAGATATCACAGGATGCTCTTTTGGAGCAACCTTGTCCCGTCGATCGCATTTTCTGTATAGCGGTGATGTCAGCTCTATATTGTTGGAGGACATCCACCAGCTGGATAGAGGCACCTTCCCTGTAGAGGGTTCGGACATTCCAGGTGCATATCCGTAAATCGTTGTCCTTTGGGCGTTTGCGGGAGTCGTCAACATTAGAGGGGTTCGTTATCCGAGGCTTATTTGGAGGATTCATTGGTGGGTATTTTAACGTGGTGGGTTCCAAGCCCGACGCACAACCATTCATTCGAGGCCATGGAGAAGCCCGCCGCACACATTAGTTAACTCACTGACGGTTGTCAGATCGCTATCCAGGGGACGCCACGAGGAGGCTGTGTGTCGACTTGAAACGTAGAAGGGCAAGGATCGACCATGAACGCACCTGCGACTGTCACGAACTTTACCTTGTGTCCAACGCCCCAGGCCCCCCCTGTTTAAATTAACAAATTTGTCAAATAGAGTCATGAATATTTTGAATAGAATATAAAATTAATTTACAATATCAGTAAAATTGGAAAAATTCTTTTTATTCGAAACGCTTATAAAAACTTCTTCTAAAAAAGTTATTTTAACATTTCATCGCTGTTTAAAAAAAAAAATTGTTGTATTGAACGAACTTTGTTTGATTCCACAGTTTTTTCTTTAGCATTGACTTTCATAAAATTGCTTCTGTTGAAATTATACTATATGTTAAACATTTCGTTCATCGACTTTCTTATCAAATAAATTTGAGAATAATTATTTTTTGAAAACTTCTGTTGTTTGTTGAGCTGCGCTATATTGATACATAAGTTTTTTATTTTCAGTTTTCAAGACTGCCAGACGAATGAAACACACAAAGTTATTCAATAGCCGCAATAACATGTTTTTTTACATGAATAAATACAATTGTAATATAAAAAATTTTTCAAACTTTCCGTTTGAATAACAGTATTTTTTCCTCAGTGTAAAAGCAGACTTAGTCCGCTTTTCCACACTGCAAGTTTTCTTGTAGTACATTGGAAGAAAGGCGAGAGGGTACTGTTACAGACCTGCTCGTTGGACTGCTGCGCAGAGTGTCCGGGGTTCGAATCTCGGCACAGGCAAAATCAAAAAGTAGAAAAAATAATTTTTCTACAAGGCACCACCTCTTGGCAGGCAATGGCAAACCTACAAGAGTAAAAATTGCTATGAAAAGCTTTTCACTTCGCCGTTCCGATTCGGCATTAAACTGTAGGTCCCTTCCATTCATGTGCAAATATAACACGCACAACATGAGTGGATGCGAAAAGCTCGGCCTAGGCCATCCATGGGTTGTTGTGCCATTAAAAGTAAGTAAGTATTAATTTTTTGCAATTAATTACTTTATCGATTTAAGCTGATTTTCCATACAAAAGCTAGGAGAATCCTTCAAAGTATCAGTTGTGTTAAGGACATAGTTTCTCATTATTGAAATCTGTCAAAGTAGTTGCAAACAAACTGAGTTGGAGGTTCCCTTAATTCTCCTGCTTCCTTGGCGGCAAAGTGCAGCAAGTACGCTCAAGTATGTACCATTAAAAGCATTAAAGAGTTTAGTCACCTGACAGTTGACTGCATGTTTCTTTTATAAAATATTTTTTGCGTATTTGAGTAATAACAGCTGCCTTTCTTCCACCCATTTCAACTTTCCTCGAAATCCTTCCTATCACGGAGATGCGGATCTTTTCGCTCTGACAAGTGACTAACCTCTCTATTTTAGAACTTGAGCAATATGCAGTCAATATATTATCCCTTTTACGACGAGACATTTCCCTGTAGAACGATTTCAAAATAAATATGATTTTAAAAATCATTCTTATCCCAAAATTTATAGTTATAAAAATATTTGCATATCGGCCGCTACGCCAAGCAGAATTCAAGTTCATGCGGCCAAGCGGGATTAACTGAAACTTTTATTCATCCCGATTTGAAAAGTAAGATTATAAATTGACTCTTGACAAGGAGAATTTTTAGACCAACTTTCTTCTCACTTGGAGGCCAGGTTCACATATGACACCCACTGAGCTTTTGTAGCGTCAACTCTCTTCTATAATTTACCTTTAAACAGAAATGCTCCTCAAAGCGACTCATGCGATTTCTCTCTGCGATTTGCTGTTTGTGGGCAAGGGAGGGGAAACGATTTTTTGATGTCTGTTTTTTACAATGTTCGCAAATTTCATTCCGTTTTTGTATTTTGTTATGGTGGCAAATTTACAACAAATTTTTTAATTTGATACAATAAATTGTCCAAATTGTTTTTTGTTTATTATTATTTGATGAGAATGGAGTCGAAATGGATTAACGAGTTGGTGGAAAGCCTTTAATATTATGCGATTGGTGCCTTTATTGGTGTCTTTTAGCACACATAATTTTAATCCTTTTAAAGCGTTTTCCAAATTTTGCTATAGTTAAAAAAATTTTTTGGATCGAAATACGAGTATATACATATGTATATTTAAATATACATATGTATATGTATATAATAAAATCTGATCAAATAAAATATAGTTTTACCTAATATCGAAACCAGTTTCTTCAACAGAAACAAAATAGCCACAAAATAGTTGCGCTTTCGCAACTCCCGCCCTAAATGGGTTAACGTCAACATATGTACACACATATTCGCATGAAACTTATTTCGTTGGAAAGGTGAAGTGGTGAAGCATCCTACAATGCAAGTTTCAGGCGAAAATGATGACGTTAACGCGGACAAAAATAGGTAAGAAGTCGCGTGTGTACAATACAACAACAATAACAGTAGAGTATTTTTTTCACCGAAAAAAAAAACCGAACACACGGGAAGAGTAGAATGTTGTGAATGTAAACGTGGCGACCATACGCCATTTCGTTCGTCATGCATTTAGAACGTTCTCGAATGATTCTGTAATGTGTGTAGCAGTGTTGCTGTTTGAATAGAAGCCAATACATTCAAATTAACTACCATTGTTTTGAGTGTTGTCTTCACTAGAGTGTTGAAAAAATCAAGTATGCATAATGGTACGTACATTCTTTGTACCTACATTACATATATATTTCTTTCGTGTTCCTTAATTTTTGTTTATATTTTTTCTTTAGAAATTCATACATATATGTTATTTGACAGTTTAGAATAAGAAATCGGAATACCATATACACCATATATGTAGTACATACAACATGAAAAACCACTGTAATCAAAATTTCAATAACAAAAAAGAACAGTAAATAATCTGAAGAATTCCATCTGAAGGTTTGACTATACTACGAGTATACTTGTACTTGAATCCCATGAAGACCGTTGCTTGTTCCAATATTATTTTACACTGCGTTATTTATTGCCGAACATGTCCCCATGTTTTTGTACGAAACTAATGAATGAATACTTTGTGATTGTAAAATATAAGCATTTTAATATTTTCCACGGTTTTTACTATAAAATACGAAACATTTGATGTCTTTAGTTTCAAGTGACGCGTCATCACGAAGTGAATTTTATTATTCTCTAGGATGTTTACTACGTAACTTGAATAATTTAAATAGTATATTCTCAATGAAACGAACAACAGTCTAAGACATTTAAATCGTAATGCATTAGACTGGTTCTTATGCCATGACCTATCTTAGCCTCCCCGATTGAAAGGTAAAAATAGCTCTTGAATGTATCCCATACTTACACAAACTTCAGATTATTCTAAGGGTTTATGATTTTTACATTTCCAATTTTTAAAATCCAATCAAATGTTCCTACGGGTATGAAAATGATTTTCAGTCCGTCACAATCTAGTTGCCTAAGTTGTTCAAGTCCCCTGGAATCCACTTTGTTTCTTTAACCCACCGGCGGCGCACCTGCAAAATATGTGCAATCTTGACTAATGGCCTCAAAACTGCTAGCTGAAACATAGAGTGGAGTCACAGAATAAAATTCATTTCTCAAAAACCACACAAGATAGCAATCGCAAAATGTTCATTATTGTTTCCTCTCACGCAATATTTGTGTACGCTTTCCATTTGTTTAGCCATTAGGGAATCTAATAATGACAATTTCATTAAGTAAGTATGTACCACTCTAATGTACGAGTACATATTTATGTACATTTGTACCTAGGTAACTAAGTGTTGCATGTGACATTTGTGTTTACCTTCTCTGCTTCTTTAACCTTCTATTGTTAATTATTCAAATCGGTTGGGATGCTGTTTGCTGCTTTCTGCAGCACAACGTTAACCCTCCGTTAGGCAGATGTTCCATCCAATGAGTTTGGCCAGACCCCATATCCGCTGTAACGTATTTATATGCCATGCAGATATACCATGAGTATATAATATTTTGTATTTTTTTGTTCTAAATTAAGCAAAATTATTGAAAAAAAAATTCTGGAAAGTGAAAAAACATAGTTTTTCATACTTTTTGCTATTTATTTTTATATTTTATGTGATATTCAAGTAAATAAAGAACGGATAACGACACTACTCAGTCTCTGATTGTAATCGAAACAAAAACAGTTCATTTTTGAGTGTTGTTGCAGAAGAAATGAGTTTTAACACGAGTTTATTTACGTCCCTGTAAACATATTTTGCAATACTCGTACTTCTTCTTTCCGTATGTCTAAGCACCGCTAACGCCAGTCACTACTTCTAGTTTACTGACTGACGTTATTCAATTGGAATCGAATTTTTTCCCAGGGGCCAGCTGTAAAACGCATAACATTGTGCTGACGCATACGAACAGAAGCAGGTGGAACATATTGTCTCCATTTTGTACCGTCATCTTCGTTATCATATCTCATTAGATCCGATTAAAAAATCTAAAAATCAAGCAAATCAATGTTAACTACTTAGATACGAGTTGATAAAAAATTCCAATAGAAAGTATGGTAAAAATTCGAAAAATTTCATTATATTTTATATGTACCATACTATGTAAATAGTACATGGAGTCTGGCCAGATTCATTGGGTACGTAAGTCGTCCTGATTATTGCACAGATCGATAACTAACAAAATTCTACGAAGCCTCACTCAAATTGAAGTCGCTGGCTTAATTAAAAATTTATTATATTTATTTGCTTAACAGAGGGTTAACAAAAGTAACAAAAATTAACATGCCTCTTTAATTAAAATTGTTTTTCAACATTCCGTTTCGTTTTCTTGCAATTACTCAAATAAACAGAAAGTGTTTACTCATACCCGTACTGTGCTTTACTCGTATCTCATGTTTGCCTACACAAATTGATAAGGTTCTTTTTCCTTTAAGAATATGATAAAGGTAACTCACTTTATCACATTTATGTAACTACATACATACATACACATGTACTCGTAAGTACATACAAGAAGATATTCTGCAGTCTTTATCTACATACTTTAGCGAACGAAAATTAAAGTTTATAACATTTTCTCGATCATTGATTGCATTAATATTTTCAGAAACCTTAGGACTTGTTACAAAGAGCTGTTTTCTGCTCCCGTACACATTCCTCTTTTTGTTAACTGGATTCCTTCATTTCATTGAATTCTTTCCCAATCTTACAACTTCCTGACGCCAAAGTGTCCATTGAATTCGTGTGTATGTGTGTGTGCCTACATATGTGTATGTGTGTCTGCTTCTAAGAAGTTTTTACTCTTCTTTCAACACATAAAGAACATAATTGGAATTAAATTTTTTGTTTATTGCTAAGTTTATAAATAAAAGGATTCTTAATCCAATTGTTAATTTGCTTCTACGCAGATAACGGCGAATGGTCGCCGGGCTCGCTTGACCCCCATTACATTTTTAAATTAACTAATTTACTTACTTCGACATCTCTGGCACTATCTTCTACAAGAGTGTCATGCTGCTAGCATACGCTGATGATATTGACATCATTGGCAAAAACGCTCGAGCAGTCAGTGCAGCATTCTCCAACCTGGAAAGGGAGTCTCGTCGTGTGGGTCTAGTGGTGAACGAGGACAAAACGAAATACCTTGTGTCAACAAACAAAGAGTCACGGCGTCTTGGACAAAATGTCACTGTTGACAACTACACTTTTGAAGTCGTCAAGGATTTCGTTTATCTAGGATCCAGCATAAACACCAACAATAATGTCAGCCTTGAGATCAAGCGGAGACTAACTCTTGCCAACAGGTGTTACTACGGGCTCAGTAGGCAATTGAGAAGTAGAGCCCTCTCTCGACCGACGAAAATAACGCTCTATAAGTCCCTCATCCTTCCCGTCCTAATGTATGGCGCAGAGACGTGGACATTGACCATCAATGATGAGAGACTGTTAGGAGCGTTCGAGAGGAAGATACTCCGTAAGATCTACGGTCCAGTATGCGTGGACGTATGAGTGTATGAGCTGTACGCCGACACTGACATAGTCAAGCGTATAAAACTCCAGCGGCTTCGCTGGCTGGGTCATGTTGAGCGAATGGAAGAAAGCGCTCCGGCTAGAAAGGTGTTTTATTCGAACCACGGTGGAGGATCACGCAGAAGGGGACGTCCTAATCTCCGTTGGAAAGACCAGGTGCAGGGCAACCTGACTGCACTTGGCCTTATCAACTGGCGCCAGCGCGCGCATAGCAGAAGTGACTGGCGAAGCTTTGTGGAGGCGGCCAAGACCGATCATCGGTTGTAGCGCCAGCTAAGTAAGTAAGTAATTTACTTACTGTTTTAATTTACTACCTGAATATTTTCACAAGATTAGGGTGGTAATCAAGTTTGGTAAAGGTATATGATGCATTCCACAGTTAATATATTTGTTTGAATAACTTCTCAAAATAACTTCTCAAAAAAATAGTAACTGAAATGTTAAAGAAATTATGTATTTTATTAAAAGTTCATTCCATTTTAAGTAACTATCCATCAGTCAACAACTCTGAAAATTCACACACCGTCTAGTAGGGTAATTCAAAATAACCGATTCCATATGGCGTGTTAAATGTTTTTGGTCTTCTTGCGCAGTGTATTTGAACAAAGAATACTCGTTTTTTAAGAATATGTTCATTATTTCAGGTTCACTTACACAACGAAAACCAATGTTCGAATAATTTCAGGAGACTTTTACTCCACTCCAATATATGAGTAGAGGGGCTAAATATGAGATACCGGAATTTTTTGGTTTTTCAAGGCTTACAGCCCCTCCGCATTTCTCGATTTGTAAAATTGCTTCTAACTTTTGTTCCGAAGCCACTTCAGGAATAAATTTTAAACCAAAATTGAAAACACTTGACTCATTGACAAGACAAAATTCCAATTTGTTTTTATTTTATTAACCGTTATTCCGATGACTCCTCAGCAATAATGTTGGAATCAAAATTAAGGCCAGGAATTAGATTCTTAGCCTAAAAAAGCGTGGTACTTAATATGTCGGATTTACGGATATGCACCTGGAATGTCCGTACCCTCTACAGGGAAGGTGCTTCCATCCAGCTGGTGGATGTCCTCCAAAAATATAGAGCTGACATCACCGCTATACAGGAAATGCGATGGACGGGACAGGGTTGCTCCAAAAGAGCATCCTGTGATATCTACTACAGCTGTCATGCGTCGAGACACGAATTTGGTGTTGGATTTGTGGTTGGGAAGAGACTGCGTCATCTAGTCTCGAGGTTCACGGCCGTGAACTAGCTCCTAGCCACTATCCGCATCAAGGCAAAATTCTCCGACATCAGCCTAATTTGTGTCCATGCCCCGACGGATGAGAAGGATAAAACGACCAAAGATGACTTCTACGAGCTCCTCGACAAAGCTTATGAGCATTGCCCCCGCCACGATGCTAAAATCGTGTTAGGCGACTTTAATGCCAAGGTGGGCAAGGAGAGTCTCTTTGGTCCGACGATCGGAAAATTCAGTCTCCACGACGAAGCCACCGATAACGGTATGAGACTTATCGACTTCGCCGCGGCACGAAACATGACAGTTAGTAGCACCAGATTCCAACATAAAGATATCCATAAGGCCACTTGGCTGTCCCCTGATCAAAACACACGAAACCAAATTGATCACGTTGTGATCGACGGAAAGCACGCTTCCAGTGTACTAGACGTACGCACAATACGTGGTGCAAACATCGACTCTAACATCCACTACTGGGTTGCAGCCAAGGTCTGCACACGTATATGTGTAGCAAATCGCGTTCAGATAGGTACAAAGAGAAAGCTGGAAATCGAAAAGCTGCAATCACAACAGACAGCCAAAGTCTTTGCCAACCAACTTGCACTTCTCCTTTCGCAAAACACCTTGATGATATATGCGCGCAGTGGACGCACATTTCCCGCTCTATGCGTACGGCTGCCGAAGAGGTGCTAGGCTACCACCGTCGACGGAGAAATATGTGGTACGACCAAGAGTGTCGCGATGCTACTGAAGCAAAAAACGCAGTCTACAGAGCCACCCTGCAGTCAGTTGCAACGCGAGCTGCTAAGGAGCGATACAGAAAGTTGAGGAGGGAGGAGAAACGTCTTTTCAGGCGCAAGAAAAGAGATGAAGAAAGACGCGAGTTCAATGATATCGAAATGTTGCGGGACAGGAACAAGGTCCGAAAATTCTTTGAAAGAATAAAACGCCTGACTGATGGTTTGAAGACCTGGGCCTCTTCCTGCAAGGATAAAGACGGAAATCTTGTGACAGATGTCCAGGGCATAATGAGATTATGGAGGGAGCACTTTTCGCAGCTGCTTAAGACGGCAATCTTTAACCTTATGCTGGAGAAAATAATTCGAGCTGCGAACATCGACATCTCTGGCAGTATCTTCTACAAGAGTGTCATGCTGCTAGCATACGCTGATGATATTGACATCATTGGCAAAAACGCTCGAGCAGTCAGTGCAGCATTCTCCAACCTGGAAAGGGAGTCTCGTCGTGTGGGTCTAGTGAACGAGGACAAAACGAAATACCTTGTTTCAACAAACAAAGAGACACGGCGTCTTGGACAAAATGTCCCTGTTGACAACTACACTTTTGAAGTCGTCAAGGATTTCGTTTATCTAGGATCCAGCATAAACACCAACAATAGACTAACTCTTGCCAACAGGTGTTACTACGGGCTCAGTAGGCAATTGAGAAGTAGAGCCCTCTCTCGACCGACGAAAATAACGCTCTATAAGTCCCTCATCCTTCCCGTCCTAATGTATGGCGCAGAGACGTGGACATTGACCATCAATGATGAGAGACTGTTAGGAGCGTTCGAGAGGAAGATACTCCGTAAGATCTACGGTCCAGTATGCGTGGACGACGTGTATCGAATAAGATGGAACGATGAGCTGTATGAGCTGTACGCCGACACTGACATAGTCAAGCGTATAAAACTCCAGCGGCTTCGCTGGCTGGGTCATGTTGAGCGAATGGAAGAAAGCGCTCCGGCTAGAAAGGTGTTTTATTCGAACCACGGTGGAGGATCACGCAGAAGGGGACGTCCTAATCTCCGTTGGAAAGACCAGGTGCAGGGCAACCTGACTGCACTTGGCCTTATCAACTGGCGCCAGCGCGCGCATAGCAGAAGTGACTGGCGAAGCTTTGTGGAGGCGGCCAAGACCGATCATCGGTTGTAGCGCCAGCTAAGTAAGTAAGTAACTTAATATTTCAACAAAAACTATTCAGTCCATAGATGACAGCCATTACAAAACAAAAGAAATCTACTTTTATTAGATTTTGCTTAAGAGGTCCCTCATGAATAAATATAAAATCAAAATGAAAACTTAAAATAATGTATAATTTTTTTCTCAAAAAATTTCATACAGTCGGTCCAGAACTAGGGAAATTTAAAAAATTCAACCTTCCTTTTATTTTACTAAGTTTTGCTCGAGAGCCCACTCAGGAATAGTTTTGAGATACACCAAATTTCAACGAAATCGAATGCGCCATAGACAGCGCCCCAGTATAAGACAAATTGAAAATGTTTCTTGCTTTACTTACTGTGGATCCTCAAGAATAATTTTGGTATCAAAATTAAGGTCACTAATTGATGTCCTGGCTTCAAAAACCGTGGTACTACAAATTTCAACAAAAACGGTTGGTCCGTAGAGAACCTCAGGGTTGCATAAATCTACAAATACTATAGTAAAATTCAAATTAAATTGTAACTTTTTAAAACATAAATGCACATTTGTATAAATGCAACTTGTAAGTAAATATATCTAAAAAAAAGTTCTGAAACAGTGAAATGTTGAAAAATATCCGAATTCTAAATTTGGATTTTTAATTTATTTCTGATGAGGCTTCGGAGCAAAACTAAATAAAGAGAAATTTTTAATTTTACCTTGTTCTACATAGATGGCGCTCTGGATCAATCGATTTTGATGAAATTGTGTGAACTTGGGTTTTTTAAGTCATGGAACCGTTTTTTAACTCATTTGATCTCATATTAGTTTAAAATTTTTACTTGAGGGGGTCCGAAGCAAAAGTGAGTAAAAACTAAAAAAACTGTGCGTGGCATTACACACAGAGGAAATTAATAATCTTGGTTGTTTTTTCGTCCAACGAGAAGTTTGTGAGTTACGTATGACCATCGATATGCAATATGACCAACAATAGCAATACGAAATAGACGGTGCAGTACCTCTAACTGTTCTTTGTTAAACTTATTTGATATTATTCATTTGATTTTGAGAGTCGAATTTGGTGAGCAGTTAATCTCATGTTTTGATGCAGTCAATTGGCCACCATGATTTGACCCCGTTAGACTATCTTTTGTGGGGCTATGTTAAGTCTCTTGTCTATAGGGACAAGCCAAACACGATTGCTGCTTTGGAAGCCAACATTGAACGCGTCATTGGTGAGATTCCGGCCGAAATGTGTGAAAAAGTGTGCCAAAATTGGACCTTCAGAATGGACCACTTGAAGCGTTGCCGCGGGCAACATTTAAGTGAAATTATCTTAATTAAAAAGTAAAGATCCAAATAAAAGTTCCATTCATATATATATATCATATATATACCGATATCTCTGGAACCATATATGTATGTATGTATAGTATTCAAATTTTATGCAATGCATTTTTTAATACTTTTTAGTACCTTTTCACTACCTTTCTTTTACCATTTTTTTACCACTTTTCCTTTTTACTGCTATTTTCTATTTATTATGAAGTACTAAGTGCACGTAAATCAAAAGTTTCCAAGTTGTCCTTTTGTAATAAGGAATTGGGTCTCCTTAGTAATGGGACTAGGGTATGGTTTTACTCAAGTAAATTGATTAAAGCAAAAAAAAAATTTTATACAGCAAAACTGATTGATTAAATTTATCAGCATATAAGTTAGTTTCATTTTTAAATGCTATTTAACAATATAAACATATAATGTATATATCCTGTTTTAACTATGTATAAATAGTTATTTATATTTATAAGTAAAAATTGTAATAACATGAAAGTTCTTAATTTGATTTTACTAGAGTACTCGCTATTTTAGCATTTTGATAATACTTTTAATTTTTGGAGTTGCTTTAACATTTCTATTCTACTCTGCTTTTTTCACTGTCTACAATATTTTAGTCTAAAGTTCTTTATATATATATTTTTTTCCATTTGGTTTACTTGCTTTTCTATGTATTGTGTATATATTTATACATTTATTTGTATATTGAAAGAAAGTTAAAATATCTTGTTGTTTATAATATTAGCGTATTGTTCAGAGTTATTCTAATTTGTTTTATTTTCACTTTTTATTTTTCACTCGCTACTCGAGTACTACTCGATTATTATTACAAAGAACTTAAATTAGTCAACTAAAAAAGTTTACTCGAGTTTCATCACTAGGTCCTCAATCTGTCCTTCATGACTTATAAGCCCGAAATATTTGTAAGATATTTTCTTTTTTAAAAGCCAAGGCAACATCTGAGGAAGTTTTACGACAAACCATGTAAACTTGACTTGACAAATATTGTAAACCTTTATTAACTAAGAAATATGTCAAAAATTACAGATTTAGAAAATATCCCATTTTATTCCATTTCATATTTATTAACATTTTTTTTTAGCTTCTTTCACTTTACCTCTCCAAAAAAAAAAGCCAACACTCATAATTTTTTTTTGGGACTCCACTGATCAAATACATACAATGTACAGTATGTATATGTGGCAAATCAACAATTACTATATATTTTTATAATCTTTTATTTTTTCTCGTCGACTTTCCACCATTAGTGTGCAGCGATGCCTTATGGTATCGCAATTTCATTGAAAGGTATTTGATTGCTTCTGGAGTCACTAAATCCAAGTGTACAGACTTTCAGAACTCTGCCTATTCTACTTATAGTAGATTGAACATAATATCTCCGAAACTAAACTTAATACAATTAGAAAATACAATTACTACAATTCCGCGAATTTACAATATTTTGTTTTTAAATACCAAAGTTTCAATTATCTGTTCGTTTCGGATAATACTGATTAATACTGAGTTAAGTTGGCTTGAATCATTTATTAAGATAGTAGAAATTTTTTACAGTAGTTATTTATGTACTGGGCAACCCAAAAAATTGGTTGATTTTTCATATACCAATAGAAGATTTTCCTTTATGTAAAATTACGCAAAATTTTAAATGAAATTTGGCCCAATAAAAATGGTTAATTACCCAAAAATTTTTAATAAGGCGGTTGAGCAGTTTAAAAATTGTATCCAAAAAAATTTAATTTTTCAGTCCCCCAATGTAATCTGAATAAACCTCAATTTTCGAATTGGTTTAATAATGATCTCCGTAAGCTGAGGAACCAAAAGACTTATTACTACAAACGCTATAAGAAATTCAATAACTTGACTGAATTTTTTAAATATACAAATCTTCGCTACAGGTAAAACTTGTTGTAAAGAAATCTAAATAAGGTTAAAGATTCGCTAAAACAGGACGCTAAATCCTTTTGGGACCTTGTGAACTTAAAACGTAAAGATTCTGGATTTCCATCAAGGATGTCATTTAATGAAATTGAATCAGAAAGTGAAGAAACAATTTGTAATCTCTTCTCAGACTTTTTTATATCAACATACTCAAAAATTACCTACCTACTAAGCGATCATTATCCTTATTCGTTATCTCCAGTGGATATTTCGTTCCCATCTGTTGCTGAAACAGCTGTTTTAGAATATATGAGGAAGCTTAAAACCTGTGTTAATTCTGAATTTCTTCTTAAGGAATGTTGCAGTGAACTATTTTTTTTAAGTTTTCCTTACAATGTGGGTATTTAACTGACGCCTGGAAGGTCTCTTACATTATTCCGCTACATAAATCTGGCAGCAAATCTTTAATTAATAACTACCGTGGTATAGCAAAGCTTAGTGCTATTCCCAAGCTCTTTGAACAAATTATTTGCTCGAAAGTCAGCTTTGATCTTCATAAATCTATTTTGCCTTTTCAACATGGGCTTTTACCCGGCAAATCGACAACTACTAACCTTATAGAATTCACTTCAAGAGTGTTAGAAGGCTTTGCCAATAGATTACAAACTGATGTTGTGTACACTAACTTTAGTAAAGCTTTTGACGTAGTAAATTATAATTATCTTTTACTTAAATTGCTAAATACGGGTTTTCCGCCACGTTTACTGAAATGGATCACTTCCTTCCTTACAAATCGAACAGAGTGTATTGTTCAAGTCTAATCGCTTTCCTCTTACTTTTGATATACGCTGATGACGTGAAATTATTTTATGCGTTTAATAATATTGACGGCACTAAGTTAGTACAAAATGACCTGAATCAACTGTACAGTTGGTGTAGCTTAAACTTAATTAATCTAAATTAAAATAAATGTAAGCAAATGTCTTTTTCACGTAAAAATCTCTTTTATTGTTTAACTATGAAATTGATAACTACAAACTTGGAATCGTTTCAACATTCGTGGATCTTGCAGTGACTTTGGATACCAAACATTGTTTTAATATTCACATTAACAAAATCATTAACAAAGCCTCATGTGTGCTAGGTTTCATTAAACGCTGGGCGAAAGAATTTGACGACCCATATGTTACCAAACTGTTATTTGTTTCTTTAGTACGTCCAATATTAGAATATGCTTGAATATTATAAGTGTTACATAAATGCCCTGGAGTCGGTCCAAACACAATTTCTTCTTTTCTGCTTATGCGGTTTACCTTGGAACCCAAACTAAAACCTTCCATCTTATGAAAGTCGTTTGAAACTAATTTCATTACCATCGTTATACTCACGTAGAATAATGTTGTGAATTCTACATTTGTACTTAAAGTTTTCAGGGCAATATAAATAGCACTTATCTCTTAAGTAGACTCAATATCAATATATAGTACCTACACATGCTACAAGGAACTATGATTTGATATGTTTCAAAACTTATAACTATAATTACTTAAATTTTGAATATTTCAATAATGCCTGTATAGATTTCAATAAAGTTTATTATTTAATAGATTTTTCCGATTCACTAAATTAATTAAAGATGAAATTCTTTTAAAAATTAATAATTAAATCTCTCCACTATCCAGCCATTTTGTGCTTAGTGGAGTTCTCTCCTCTCGCGCTTTTACTTTCGTTCGCGCTTCTGTAGAGTGATCCGGGTCACTCTACTACGGTAACCTACACGTAGTTGGGAGCGCCCCTTCGGTCGGCTGGGCGACAAGAGGGCGTGGGAATAGGCGGTAAAAAAATATTTTTAATTTAATACATTTTCTTATTAATAATAATAAGTTATATATAATTTCATAACAAACATTTATTTATAATTTCGACTTCGTCGATGATTTTGACTTCCATATCATGAGATGAGTTATTTATAACAAAATCATGGCAAAATTTGTTAAGATTTTTGAGGCCATATCTTACAGTTAATATTGAAATTAACATTGCACCTATGTCTTGCAAATATGTCTAATAGTTACAGAATTTGGAGTGAATCGACCCGCAAATGGGCGCAAATATAAAATCTTTTTGTAGAACGAATTAAATATTTTATTATATTGTATGTATTATGTCGAATAAATCCATACACAAGAAAACTATTATTAGTAAAAATCAAAATCATCGTGTTCATGTCAAGGACTTTCACCCTATAACATTTTTAAGCTAGAGGGCAAAATGTCTTTTTGTGAAAAATGTCTTTTTAAACTAAGCTTTTATGTTGTAATATGACGGTATTAGAGAATTGAATTCGCTTGTAAGTTATATTCTGCTATCAATTAAAGCAATTTTATATACTTACATACTTACACCAATTTCTTGGGATATCAATTCTTGGAACATAGTGTGGTGGTTTTGCGATTGACGGAATCCATCTTTCATTTCTGACAGGCAGCGTAACCTGCCAGGTACAGAGAAATTCCCGCTTAATTCCATCGATGAAAATGTGCAATTTATGGTTCAATTAAGCGGGTAAAGCAATTAACCACGTAATTAGCGTCATTTTGAACTAAAAATGTAATATTTCTGGCGCAATTAAACAGGAAACGTAATTAAACGAGGTTCAATTAACCGGGTAATATAGTACGTGCATACAAATTTGTGTAATCAACTCATAATGAAATACAATGTGTGCAATCACGCTTTTAACATGTTAAGATGTGGATTCCTTTCATCAGTGAACAGTCACTTCAAATTTAACAGCACAGTGTATTTGACTTTGATGGACAGCCGACAACAAAAACGAAAACAATACCAGCAACAACAACAATCGACCGTTTACTCTGATAATTATAATACATACTTTGGCTCACATCTCTCATCAGTTACGAGCACTTTTAATTACTTTCCTCCCCAAAGAAAGCAAAAAAAAGTTTCCACTTCCGCCGCAATCAGAAGAAGAAACAACTACTCCCGACACGATACATTTCAATATGTGCGGTGCGGTGTTTGCTACCCAATTTGGGGTTGCATAAAAATCTTAAAACTCACCGTCAATACAATTTCTTTTAAACTACGTAATCTTCTCTCGAACTAAACTGAAAGAGCCACAAACTGTCGCTTCGTGTTAAAGGATTATAATATGTTTGTACGTATGTAAGCACATACGAGTACATATAAGCACACATCCATTTAAGCAGAATGAAGAGCCACAATGCAAAATTGCTCGTTTCATGCTTTCATATACTCGTATTCATGTATTCATGTTTGTAAGTGTATGTATGTATATGTATATAAACATACAAGTGCATAAGTATGTATGTATGTGTGGGCGCATGCAAACGTAAATGTTTATTAAGATATTGGAAGGGAAATTTGTAATTCTTGTTAACGTTACTCAGAAGACGCATATGTTACCTAAGAAATAGACCGCACTTAGGAGCACACAGCTTTTTGTGTCACTTCACATATGCCGGCGTCGTCATCGTTGGAGCAAGTGCATTGAGTTCGTGCGACACTGCTCATGGGAATGTGATCGGCGTTCAGTAGAGTGAATTCGGTTGGGTTTGGAGACTTGTTCGAATTGGGGTTTTTGCAAATTTATGTACTCGTACATATGTATATTTACATTACCTTAATGCCATGGCTAAATGGCTGCATATGTTAAAACTTCATTTATCATCAGAATAATGTAAAACCATGTGACGTTTTGGAACATATTTTATCTGAAGGTTTAGTCGTAAGGTCTTCTCAATATGTATGCATGTATGTATTTCCAATTTAACTCGTCAAACCCAAAACAAGTTCTACATACTTATTAATTATTAATATGCTTTTCCTTAAATAATTATTTAACGGGGGTAACGGGGTAGGGACATCATACTAATGAAACTTGAGTGTCTCTGTAACGATTAACATTCATCGCACGAGAAATGCGTGTAATGCGCCAAACACATTGACCACGGCAGCTACAATAATGGCGACAATCGGTGAATGGCAAAATCAGCTGAAGCAAACATAAAGCGAAAAAAAAGTAAACAAACAATCAATCGGTAATAATGATTTTAACAATCGGATGACTTTCACCCCAAACGACGAAGAGGAGCGGGTAGCTAGCAACTCCAGCTTGTATAAATTCGCCTTGGAAAGGATCTGCTTACTTACATTAAGTTTCACCCTGTATCTACTTATGTAGGTAAACCAGATCGCGCTTACCACAAAACCTTACCTCATTTTAAAATTGTAAATTAGTATTCTAAATACAACATTATAACTTTTTTTTAAACCACTATTTCTTTCTATTGTCCGCTTTATTCAAAACTCCACGAATACCAAAACATATTCCTAGCATGCAAAATTTACACACACATTGAAAAATTTAAACAATGATAAAAAATATTCCCTTGTTCCTTGCATTACCAACCCAAAATAAATTAATTGCTTATTTTAATAGAAAACCAATACCGAGACGAAGTTATGTGCTTTTTTCTTTGTGTGAGTTAGATGTTGTAACTCTTTAAGGAACTCCAACCAACTGCTTTTCGCACCAATATAAATTTTGATCCAAATCTAACTTAAGCTAAGCTTACTTAATAATCTAAAAATCACTATTAAGGTAAATTGAAAAACGCAATGAATGGTAGGGGAAAAACATATTCACATTCTCCGTTTTTCGGCATATTTCCTTTTATCGGAATACTTATGAATAAAAATAAAATATACAAACAAAAACGAGTAAAATAAACAATTTGTTTTCAAAACAAATTTATATGACAATTAATTTGTAGGACATCCTACAAAAATTATGCAAATCAAGAAATTATGAAAAAATTTCTTCGCTTAGACTGTGTTGACGCAGCATAACCCCAACAGCGCGGCCGGTTGTGTGTGAATTTGCTTGTGCTTAGGATTCTCACGGAGGGTCATATTGCACCAGCGATCATGCCGTATATACGGCAGCGCGTGTAGCAACACGACACTCTGGAATTCTGGGACAGCCCGAACCTTGCAATCGGTCACACGCTTGACGTTGTGCTGTGCCAGCATTTTTCGTTTGTAAATTTGTTTACTACCTTTTTGCGTTTGTCACCACATTTTAGTTAATATATAAATAAGCAATTTGTGGAAATAAAATATTAGTAGCAAATCAAGTATTGAGCGACCCAGTCGTTTCTTTTGATTTGTGGAAAGAAATAATCTAAAAATCTTCTCGAAAACCAAGCATTGGTTCTGCACCAGGGCTTGGAAAAAACTGGCTGATCGGTTCTGTAGCGAGCAACCAACCGACAACCAAAACAGGTTGCCGGAATATAAAAACAGACTGTATATGGTGATATTGTTCTTTTGACTGTTGATATCTCCGGGTTGCTATAAACTGATATCAAACGATAGCTATCTCCCCATAAAATTAAGTACCTAGCTGTGTTTCACTCACTCCTACATATTTAAATGCCAATGTCATTAATGTTTTTTCCTGCAAAACTAAGAGCATCTTCCAATAGGGTGACCTTGAGCATGCACACAAATTTTGAAATCGTGATATGTTGAGTATATAGTTAGTTGACTTATCCAATATGTTTGAAAATAAGAGACAAGTTTTATCTTGTGATTTTAATTTCTAGAAGTGATGACTAGGACAATGAATTACATAAAAACAACAATGAAACGAAAAACAAACACACTGTGCAACACTGGTCATGATCACAAGATTTTGATAGTAATAGAAAGATTTTGATGCATTGAGATAACAAATCAGAAGTCAAAACTTTCCTAATCCTAAAAGTGATGTAAAACGGTGTGCTACTGTAAAAAGTGTGAATTGCTTTAATTTTAAGCTCTTAACCTAACTTACGCAGATTTAATTTGTTATTCTCCTATGATCCTATGACTTCTCGATTGATATACCATAATTGATTTATTTTATTACAGTGCGCAAATTTACAACACAGTTGCCCAATGCAATAAATTTGCCTTGCAGTCAAGCACACCGATGCTTTGCATTAATGTATTTTGGAAGACAACCACGCTATTCGTTTTGCATCGGATTTATAAAAAAATATAATTAATAATACCAACTATTTGGAATGCACAAATATTTCTTTAAAATTATTCTGGTTGACGTGATTGATAAAATTTTTCGAAGTAGTAATTTTAAGACAAAAGGTGCAATAGTGAAAGGCCTTATTTATAAACAGAAGACAAGTCCTGTGAAGGATGTGCATATTCCTGTTGGGCATCCAAAAAAAGAGTTATGGCACTTTAGGCTAGGCATGAAATGCAATGATAAGATTATTAATACGAGGAACACATAAATATTCGACTCTTATACATAGATACATATTTATAAATCATTTAAGGCTAATAAGGTCGGCGCCTAATACTGTTCTCATTACAAAGTAAGACTTCATTACGTTCCAGTGCCACTTTTCCACAGTAAGCTATTTTCACAACATTAATCTTCTCATCACGAATTCTTGTGCGTTGTGAACGCAACATGTTGCAACATTTAATAGCCGTTTTCTGCTTTGCGCCAATTATTCCTCATTTCACCCCCTGTCAAAATGGTCAACTAAATGAAGGAGCAATTTTCCACACATCCTCATAACCAAAGGTGGCTTCAACGAGTTTCACAGCATTATTATTAGCGCTGTCATCACGACGGCATACAAAAGTGGAAGATGACATTGCCCAGCATTGCCTTTCAGTTCGATACCGCTCAATGGCCTGACACATCCATACATAGGTACATACTCGTATGTGCGTATGTAAAAAGATGATTTACGATTCTAACAAACTGCCTCCCATGCCATAGCCCGGCACTACGACCTATTCCCACATCCCTGGCAACAATGCCGACGGTGCTCTCGGTTAACGCACGTGTTGCATGCGAGCACCAACATTGATTGCATGCGATAATTCAATTTCCGGCTGCTGCTGTTGTACGAATACTGCTGCAAACTCCGGCGGTTGCGGTGTTGTAGTTGAAGTGAAACTTTCATTTCCCTGTTAAACTTCCAACACATTCTCATAGTGATGCACTCATAAACGCGCTGGTGTACTTCTGGTATCTTTTGACATCGTCGCACAGTGTGATATTTTAGTAATTCAAGCAGACAAATTAGTCACACTTAAGATTTCCACATTGCACATGTTATAAAGAACTATTCCACTGTTGTTGTTGTTTTCACACTATCACAAAACTTAGCTCAAAACAAAGTATAACAAACAGTAAATATAATACCGGCAACCAAACATGAGTAATTTGTACAAGTGCGGAAAAAGTTTGACAGCTCTAAACTTTTTGCTCAGTGTGAATTTGAATACACTTATTTGTTCACGATATTTACCCCCAAATCACTCTCACACCTCCATTTTAGTTATAGCTTTTAACAAAAAAAAAACTGTTTTTTTAATTCGAAGATGATTTTAAGCCAAAAATCTCTCTAGCGAAAGCTTGGAAAATTTTAGTGTTTACATAAAAATAGCTTAATAAATTTCCAACCTAATGCTTTTCTGATACATACATATAACTTATCGGTTTCAAATTAAAGTTGGATTATACTTATTTCAAAATTGAACAATTTACGATTTAAGTTTGTTTCACATTTGTGGTTAGGACGACAAGTTCTTGGATGTACGTAAATCGAATTTAAGATATTTTTGATTTTAGAACTACTTCAAAATGCCGCATCCGAACGGCACACCTGTTATGTTGAATGTTCAACTAAGAAATATTTGCATGCAGTTTAAAATCTTTATGAATCAAAATATAAGTTCGAACGGCGAAACGAAAAGTTGTTTTCGAATTTATTTACTTTTTGCCCAGAAATTTTTGACGCGTAGAAATTTTAATCATACATATATACTCACTATCATGGCCATGCTCTATTTATTTGTGGCTAGCATTACCAGAACATACTTTTTAGTACAACACGCGTATTTTTCAATAGTCTGTTGTAGCATTGACGTACTTCGTTATACAGGGTGGACAAAAGTAATGCCATAATATGAATGTGGCATAATTTTTGCAAAATCAAATGTCTTTGTGCTTTGACATTTATATTGTAGAAAGTTAGAGAATTAGTTTATACCAAGCAATAGAGCGATACACACCTCTGGCAACGATTGAGATTTTGAAACACCAATTTCCTAACCGTGTGATCTCCCATTTTGCTGAGGTGGGTAACAGAAATGTACTAATTTGAGTGCGCCACATTTTTGCAAACGGAGTAAATCATCTCAGGAGGTGGTCACTTGACCAATATCATTTTTCCAACTTAATGCCATCAATTTTGCACCTTCAAATAAACTTTCTGTGAAATCGCAGTCCAATAATTCAATCAGTTAAAAAAATTCTTTATTTTTATTTATTTTTCAAAGTCTATCAACTTACATATATAAATATTGTATAACCCAACAGCTTGGGGCTTAAATTAATAAGTTCATAACAATTAATAATCAACATTAAAAAATATATAACAATATTTATAATAAAAATAAATAGTACCATAAGAACATAAGGTACAAAAATATACGAGTATTTAAATAAAGCAATCCAATAAGTGAATACAGTGGTCGCTATGGTGTAGTTGGTAGTACAAATATAACGCGCACAACATGAGTGTTTGCGAACAGCTCGGCCTAGGCCCTCAATGGGCTCTTGTGCCATTAAAAGAAAGAAATTTATTAATTAAGTAGTTTAAACTAGGCACAATTATTTGTTTGGTTCTGGAGGATTGAGCAAATTCCAATTTAATGTATAGATAATCGGGCTATACCATAAGTATATAGAGAAAAATGCAGTTTCCTACTTTAAAATAGTTAGATAGTTTTTTTTTTGGTGTTTAAAGGAAGTCTTTAACATTAAAGTAAATTTAAATTTTGCAATTATTTCAATGCAATTTAAATATCAAATCCCATCGTGCACACATTATTATTAACAATCAATTACCGCTATTAAAATGTTAGTTCTAAAACATTCAGACTAGAAGAAATTCACTTGTTCTCCTAATTATATTTTTCGAAAAACTATGCAAAATTTTAAAGTGTTGAACAAATGCTCCCTGTGCATACTTGTATGGTATCTATGTGGGAAATAGCATTCGCCAGCGCATTGAACACTTCAATATGCACTCATGCATCGTATTCGAACACTCTAAAAGGCGAGAATCGTTTTATCGAGCTTGATTGCATTTCAATTTCCAGCTACCACATAAAACGCTTCAAATCCAAAAATTCTATGTACTAGTATATGTATAAAAAAGCTATAAGTATAATTGAATTTTACAATTTTCACATTCTGTATTCTCCTCTCGCTTCCCTTGCATTTCAGATTTGCTTGTGATGCATTGAAATTTCACCGTTCAAAGTCGCAAGTCAACTGCTGCTGCTACGCACTCCACCACATACAGATAAAAGCACAATAGGGAGGCGGCGAAAAAAATATCAGCACAAAATGCAAAATGCCATCAGCAGATCAAATATTGTTCCTGAACGTCACAAACGTCACCGCCGCCACCAGCAGCATTCACGCATCAACCTATGCCACCAGCTCAGCCACATCCGTATTGGCGAATATTTCCGGTCCACTAAGCACTATAGCAGCAAACGACTTATCAACAGACACACCGCAGACGTTCAGCGCGAAGGAATGCAGCACTCCACCAAAGGTGTTCTATCCGAGTAATTTCGGTGTGGAGTTCGCTGTCCCAGAATGGGAGGCTATTCTTACGACAATTGTGCTATCGGTTATAATTGTACTTACGATAGTCGGCAATATCCTTGTTATACTCAGTGTTTTTACTTATAAGCCACTGCGCATTGTGCAGAACTTTTTCATTGTTTCGTTGGCAGTAGCTGACTTGACGGTTGCATTGCTTGTGCTGCCCTTCAATGTAGCATTTTCGATATTGGGCCGTTGGCAATTTGGCATTCACTTGTGCAAGATGTGGCTTACATGTGATGTCATGTGCTGCACCTCGTCCATACTGAATCTTTGCGCTATTGCACTCGATCGCTATTGGGCCATAACTGATCCAATTAACTACGCTCAGAAGCGTACAGTGGGTCGTGTGCTACTGCTGATTGCCGGTGTGTGGGTACTTTCACTATTGATTAGCTCGCCACCATTGGTCGGCTGGAATGATTGGCCCGAAGAATTTACAAGCGATACGCCCTGCGAACTTACAACAAACCGCGGATACGTCATATACTCATCACTGGGATCATTCGTTATTCCGTTGGCCATAATGACTATTGTCTACATCGAGATATATATTGCCACTAGGCGACGGTTACGCGAACGCGCTCGGGCATCGAAAATGAATACAATGGGTTTGAAAGCTTGCGAAACTGAAGCTGCAGTCAGCGGTGTTACGATTGCTGGAAAAGGGCGTATGCTTAGCTCATTTTGTAGTGGAATTCTTTGTTGCGGCAAAGAATCAACGAACTCTGCAACGACAATGATACAAAATGACCAAGAGTCTATTAGCAGCGAGACTCATATAAACAACGAAGCACCAATACAGCAACATGAGCATCGTGTAGTCGTAACCGTAGAACATAGCAAGAAGTCCCGCCGAGCGAAGATCAAAGACTCAATTAAACATGGCAAGTCTCGCGGTAAGAGACAGCACACAGCACAGGCCACAGCACAAGAACTGGATACACCGCAAATTAAGGATGGTACTGCAGCGGAACGGCTGTTAGTACCAGTACTGCCTTTCAATGCCGATAACAACAAAAATGTGGAAAATGCCGAAAGTTCCATTGGCAGTGGAAATGACCAGAATATCTGTGTACAAACGGCTACCGCTGGTGGCAACGTAGACGAGAACGTTTCCTTGAAAATGACACCTCCACAGTCATCAGCCGGTGCTGCATCATCCTTCGCGGTACCACTCCAGAAAAAGCCCTCCGGCGTTTATCAATTTATAGAGGAAAAACAGAAAATATCTCTCTCCAAGGAGCGGAGAGCTGCTCGCACTCTTGGTATTATAATGGGCGTGTTCGTAATTTGCTGGCTGCCATTCTTCCTCATGTACGTAATAATACCTTTTTGCGATTCCTGCTGTCCTACCCAAAAATTTATAAACTTTATAACTTGGTTGGGCTACATTAACTCCGGACTAAATCCGGTCATATATACGATATTTAATCTTGACTATAGGCGTGCATTTAAAAGACTACTTGGGTTTAACTAACTACATATTGTAAAGTGCTTTAAGAATATTTCCGAACAATTTATATATTCCGTTTCCTTTTTTTTAACTAAGTAGTACCACAAAACTAAGAATTTTAATAAACCCTTGTCAGAAAAAAATTACATATTGTATATGAATTGCACCTTCTTGATACAACTTGAAATATTACCTATTATAAATAAAAGCACTTTACAGTACTTTACAGTACGTTATTGGTAATGAAAATACCCACTAAATAAAAAATTAATATAATTAATTATATGTATGTATGTAAGTTAATAATAAATTATTCAAAATGAATGCGAATGTTTATTTAAGTAAGTGTATGTATAAAATAATTAATAGAAAAGTTGCGTAAATACTAAATACCTAAAAGTTACGGGAAATATTATTGTTAACTGGTTGAAAAAATTATAAATTTAATTTTTTAAGTATTAGCTCTTTCAATTTATTTTTTCCAATTTGTTTAATTACACTGGTCATAATTACATACCGACAATATAAGTATATCAAAGACTTAAGTTAGTTTGTACCTAGTTATCACCAACTGTAAGTTGTAGTAAATTAGTTTAGTTACATTTATTTCATTGCTAAAAAATGTTAGATCTGAACGTTAAATTATTGCAAATAAAGTTAAATATTGACATTACATTCAAATTTATTATTATTGAATTTAAATAATTTTTACGATGCATGTATCTAATGTTTGCAATAAGCAGTTAAAATTATATATGTATAAATATGTTAGTTAAATAAAATAAATGAAATATTAATAAAACGAGCTGCTTTATTTTCATACTTTAATGTTTCTAGTAACGTTCATGGTAGGTTATGAGCTCATTGGATCTCGAAACAAGGTTATTGCCAGCTAGAACATATCTGATACGTATGCGCATGCGGTGATAGTCTTTGCAAAGCAAAATTGAGCGGACTATGACGGATGAAATATATATGCTCTTCAAGCCCCCTGATTCCAAATTGTATACATTTCATTTTACCTTTTTGGCATTTATAACATTTTTTCCTTTTGCACTAACTAATTAGTTCATTTTTTTTTAAGTAATAAATTGATTTTTTTGGTTTTTCTACCTATTATACCTGTTTTTATAAGCAGTAACGTGGTTGAATTGCAAAAATCTATTTTATTTCAAATTCTCTTTTGGCAACTGTTGCTTTCTTGCCATTGGTTACATAATCTTACACTTAATGCCTTGTTATGCAGGCGGTCACATTCACATCATGGGCATATAAAACGTAAAATTAAGGCAAAAACGTACTAGTGACCGGGTGATCAAATGCCCGTCTGCATAACACACTTTAGGCACAGAGTTGAAAAGCAAAAAGAGAGCGTCAAAAGTGTCATGACCGACGGTTTGGCCGTCTACATACCATTGCCCTTAGTTACTACTGTTCAATTGTTTTTCGACTTTTAAACTATATCAATAGATGAGTTCCCTTAAATAGAATACCATTGAACTTAATAGAGTACACGTGTTTTATCCTTGTAGCAGAGAAGATCGCGATTATATGTAAATATATGAGGGAAAACACTTTCAGTTTCTTTAATTGTTTAATATTAGTTCATTGCTTTTAATTATTTATAAATGATAAATATTCATTCAGTGATGCATTTTATTGCAACAAGTCAGTTCCTTTATCTGTCCATTCCTATATGTACACAGTGTTAGTGTGTTGTGAAGTGCCTGTTTTTTTTTAATATTGTTAATGTTGCCGTGTGGAAGTGCCCAATAAGCTTTTATACACCATATCTGGAACAGAGCTGAGTAAAATAAATTACATTGCAATTATATACATTACTTAGTAATTGAAATTTGAACCTATATTTTAAAATCATGTTAAGGTATTAATTACTTTTCCAATCCCATAGAGTAATTGAAGTTGTAATTTTTTATTCAATTACAATACAAGTAATTGTAATTTGTAATTAAAATGTTTACTTTACAATTTTTACAATTTCATCGCAAAGTATTGAAAATGTAATGCTTTTTTTAAATTCTTTTTGCTATTCCTTGAAAAATTAGGAAAGTTATTGAAAAAATTAATAAACTATGGTAAGTGTTTGGTATTGTGCTACTCGTTCTATAATCCATTCGTTGGCAAGTGCGACACTCAGTCAAATGTCCATTTTGAGCAAAATGGTTGAGTAATTTTTTGTAATGTGCATTGGGTGTATATGCGGCATCAGGTGGTAACAGCAAAGCATTGCCAATCAAAAAATGGCCTGAAATAGGCGCGTCTAGAATTCAGGCAAGACTCAATTCGTAGACACAGTGGCTAGTTCTTCATATGTTAGCCGTGTGCTACCGATAACGCGTTTTAAATGGTATTTTACCGATTTGATATTAGTCTTCCACTTACTTAATTACTTAACTGGCACTACAACCGATGATCGGTCCTGGCCGTCTCTATAAAGCTTCGCCAGTCGCCTCTGCTTAGCGCGCGCTGGCGCCAGTTGACAAGGTCAAGTATAGTCAGGTTGCCCTGCACTTGGTCTTTCCCACGGGGATTAGGGCGTCCCCTTCTGCGTGTTCCTCCACCGTGGTTCGATTATAACACCCTTCTAGCCGAAGCGCTTTCTTCCATTCGCTCAACATAACCCAGCCAGCGAAGCCGCTAGATTTTCATACGTTGTACTATTCATATACTATGTCAGTGTCGGAGTACAGCTCATACAGCTCATCGTTCCATTTTATTCGATACACGTCGTCCACGCATACTGGACCGTAGATCTTACGGAGTATCTTCCTCTCGAACGATTCTAACAGCCTCTCATCGTCTCTGCGCCTTACATTAGGACGGGAAGGATGAGTGCGACGATGCGAGAGTAATTGTCTTCTGTATGGAGGGCGTTATTTTCGTCGAGAGAGGGCTCTACTTCTCAATTGCCTACTGAGCCCGTAGTAACACCTGTTGGCAAGAGTTAGTCCCCGCTTGTTCTCAAGGCTGACATTATTGTTGGTGTTTATGCTGGATCCAAGATATACGAAATCCTTGACGACTTCAAAAGTGTAGTTGTCAACAGTGACATTTTGTCCAAGACGCCGTGACTCGTTGTTTGTTGACACAAGGTATTTCGTTTTGTCCTCGTTGACCACTAGACCCACTCGACCAGACTCCTTTTCCAGGTTGGAGAATGCTGCACTGACTGCTCGAGCGTTTTTGACAATGATGTCAATATCATCAGCGTATGCTAGCAGCATTACACTCTTGTAGAAGATAGTGCCGGAGATGTCGATGTTCGCAGGTCGAACTATTTTCTCCAGCATATGGTTAAAAAAGTCGCACGATAGGGAGTCACCTTGTCTGAAACCTCGTGTCTGTTCGTTAACACTTCGATATCATTGAACTCGCGTCTTTCTTCATCTCTTTTCTTGCTCCTGAAAGACGTTTCTCCTCCCTCCTCAACTCTCTGTGTCGTTCCTTAGCAACTCGCGTTGCAACTGACTGCAGGGTGGCTCTGTAAACAGCGTTTTTCGCTTCAGTAGCATCGCGACGGTGGTAGCCTATCAACTCTTCGTTTGGCTTGGACATCTTTGGTCATTTCATCCTTCTCATCCGTCGGGGCATGGACACAAATTATGGTGATGTAGAAGAATTTTGCCTTGATGCAGATAGTGGCTAGGCGCTCGTTCACGGCCGTGAACCTTGCGACTAGATGACGCGGTCTCTTCCCAACCACAAATCCAACACCATATTCGTGTCTCGATGTATAACAGATGTGGTAGATATTGCAGGATGCACTTTTGAAGCAACCCTGTCCCGTCCATCGCATTTCCTCTATAGCGGTGATCTCAGTTCTATATTGTTGGAGGACATCCACCAGCTGGATAGAGGCACCTTCCCTGTAGAGGGTTCGGACATTCCAGGTGCATATCCGTAAATCGTTGTCCTTTGGGCGTTTGCGGGAGTCGTCAACATTATGGGGGGTTCAACATCCTAGGCTTTGTTTGAGGATTCATTGGGGAAATATCTTGACGTGGTGGGTTCCAAGCCCGATGCACACATTAGTTAACTCACTGACGGTTGTCAGATCGCTATCCAGGGGACGCCACGAGGAGGCTGTGTTGAAACGTAGAAGAGCAAGGGTCGAGCTTGGACGCACCTGCGACTGTCACGAACTTTACCTTGTGTCCTACGTCCCAGGCCCCCCACAGCCCTCCAAAATTGGGAAAGTGGGGAGGGTTAAAATGTCATTTTAGCTGTTGAGCCGTTAGTTTTGGCACAATTGCCGGCTCTAAAGTTTCGATACAGTATTTTCGGTTGGTTTGAAGTACTTTATCTGCACCAAAAAAAATTAGTGACACAATCACTGCGTATGTCTTAGCAAATGCTTCTGCGCACGATAAACGTTTGTAATGCCCAGAGGACACACTCAGTAGTCGTTGCTGTAACCGCTTCTAAGTGGGCAACTTGTGTGGCGACGCATATAAATATGGCAATGTAGCCTTTATACATTGTGTTGCCACGATATTTTGATGTCTTTAGCTCGATTGCCCCGGTGTAGTCCACGCCTTTAGTCAGGAATAGTCGTTTGGGTGTGTTTACCCGGTTTTTTAAGGCCGATGTTTGTCTAGGCTCTAAAATTGTTGGATGCTTTTGGCTATAGGGCAAGGTCTTTCGCAACGACCGTTGAGTTTGCTTTTTTACGAAGAAATTCTGACTTTGACAAAAGCATCTCTTCGAACAATACGAACAAGCGTAAGCAAACTTGGTTTCAACTCGATCATCGTAAGCAGTCCTGTTTTGCGGCTAGATTGGTTTATTTTACGAGCGTTATAACAAAAGCGTAGAATGAATGCATTTACACTTACTTTACTTTACTTACTTTTAATGGCACAACAGACCATGGAGGGCCTAGGCCGAGCTTTTCGCATCCACTCATGTTGTGCGTGTTATATTTGTACATGAATTGGAGGGACCTACAGTTTAATGCCGAATCCGAACGGCGAAGTGAAAAGCTTTTCATAGCAATTTTTACTCTTGTAGGTTTGCCATTGCCTGCCAAGAGGTGGTGCCGTGTAGAAAAATTATTATTTCTATTTTTTACCCATGTGGCAAGTTTGAATACCAATAATGCCCTACATAGTTCAACTCTGAGTATCGTTAGAGGATGGTGTTACTTTAGTTTCAAGCAAGTAAATGTGTATAAACTTCACCAGTGCGGTACTGAAGTCTAAGATAGATACATGCTGCATATGCCGACAGAGGTCCATCACAAAATGTATGTAGGCTTGAGTTTTAGCTTCGTCTCATTCCAACAACGTAACGGGATATTTTCTCATTCCAAATAATTTTTAGTATTGCACACGATTATTGAGGTTACGAAACCTAAGGGGCCGAAAATACTGGAAATTGTGGACAAAACTTTGCGTCTAGTTGCTATTGGATTGATTTCAAGATTTAAACTGCATTTAAAATAGTCAGCACTGCGATGCGAACACATGCCGAGCGTCCTGATCGTTTCGCTACTATTGAATTTTAGCTTGACTGATGGCCCATTCGCATTGATTGCTGAATTGATGACAAATTATTCGACCATTTACGATGCTTCATCCGTGCTGAGTTTAATGCTGCAGTTACTTGGTCTCGAATTCTTATAGAAAAATCGGCAGAATGGCTCCTATTAAAACGTCATCGACGTACATTTCATGTTTCTCAGCCAACGGAAATCGGTGTTTTTCATCTTCTGCGATTTGATGCATAGTTCTTATTGCTGTATAAGAGTCTGAAGCCGTACCAAAGATAACAGTGGTCAGAAATAATTCTTTTACTATTTTACATTCATTTCTCCATAGAATGCTCTGATACTGGATACTGAGAGTCGTCAGGATGAATGTTAATGCATCTATACATTTTAGGAATGTTCACTGTGAATACATATTGTGACGATATTTGCAGAACAACAGCATTCGCATACAAGCATGTATGCACATGGTAATATGATCTGCAGTGGTATACACACATATGTGGTTATTACATCTAACGACTTCCGAATGTCTTAGAACAGAAAATACGAGAAAGTGGCTGAGTTAACATAAAACATAGTATTATCTGGAAACTCCAAAGAGGAATGGGATATTCTTGACGGCGATGATATACTTATACACAATCCATGGATCAAACTTCTTTTATTTATGGAGAATAAATAAACAGCAGAAACTAGATAATCGTAACAATATTTTGTAGCGGTGGACGTTGAGAGAACGTCCGGTTACTCGTTTTTGATGAGGCGTCGTAAACTATGCGAACTTTAGTTGTACTACTATGCTTTTGAATTAAGGTTTAGTGCACTGCGAACGTGCAGTGTTGGTCTTCACTAGTTGGGGTTAGCTTTATTTAATTGAGTTTGAAGTATTCTTGGATGCCGGAAGTGAACAGTTGCGAAGAGCAATTTGTCTGGATCCGTCCGGTGTTTGATTTGGATCAAACAATGATTTTAATGGAAGACGAATTATTTGTTTTCCATTTTATTGTCGAGAAAGGGATGATTTCGATGGAATCTTCACACCAAAGGCCTTCATTGTTAGTAACCGTGATATTCGGGTATCTGCTTGAGCTCTTCTGCACAAGAGCTTCGAGATCAATTTTAGCGTGATTGCCACGTATGAAGACTGAATGTGTTTTCGATGACGCAGTTCGTCCCGAAAGAATACAGCCCAAATGTGTATTTTGTGCAATTGGATGGTTTTTCGACAGAAAGTTGGGGCGACGCTTCGTTGGCTTGCTCGACTCTGAAGTTGGTTTAGTTGAAAAAGGTAGATTGTGTGCGGTACAACGATTTTCAATTACATTGATGGTTTTTAAGAGCTGATTTAAAACATTTCAAAATTAAAAAGGTTGGGAAATCTGTAGTACTGACTAAATGACACTCCCACACCTTGTGTGTGTCCTTAAATAATTTGCTTGACAAATACGTAGGCGTTTGGACTCATTTTTACAAACTGAATTTTGATGATGTAACTCTTTTAAGTACCGTTTTGTAATGGGCCACCAAAATGCTTGTAATTGCAAGGAATTATTGTTGAATTTAACTTTAATTCAGGGGCTCCTACAATCGTCAACATATTAAATCAAAATTTTTCAGTTTTACTAAATTGACAAAGAAAAGTTTAAGATTAACAGAGAATTTACTAAATTTAAGGAGAGCTGATTGTAAATATGTGTAATAAATATGTTGAAGGTTACGTTATGTTGTCAGATGCAAAGACGTAAAAGTAATCGGCATGTACAGGTCGACATGTCAGGTATCGCTCTCTTCTCTTATCAGAGCGGGGTAGATATGCGATCGAATGTAATCGTGTTACTGTTATTCAGTTAGGTTCCAATATGTGGAGAGTAATGAAACCGTACACTGTGCTAGTTCAAAATTTGTACTTAGGGTTCTGCCTAATTCGGGCCCAAGGAATTTAATAGTACAAACCCAGGTAAGTATACTTAATATAAGAAGCAACAGAACAATTTATAATTCAGTTCTTCCTGAAATTAAATTTAAATGGTATTATTCAATAAAAAGCTTGACCAAGTGATCAATCGATGATCTGAAGTAAATAATCATTGACTATGACAGATGGAATCAGAAAATTAATGGTACCAGTGCTAACGAGACCGCAGACGAAAAATCTATCAATAACTTTTACGATTTTGATGATACAAATAGATTCTCTGGTAACGATAATTTTTTTGAATTACTCTTTAAATTGATATAGAAAGGAATTCCGTCTCAGATGTCAATACCGAAGTACTTTGGTCCATTTTCACCCCCTGCGATTATAATTTATGTAGTTTAAATGTAATAACGAAAAAACTGAAATAATATCAAACATTTTTTAATCATATTACAATTTTTTACTTGGCTTAACCTCGTATTACTTCTTTTAATTTTGATCATCGAGCAGGAATCACCCTGTATAACATTGTGATACAAATTTAATAAATTTATCCGGATCATCTTCAGGAATAATTTTAAGTAGATATCTAAGCTCATAAAAGTACTCTTTGGCTTAAGAACCTCTAATCTAAAAAAATTTTAAAAATAGGTCAGTCCATACAGGGGTCTCCAGAACAACTGTAAATTTTACTAACTTTTACTCCCTCAGGAAAAATTTTAAGATCAAATCCAAGGCACAAAATGTTTTCTTTGGTCGAAAAATTCGTGATACACGAGATTTCAATAAAAACGGTCGTTCCATAGATGGCATTTCAGTATAGGGAATTTTATTTTATTTATTTATTTAGGGCATACTTCGCACATAGCACAAATATAATTATTGCTGCTAATAATATCACTGTCTGTTACAGGTCATGACCATTTCCCATAGATTTTGATACTCTAATACCGAAAGTTTCCTAAGACGTCAGATTTTTGACAAAAGTTTAGTATTCAGGACCAAAACTCACGTTGTTGCCATTTTCATGATATTTTTGTGGAATTTTAACTTTGAAATAGTATTTAAAGGTTAAAAATGTTTATTAACCTTTTTAAATTTTGTAACCTTACAAAAACAAATACATGCAACTGAAAGTACAACCAATTTACCAAATTTACAATCGCAACACCCTATTGTAACATGGCGTAGTATTCTGTATACTTTATAGAATCTATTATCGAAAAATTCCTCCACTCTTGGCAAGTATTTTAATTTAATTTGATTTTCGTCAATTCTTACAAAAATTATTCTAAGGACACTTAAATATAAAAAAAAAATTTAAACAAGATCAGCTGGTTTTGCATATACTAAGTATTTACAACGAGTTCGTTGACGATCTGATGTAAAATTTTATATATTTTACCAAAATTACCACAAAAACTACAGATCGTGAATACGGCTAATTTATCTATTTACACTAGCGACGAATTACACAACTGTCTTCACACAAAATGTTGCCAGGTTTCAAACATGTGTTCGTTTGACTGGTGTTGCCAGAATTGTGGGTACCAACGTCATTTTGTAACGAAAAACCGGTGATACTTTTTAATGAAACAATATATAAAAATATAAGTGGTAGTGCGTTGGAATGTTACACAGGGTGTCTGATATTCGAATTTCAACACAGGCAAAATCAAAATGGAAAAAAAGCAATTTTTGTACGAACCAGCAGCTCTTGGAAGGCAAAAGTAGTAAATTGCCTATGAAAAGCTTTTCACTTCGCCGTTCGGATTCGCACAACATGAGTGGAAGCGAAAAGCTCGGCCTAGGCCCTCCATGGACTGTTATGCCATTAAAAGAAAGAATATATAAAAATGAAATGCTGTCACTTGAGAATGGCTGGACCTATTTGACACATTTTTAAATTGGAAAAATTTACCGGAAAATTGGAAAATTCAGGAAAAGCCGTTGTTTTTTTATGGGATAATAAGTTGCACTTGCTTCATGCTGTCACTTGAGAATGGCTGGACCGATTTGATACATTTTTTAAATTGGAAAAATTTACCGGAAAATTGGAAAATTCAGGAAAAGCCGTTGTTTTTTTATGGGATAATAAGTTGCACTTGCTTCATCAGAAATTGCAGCTACGTTGTTGGAAGGCGGTCGAACAGCTCATTCAGCAGTCAAGTGACCGTTGCATTTGCAAATCAATAAATGTACGATGGCGCATAAAAATAATTTGGAGGCATTAGACCGAACATTGCAAGATTGGTTTGGAGGTGCGATGATTCTGTTAACAGGTGATTTACGCCAAAATTTTTTGATGCCACGTATCCCATGGTTTTGGTACTAATCTTCAGTGACACTTGGAACTGGTATATTAGCAAACGTTATATTAAATTCATTAGCAGCTTCATTACATATGGTGCGAGACTTACTCGTATTACCAAAAATATCCATTTTTCAGATTTCATTTCAGGATTCCTTGTTGTTAATAACAGTGTTAAACTTATGCTCATGGTTGCCACTTATTAATTTTATTTTGTACCTATATTTACTAAAAAATTTACCAAATGGTACAAAATGTACTACTTTTTTATATAAAATAAATAGCTTTATTAAAAACGTTTTGTAACTACATATATTATAGAAAACATAAACAAAACTATAAATAATAATAATTCATATTATATATAGTAATATATATGTATAATAATTTACAGTTTTTGAAGTTTATTAAAGTTTACTAATTTAGAATCGTTTTTATATTTACGAGGGGGTAAAAGATGGTCGTGGCAAAACGGAAACTGTCCCGGAAATGAAGGACAGCGCCCTCTATCAAACAAGTATGAAAAAAATATGGATGTACATATCGCTCATTTACGCCTTGTCACTATCCGCATCAAGGCAGAATTCTTCAACATCAGCCTAATTTATGGTCATGCCCCGACGGATGAAATGATCAAAGATTACTTCTACGAGCTCGTCGACAAATCTTGAACATTGCCCGCGCCACGTTATCAAAGTCGTGCTAATGCCAAGGTGGGCAAGGAGAGTTTCTTTGGTTACACGATCGGAAAATTCATTCTCCAAGATGAAGCCACCGACAGCGGTATGAGACTTATAAACTTCGCCGCCGCACTGAATATGACAGTTACAAGAGATTTCAACATCTCGATATTCATAAAGCTACTTGGCAGTCCCATGATCAAAACACGTGACAACAGATTGATCACGTTTTGATCGACTAAAGGTAAAGTGTACTAGCCGTAGCGCAATACATCGGCTCAGATCACTACTTGCTGCGGATATTGGACGCACATTTCCATCGCTACTGCCGTCGATAGAGAAATATGTGGTGCGACCCAGAGTGTAGCGATGCTACTGACGCGAAAATCGCATTATATGGAACCACCATGCAGACAGCTGCAACGCGAGCTGCTAACGTGATGTGAGTTTAATGATATCGAGATGTTATGGAACAGGAACGAGGCCCGAAGACCTCTTCCTGCAAGGACTAAGGAGTATAGATGTCCAGGGTATTATGAGGTTATGGAGGGAACAGTTCTCGTACCTGTTTAATGGCGGAAACGGCAATAATCCCGCCACTGGGGAAGTTGTTCCGGAAACCTCCAATCACTGAGGCAATGAAGTTCCGCAGCCATCGCTTGACTGAAAAACAATAAGGCTGCAGGTGCAGATGGGCTGCTTAGTTGCTTATGACTGGAGGCGAAGAGCTTACAAAACACATGCACGAGTTTCTATCCACAATATAGCCGGACGAAAGGGTGCCAAGTGATTGGAACCTCAGCGTACTGTGCCCAATTCATAGAAAAGGTATTTCCATCGTGGGATAAGCCTTCTTAATATCGCATATAGGTAAGATTCTTCGAGCTTACTGTGCGAAAGACTGAAGCCCATCGTCAACAAATTGATTGGACCTTATCAGTGTGGTTTCAGGCCTCGTAAATTCACCATCGACTAGATATTCACACTACGCCAAATCCTGGAAAAGACCCGAGAAAAACAGATCGACACCCACCATCTATTCGTCGATTATAAAGCCGCCTTCGACAGCACGATTAGTGATCACTTGTACGCCGCAATGTCTGATTTTTGGTATCCATTCGGTCAACACGGCCCAGCAAACGAACCCACTGGACTTGTATGCGCTTTACTATTTTAGTGTCGGCGTACAGTTCGTACAGCTCACGGTTCCATCATATTAAATACACGTCGTCCACGCATATTGGACCATAGATCTTACGGAGTGTCTTCCTTTCGAACGCTGTTAACAGCCTCTCATCGTTGGTAGTCAATGTCCACATCTCAGGGACTTATAGAGTAACATCTGTTGGCGAGAGTTGATCTCCGCTTGATCTCAAAATTGACATTATGCAAAGGAAATTATCACACTTTATTGCATGTATAAAGTCGTAGTGGTCGCTGTGGCGTAGTGGTAATGCGTTGGACTGCTACGCAGAGTATCCGAGGTTCGAATCTCGGCACAGGCAAAATAAAAAAAATAAAAAAAAATGTAGAAAAAAAATTATTTTTCTACACGGCACCACCTCTTGGCAGGCAACCACCCATGTTATGCGTCTTTGTACATGAATGGATCTGTGTAATTAAAAAAAAAAAAAAAAAAACTCTATAATTATTAAGATGTGAACTGTAAAGTTCTTGTATCCCTCCCATGATTTCTTCTGATGTGAAAAGGCCGTTAATTACTCTGGGATTTAAGAATCGTTCAAATATGAATAAATAATGTCTTCATTGCCATTACTTACTTACTTAGCTGGCACTACAACCGATGATCGGTCTTGGCCGCCTCTACAAAGCTTCGCCAGTCACTTCTGCTATGCGCGCGCTGGCGCCAGTTGATAAGGCCAAGTACAGTCAGGTTGCCCTGCACCTGGTCTTTCCAACGGAGATTAGGATGTCCCCTTCTGCGTGTTCCTCCACCGTGGTTCGAATAAAACATCCTTCTAGCCGGAGCGCTTTCTTCCATTCTCTCAACATGACCCAGCCAGCGAAGCCGCTGGAGTTTTATACGCTTGACTATGTCAGTGTCGGCGTACAGCTCATCGTTCCATCTTATTTGATACACGTCGTCTACGCATACTGGACCGTAGATCTTACGGAGTATCTTCCTCTCGAACGCTCCTAACAGCCTAACAGCCTCTCATCATTGATGGTCAGGATGAGGGACTTAAAGAGCGTTATTTTCGTCGGTCGAGAGAGGGCTCTACTTCTCAATTGCCTACTGAGCCCGTAGTAACACCTGTTGGCAAGAGTTAGTCTCCGCTTGATCTCAAGGCTGACATTATTGTTGGTGTTTATGCTGGATCCTAGATATACGAAATCCTTGACGGCTCGAAACGTATAATTGTCAACAGTCACCTTGTCTGAAACCTCCTTTGGTATCAAATGGCGCGGAGAGGTCTGTCCCAATTTTCACTGCGCTGGTGGTGTTGGTCAGTGTCATTTTGCAAAGACGAATGAGCTTTGCAGGGATACCAAAATCAGACAAGTGATCCCTAATCGTGGTGTCGAAGGCGGCTTTATAATCGACGAATAGATGATGGGTGTCGATCTGTTTTTCTCGGGTCTTTTCCAGGATTTCGCGTAGTGTGAATATCTGGTCGATGGTGGATTTACCAGGCTTGAAGCCACACTGATAAGGTCCAATCAGTTTGTTGACGATGGGATTCAGTCTTTCGCACAGTACGCTCGATAGAACCTTATATGCAATATTAAGAAGGTTTATCTCACGGTAGTTGGCGCAGATCGTGGAATCACCTTTCTTATGGATTGGGCAGAGTACGCTGAGATTCCAATCACTTGGCATGCTTTCATCTGACCATATTCTGCATAGAAGCTCATGCATGCGTTTTTTGAGCTCTTCGCCTCCAGTCTTAAACAACTCAGCAGGCAGGCCATCTGCACCTGCAGCCTTATTGTTTTTCAGCCGAGCAATGGCTGTTAAGACCTCCTCATAGTCAGGCGGCGGTACTTCAACGCCGTCAGTGATTGGAGTCATCGCCATTAAGCAGCTGCGAAAAGTGCTCCCTCCATAATCTCATTATGCCCTGGATATCTGTCACCAGATTTCCGTCTTTATCCTTGCAGGAAGAGGCCCCGGTCTTCAAACCATCAGTCAGGCGTCTTATTCTATCAAAGAATTTTCAGACCTCGTTCCTGTCCCGCAACATTTCGATATCATTGAACTCGCATCTTTCTTCATCTCTTTTCTTACGCCTGAAAAGATGTCTCTCCTCCCTTCTCAACTCTCTGTATCGCTCCTTAGCAGCTCGCGTTGCAACTGGCTGCAGGGTGGCTCTGTAAACAGCGTTTTTCGCTTCAGTAACATCGCGACACTCTTGGTCGTACCACATATTTCTCCGTCGACGGTGGTAGCCTAGCACCTCTTCGGCAGCCGTACGCATAGAGCGGGAAATGTGCGTCCACTGCGCGCATATATCATCAAGTTGAGGGGTGTTCTGCGAAAGGAGAAGTGCAAGTTGGTTTGCAAAGACTTTTTCTATCTGTTGTGATTGCAGCTTTTCGACATCCAGCTTTCTCTTTGTACCTATCCGTACGCGATTTGCAGATGATACGTGTGCAGACCTTGGGTGCAACCAAGTAGTGGTCTGAGTCGATGTTTGATCAATCTGGTTTCGTGTGTTTTGATCAGGGGACAGCCAAGTGGCATTATGGATATCTTTATGTTGGAATCTGGTGCTACTAACTGTCATGTTTCGTGCCGCGGCGAAGTCGATCAGTCTCATACCGTTATCGGTGGCTTCGTCGTGGAGACTGAATTTTCCGATCGTCGGACCAAAGAGACTCTGCTTGCCCACCTTGGCATTAAAGTCGCCTAACACGATTTTAACATCGTGGCGGGGGCAATGCTCATAAGTTTTGTCGAGGAGCTCGTAGAAGTCATCTTTGGTCGTTTCATCCTTCTCATCCGTCGGGACATGGACACAAATTAGGCTGATGTTGAAGAATTTTGCCTTGATGCGGATAGTGGCTAGGAGCTAGTTCACGGCAGTGAACCTCGAGACTAGATGACGCAGTCTCTTCGCAACCACAAATCCAACACCAAATTCGTGTCTCGATGCATGACAGCTGTAGTAGATATCACAGGATGCTCTTTTGGAGCAACCCTGTCCCGTCCATCGTATTTCCTCTATAGCGGTGATGTCAGCTCTATATTGTTGGAGGACATTCACCAGCTGGATAGAGGCACCTTCCCTGTAGAGGGTTCGGACATTCCAGGTGCATATCCGTAAATCGTTGTCCTTTGGGCGTTTGCGGGAGTCGTTAATATTATAGGGGTTCTTTATCCGAGGCTTTTTTGAGGATTCATTAACATTAGTTAACTCACTGACGGTTGTCAGATCGCTATCTAGGGGACGCCACGAGGAGGCTGTGTGTCGACTTGAAACGTAGAAGCGCAAGGACCGACCATGGACGCACCTGCGACTGTCACGAACTTTACCTTGTGTACTACGCCCCAGGCCTCCCTTCATTGCCATTATATGTTGGAAATGGTATTTGGAATTGATTCGTCTACTAGGAGCGAAATTTTACTTTTAAATGCATTTATTGGGCACTTTCGTCACTATGTTGAGTTGAGTCGTTAAAGGCGGACTGGATAAGGCATTTGCAAACTATGTTTGCCCTTCCAGGTTTATAGATAAGTTCGTAATTGTATTCTTCTAGTATCGCTTTCCATCTTTTCAGTTTTGCGTTGTGATTTTTGCTACTAAGGGCAAAGTTAAGGGTTTGATGGTCAGTTAATATATTTACCTCCGCAAATCAGTAGAGGTACTAGTTTCTCAAAGAAGTTAATGCCCATAATATTGCTAGCATTTGTTTTTCGTCTGCAGCGTATGATCTTCTGCTGTAAAGAGCGTTCTGGATATGAATATGATAGGTTTGCTGTCTTGTTCCAGCGCAGCTCGTTTCGCATAATTGGAGGCATCGGTTGTAGGTAAAAATTCTTTATCAAAGCCTGGATATATCAAAATGGCATCAATAGAAGCTAATGACTGCATAAGTTTACTAAAGGCGTCTATTGGTTCCTGATTTAAATGTATGGAACTTTTATTTGAAATTTTTTGACCACTCGTCCGCCTTCCCCTCTGAAAAGAGTTGTAAGGGGTTTTGCAAGTTTTGGCATAATCTTTTACAAACCGAAGATGATATCATGATAGTCCAAAAATAGATTGGAAGCCTTTTAATGTTTTGGAATATAGATGGGGCATTCTTGAGGCCAAATGGCAGCCTTGAAAATTCATATTTTCCCTTGTTTACAGAGAAGGCTGTTTTTTCATTGGGTATAAGATTTTTATTAAAGAAGGTTGAATATAATTTTTATTTGATTTATCCATTGTTCGTCCTGCTCTCAAAGCATGGCAACGACGAGCCGTTTAATCTAAAAATGAATATCAGTGAAATCGTTAGTTTCATCAGTGAATTCTGCTGATGATTCTTCTGGTTGGAAGTCACTTTATTCCTCCAGTGTTTGTTCGTATTCGTCTTTTCCTTAGAATATCTGCGCATTGTAGTTTATAGAATCTGTGTTCAAATTTGGATTAGTACTAATGTGGATTTCATTGTGTTTGTTTGGTTGATGAAGTTGGTTCGATTGTGGTAGTGGACTTTTCCCTGCAAGACCAGGACTATTAGTTTATTTATTATTAGTTTCAGTGGAAAAAAGTTTATATATCTTAAAGCTTCAATATTTTGTGGAAATATATTACCGAAAATATAGTGCGATATGAATGTACTTATACATATGATATAATCCGAGCAAAATATTTGGAGCTAAAACACAAACTTGGTGGCTTTACTTTACTTTACTTTTAATGGCACAACAGCCCATGGAGGCCGAGCTTTTCGCATCCACACATGTTGTGCGTGTTATATTTGTACATGAATGGAAGGGACCTACAGTTTAAAGCCGAATCCGAACGGTGAAGTGAAAAGCTTTTCAAAGCAATTTTTACGTTTGTAGGTTTGCCATTGCCTGCCAAGAGGTGGAGCCATGTAGAAAAATTATTTTTTCTACTTTTTGATTTTGCCTGTGCCGAGATTCGAACCACGGACACTCTGCGTAGCAGTCCAACGCATTACCACTACGCCACAGCGACCACTTCAAACTTGGTGGCTAAAGGTGATAAACCAAGCTAAATTTAGTTACATAATAGCTAAACACTAGTTTTTAACAATTCGCGCGAGTGAAAAGAAAGTGAGCCCAACCGATGCCTAACAACACTAGTTAAGTACCTTTTGATTGTTTTGAAAATGCAACATTGATTTCCACTTCCCATTTCATTTCTGATGTTGGCAATACTGCTACTACAACTCTCATCACCTGAATTTATATTAGGGATGGGAATATCGCTAAGAGGATTTGCCGACAACATATCGGTAAACCCGAGGAGCTGTTAACAATAATTGACATTTATCGATAAGTAACAAGAATGACTTTGTTTTCTGGATAAACTATGTACATAGAAAAACTCAAACTTTAACGTTGCAAGCCACGAATTTAGCTTAACCGAAACCTTTCAATCAATGACAAGATGAAATTTCCTGGGGAAAAGCTTACGGTTCCCTTATTTTTAAAATATGCACATTAAACTGAGTCTTCAAGCTTTATAATTTTTTTTCTGTAAGTTAAAGATATCTTTTTAGGCAAAAATTGACGACAAGAAAATTCATCAAAACTACATTTATAAACATTTCCAAAACTAATGTTTAAATTTTCTTAAAATTCTGGTTTTCAAATTGGACTTAAGTAATGATTAGGCCTCCCTTGCTAAAAGGACAGGTAAACAGACATGCTTGTTTGGAAGGTAGTTTAGAAAAACAACAAAAAATTATTTAGTATTTTGCATTTGAAATTAAAAATTCATTTAGATAAATTAACAAACTTGTTTAAGAAATTATAACCCCTATGTATTTTTCAGAGTCTACAGCTGACCAAACTTTTGTAAAACACATGTAGAAAAATAGGCTTTCTTTTACATATTAAGTAATTTAGTTTTCAAAAATCACTGGCCCTGTCTCCAATCCCTCTCTGCTGGCTTGGATTTAAACACTTCATCCGTTAAGCGCTTGTACATATATTGACTGTAACTTACTTACTTACTTAGCTGGCGCTACAACCGATGATCGGTCTTGGCCGCCTCCACAAAGCTCCGCCAGTCACTTCTGCTATGCGCGCGCTGGTGCCAGTTGATAAGGCCAAGTGCAGTCAGGTTGCCCTGACCCTGGTCTTTCCAACGGAGATTAGGACATCCCCTTCTGCGTGTTCCTCCACCGTGGTTCGAATAAAACACCCTTCTAGCCGAAGCGCTTTCTTCCATTCGCTCAACATGACCTACCCAGCGAAGCCGCTGGAGTTTTATACGCTTGACTATGTCAGTGTCGGCGTACAGCTCATACAGCTCATCGTTCCATCTTATTCGATACACGTCGTCCACGCATACTGGACCGTAGATCTTACGGAGTATCTTCCTCTCGAACGCTTCTAACAGCCTCTCATTTTTGATGGTCAATGTCCACGTCTCTGCGCCATAAATTAGGACGGGAAGGATGAGGGACTTATAGAGCGTTATTTTCGTCGGTCGAGAGAGGGCTCTACTTCTCAATTGCCTACTGAGCCCGTAGTAACACCTGTTGGCAAGAGTTAGTCTCCGCTTGATCTCAAGGCTGACATTATTGTTGGTGTTTATGCTGGATCCTAGATAAACGAAATCCTTGACGACTTCAAAAGTGTAGTTGTCAACAGGGACATTTTGTCCAAGACGCCGTGACTCTTTGTTTGTTGACACAAGGTATTTCGTTTTGTCCTCGTTCACCACTAGACCCACACGACGAGACTCCCTTTCCAGGTTGGAGAATCCTGCACTGACTGCTCGAGCGTTTTTGCCAATGATGTCAATATCATCAGCGTGTGCTAGCAGCATGACACTCTTGTAGAAGATAGTGCCAGAGATGTCGATGTTCGCATCTCGAATTATTTTCTCCAGCATAAGGTTAAAGAAGTCGCACGATAGGGAGTCACCTTGTCTGAAACCTCTTTTGGTATCAAATGGTGCGGAGAGGTCTGTCCCAATTTTCACTGCGCTGGTGGTGTTGGTCAGTGTCATTTTGCAAAGACGAATGAGCTTTGCAGGGATACCAAAATCAGACAAGTGATCCCTAATCGTGGTGTCGAAGGCGGCTTTATAATCGACGAATAGATGATGGGTGTCGATCTGTTTTTCTCGGGTCTTTTCCAGGATTTGGCGTAGTGTGAATATCTGCTCGATGGTGGATTTACCAGGCCTGAAGCCACACTGATAAGGTCCAATCAGTTTGTTGACGATGGGCTTCAGTCTTTCGCACAGTACGCTCGATAGAACCTTATATGCAATATTAAGAAGGCTTATCCCACGGTATTTGGCGCAGATCGTGGAATCACCTTTCTTATGGATGGGGCAGAGTACGCTGAGATTCCAATCACTTGGCATGCTTTCATCTGACCATATTTTGCATAGAAGCTCATGCATGCGTTTTTTGAGCTCTTCGCCTCCGGTCTTAAACAACTCAGCAGGCAGGCCATCTGCACCTGCAGCCTTATTGTTTTTCAGCCGAGCAATGGCTGTTAAGACCTCCTCATAGTCAGGCGGCGGTACTTCAACGCCGTCAGTGATTGGAGTCATCGCCATTAAGCAGCTGCGAAAAGTGCTCCCTCAATAATCTCATTATGCCCTGGATATCTGTTACCAGATTTCCGTCTTCATCCTTGCAGGAAGAGGCCCCGGTCTTCAAGCCAAGAGTCAGGCGTCTTATTCTTTCAAAGAATTTTCGGACTTCGTTCCTGTCCCGCAACATTTCGATATCATTGAACTCGCGTCTTTCTTAATCTCTTTTCTTGCGCCTGAAAAGACGTTTCTCCTCCCTCCTCAACTTTCTGTATCGCTCCTTAGCAGCTCGCGTTGCAACTGACTGCAGGGTGGCTCTGTAGACTGCGTTTTTTGCTTCAGTAGCATCGCGACACTCTTGGTCGTACCACATATTTCTCCGTCGACGGTGGTAGCCTAGCACCTCTTCGGCAGCCGTACGCATAGAGCGGGAAATGTGCGTCCACTGCGCGCATATATCGTGAAGTTGAGGGGTGTTTTGCGAAAGGAGAAGTGCAAGTTGGTTGGCAAAGACTTTGGCTGTCTGTTGTGATTGCAGCTTTTCGACATCCAGCTTTCTCTTTGTACCTATCCGTACGCGATTTGCTACACATATACGTGTGCAGACCTTGGCTGCAACCAAGTAGTGGTCTGAGTCGATGTTTGCACCACGTATTGTGCGTACGTCTAGTACATTGGAAGCGTGCCTTCCGTCGATCACAACGTGATCAATTTGGTTTCGTGTGTTTTGATCAGGGGACAGCCAAGTGGCCTTATGGATATCTTTATGTTGGAATCTGGTGCTACTAACTGTCATGTTTCGTGCCGCGGCGAAGTCGATCAGTCTCATACCGTTATCGGTGGCTTCGTCGTGGAGACTGAATTTTCCGATCGTTGGACCAAAGAGACTCTCCTTGCCCACCTTGGCATTAAAGTCGCCTAACACGATTTTAACATCGTGGCGGGGGCAATGCTTATAAGTTTTGTTGAAGAGCTCGTAGAAGTCATCTTTGGTCGTTTTATCCTTCTCATCCGTCGGGGCATGGACACAAATTAGGCTGATGTCGTAGAATTTTGCCTTGATGCGGATAGTGGCTAGGAGCTAGTTCACGGCAGTGAACCTCGAGACTAGATGACGCAGTCTCTTCGCAACCACAAATCCAACACCAAATTCGTGTCTCGATGCATGACAGCTGTAGTAGATATCACAGGATGCTCTTTTGGAGCAACCCTGTCCCGTCCATCGCATTGCCTGTATAGCGGTGATGTCAGCTCTATATTTTTGGAGGACATCCACCAGCTGGATAGAGCCACCTTCCCTGTAGAGGGTTCGGACATTCCAGGTGCATATCCGTAAATCGTTGTCCTTTGGGCGTTTGCGGGAGTCGTCAACATTAGAGGGGTTCGTTATCCGAGGCTTATTTGGAGGATTCATTGGTGGGTATTTTAACGTGGTGGGTTCCAAGCCCGACGCACAACCATTCATTCAAGGCCATGGAGAAGCCCGCCGCACACATTAGTTAACTCACTGACGGTTGTCAGATCGCTATCCAGGGGACGCCACGAGGAGGCTGTGTGTCGACTTGAAACGTAAAAGCGCAAGGATCGACCATGGACGCACCTGCGATTGTCACGAACTTTACCTTGTGTCCTACGCCCCAGGCCCCGCATATTGACTGTAACACCAATATAAAAAAGTTTGTAATATTTATTGAGTTAAAAGAAGGAAATAAAAAATGCAAAACTCAAAAAGATTTGATAAAAAATAACCAAAGAAAATTTTTTTAAATATCGACAATTGTCGTTAGGTCGCTACTATTGTCAATAGATAACGATAATGTTGTTTGTCGATAATATCGGCAATTATCGTGCGATTTCTCATCCCTAATGTATTTCAAACATTTTGTTATCATTTTCTTGTTATTCGTCTAAGCGAAATTTGGAAAATAAGTTTTTGTGTCTGTCTCAACAACGAGCAAAGAAAATGAGCGCGCAAAAACCAGAGCAATGAGTAATAAAACAGCATTATCAAGCAAAGAGGAGGAGACGGAACACATTAGCAAGGATATAAGTAACAGATCGGAAGTAAATAATTCATATGACTTGCAAACTTCACAAAACTCTTCCATATCAAGTGAGAGTGATCTATCGTTTTCTCTCTCAATCGAACGTGAATTAGATATTTTCACCAATCGCATTATAGACGATGAACTTCCAGCATTTGAAATTCGCCTAATATCGCCACTTGGCCGAACGCCATCGCCCATTGATAGCACTTGTACAGACTTCGACACCCCAACCACAAGTCCACCAAGAGAACAAAATACGCTTAGCACCCGCCAAAATAACCCTGACTTTGTTGCGCTCCATGATATTAACGCTCAAATCAGTCCTCCCATCGATGGAGAAGAAGCCCTCAATCGTACAAGCAGCCTTGAGACAATATACGAGGGAGTGTTCCTTAGTACCCCACCGCGTCAATGTCTTAGCGTGCGACAAAAAAGACATAGCCGCAATAATCTTCTAGAAAAACTAGTTTTAAATCGTATGTATGCGGGCAAAGAAAATAGTACGCCTTCAGCAGCCTCACGGACAACATCGAAACAACAAACAACTGATGAACGAGTTGGCACGCACAAGGACTGCTGATATGGAAATTCAGATCCCTCAAATTAGATAATAAATAACAATACTCTCTTATATATTTACACAAGTGTTCGGTGTAAAAGTATCAGATTAACCTTTTCAATAAAATAAATAGTATCATTTTTATTATGTATTTAATAAATACAAATAACTATTTACGTTTTACATAAAAATACATCAGTAGTTCGTTTTGTTTGTGAATAGTATCAATAATTTTTAATGTAGAAGAGTTTCAGCAGATTAGGATAATTTTACCACACAAAAAGGATGCACTTGTTCACACTACAATATTAATGCCGCCCTTCGAAAACTAATCAGTTAATGATCTCTTTCAATAGACAAGACTATAGAGGAATCGAAACCAGATTCAAATTGTGTTCAACAACAGAAATAATTTTAATAGTTGAATAGCAATTATATTCAAGCTCCTAATAACGGATTAAAAATAATTATAAAGATTATTTCGTTCTTAATTCTCAAAAGTCGAAATACGAATTTTTCAAATTTACTGTGTTTTTTTTCGCGTATAAAGGCTTAAACAGATTTTTGTACATAAAATTAACCCTACATATCGCTACGATATCCATCCCGGCGAATAATTATAACCGGGATAAATAAGTGTAGCCATTCATGGTTTCTAATTTTAAAAGTCAACGGTGTATTTTTTTTTATTTAAATTATATTTATTTTTGTTATAAACTTACAGGGTGACAATTAATAAGTGTATACAATAGTTTTGGACCGAAGAAAAAGAGTAAAAATATATTCAGCCGGTTTCGAATTAGCTACCCCAATGGTGGAATTCACAGCTTCAAAGGATTGGAAAAATTTTAAGCAATGGGCCGCAGCTCCTCCACAGTTATTCGGTTCACGACGCACCGATTGTTTCAGGGATTGCAAACAATCTTAAATGGATACGCTGTAAGCCAAAGGCCATTCTGGAGATGTGATAAAATCGGGAAAATGATCCCTGCACCATTCTTATGAGGTTTTGGCTCTGTGAGGTGGCGTAGAGTATTGCTGGAACGTTCAATCATTATCGCCAAAATGTTATCGGGCCCAGGGGTGTACCACAGGCACCAAAATTTTGCGGCAATGCACTTCTTGGTTGATTTTGTCGTTGTTCCACAGAAATTAAGGTTGTCTTCCCATTTGCACAAATACCATCCCAAACCATGACGGATTTTGGCGATGTTAATTGACGAATGATGGTCCAGGAGCCTCTGTTAACCAGCTTCTCTCATTTTGACGGATATTCGCTTGTTCAACAGTAAACAGGTTTTTAACTGTGAAGACGATTTTTTCCTTTTTGGAGCTTGTAAGCATTGAGTCCTAGTACTTTTTGCTGTGAGTCGAACTGATTCACGATAGATGCCAGTTTCTTGAACAACTTTTCACATGTAAACCGTTGAATTACGCTGCACCTTTTTTGAACGATTTTGAGATTCCGGGAGTATTGACGGTGGGTTTACTGTCTCTTCTTAGACGATTTCCTTCATTACTCAACTTTTTAAACCGTTTAACTACTCTAAAACTTCCGAACGAGCAATGTGAAGCTGTCGCATAATATCACAAATTCCATTTGCCTATATATAGTATTGTTATAATAGCTGATCGATTATTTGACATTGTAAAATAAATAACTAAATGAAATCTAGACCACACACAAATTAAATAAGTTGTACTCTCGATTATGTAGGATAATACAAGAATGAAGAAAATAAATTTCAGATTTTGTAGGATTTTTTTAAAAATTTACGAAGTGTTAATGCAGAAATGTTGAATTGAAAAATTTTGTTGCGTTGATGAAGTAAGACGTTTAAAAGAAAAAGAAAAAAAAGGAAAGGTTTTTGCAGTGCTATAATTGTTGCGTTTTTAACTATTTATTCATTTTTTTAAAGGCCTTTGTGTATAATATTCTGACATATTTAAAAGTCATTGCTGCATACGCTTTCTTTACGCATATTTTTTTTTATGCTTTCAACACACAGGGTGTACCCCTATGAATGCAAAGCATTGTGCTGAATGGAAGGAAGATAGATAGGTGGAAGGAAGAAGGAGGGTGAATGTGAGGGGGAATGCAATCACACAGGACACCGATAAAGATGTATTGATTAAAGTTGAAAATTTTGGGCTAAACCGCAATTACCATCACAATCACCATTTCGAAGTTACGCCAACTACAAGTGCAGGTCTAGCAGACGATGTTACATTGCTACAATTTTATCCATAACTTAATTCTGCCAATTTGCAGTTTTATTATTAGTCGAAAATAAAATCAATAATATAATTTTTAAAAAAGTTTTTGCCTGTATTTAATTTAATGTGAACTTAAAATTAATTTGAATTTAGTTACTACATACATCTACAATACATGCATACATAAATATACTTTTTCAAACTTTAAATTACAAGAATAACATCAACGAAGGTTTAATTAGATGTGTTCGTCATCGATGGATCGTAAAGCCAAGTAAGTGATCTTAATGTAACATTTAAGTACGTATGTACTTACATATTTAACATGCATCGTAACCAAACTATGTATAATAAAATAGTAATTCACAATTATTTTGAAACGCATAAAATTTACGTATATACTTTGCCAATGTTAATAATTAAAATTTAAAATATAGTAACTAAACAAAAATATTGAATTATAATTTAGGAACATTCTTTCAAAAGACATGAAATGCAAAAATTAATGGTTACTTGTTTTGATTTCTTTTTGTATGCTTTATTTTGAGTTTTGAGACTTGAAATATTTTTGTTGTTTTGTTTAGAATTGAAAATAATATGTATGTATGATAAAAAATAAATATGAAAGGTACCTGGACAGTCGACGGGTAGATAGACGACGCACAGACAAACAAACGGATTGACGGACTTACCTTAGACAATAGGTTGGGGAAACGAACATGACCTTTTTTGTCGACAAACCAATCGGACCAATGCAGACCAGAAAGACTATTCGTACATCAGGGAATGGAAGGTTTCGTTACAACAGCTGGGGCAACGATGGAGATTTTGGAGCTCATATCTTCTGGCCGCGTGATATCCCGTCTAGGCAATTTGAACTTGCGGGCCAGATCTGAAAGTGCCTGACTACCTTTGAGGATTTTTAAAATCTCGCCTTTATCACACCAAACCAAAAGCCTTGCAAGTCTTAAAAGCCGACATTGAAGAAGACATAATAAATTTGGATCTGGTTTGTTTAACGAACAACAATTCCAAATGCCGTAAAACGAGCAAAAATGTGCATCAACTAAGGTATGATATAATTTTTTTAACTTAATGTCATAAATTTTACACCTTCAAGTGAACTTTCCGTGAAAACAGAGCCCAAGTAAGTATTTTCATTTCCAACCAAATGGCATTACTTTTTACCAATCTTGTAGGAATATAAGCAGGTGGAAAAAAATGGAACCAGCCTGCATAGAATATTAAGGCACTTTTAAAAAATTCTTAAATTTGTGTATTAATAAAAATATACAGCGTGGCGACGAATAAATGTTACTAAAGTTTTGTTAAAAATAAAAAAGACCTTTGTTGATTTTGAAAAGAAAATATATTATTTCTATTTCAGCACTTGTTTTAATTATTTTTTAATTATTAATTTCTAATCTCTAACCTTTTTTTTGCCAGCCGTAAACGCTATGGGAAGGAGGCGAAGCTAGCCTTTTTATGAAATTGTCCCCCATACCATAACGGATGATACGTTTTGATACTGTCGTTGAAGGAGTCGCTCAATTCTTTCCCTTCTCATTATTTTTTGACGCTCCTTCAGACCGTTGATTCGCTTTCTTCTGTAAGCATTAATCTTAAAATTTTACTTAATTATGTTTTGTACGGTTTTGTGGCACACACCCCTCTAACGTTATTTCTTGGCCAAACCGTGCATTTTCGACGTATTCGCTGGCGTACTTTCTTAACCGATGTACAAACATTTTATTGAAGTTAAGATTTTTTAACGATATAACAATATCACTGTATTACATGTTCTCGTTTATAAAATTTTTTACTCTGAATGATTTCGTTATGTAACTAGTGCATTGTTTACAGAATTAATAAAAAATTAAATAAAAAAAAAAATAGCAAGCCTAAACATGCTATTATCGGCACAGCAGCGCTTTGAAAAAAGGCAACAGTTATTAGTCGCCACGCTGTATAAATTGAAAAATATAATTGTATATAAATTTTAAAGATTCAATAACCACGAAACAAATTATGTTTAAATTTCAAAAGAAAACTTAGTGACATGTACTATGTATGTATAATAATTGTATAATCGGTTACAAGCCTTCATTTCCAGCCTATATTCAAATAGTACAAATCGTACTTGTGTATTACGGTATTGTCATTCTACATATATTAAATGTAATGTTTTGTGAATGGCAGATTTTTTGTAAAGATGGAGTAGAACTGTTCGACTTCAGTTAAATGCAGAGACGTAGAAGAACATAAGAATAGCAAAGAAGCATCCGGAATGCAACGTGGCGAGAACCGATGCTAAAAGGATTACACTGCCGCGTTCGATGAGGAAGGGACGCCTGAGAACCTTATCAGCATGGTACCCTGAATGTCGTGAAGTCAAGAGCATAGTTAAAGGTTGTAGTGGTTGTGTTGTTTTGTTTTATATTTACTACTGTGGGCAAAAGTTAGTAAGACTTTTTAATTTAAATTTCGCGCGGAAACCCATTCATCAAAATATTATTTTTTTTAAGGTTGGTATGACTGTCGGTGACATCTGTGCCAAATGTCACATCAAAATAATCATTAGTGTTTATTATACGCTTGTCTTTCTGAAGTACAAAAAGTGCATTCGGCGATTTTCACAATGAGTGAAATTATTCAACAAAGAAGTTCCATTACATTTTGTGTGCGGAATCAAATTTCTGGTGCCGAAACGTTCAGAATGTTGCACCTTCGGTGGTTATTGTATGTCGCGAGCAAGTGTTTTTGATTGGTACAAATTGTTCAAAGATGGTCGAGAACGCGTTGACGACGAACTACGTCCAGGACGGCCATCAACGATTAACAGTCAGAGACCTTACTGGCATCGTTGGAATATCGGAAGGATCAGTGAAAACCATTTTAAAACATCATTTGGGCCTAAGAAGAGTGAATGCATGATTGGTTCCAAAATCACTGCATTGGTTTTAAGAGACCATTTTGCCAAAAATTCGACTGATATCGTTCCGCAACCACCCTATTCGCCTGACTTAGCACCGTGTGACTTTTGGCTATTTACTAAACTCAAAAAACCGCTTCGTGGACACCGTTTTGAGTCAATTGAAGACATTAAACATGAATCGCTAAGCGCATTGAAGGCTATTCCGGAAATTGACTTTAACAACTGTTTCGAGAATTGGAAAAAACGTTGGCACAAGTGTATTGGGGCCGGGGGGGATTACTTTGAAGGGGACGAAACAGATTTGGAAGAATGAATAAAAAATTTGAAATTATGAACAAAGTCTTACTAACTTTTGCCCACAGTAGTATGTCTCTTCATAGTTTTATTTCGTTATTTTCCGTTCCTTACATCACTTTTTCCGGTCCGTTTCTGACCAACGTTACCTTTTTATATGGCACGAATTTTTTTCAGTGACGTAAGAGCGAACTAGATCCTCCTTTCCGACAAGCTTAGCCCAGCAAACAGCGTGTTGTTTGATAAGTATGTTGTGTTTTTATTACTCAACAAGAAAAGAAAAAAAAGACCAGAAAATACAATGGCAAACAAGTAAAGCCAATTGAAACATCACAATTACAAAAATCCACTAAATGGAATTGGACTGTATGTTAAACCCAACAATTTTAGTAAATATGTAGATAAATCTTTATTTGATATTGCAATTCACAATGCAATGAGTACAAAAAAATAAAAATAATATAATACTATATGTATATATTATATATGTATTAGTAAAAAAAAGTATGAAATCTTCAAAACACCACACGTCGGACGAATTAAAACATTTAATGAAATCTTTGTTGTGGAAGAACAGAATGCATTTGGTTCAGAAAGTTGAACATTTTTGGGAATGACGCGAAGCAGAGAACAATTTCACTTTGAGCAGACCTGGATTCACTTCTCGCCATCTGCAAAGGAAACTCTATTACAAATATTGTTTCTGGATAGCAATTGCTTTTAAAGATTAAAGATTTGACAACTACATACTTGAGCCCACGTTCTTTTAATCGATTTTTTGCCTTGTTTTTAATGGTAGAGATGCCGCCAGCACTGTGTAAACCACGACCAGTAATGATGAAAACGTGTTTATAGGTACGCGGCGCCGAGCGCAACCCTGTGATATGTCGATCTAAAAACAGATCCAGACATCCAACGGCCTCTACAACATGTAGGTAGTGCAGATCCAACAAATCGGGGTTGTTCTGTGTGTATTTGTGAACATCAATAATGCAGTTCGCTGCCCGGTGATTGTACATGTCAATTTTCATTTTGTGTAAATTCGCTATTTGGGAGTAGTACACAGCAACGGCGCTATTGCCTTTTTGAATGGCTTCCTTTGCTTTCTGATAGCATTCAGCTTTTAATTGGCAATGATGCTGTGCTAAATTACGTGTGTCTTCAAAGTCTCGCAACGCCAATCGCTTTGCTTCGTCCTGGCTGACAGAAAATTTTGCGATATGCTCGCCGCTGCCGTTACTGTCAATGGAATGTGTGGAGCCATTTCTTACTTGATCTTTTTGGATATTAGCCTGCTGGTTTAACTGTCATAAAAAGTTTCAATATCGAATTAAATTTTAGAGAAGCTTATACCGTAAATTATTATTATTTATTGATACATAATCATTGCACATGTAAGAAATTATACTTTTTGTATGTACAAGTTTTAAAATTAAGTTCAAGGAAAAATTAATTAATTAATGAATTGAATAATTAAAATAAAATACAATTCAATAAAGGAAAATAATTTCTAAATTAAGAAGAAAGAAATTATAAAGTTGACGGATAAGTGAGAAAAGAATTAAGCAAGAAATTTTAAAACGTTTTTGTTGAATTTGATAGTATTGATCTCAGGCTGTAGATATATGGGAAGATTGTATGGACGAAAATTGACAGGTCGACAATATATTTGTGCATTGGCATTATCAATTTTATAATTAATTGTGGACAAAAGGATTAAAAATCTGTGTTAATTGAAACTGTTTAAAGAGCAAGCAGCTATATTCTTAGCCAGAGATGTGTTCATGTCTTTTGATTCCATAAATAAATCTCGCGCGATCACTGTAAGTAACGTTCAGTTTTTTAACGAAGTATTGTCTAAATTCGAAAATATTTCGCTACCATAGAGTATAATGGGGAGAATAAAGACTTAAATAATTTTAGTTTCACTTTTACAGGTAAATGTTTGATTGTAGGGCTTAACCCTGATAGTGCGCCATATACCAGGTGTACAAATATGAAACCGGTAATGACATCTCTCTGTCGCTAGGTAAAACTATACGCTGTCAAACCAAATCATTGGCGCCATTTCTTCGCATTTAGTTCTGTCAACAATATTCAATTCATAAACAATCAAATTGCATACAACAACATATTTTTTTTCGCTCGTAAAAATGTCGAATTTTGTGCCTACTACAAACCTACAAAACATCATTGATTTTCTGTTTCCAATTGAATAAAGTGGTCGCTGTGGCGTAGTGGTAGTGCGTTGGACTGCTGCGCAGAGTGTCCGGGGTTCGAATCTCGGCACAGGCAAAATATAAAAGTAGAAAAAATAATTTTTCTACACGGCACCACCTCTTGGCAGGCAATGGCAAACCTACAAGAGTAAAAATTGCTATGAAAAGCTTTTCACATCGCCGTTCGGATTCGGCATTAAACTGTAGGTCCCTTCCATTCATGTACAAATATAAGACGCACAACATGAGTGGATGCGAAAAGCTCGGCCTAGGCCCTCCATGGGCTGTTGTGCCCATGTACAAACGAAAGTCATATCTTCATCGAATTGTTACTGGCGATGAAAAATGGATCTATTTCGAGAATCCCAAACGTAAACGATCATATGTTAAGCCTGGTACACCGGCCAAATCAACAGCAAAGCTAAATCGCTTCGGAAAGAAGACAATGCTCTGTGTTTTCTGGGATCAGCGAGGTGTTATCGGGTTTGAGCTTCTGAAACCAGGTGAAACAGTTACTGGTCAACGCTACTAACAACAATTTGCCGATTTGAACGTCCAGAATATCAAGCTAGTCAACACAAAGTGATTTTTCTTGATGACAATGCACCATCACATCGAACAAAACAGACTCGGGAATTGGTAGATTCGCACAGATGGGAAGCCCTCCCCCATGCGGCTTATTCAGCAGACTTGGCCCCATCTGACTACCACTTATTTTCATCAATGGATCACGCACTTGCTGAGCAACACTTCGTTTCGTACGAAAATGTGAAAAAATGGCTCGATGACTGGTTTGACTCAAAAAACAAACAGTTTTTTTGGCGAGGCATTCACAAATCGCCAGAGAGATGGGGAAAAATGTGGACATTACTTTAAATATTGAATGTTATTGTGGGTGATTTTTTAGAAATTTTACAAAAGTGAATGAAATTTTTATTTGGAGCGATAAATCAATTCCTGATATTTACTTTTTAAAGGTAATTTCACTTAAATGTTGCCCGCGACTATGCTTTAAGTGGTACATTCTGATGGTCCAATTTTGGCACACTTTTTCACAAATTTCTGTCAGAATCTCACCAATGACGCATTCAATGTTGTCCCTATAGCCAAGAGACTTAACATACCTCCGCAAAAAATAGTCTAACGGGGTCAAATCACACAATCTTGGTTGCCAATTGACTGCACCAAAACGTGAGATTAACTGCTCACCAATTTCGCCTCTCAATTGATGCATGGTTTCGCGTGCAATGTGGCATGTGGCACCGTCCTGTTGGAACCACATGTCAGCCAAGTCCAATTTTCGGCAAAAAAAAGCGTGTTTTCATCGAACAATATATTTCTCCATTGACCGTAACGTTGCGGCCTTCATCGTCTTTGAAGAAGTACAGCCAAATGATGCCGCCTGCCCATAAACCGAAGCAAATAGAACATTTTTCGGGATGCATTGGTAGCTGCTGGATTGCCTCTGGCTGGTCTTCACTCCAAATACGGCAAATACGGCAAATGAGCCTCGTCGCTAAATGGACGTAGCTTGCGAAACACTTTTTGGAAGCGCATGAATTTTGATAATAAATTTCATTAATTTTCAAACATTGTTCAGGCGTAATTCTATTCATGATGAAATGGCAAACCAAACTGAGCATTTTGCACTTTGACACCTGTCAAAAATCATGCGTGAACTGTCCGAAATATTAACGTCAAAAACAAAGTATCAAAAAAATCACCCTGTATAACCATTTTTCTTATATAACGGTGTATTTTCTTAAAAAAATTATCTGTTTCATACTTGATACATTGCCTGCCGTGGTGCCGTCTAGAAAAATTATTTTTTCTATTTTTTGATTTTGCCTGTGCCGAGATTTGAACCCCGGACACTCTGCGTAGCAGTCCAACGCACTACCAGCGACCATAGTGTTCAAATTATGAGTAAAATAGAATGCTTTTTAAGAAATATATCAGACCGGGGATTTAGTGATTAAATTTCGCTCTCCACTACTTTTAGTGCCAATGTGAGTGAGACTCTACAGTGAGATTTTATTCACACTACCGCTAAAAATTTAATAATGATGTTCCCTACCGTTAAAAGTTTACTGACAGTGGAATTGGCTTCCACAAAAAGACTAGTGGTAGTGAAAACTATAGTCAAAATTCAATGAATAAATCCCCGGCCTGCTCTGTGTACAAGAAGTACTGATTCTGATAGAGAATCGGTTTTTAGAACCCTCATGTATGTATTTATGGAATACAATGAGAATTTCAGGCTTACCAGTTTTTCATTTTCATGAAAAGCACATTCGATCAGCTTATCCTGAGTCAACGCCATATTCGAAATTTTACCTTCGCCCATTGTGCTGCGTAACTCCTCCACTGTCTCACTGTAACTATTGCCATGGGCCACCAGAATATCAAGTAGCGTTTCTCGGGGAATGTTTGGAAAAACTTCGCAAAGCTTCATATACGTGAGATGCGAAGCGAGGTCATTTGGTTGCTGTAACTCTTGTTGTTGTATGTGCTGCTCGCTGTTATAAATTGTCCAGGCCATTTCCATGTCAAGCAACTCTTGTGTATTGCTTGGCGATTGCATACAATGCTCATATTTTGGATTTTTCAGTAGACGCGCGAAATTTTCATCTTCACGCAATGTGTCTTGTCGGTGCTCCTCTATTTCATTATAGACCGACTCTACCCATAACATATACAATTCCTTGGCTAACGTTCGTGGAATGAAAATATTCGTGTTAAGCTTATCTGGTAGCTGTTCCGCAAGAGTTGTCTCTGCTTTGAATAATAACTTTAATTGTTGAACGAAGTTTTGATCGAGTGATACTTCAACTATTTCATCGCTATACTCTTCCTGCTCTTCATCCAAAAGATCTGTTTGTGCCTCAGCATCGATATGTATTTTCTCTGAGCCTTCTTGTCCACGATTATCACGTCTATCGCGTATTTTACGCATATGTTTCGGGTAATGTTCCTCCCCCAGAACAAACCGATTTTCAATAGTCTCCTTCACCTCTAGCATATCAGCATTCGTGCGCTGAATATGGCGAGAGCCTCTTATTCGCTGTCGCTGTGGCTTAACAGCTGTTCCAATGGAAGTCGTAACTGGCGCCAAAGCAGACGGAGTTTCCACACCATTTTCTGCACTATCCATCAAAAAACCATCACAATCACAAAAGTAAGAATCGGTATTCTCATTTGCGGTTATTGAAAAATCGTCATTACCATTGGACAACTCATCCTCTTTCAGGAGAATATCGACCACCCAATCAATATCACCATTGCACTTTACAAATAGATCCCACAATCCCGTGATCTCTTTGTTGGGGTATATTTGACGCAGTGATGCAAACGATCTATTTTCATTACGACAATTTATACGATGGCGCTTAAATTTAGATTGCGGCCGTTGCGCGCCACCTACTTTATCTTCTTCACTTTGCTCAGTTGTTTCTCCTTCCCTTAGCAGTTCTAAAAGTGTTTTTGGCTTTGGGCCAGCAGTCACTCCATCAGCCACTCCCATCGACAAGTTATTAGCATTCTGGCTACTTGTGCCCCAAAATTTGGTTGTCTCCTCTTCGTAAGATTGCCAAACATTAGGTGGGGCTTTATCATAAAATTTTAAGTTTTCATCGTTTTTATTTTCTTGCTGTTGTAACTTTGGTATTTCTGGTGTACTTCTGAGTTTAGTATTATCACGCTTAGGTTTTGGGACATTTATTTTATTCTCCTTGTCGTTTTTTACTTCAGCCAAACCAACTGCCTTCAACTGATTTGTTATCGTTTCTTTTGTTTCGTCATCTGGCGGTCCGTTAATAATTGGTGGATGCATTCGCATTTGTGGTAATTGCATTCTGTACTTCGTTTCTTTCAACATCTAAAAGCAATAAATAGTATTATAGTGATTACTAGTATGTATTTATATACACTAATACTTAAATACAGTAAATTAGATTAATCAATAATACAAATGTTTCCAACCGATGTATTTGTGGTGATCCCCGTTTTTTAGTGGGGCAGTATGCTCGGGCATGAATATCGAAAGTATTTTTTAAACTGCAGTGTCAAATCCCCCAGAGCAAAAATTTAATAAATGCTTTTCATTTTGCCTGGGGGCCTGGGGCGTAGGACACAAGGTAAAGTTCGTGACAGTCGCAGGTGCGTCCATGGTCGATCCTTGCGCTTCTACGTTTCAAGTCGACACACAGCCTCCTCGTGGCGTCCCCTGGATAGCGATCTGACAACCGTCAGTGAGTTAACTAATGTGTGCGGCGGGCTTCTCCATGGCCTTGAATGAATGGTTGTGCGTCGGGCTTGGAACCCACCACGTTAAAATACCCTCCAATGAAACCTCCAAACAAGCCTCGGATAATGAACCCCTCTAATATTGACGACTCCCGCAAACGCCCAAAGGACAACGATTTACGGATATGCACCTGGAATGTCCGAACCCTCTACAGGGAAGGTGCCTCTATCCAGCTGGTGGATGTCCTCCAAAAATATAGAGCTGACATCACCGCTGTACAGGAAATGCGATGGACGGGACAGGGCTGCTCCAAAAGAGCATCCTGTGATATCTACTACAGCTGTCATGCGTCGAGACACGAATTTGGTGTTGGATTTGTGGTTGGGAAGAGACTGCGTCATCTAGTCTCGAGGTTCACAGCGGTGAACGAGCGCCTAGCCACTATCCGCATCAAGGCAAAATTCTTCAACATCAGCCTAATTTGTGTCCATGCCCCGACGGATGAGAAGGATGAAACGACCAAAGATGACTTCTACGAGCTCCTCGACAAAGCTTATGAGCATTGCCCCCGCCACGATGTTAAAATCGTGTTAGGCGACTTTAATGCCAAGGTGGGCAAGGAGAGTCTCTTTGGTCCGACGATCGGAAAATTCAGTCTCCACGACGAAGCCACCGATAACGGTATGAGACTGATCGACTTCGCCGCGGCACGAAACATGACAGTTAGTAGCACCAGATTCCAACATAAGGATATCCATAAGGCCACTTGGCTGTCCCCTGATCAAAACACACGAAACCAAATTGATCACGTTGTGATCGACGGAAGGCACGCTTCCAATGTACTAGACGTACGCACAATACGTGGTGCAAACATCGACTCAGACCACTACTTGGTTGCAGCCAAGGTCTGCACACGTATATGTGTAGCAAATCGCGTACGGATAGGTACAAAGAGAAAGCTGGATGTCGAAAAGCTGCAATCACAACAGACAGCCAAAGTCTTTGCCAACCAACTTGCACTTCTCCTTTCGCAAAACACCCCTCAACTTGATGATATATGCGCACAGTGGACGCACATTTCCCGCTCTATGCGTACGGCTGCCGAAGAGGTGCTAGGCTACCACCGTCGACGGAGAAATATGTGGTACGACCAAGAGTGTCGCGATGCTACTGAAGCAAAAAACGCAGTCTATAGAGCCACCCTGCAGTCAGTTGCAACGCGAGCTGCTAAGGAGCGATACAGAAAGTTGAGGAGGGAGGAGAAACGTCTTTTCAGGCGCAAGAAAAGAGATGAAGAAAGACGCGAGTTCAATGATATCGAAATGTTGCGGGACAGGAACGAGGTCCGAAAATTCTTTGAAAGAATAAGACGCCTGACTCTTGGTTTGAAGACCGGGGCCTCTTCCTGCAAGGATGAAGATGGAAATCTGGTGACAGATATCCAGGGCATAATGAGATTATGGAGGGAGCACTTTTCGCAGCTGCTTAATGGCGAAGACGGCAATAATCCCGCCACTGCGGAACCCACTCCGGAAACCCCAATCACTGACGGCGTTGAAGTACCGCCGCCTGACTATGAGGAGGTCTTAACAGCCATTGCTCGGCTGAAAAACAATAAGGCTGCAGGTGCAGATGGCCTGCCTGCTGAGTTGTTTAAGACCGGAGGCGAAGAGCTCAAAAAACGCATGCATGAGCTTCTATGCAGAATATGGTCAGATGAAAGCATGCCAAGTGATTGGAATCTCAGCGTACTCTGCCCAATCCATAAGAAGGGTGATTCCACGATCTGCGCCAACTACCGTGGGATCAGCCTTCTTAATATTGCATATAAGGTTCTATCGAGCGTACTGTGCGAAAGACTGAAGCCCATCGTCAACAAACTGATTGGACCTTATCAGTGTGGCTTCAGGCCTGGTAAATCCACCATCGACCAGATATTCACACTACGCCAAATCCTGGAAAAGACCCGAGAAAAACAGATCGACACCCATCATCTATTTGTCGATTATAAAGCCGCCTTCGACAGCACGATTAGGGATCACTTGTACGCCGCAATGTCTGATTTTGGTATCCCTGCAAAGCTCATTCGTCTTTGCAAAATGACACTGACCAACACCACCAGCGCAGTGAAAATTGGGACAGACCTCTCCGCACCATTTGATACCAAAAGAGGTTTCAGACAAGGTGACTCCCTATCGTGCGACTTCTTTAACCTAATGCTGGAGAAAATAATTCGAGCTGCGAACATCGACATCTCTGGCACTATCTTCTACAAGAGTGTCATGCTGCTAGCATACGCTGATGATATTGACATCATTGGCAAAAACGCTCGAGCAGTCAGTGCAGCATTCTCCAACCTGGAAAGGGAGTCTCGTCGTGTGGGTCTAGTGGTGAACGAGGACAAAACGAAATACCTTGTGTCAACAAACAAAGAGTCACGGCGTCTTGGACAAAATGTCACTGTTGACAACTACACTTTTGAAGTCGTCAAGGATTTCGTTTATTTAGGATCCAGCATAAACACCAACAATAATGTCAGCCTTGAGATCAAGCGGAGACTAACTCTTGCCAACAGGTGTTACTACGGGCTCAGTAGGCAATTGAGAAGTAGAGCCCTCTCTCGACCGACGAAAATAACGCTCTATAAGTCCCTCATCCTTCCCGTCCTAATGTATGGCGCAGAGACGTGGACATTGACCATCAATGATGAGAGACTGTTAGGAGCGTTCGAGAGGAAGATACTCCGTAAGATCTACGGTCCAGTATGCGTGGATGACGTGTTTCGAATAAGATGGAACAATGAGCTGTATGAGCTGTACGCCGACACTGACATAGTCAAGCGTATAAAACTCCAGCGGCTTCGCTGGCTGGGTCATGTTGAGCGAATGGAAGAAAGCGCTCCGGCTAGAAAGGTGTTTTATTCGAACCACGGTGGAGGATCACGCAGAAGAGGACGTCCTAATCTCCGTTGGAAAGACCAGGTGCAGGGCAACCTGACTGCACTTGGCCTTATCAACTGGCGCCAGCGCGCGCATAGCAGAAGTGACTGGCGAAGCTTTGTGGAGGCGGCCAAGACCGATCATCGGTTGTAGCGCCAGCTAAGTAAGTAGTATTTTCATTTTGCCTTTTGAATTAGGCATAAAACTTATTAATCGTATACAAATATAACTCGCACACATTAATGGAAAAGTTTAGCAAAGAAGCTGATTGGCCACACTAAATTTCTAATGCTCAGTAATTTATTTCGCAATACATAGATCTCACTGAAAATTTAGCTATGCTTTCTTTAACTACAGCACACAAACCTTCATTAGATCGTTGACATTTGCTTCCTCGTATCTGTCTAACATAAGTTGAATTTTATCACGTGGCACACGGTGACGATTATTCATCGCCAACTTCCCGGCAGATTTACGCCATGGAGTCTTTGGCTCCAGTAGCTCTACCAAGTAACCATGACGTACTGCTATCTGTACATAAGGCAGCATTTCCCATAACATCATGTTAGTGTTGTCAACAATAATTGGACTCCAGCCGGATGACGCTTTGTCTCGTGTACGACGCTGATTGAAAGAGTGTGCTTCATCAAGTCGTTGTATATTGTATTTATATCTGCCCGAATTATCAAGGAAAAAATCATCTGTACTAAGTATAAATTCTTGCCAACTATTACGTATTTCCGGGAGTGAAATACAGCGTTCCAACAGCTCTTTGGCAATAGTTGATTTACCACTACCTGGAGCACCACGCATTATAATCATTACTCGGTAACCGGCAATAACGTTTTTTACAATTCTTTGCTCTGCGAATGATAAGTTATTGTTTTTAGTTACGGGTGCAACTGTGGCGGAGCATTCAGGAGCATGAAGATCCCCGTTGTTGTTGTTACTGGTTTTAGGAATGGCGCCATGATTAATGTGATATTTATTTTTTTGCAATCGTGTTGGTTCACTCTTATCAACTTCATGGCACTCTCCGTTGTCGCTTATCAAGTAATCAATGCAGTTCTCTACTGGAATATGAATTTATTATTAAATATCAGTTAAATAACAATGCCATAATTTACCATTCCAATCTTGCTGTTCACACACACTGGAAATTTGACCCTGTGGCACTCCACTGAACATGTCTGATAGTTGTTGAAGTACCCTTTGTTTTTGTTCTTCGTTCAATTGCATTTTTCCCCTTCTTTTCGCGTACTTCTTTGGCGCCTTTTATTGTTCATAAATTTTTTCGGAATTTTAAGATTATTTAAGATTATATTACTTTGCAGTTTACTTTATTTAAAACGAATTATCCACAGTTGAATCCGAAACATTGGAATAAATCGTGACAAAAACAAATTAAAACGAAATTACTGAGAAAATCATTACAAAACAAAAGATAACATGAGTACTGCGAAAAATTATACGTTGTATATATTCATATTCGTTGAAGTTGCCACCTTACACATATTTCACAAACGCAACATGTTGTTTTTAACCCAATAACCCAGAAAGATCCAAATAGGAAAGCATCTTTAGGATTTAAACAATCTAAAAATCAAATAAAATCATGTTTTATTTTTAAATTTATGCAAAATAACCCGCGGAAAAAAAAATATCACCATTCGGTGAAGGGTGACTGAAAATGTTATGGTAAACATTTTAATGAATCTACGTTATCTTTTAATAACACTATATAAAAATATTGCAAACAAAAATCGACGAGTATAAAAACAAATGAATGATTTGAGTTGATTTGTTTTTGAAGTTTACTTCTTTAGAATCGTCTTTCTTTTTACGGCGGGGGTAAAAGATAAACATGATTGCCGCAGTTTTATCACAGAAATGTGATTATTAATCGAGTATGAAGAAATGAGGATGAATATGTGTATACACATAAATCATAGGCAGCGATCTATATCAGAGGGCGCTGTCCATCAGTTTCTCATCAAATTGACATTACAAAAATCATAAAAAATTTCTGGAGCTAAAGGGATGACCAGATATAGTACAACCACTGATGAAATTTTTTCACGATTTGTAAGTCATTTCAGTTCCAATGTACTTGATAACAACGTTGTTATTTAAGAAAATAAGAAATTGATTCTTTGGCAAGCGAATGAAAATGATTTCTTTCCGATGAAACTATGTGTATATGCATATATGTCAATATGAAATAAAACAAACATTGATAATAAATTTTTTCCAACTTTATTTACACTAACTTAACCTAAAACTCAAAATGCGGACGTTCTGAAGAAATGAACTTCTGTAGAGCGTCCCAATGACGCACACAATTATTTTTTTTTTAATTTGGGAAAATTTGTTTTTTCCGATTTTGGAAAGTTTATCTTGTGAGATTACATAAATTTTGTTATCCCTATAAATGCAGAGCATTGTGTTGATTGGAAGGAATATTGATAGGTGAGAGGTATATGAGGGAGAAGTTTTTATGAGCGTTTGCTTTAAATTTGCAAGAGTCATAATAATCGGGAAAAATGTTTGCAGGTAGCTTATTCCAAATACGCGCGGTACGATAGTTAAACGAACTTTCTCTGTAATGCGTAGTGCGGTGGAACACTGGGTTTACGTGGAATGCGTGAGTTCCGCTTACTGATCGAGTAGTTCTGGTGAACACACGAACTGGCACCGTGAATGTAACGGTAAAACAGAGAGACGCAAGCCACGTTTCGACGTTGTTCCAAGGAGTCAATAAAGCTGGAACCTCTACTGTCTCCTATAAGCTTTATCGCTCGATGTTGTACACGGTCCAGCAGCTCCAGCCCATAAATGCGAATTAAACTCCAATTTAGGACGTATAGAGGTGTGCGGTTCATGCGGAGATCAGTCGAAGTGAAATATTTTTTACACCGCCTAAGAAAGCCGAGAAACTTGGCTGCTTCTTTCGACACGTCCAAAATGTTGGATAGACATGCCCAGAACGTCAACAGCCGCTGTCTCCGCAATACCTACCCCTCCCATATTTAGGGAGTTAACGGGTGGTTGGGAAACCCGTTTTTGATATAACAGACAACATTGGGTCTTACGCTCATAGAACTCAACTCTGTTCGTGAGACCCCACTCGAAGATTGACTGGAGATTTCTATAGAGTGGGTCATTCATAACATGCCTTTTCCTCTCAATTTCCACAGAGTTGGGGCGTATTGAACAGGCATATGAATGAGAAATGGTTAATCTATTGTGAACATAACATAAGTTAGAAAATGTCCGAAACCTCAGACAAAACTTTGCTGAAAGTACTTTCCAAAATCTTGCTCTTTTCCAACATCAGCTTGCGATTGGATGAATAACAAATTGTTTCTTTGATTGCGGCAAAAAATTTTTTAAACACAAAAATGTATAACATATATATATATATATATAAATACAATCGTTAAGAAAACAATAAACAAAATCAAGTTTACAGTGATTTTGTTATCACATACGGGACATTTTGTATTACATTTTGGGACAAAATTTGTCCCGTATTTTCAAGTTTTAGATTTGCCTTAGATTTTAAAATACGTATCGGTGTTGTGTATATTTATGTATGTTTGCGCAGGTGCTTTCAAAAAAGCGGTGAAACAGGTCAATAGTACTATTGCATGCAACACTGTGTGTGAAACTTATTTGGAACGAGAAATTTGCCATTTCCATTATCAATTCGTTTCAGTGTATATATACGTTCACTTTTTTACAACCAAAGCCAAAAAAATTTTCTTAATAAATATTGGGTCGTATAAAAAGTATCCGCGGTTGGTACAGAACCGGATACTTCTTGTGGTTGATGTTTGGTGACTCTGGTATCTCCTTACAGTTTGCGAGTCGATCTTACTCCACCAGTTGCGAAATTTCATCAGCTTTTTCAGTGACTTTCAGTGCATCTATGATATCGAAATTTCCGGCGTTCACTCACAGCATCCTCACCGTAAATGTAATTTTTTTCAGTAGCGACAAATTACAGAACTGTCTTCACACAAAATGAATTTTTGGGTATCAACATCATAAACGTATACTTTTTATTTGATCCAATATTATAAAACTTTTTTATTTTTAATAAAATCGAATTCTCTTACTATTATAGAAATGCACGAAAATTAAACAAAGAGTTTTTTACAGCCAACGAAAGGATATCAAAATATGGTAAGTTAAGTTTATGTCAAAGTTAAGTTAAGTTAAAAGATTTTTTGGAATATTATGCAAACTTAACAAACTTAAATAATCCAGTTAATTACTTTTTAAAGTAACTGCATCAAGCATGTTCCGAAATACAGGCGATTTCGAATCAGAACCGAAATTAGAAAACGCGTGAATTGATTAAAGGTGTTCTACAAATTCACACGATTTTGTATAATTTCGAAATTAATTCCGAAACAACTGATTGGCAATTGTCTTGAAAATTTTAAAAAACAATTTTTGAAAAAGTAATTTTATTAAGGCAGGTTGAATGGAATAACAATGAAAAAGTTAGACGGCGTATCCTGAGAGATCATTCCAGTACTTTGTATATTCCACAATCAGTGTATATAATAAGTGTATATAGGAAGCTATTTTCCTTATAAAAGTGTAACATTTTTCTCTTTAAAGTTTCCATGCACACTACAGGTAAAAAGTATTTAAAAAGAAAGTATTTTTGTTGATATTAAGTATTTGATAAATAGCTCATCCATTCCTGCTGAGCTGAAGCTGGCGGCTACTTTAATCAATAAGTTCAGATGAAACGTACTTTAACAATAATTCTGGAATTCCTTTTATTTAACACTCAAAAGCTCGAAATATAGTAGAAAAAGTAATAGTAATAATAGTAATGGTTACATTGGAGTTCGTTACAGAGTTGCTTTTTGTCGAAATTTAGTTTTTTTTGTAATACACTTTTTTGCGCAACGGCAACACTAAATGGTATACCAAAAAACTTTAAACGATTTTATCAATATGGAGAGTGCAATTAATAATATAATTGAAAAATTATGAAAATAATATGATTTTTCTTCAATAGTTTTACGAATAATATATGTAATATTCACTTTGAAAAACTAAAAACATTTGCAACTTCGCGTTTGTGCATATGAAAATATTGATATACGGGTTTGCATGTTTTCCTTAAATTTTACATACATTTTTGTTCTTTTTGTGTAGAATAACTCTTTGACACCCTGAATACTCGGCGTGCTCGGTGAACATTTCACCCAGCATATCGTGTTCGCTGTGAGAGTCAGTAAAAGCTCTTTTTTCGTGTTCAGGCAACAACAACTGCTTGGTGTTCGCCGAGTAAAGTTTGAATATAACCACAACCTCTGAGAACCAGGAAATTCAACTCTGAGCGTTTTCTGAATTTACGTTCCACAAGTTCCATTGCTTTGTTGGCTGTCAAATAGAAGTATTATCAATTTTTTGTGGAATTGTATTATTTATCTAATTATAAATTGTTGTGAAGAAATGTAAAACAGCACAACCGAAAATACAAATAAGGAAACGAAATTCTCAAACTTAAAGGAAGGTTTTAACATGCTGGATTTCTCAATTTAATTAGGAGATGATTTGTAGAGTAATATACGTTTAATTGTAGGTCTGAAAAATAAAATTTCTCCAGTTATAAAATTGAAGAACCTTTTCTTTATTTACTTTACAGATAAAATTTGTTACGCTGCATCATGTACTTCCCAGTAAGTTGGCCAAAAGTGGTAAACTTGTCGCTTCCAGGTGAAAATACAAGCATTAACCATATCTCGTGTGACGCAGTTAAAATTCTTGTGGCTGCAGTGGGTGATGATTTCCTGGGCATTTGGTATGCCAATCCTTTGATTCCAATATCATTTTATCGTCGCAATGCGGAATCTGTTGTCGCCAATGGTACCAATAAACTAATAATATGGAAACCAGATTCGCGCCAATTAGCAATACTTACTAGTGTTGGCACCTTGCTGCTTTATCTGATTGAGTTTGACGCAAATGGCGGTGGAATTCTCACACAAGTTGACCCGCCAACAAGCAACTTAAAGCGAGATTCGGCTGAGCTCTTTATAAAAGACAATATTCCAAGACTCAATTTGCGCGAACAGTGTAGCATCTCCCTGGGCGCAATAATTACTACTGTGTGTTGCATCAGCCTATCGGAGCTACTTATAGCCACGGATCGCTGTGAACTCATTAGAGTGCAATGGGATGAATTGGGGCCGGAAGGTGATGGTGAGAGTGGGTCCGAAAGAAAAGTGCACGCAACAATAAACTTGCGTAATATTCCGTTCTATGTGACACAGAATTGTCACATTAAAAGTTTGCCATCCATTGGAGAAGGTTCTTTTATTGCCGCATTGGAGTACTCACCATTTATCGGAGGTTGTGCAGCAGTGTTTAGCGACAATCGAGCCGTTTTTTTGATAGCGATGCATTTGCGTTTCGAAACACAAAATATGCATGGCTTCTGGGTGCCAGACGTGGAGGATGCGACTGTTTGTAGCGTTAATCACAAGTTTCGTATTTTAGCTTATGGTCGTCGCAACTCGGATGTTTCAGTGTATGCAATAGAAGACACTACGGGTGGTCTAGAATTCTCTCATCGCCTATCGCTTAATTCCAGCGTAATGCCAGGCACGTTGGGAGCAGTGAGAGAACTGAAATGGAGTCCTGATGGATGCGTGCTCGTGGTCGCCTGGGAGAATGGTGGGATCTCACTGTGGAGCACATTCGGAGCACTGCTTATGTCGACGCTAAATTGGGACTTTGGACTGCATGCGGATTTGATTAATCGCAATCCCTTGCAAGTGAGCAAATTGGAGTGGTCTACCGAAGGATATCATCTGTTCATGACGTGCAAAAGGAACACAGAACTCAAAGCACCTGCTCCAGCAGCGACTTGCAATGTGCTGCAAATGAACTTTGTGAAAAGCACCCTTTCAATGAATCCCTGTATGGCATCGCACTCTCACGTTCTGTTACAAGGTACGATATTCCTTTTCTATATACTTTGGAACGAGTTTATTAACATTGTCTCTAACAATTTCTACAATTGACATAATTCACATCTTACAGGTGATGACACTCTATATCTGAATCAAGGGGATAATCTGGAAAAGATCTACTTTGGATCCAAGTTTACATTCCCCAACAATCAGTGTGAAACCACTGAAAGCGACAAGAGTCTTGACGATAGCATGGAAGTAAAAAAGTCAGTGGACATCTCGAGCATCCTCTCAGAGAGCAAGTACTGGAACGTTCTGCAGTTGCCACTTACATATGCGGCCACTAACTGGCCTATTCGGTATTCGGCAATCGATGCTGCGGGCTTGCATTTGGCGGTAGCTGGGCGTACTGGTTTCGCGCACTACTCGATGCTTACGAAGAAGTGGAAACTCTTTGGCAACGAATCTCAGGAAAAAGATTTCGTTGTCTCGGGAGGACTGCTGTGGTGGAAGGGCTTCATCGTAATGGGCTGTTATTCGCTGCTAGACCGCACCGATGAAATACGCTGTTACCCTGAAGAGTGCAAACTCGACAATCAATTTGGCAATAAGATACAGGTTCGTGCTCCTGTTATCTCACTGAATATGTTTCGCGATCAGTTGATTGCATTGACGGCAGACGGCATCGTTAGTCTCTTTGTTTTGCAAAAGCGTGACGCTTATTCGTTGAGTGTTGATTGCGCATATGAGGTGGATGTAAAGAGTATCTGCATTCATCCAGCATGCATTGTTTCGCTAACAGTTACTAACCTCAAAAACGATCTGACGACGAAGACCACCTCATCTGCAGCAACTTCAGGTGACGCGGCCGAAACCATCATAGTAAATGTGTGTGGGCGAATCTTGATGATACAGCGAGACTCGCGGAACAGTGTGATTAACTCGCTTATGGCGTCCTGTCTGGCCTCATGCGTTGAGTGTTTCTGGTTGTCAAATGCGCTTGAGAACAGTCCAATGCGAGATTGTCTATGGCTGTACTCGGGTGCTCATGGCATGCGCGTTTGGCTACCTATTCTGCCGCCCACTAATGAACAGATACGCGAAGTGCCTCATCGCTTGCATACCTTCATGTCGAAGCGTATAATGCTTTCCTTTCCGCTGAAGCTCTATCCGCTAGTGATTCTCTTTGATAATGTGATCGTTTTGGGTGTTGAAAACGAGACGACGCTGTACACTAATGAGCCCAGTGCACATTTCTCTCTTCCTTTCAGTTTACTGGAGCGCAAGTCCCAGGTGTATCTCCATAAGATACTGCGTCAACTAATTAAACGTAATCTGGGCTATAGTGCTTGGGAAATCGCACAATCTTGCCGTTCGCTACCCTACTTTCCCCACTCGCTGGAGTTGTTATTGCACGAAGTGCTTGAGGAGGAGGCACTCAGCAAGGAACCTATCCCTGATGCATTGCTACCCAGCATACTTGACTTTATTCGTGAGTTTCCCGTGTACCTGCAGACTATCGTCCAATGTGCTCGGAAGACGGAAATAGCTCTGTGGCCTTACCTCTTCTCCATGGCGGGCAAACCGAAGGATCTATTTCAGCAATGTTTGCAGTCTGAAGAATTGGAAACAGCTGCCAGTTTTCTCATCATTCTACAAAATCTTGAGCCGTCCATCATTAGTAAACAGTATGCCACTTTACTTCTGGACATAGCACTACAGAATCGTAAATGGGAGTTGGCTAAGGACCTCATTCGTTTCCTGAAGGCCATTGATCCCAATGAAATAGATTCGCCGCGCTCATCCATGATTGTAAACATGAAAATTGCACCACCACCGCAGACGCAATCGTCGGTAAATCAAAATCCAGAAGTTTTTAATTTGGTCCTAGGACCAATAGCGCGCGAGCGCAGTTTTTCGACGACAGTCATTTCTAATTTGACAAAGGATAAAAAGGAGAAAGCTTCAGCGGTAGCAATTCCTACCGCTTCTAATTCTACAACGTCTGCAGCGGGAGCTATTGAGACTGGGTTATCGACCTCCACCCCAGTTTCAGGCGGCACGACAGTTATGAGGCGCAAATCTGAACGTAGTAATTCAACAAAAGAACGCAAAGAGACTTTCTGTATAGATACCATTCTTCAGCGACACGCAAGAAAATTGCTGTTGAAGTATAAATTAGTGGACTTGGGATACATGAGTGCTTTTTTGGACTTCCATTTAGTTACGTGGCTGTCACAAGAGGCGGATCGATCAGCGAAATTAGATGACTATGTGGTTGCTCTGACTTGTTTGCACGAGGAACTACAATTGCCAGCGCCTTTCCTACATCCTACGTCAGATGATTCTGCGCCTACAGATTACTCTCAGTTACAGCGACAATTTTCGTTGGAAAAGCAACATCCTCATCTGCCAGTTACATCGAGCCATACATCTGAATCCGGATACTTTAGTCTAGCTCTGATGGATACACCCACAAGTACAAATAATGGCAATACTGGCCAAAGCGGCTACATTCCATCCATAAAGGAGCACGAAGAGATGCAATGTATTGCACAGCCATCTCTGATCACCGACTACTACAAGTCACGTTCGAACTCACAAATATCGTTTGATAACTCTCGCTATAGACGGCTCTACTCTTTGCATGACGATGTATCGAACTATGGGCTGGGTCTTGATTGCGTCGGGAGCACCGACCCTGGTGTAAAAATTCTACCCGAGAAGCTCAGCATCAAGATAAGATATCTGCTGCAGCTATTCATTGAGGCCAATTGCACCGACTACGCTTTGGTTCTATCGATTTTATTGCAAGATGCTGCCTCAATCGGTCGCATAATCAATGTCGTTATCCGATCGGAATCACTAGCCGCTTGTAATCGCATCGACTGCGCACTTAAGCGGCTAACACAGTGGTCGTTCGATCGCGAATGCCTTTACCGGTCGTTTATGATATCGTTGCAGCCCCACATCTATCTTTTAGATCAGTATATAAACACAACATCATCCATTACCAACGGCAATCTTAATGCGAATCGTATGTCCGATGGACCCGACATCTCAGAAATAAACGCAGCCGAAAGTCAGGTAGACAACTTAAACAACTTGACACCTTCCAATCACAATGCCATTGGCAACCCTAATTGGACCATGGATAAATTTCACAATGAAGGCCAACGCATTTCGCGACAGTCGAGTCTCGAATCCACTAGTTCTACTATCCCCAAAAGGAGTAATGTCAGACAGACCACCAATGAACAGCCACGGCGTAGCGAAACAAGTACGTGTTCTGTAATGTAAATTCTGAGCAATAATTTAATAGCATTAATAGCGGAGTTTGTTAGTATCTATGTACAAAGGACGCACTGTGACTCTCAAAATATTATACTGTTTTAAATAAAATATCGTTATCATATTAATATATACCTTACCTACAATACTTATACAATGTCAAATTAACATATTTAGTAATAATTTAGTTACTTACGAATATAATGCTATGTTGGTTTATATTTTCATAATAAAACATGTTAATATAATAATATGGTTTTATTTTTTTTTATTATTTTCCCACATATGTCTCTTAACGTAACTACATATATTAACACAGGAACATCTTTCCACTATATTGACGAGTAATAAGTGCACTTGATTGTCTTTTTACACGTCTTTTTTTTGCAATGTCCCAATCATTATTTAAACACGGTTTTGCTAAAATGAAAATTGTTTTTAATCACTTTTCGAAATGAAAGAGTAACTTGTGAGCCACTTTTAGAAATAAAGGAACATCTTTTGGTGTCACCTAAAATTGCGAAGCGAAACTTGCGTTTTAATTTACGGTCAAAAAGCCAGAGGAGCGAACCAAAAATAATAAAAGCAATTTCATCAATTGACCATAGTCGCGATTTATTTGTGCGACCGTATAATAGTGTCAGGCGAAAAGAAAACGATCAGTTTTGACCCAAATTCTAGATAGCATCAAACGGACGATTGATATCTGTTCCAAAAAGCTACTTTTCACTGAAAATAAACAAAAATTCATATTTCAAATCCATGTGCATTCTTACATCTACTTCTTTAGCTGGTACTACAACCGATGATCGGTCTTGGCCGCCACGATAAAGCTTCGCCAGTCTTCTGCTATGCGCGTGATAAGACCAAGTGCAGTCGAGTCCCCCTGTACATGGTCTTTCCAACGGAGGTTATGGTGCGTGTTCCTATGGTAAAACTCACAAGCATTTGGAATGTCGTTGGCTATTCGAAGCATTCTAGACAATGGTACGTTGCCGCCATAATCAGTTCGGTGAGTATTAAGACGAAAAGCGGGCACAGACCTAAGGTTACGTGGGTTGGTGTTAGTAAAAATAGTTTGGTGCAACGTGAGACAGTCAATGTTTCCAGCTAATAATTGCTGAGCAAACACTGTATCTGTACTGACGTATTTCAAAGGACTGTACGTTAATTAGTTTTAGGCGATTCTTATATGGGGGAAGTTAAAGGGATCAGAGCATGGTAGGAAACGCAAGTCAAATCGAATAAATCTGCGTTACACTGCTTTAATTCTAAGGGAATGGGCGTTATAATAACGAGACCAGACTTGGCTAGCATATTCAAGAATTGGCCTGACAAATGTAAAATATAGAGATTTTGTGACATATGGGTTTGAGAATTCTTTGGACCAGTTTTTCACAAAAACAAGAGCAGAGTTGACGATATTTACAACGTCATCAATATGGGAACGAAAATTTAAGTAGTTCCTTATCACAGATAACATCCAAGTCTCGTAACGAAGTTACAGAGGGGACAATGTTATCGCGTATAAAATAAATCCTAGGCAGTGAAGGAATTCGCTTTCTGGAATATGTTATGAGTTGACATTTACTGATATTAAGCTAGAGAAAATTTGTATCACACCATTTTGAAAATTATTTAAGTCATCTTGTAGTCAGCATAGTTAGAGAGCTGAGAGTTTTTGATGATACAATCGACATAGTTAATTGTGAGGACAAAAATCAAGGTGGCCCTTGAGGGACTCCGGATGTGGCAACAAAGGGTTCAGATGCGAAATTTTATCAAAAGCCTTACTGTAGTCAGTAGCAATTACATCGACTTCTTTGCAATGGAAATATATTGCATCATAAACTATGCTTTCGAAAGGCTTAGGTATACAGGAAAGCTTAGCGTTTGGTCGATAGTTGGAAATTTAATATTTTCTGCCCTTTTTGTGAAGTAATGTATGAACTCTTCCAGATTGTGGGAAAAATTGCTTGTGAGATAGAAAGTTGGAGTAGAGTCCAAATGGGTTGCGCTAGGACGTTTTGACATTCTTTTATAACTATTCCGGGCAAGCCATCAAACCGTCATTAGATTGTACTCATTTGATATTGGGAATGTTAAAATCCCCAGCAATTATGACAGTGTCCGAGGGGTCAACAGCATCTAATATAGAATCAGAAGCTTATACAGCCTGTTGATAGCCATTAATAGGTTGAGAGGGACGGATATAACAGCAGAATATGTAAAGGTAGCGTTTTTAGATAGTTATTTTGACGCAAATATACTCAAAGTAGGCCGAATGTGAGGTATTAACAAATGCTGGGTCGAAGCGATTATGTACTTCCACAAGGACGCCACGACCGGAGGAATTGTCTTCTTTGTTAAGACCGTCGTCTCGGAAGACCTCAAGGTCAGCGGTAAAAAATTCTCTATCTTTGTAATAAAATTTGGGTAATTAACGGTGGGAAGAGTCCTAACAGAATTTGGGGTCTGAAGTGGAGAAGGAGAGGGATTCGAGGATAACTTAAATGATACGCGATTACCTAGAATAGTTGGGCGTTTAGTAGTGGGTTTAGCAGAGCGAAGTGTGCGTTGTGAATTAGTAAATGTATTATCAGGAGTATTTGAGGGTTGGATTGATTGTGGAGAAAAATAAGGAAAAATATTAGTTTGAAATTTCCGTTCGGATCTAGGATGGAATTATTTTCAAGGCTAGCTGAGCAGTAGTGTATGGTTTCCTTTCGGCTTGACAGACCATTTCGTAACAACCATTTTCCCCAGCAAGGTAACAGTGCCTCATGATTGTTACTGCGAAATTTTTTGAGCCTATCTTCCCATTCAGAAGGTGTCCACATTGTTCCAAATTGGTTAATTAAATTGCGTGGAACGGCTACGGGGTGAAGAGTTTCAATGCCATGTTCTTCAGAGGCAGTATAGTCAGCAGATAAACCCGGCAGCCGGTGGATCCGTTATTGGAAGTGAGGGGATGTGGGCAGCAGGCTGAAGAGACGGGCACAATGGTATGTCGACTATTATTTCCATCAACTCGGAATGTATTGACGTTGACATGTTGGCTGTGGTTTCCATTAATTCCACTTGTATTGATGAGTTGGTCAGGGAAGTTGGAGGCTGGATAACGTTAAAGATTTTCGCAAGCGTAGACCGAGTTGCGGAAAGCTCATCACTGATATCGTTGATTCTATGGATCAGTGTTTGTAGTAAAGGGTCTGACATTTGAAGGGAGACAGTGGTAACTCAAGGGGATGAAGATGATGAGGATGATTGAAGAAATATATCAATAACCTCTTGCAATTTGTTATTTTTGCTAATTTCGGCAATGGACGAGGCATCCTTAGCATCCCAGGTATTTTTTTTATTTTTTCAGTATATTTTCTATCACAGGCTTTCTTTTAACAATGTACATGTCAGACTATCAAAGCATCGTGCCATTTCTTTAAAACTTCCTCATTGGCCAAGGATTGCGTGTGGTGCTTTGAAATGAGGTTATCCTTGTCGTAGTTAAGCCTCTCAATGTGACCCAGAATATTGTCGTACATACACTATCGTAACTTCTTCACACTCTGACAATTGCACCATAAAAAATGGTATTCAAGATATGGATGATACCAATCTCTGGGGGCATCCATACATACACCATGGAGCTTTCGGTTACAAAAAGCTTTGCACATCACTCACTTTGAGGTATTGTCAAAGGCGCTACAATTCGACAGACTGCACATAAAGCTCAATACTTATTACTGTCAGCAATACCAGCACAGAAAAGAAGGTCAAAAATTGGTTAGGTCAACGCACGTAGAAGAGTTTAATAATTGCAAAAAGAAATGGCGTTGGTCAGCGGAAATTAAATTGAATCGTACGATAATTCGAAATTAACAAAAACAGACAAATTACAAAACTCGCGGAGCAATTAAAAACACGTCCGAGCCGCTCAAGAGTTCCTTAGTTATTTTGATATAGTGAAGCATATTAAAATAATTTTGGTACACACAAAATTACTTTAAAATTTTTTTTTTTTTTTTAATGCAATCACAGCCGTTGTGGCTAGTGTTATGCCTTTACCACAATGAACTTCAGTTTATCAGTGTCGACTATGACCGCATGTAGCGCCAACGTCCAAGCTTTTCGCTTCCACTCAAGTTGTACATGAATGGAAGGGACCTACAGTTTTTATGTCGAATCCGAACGGCGAAGTGAAAAGCTTTCGACCACCTCTTGGCCATTGCCTGCCAAGAGGTGGTGGCGTGTATAAATTTTGTTGTTGTTGCTTTTTTTATTTTTTATTTAATTTGGTTTTTTTATTTTGCCTGTGCCGAGATTCGAACTCCTGACACTCTGCGTAACAGTCCTACCGCTACGCTACAGCGACCACATTGGGCAATAATTACGCCCACATACCATACAATGCCACATTATTGCAAATTTCACTTTTATTGTGCCCGAATTTGCCCATTTCAAAACTAACCTGTTCCTGACTATTAGAAACTTCTGTGCCAAGTTTAGTTGAGATTGCTTAAGTTTTACTCGATTTATCGTGTAACTTTAGAAATCCGCTTAGCCCACAATTTTGTTCTTACCTACTTGGAGCCTGACTGATGGTTTCCGACTAACACAGAGCTGCCAGATTTTTTTCACGGCTGTGCCAGTTAATCCTTCCGAAATCGCCAAAAGTCGCAAAACCCAAACATATAAAATTTTTTTTTAATGTAAGTAGTTGTAAGAAGGTAATTATACTGTTCAGGCATTAGTTTTAAGTTTAATAATTTTTTTTGTAGTACTGGCAACCCTAACCAAATTGGTTTTCCTCTAGATAAGTTTGCAATTAGCGGTTGTACTTTTGTCATCTTTGGACAATTACGAACTACGTGACGAAGACTTTTTGCAGCTAGCACCATCACAGGAAAATTGAATTGGAAGCGGTAACTCATTTGTTTATAATATCATTGAAGATATAAATTTACTTATTATATATATTTGAACATTAATTGCTGCCTTCTTTCTATTTTCAATTCCCTCGAAAACAACCCTTGTAAGGAGAGCTTGATAAGAGGAAATTAAATTTTTATGCTCATTGCAGAGCCTCCAAAGAACAGCACAATAACAACAACATTTCTAACATAAGTACATCTATACCTAACCTCACAACATATTAAAATCAGCACATCATCATACAATACATACATACGTACATACAAAACAATATCACAGCTACGAAAGTTATTAGTTAAGCACATACTCGTACTACTGCCATTTCAGCTTGTCATTTATTCAACGCCAACAAGAAAAGTGTCTTATTGGGAACGGCTATGGTGACCACATATCACTTGGGCACTGGCTACACATGTCGGGCGCATATAGACTCTAGTGCAGAAGGCACCTTTTTCTCTGAACTTTTCAAGAAAAGTATACGATTGGTTTCAAAAAGAATCACTGCGTAAGTTTCAGGATTTAATTTAGCTAAATTAAATTTAGCTAATTTCAATTTTTATAAAAGCAGTCCGGTAGATGTTTTAATAGGTCGAAATGTCTACCCCCAGATTATATAAAACGGCATCAAAAGATATGTTCTAAATTCGTTGGTAACTTAAGAAACAGGATGAAACTTCAATGCCGTCAACCTCATGTGTTTCTTTTTGAAATTTCTCGTGATCTGCAACTAAAGAGGAACTAGGAACTAGAGGCGATTCCGAAGAAGGACTTTCGAACCACAGGAGATCAGTTTTGAAAAGATCTTTACCACAAAACACGCCGAAATAATCAAGGTCATTACATTTTGAATTTGCCTTTCAGGCGAAATCTCTGCGATAATATGACGTTAGGTCAATCTGGTGGAATAGCCATTAAGCACTTTCTCAGGAATGAAACATCTCTTTGTATGCGACCAGATTTTAAAAGACAGTTTGATAAGGTAATAACTTAGTATTTAAATATGAAACATATGCATATCCCACTTTCCAACCCGCCCCTGCTCATTATTACCTACCTTATGTGATAAAACATAAATAATGGTTATTTTCAATGATTCTTGTTCTGCATCAAATGGTATGAATTTGAATGGGACCCGTGCTTCAAACTGATTTAACTGTTTGAGGTGGACCTTTTTTCAAATACGTTTTCAATGTGGACATTGAGAAACTGTACTGAAAACTTAGTAGATCTAAAACACATACCGTACAAACGAATAATTTTTAAAGATTCACCCGATAAAGACGAGACAGAATATAAATTTTCAGCCGACTAAAGATGTATGGTAAAAGCAGAATTCACTGAGTGTCTCCGCTTTCAGGTAAATGAAAAGACCAAGATTTATTTTCAGATTATTTTAGTTTAATTGATACGCTTGATTCCTCCGGCCTTGAGTCTCGATACCTCTCGAGGATCAACCGGTTCCACAGGTAATACTCATAATCGTTGAATTACAAGCGGATAATTGTGCTGTGACCAGCCCACAGGGTTGCGGACTAAGCCATCATTGCTGGGATGTAACGCAGTTACGCGACCCATCTTCCATAAGGTCGGTGGAGTAGCTTAATTTTTTATGACCACCAAGTCTTCCAATTTGAGGTTACGTCTAGTTTCGCGACATTTGGGACGCTGCTGGAGCTCATGAAGATAGCTATCGCTCCATAACTTCCAAAATCTCTGAGTTATATGCTGTTGGAATTGCCAGTAGCTGAGGGAATTCTCCGGTCGTTCGACAGGGACGTGCTCGCCAAGTGATTCTCCGATTAGTAAATAATTCGTTTAGAGTGCTTAAGTCTCGAGGGTCTGCACTCGGAGCACATAACGGGCGCGAGTTGACCGAACCGATTTCTGCTAACAAAGTTTGCATCGCTTTAATGGTCAACAGACGTGATCCCATAACACGACGCCTGACATAGGCCCCCCTGATCTGCTGCAGATGGGGAATAAAGTGCCACTGCGTCTGTCGTACGGAAAGTTGGTCATAGAAGTCCGAGTTCTACAAAGTTTGCAGCATTCGGCTTAATTCTTACTATGCCCCTACGAAATTAGTTCAATTAGATTGAAATGGTTGTCAGACAAGTCAACTTGAATAAATGGAGCCAACATTCCAATCGCATTTGGTAATCGCCGGTGCTCTGCTGATTGATGGCCATTTAAGATTTTAAACGCTTGACTGGCTGCAAGGAAACTAAACTGGAGAACATTTCGAGGTCGATCTCACCTTCTTTATCTTAATTACTATTGTTCCTTGCGAATGTGTCAGTGATCGTAGACAGCATTGAGACTCAAGATACGCCGTTGTGGACATGTAATACTGTTGTGAGGTGCTCGCGAGCACCAAGGGCAACGGCTAGACGAACAATTTCGGGCAATACGTCCTCGCCGGAGACAATTCTGACATAGACCGAACTCGAAAGTTCGTTTAGTTTTATCACATCGACTCATATGCCCAATGCTAGGGCATCAGTGGAATGCGTGATCACCTGAACAATTGATGCATAAGATATGGTTGATACGATGTTCGCTGTTGTTAACCAAAGGTTGTGCCGCGCGGCTCAATAGCCCACTGCTTCGCCGTTCAAGCCAAGCAAAGAAATTATTTTGCAAATTCGGGATACTATCTGTGGGTCGCGCCATTTCCCATTGACTAGATGCTGTCCATACGGGATTCTAGAAAATTTTAAATAAACAAATTGCGCTGCTTCTCGGCCCCCAGTTGTCGCGCCATCATGCGCATGCGGCTGCGTATAACATCGAGTATATCTCTAATCGATACATGACGAGCATTCGGCCAAACAGGCAAACCAAAAATCGATGAGCATTATGCTGCATGGCATAAATATTCGATATCGAATGCCGAACACAAAGTTTTCCCGCTGAGACCAACAGCTCAATACTGGTTAACAACAATGCTGCATCCTCTTTAACACAGTTTTGCAACTGACGGAGCTGTTGTAGATTCGTAAGGTGCGGATTCTATATTATCTCCGCATCAAATGAGTCCCGAAGTTGAATCCATTCTTGATGTTTACCGCGAAATATTGGTACCCGATCAGCCAATGGCAACTCATCAAATTGTAGTTGGAGTGCGCTATTAATGTCATGACTGTACCGCTGTTGCAATGCGATATAATCCTCGAGTAGTATTGGACTCTGCTCACGTCGTTGTAGCTCTTGGAATCTAAATTCGATTCTTTCCCAAGCCCCGGGTAAAATGCAAATAGCGATTGTGCCATAATGCTTTCGATACCCACATTTTCAAATATTGCCGTTGCCCACCAGTCAGACTGACGTTGAATTTGAGCTACCGTAGAATTGACGTAGACTCGCATATCGCTTGATTCGTCAGAAACTTGAGATTTAGTCGCATTCGTACCTTCTATACTCGCTGTCGAGTTTGCGCTGCCTGCCAATACCCCAGCTTAAAACAGTATTAATTCACGCAAAACCTCTTAAGCATTACCAAAGATTTCTAATTAACATAAGACGCTGTCAAAGAATGTCTTATCAAGTCGCTTATATAGTATACGAGTCGCTTATATAGTAAGTCGCTGGTAAAGAACTCCTCAACTCGCTACTAAATAGTGCTCATCAAGTCGCTTGCAGAAATTACCCTCAATTCGCCGCTGATGAAATCACTCACTTAAACAAACACGGAGGAAACAATAAAAATTTCTGTAGGAATAGCCAAAACAGCATAGGAACGCTAGGAGACGCGAAACAAAATACACAGCATAACAACAATTATTCCGTTCGTGCAATCCAACAAAAACAAAATGCATAATTGAACTCTTTCACATTTACGCCTTTCTTTATTTTTTCTACTTTTATTGCCGATACAAATGGACTGTAAATACTTCAACGTCCGGCTCGAAGTACCAAAATGTCTCCGGTTTCAGGTAACTGCAAAGGCCAAGATTTATTTTCAGATTATTTTAGTTTTTTAATGCGCTTTATTCAATAAATGTTTTCACGCCGTTCGCTCGACCACCTCGTTTCGCTGCTGATTTATAACTATCTCTTCAATTGCCTAAGAAAAGCATTTTCGCTTTGCCGTTCGGATTCGGCATAAAATTGTAAAATTTATTTGATCTCACTACATGGTGGAAATGAGTCAGTCAGCGTTTTTGAGAATGAAGTATTGGATTCCGAAAGCGAAAATTCTGGTAAAATATACAATTCACAACTGCAAGATTTTTTTAATTCATAAGAAGAAACAGTAACACAAATTATGGCGGCATTATCTCCTGAGAGAACATCAATTTCAAGACCCATCAAAATGACAGGCGTACATTTCACAGGTCTCTTTTATATTAAAAATTATTCTGGGCGAGCTTGTCTTATAACTAAGCGCTATGTGTGTGTTTTTGTGTGCTGCGGAAAGTGCTCCCTCGATAATCTCATTATGCCCTGGACATCTGTCACCAGATTTCCGTCTTCATCGTTGCAGGAACAGACCCCGGTCTTGAAACCGTCGGTCAGGCGTCTTATTCTTTGAAAAAAATTTTCGGACCTGTCATTTCATCCTGTCCCGTAACATTTCCTCCCTCCAAAACTCTCTGTATCGCTCCTTAGCAGCTCGCGTTGCAACTGACTGCAGAGTGGCTTTGTAAACAGTGTATTTCGCTTCAGTAGCATAGCGACACTCTTGGTCGTACCACATATTTCTCAGTGGATGGTGGTAGCTTAGCACCTCTTCGGCAGCCATACGAATAGAGCTGGAAATGTATGTCCACTGCGCGCATATATCAATAAGTTGAGGGATGTTTTGCGATAGGAGGTGTACGAGTTAGTTGGCTAAATCTTCGGCTGTCTATTGTGATAGCAGTTTTTCGACATCCAGCTTTCTCTTTGTACCTATCCGTACGCGATTTGCTACACTTATACGTGTGCAGACCTTGGCTGCAATCAAGTAGTGGTCTCAATCGATATTTTCACCACGTATTGTGCGCACTTCTAGTATACTTGAAGCTGCCTTCCGTCGATCACAACGTGATCAATCTGGTTTTGTGTGTTTTGATCAGGGGATGGCCAACTGGCCTTATGGATATCTTTATGTTGGAATCTAGTGCTACTAATGTCTCGTGCGGCAGCGAAGTCGATCAGTCTCATACCGTAATCGGTGGCCTCGTCGTGGAGACTGAATTTTTCGATCATCGGACCAAAGAGACTCTCCTTGCCCACCTTGGCATTAAAGTCACCTAACACGATTTTAATATCATAGCGGGGGCAATGCTCATAAGTTTTGTCGAGGAGCTCGTAGAAGTTATCTTTGGTCGTTTCATCCTTCTCATCCGTCGGGGCATGGACACAAATTAGGCTAATGTTGAAGAATTTTGCCTTGATGCGGATAGTGGCTAGGCGCTCGTTCACGGCCGTGAAATTTGAGACTAGATGACGTATTCTCTTTCAAACCACAAATCCAACACCAAATTCGTGTCTCGATGTATGACAGCTGTAGTAGATATTGCAGGATGCTCTTTTGGAGCAACCTTGTCCCGTCGATCGCATTTTCTGTATAGAGGTGATGTCAGCTCTATATTGTTGGAGGACATCCACCAGCTGGATAGAGGCACCTTTCCTGTAGAGGTTTCGGACATTCCAGGTGCATATCCGTAAATCGTTGACCTTTGGGCGTTTGTGGGATACGTCAACATTAGGAGGGTTCCATATCCGAGGATTTATTGCGGAATATTTTAACGTGGTGGGTTCCAAGCCCGACGCACAACCATTCATTCAAGGCCATGGAGAAGCCCGCCGCCCACATTAGTTAGCTCACTGACGACTGTCAGATCGCTATCCAGGGGGCGCCACATTTCAAATAGGGCTTATACATACATAATTTTTTCGAAGAAGAAAGATAAATCAAAAAACACACCTGGTGCGCGTCAGCCTTGCCTACGCCGCGCAATCGGTTCTCGTTCGTCAAGTGCCGATATTGTTATAATTTATATATATATTTTTTTTCAAATATTTTTTTCATATAGTTCTAATGGACAAAAGGTACTTGTACAGAAATATATTTAATCTAGAGCCAGAAAGCTGTATGATAGAGTTTAAAATAGCGTTGCAAAGTTCTTTATATAACTATATATAGTATATAACCGAACGCAAAAATACATGGATGCTGGTTTCACTTTGGCCAGGCATTGCGATGCAACATCGACAGTAAAAAGGCACAAGCAACTAAGGATCAGCGTTTATCGATCTACGAAGCTTCACTTGTACATATACTATACTATTACTATGTTTATCCGGCACTAGAACCCTTTTCTATCAAAAACCAGTTTTTATTCATTCATGAGTGTTCATGAGCAACAAATTTTACCATTTATATCTACGTGTGGTTTACATACTTTTCTATACTTTCTGGTCGTAGTTGGTTGCAAAAACTTTTTTTTTAGAACTTAGTCTTTCAAGTTTAAAGATACATTCACTCATTGAATTGGAAAACATTTTGATGTAAAAGACTAACAATCGTCATTCTTTCAGCATCAAGAAACAAATTTTTGTCAAGTTTTTAGATACTTTATTTTGTGGTAGCACGCAAAATTCTACAGACACCGAGTTACACCGAAGCCTCACATACTCGTAACTTTATGTGACAGAAATAAAGGAGTAGTTTACCTCAGCATGTCTGCAAAAGCAGTTCAATTTGCCTTATGTATACATATGTATACATATGTATGTTTGAGTGTAGTCAGGTGTGGGAGGATTTGGCGACTAAACTTTTTGATCCTTGTCGAACATTTTGTAAATGTGTAGTGTTAAGCAACTGATTTCGAAAAATGTGCGCTTGTATGGGATGCCCCGAAGCTCATTACATTGCACATACATGCACATACATATGCACGAATACATACATTACTTTTACTTTACTTTTAATGGCACAACAACCCATGGAGGGCCTAGGCCGAGCTTTTCGCATCCACTCATGTTGTGCGTGTTATATTTGTACATATAAGTGAAAAGGTTTTCATAGCAATTTTTACTCTTGTAGGTTTGCCATTGCCTGCCAAGAGGTGGTGCCGTGTAGAAAAATAATTTCTTCTACTTTTTGATTTTGCCTGTGACGAGATTCGAACCCCGGACACTCTGCGTAGCAGTCCAACGCACTACCACTACACCACAGCGACCACTAGCACGAATACATAATATGAAAGAGAACATTTGTCCTTACCTACATTGTAAGTTTCGTTTTGAGCTCAGATATCATTGGGTGATGAGGGCATATGGTAAACTTCCTGATAGTCTCACAATGTTCTTCGAGACGTCATCAGAATAGTGATCTGACTTCTTTCACAGAGCTGCTAACTAATTTTTTATTCGAATTTCTGCGTGCCCTTAAATCAACGGATGCGTGCTGTGTTTGGAACCCACTATATAAGAAACAATTCCAATGAATTCTCTAAACAAGCCTTGGATAATGAACTCCGTTGAAGTTGAAAACACCGGCAAGTGCCTTAAGGATAATGATTTACGGATATGCACCTGGAATGTCCGAACGCTGCACAGCTGGCAGATATCACCATTGCTATCCAAGAAATGCGACAGGCTTGCTCTAAAACGTATTCTGTAACATCTAAAGAGGTTTTTCAATAGGGACATAACAGTTTTGTATTTAAATACGAACGCACCATATTTTTTTTTGATCTAGCAAAGTCTAATCTTTATTCAAGTTTAACATTTTTTTCATGGTGACGTTCACGAACGAGCAAAGTTTGGAAATTTTTAAAAATTACTACTATTCTGAGTCCGTGGTCGCTACTTTAAGAGCGCTTACTCCAATTTTCTGACGTAATATTCGTACCACCAGACAGGCTGTAAGTGCTATAGTGGATAAATTAGAGTCAACATTGTCAATGCTGAATATTCCTGTGCCAGTGAGACAACGCATCGGTCGAAGTACCGAAAATACCGCAGCTATAAGTGTTTCAGTTCTAAATGAGCCAACTCAGTCGATTGCACGCATTGTTTATGAGGAGTTTGCGTAAAAGTCTTAGCCTACACCCTTACAAGATAAAATTAACAAAAGAAGTCCCCGATTTAGCTCTGCAACAATTTGAGGAAAATCCTGAATTTCATTTAAAAAACATCGTAGTTGCTCCATGGTTCATAAGAAATGATGCTCTTCACCGAGACTTGAACATATCCACTATTAGAAGGGAAATCGAAAAACACACCACAAGCCACAAGAAAGCATCAAAGCTTCTTGTTACAGAAAGCCGAATAAGAAGGCTAAAGCAGATCAGGCCCTTAGATGTATTAAGGACATAATACAAAGTAAGTGATTTAATGAAAACAGCTTAGAATAACATTGAAATTATATTCTTTTATAGTCAAACTACTTGTTAGTCTTAAGAACTAGTTGCAGTGTAATAAAAATAAAATGTGAATAACATAATAAACTTTCAATAAAGAAAAAAAAAATTAAAAAAATGTCGATAATTTTGCAGGCTTGTTAAGATATTTAAAAAAAAACACCTAAATTTATAAATACAAATATGTTCCCATATCAATATCTTAAAAAATTTTTTTGTATGGGCAATTAAAGCGAGCTTCGACTAAAGTCCAGAGACAGTTCCAATTTCGATAATTTTTTTATGTTTACTTATTTACTTAGTTGGCACTACAACCTAGGTTTTGGCCACCTCGATAAACTTCGCCACTCTGCTATGCGCGCTGGCGCCAGTTGATAAAGCCAAGTGCAGTCAGGTCACCCTATGCCTGGTCTTTCCAACGGAGATTAGGATGTCCTCTTCTGCGTGTTCCTCAACCGTGGCTCGAATAAAACGCCATTCTAGCCGGAACGCTTTCTTCCGTTCGCTCAACATGACCCAGCCAGCGAAGCCACTGGATTTTTATTTTAGTTCGTACACCTCACGGTTCCATCTTATTCGATTCACGTGGTCCACGCATAATGGACCATAGATCTTACGGAGTATCTTCCTCCCGAACGCTCTTAACAATCTCTCATCATTGGTGGGTAGGGAGTTATGAGCGTTATTTTCGTCGGTCGAGAGAGTGCTCTGCTTCTCAATTGTCTACTGAGCCCGCTTGATACCGAGGCTGACATTATTGTTGGTGTTAATGCTGAATAGGTAAACGAAATTCTTGACGACTTCAAAAGTATAATTGTCAACAGTGACATTTTGTCAAAGACGCCGTGACTCTTTGTTTATTGACACAAGTTATACAATGTATTTCAATATTATCAGCGTATGCTAGCAGCACACTATTCTAGAAAATAGTGCCAGAGATGTCGATGTTAGCAGCTCGAATTATTTTCTCCAGCATAAGGTTAAAGAAGTCGAACGATAGGGAATCACCTTGTCTGAAACTTTTTTTGATATCAAATAGCGCGGAGAGGTGTGTCCCAATTTTCATTGAGCTGGTGGTGTCGGCCAGTGTCATTTTGCAGAGACGAATGAACTTTGCAGGAATATCAAAAAGAGACAAGTGATCCCTAACCATACGTGTCTAAAACTTCGGTTCTACAAAACAAAATTTTATAAATTTAGTGGACTCCAAATTACGAGTACTTATTGTTTAAAAGTTATTATGTTTAAAGTATTAAAGAGTTACCTTTTCCTCAAGTAGTAATATCATACCTCAATATCGTTTTATAAAACTAAAACAAACAACAAAACAGTAAATATATTAAGAATAAAATATTATTACAATAAAAAAACTAAACACAAAATTAACTAATTATAATAAATATTTAACTAAATGTAACGAAACCGGCTTAAAATGTTTTACCTTTTTGATGTATATTTTGCTTTTTTTAAGGTTTCTTATGAAAGACAATAAAAGTAATCAATTTAAGACGGTAGCTATCATGTTTCCATCTGCAGTTTTATAATTCCATTTCATTGACGAGTATTTAAAAAATTTTTGTGAAAAAACAAATTAAAAATATTTCGATATGAAAGTAGTTTTTATTTCCTAAGGACTAAGGATCGAAGCACCACCACCTTAAAAAGGACATCACTCATATTAAATCAACATCACTAATTATAACATAAATGTATCGACCAAACCCTCAATAAATTTTTATTAACCGTTTTTGTATACATAGAATTTTTAATTCCAAATAGTAACAAACGTTTTTAAAATCAGAAAAATTTTTTAAATAATAAAAATACCGATAAATCAGTACGAATGTCAATCCTACTCTAAAGTAAATACTTAACAGTGTGATTCAAAAAGAAAAGTCATGAGTCACTTGATGTAAAACATGAATAATCTACTACTACTTGGGGAAAATCGAAAGGCCATGACTGCGGTAAAGGAATATCAATGAATAATTTTTAATTTAAGTATTTAATATTTGAGCCCACACACAGGTGGACAGAAAAACAAGCCACACCCTTCTGGAAGCGAACCGAAATCATTTGAAATAAAAAATTATGATCTTATGATCCTGTTCAAGCGCTGTAATAATTTTTCTTTTTTCACTTAATTTAGGCATCGTAGCGTTTTGATTTTTCGCATACACTTCTCGTTTTTTAAAAGTGTGGTCATGCATATTATCGAAGTAAACCTACGCAGTTGATTGAATAACCTTAACGTTTTTCGGAATTCAATTTTCAGCTCAATTTTTAAATGGTCGCGTTCAGAAAGCGCATCATGTTGACAATATGTTCCGTGTCAATTCGCCACTGTTGTGTGTATATATTTTGCACCTTCTGAACGGCATGATGTATCATCTATCAGATTTTTGAAAACATCTGGTTTAATTTTTAGGGAGACAAAGACAAAAAAGAGCGCAAATTCGGGAAAAATTATTAAGTTGATGAAAGCCAAAAATTGGTTCTTCTCCAATTTCTTATACTATGAATATTTTACTTTAACTATTTACAAGCCAGAAACATGGGCCGTGCTGCTCATAGTCAACTTCGCGTCGCCGCCTCTTTTATTTGCTGTCGGGCGTAATTGATCGGCTAAGCCGTACACGCCATGCGAATGAACGACACGAATGAATTGAATATTGTTAAAAAGATAAATTTGATTAGGTATGGTATAATAGGATTGTTTAAAATTTTGTTTTCGAAAATATTTGGTTACAGCCACCGTTTAAAAATCACCAAACCGCCGATAAATAACAATAAACGACGCGGATGTATTCTATGTGCTGTCAAAATTTTGAGGCAACATGTTGGCTTGAGAGAGCAGAAAAATAATACGGTGCCTTCTGAACGCCACCTATATCAACATCATTGTGGAAATGGAAGTGCCAGAAGCAGCAGTAGCAACAATAGTGACCTTTTATTTCGGGTTCACCTGTCATGGAGCAGGGGGAGATATCACACTTGGCGACAGCAAACTTTCGTCATAACTATGAATGTGTTATTGAATGTGGGAATGTGTGAGTATGTATATGAGCTTATGTGCGACTATGAGATCCCATCGGTAGAATTTGAAGATCTAAAAAGCATTCAACAAAAACAATAAGGTTGGAGTACTTTCTATGAGTAGGTATGGGATATATGGTAGCTGTTGCCTTTTAAACAAGGCTTACTTAATGCTATAAGTTTTGGCCCATGTAATCAAACCGATTTGATTTTTGTCGCTTGATCCCAACCAAAACGAAATCAGTATGTTTGAAAAAATGCCATGCTTCAATCCCAGATAGCATTTCCACTATTACTTTTTGCAGAAATAATTTTTTATTTAGAATTGTAGATCAGATTCGATAAGGCAAAATTTGGGCTACTTTTTTTCTAAATTAAGGTAACGATACCCACAGAGTAAATTATACATATTGTATTTACATAAAAAGTATACGTACTTTCATAAATGTAAAATTTAATTTGAAGTCATAAAGCTAAAGTTTATTTTTTCTTTTTGATGATAAATGATATTTTACATGGCGGAGTTTTTTGGGAGCAAAACATTTTAACCGACCCATTGGTTCCAGATTGCGGAAAATCGGGGTTTTAATCGAACCACTAGTTCAGGGAGAGCTTTTCTGCAAAGATTTGAAGATTCACATTTGGAAGCGCATCAGAGTTTACGAGGAAACTCTTTTGGAACGCTTTTGTTCTTGTTGGGATAGATGCTCGCTTTTATTCTTCAATGCGAAAGTAGGTATGTACTGATGTACATAAATATACACACACACATGCATGTGCAAGTATGTGTACGAGCTACGCACCCTAGTGCTCTTTATCATGTGTCTGGAACAGTTTTACCATGGCGTTAATACCCGTTTGTATGTGTATGTGTTTGTGTTTACGTTATTGCTATTGTTGTCTGCAAGTGGTGACCTCTTGAAACAACAACGACATCAGCAGCAGAAAATACAAAAACACATCAAGAAGAAAACAACTATATAAAACAACAGCGCCAAAACAAGTAAACGAGGACATAGCAAACACTTTTCGGCTACTTCTTTCCTTCGTTAAGGTGAAAAGTTTACCTCATTAATTCATTAATCAAAGGAACGTCTGTTTTGTTGGCACTTTTGCGTGGTAACACCTGTAAATAACAGCTTCTTTCTACTCGCTTTACCACTCATTCTAGATGCCTGCATTCGATGTCCTGTGCCTAGATAAAAAATATTAAGATTTATTCACAATAATAATGGCAAATGCCGTAAACAAGTAAACAATCGCATGTTGTTATGCTTGACTAAATACATAAATACTTATACATACCCTGCAGTAAAAAGTTCTTGTTTTAAACTAGTGAATTCGATAGTTCTTAAGGGGCAGTCTAAACATTTTGCTTTGTTACTACTTGCGAATTTAACATTGCGTTGGTGTGAGCTATGAAGTGTCGATGAATTGCCTAGGAGCATGTGTGTTTACTAGTCCTTAAGTAACTAGCTCGTGCACTAGTTCTTCAATATCTTGTTTCTTCGCTAGGTCTAGAATAACTATTTGATTTAGTTAGTTATTGACATTAAAGAAAACATATATTTAAGTATTTCAGATTCTTTTAATAAAATATTGTTAATTCATAAGTAAGAAAATTCAATTGCTTCAATTAATGCAAGTAAAAATGAATGAAAATAACGCTCTACAAGTCCCTCATCCTTCCCGTCCTAATGTATGGCGCAGAGACGTGGACATTGACCATCAATGATGAGAGGCTGTTAGGAGCGTTCGAGAGGAAGATACTCCGTAAGATCTACGGTCCAGTATGCGTGGATGACGTGTATCGAATAAGACGGAACGATGAGCTGTATGAGCTGTACGCCGACACTGACATAGTCAAGCGTATAAAACTCCAGCGGCTTCGCTGGCTGGGTCATGTTGAGCGAATGGAAGAAAGTGCTCCGGCTAGAAGGGTTTTTTATTCGAACCACGGTGGAGGAACACGCAGAAGGGGACGTCCTAATCTCCGTTGGAAAGACCAGGTGCAGGGCAACCTGACTGCACTTGGCCTTATTAACTGGCGCCAGCGCGCGCATAGCAGAAGTGACTGGCGAAGCTTTGTGGAGGCGGCCAAGACCGATCATCGGTTGTAGTGCCAGCTAAGTAAGTAAGTAAGTAAAAATGAATGAAATAATATTAACTTAAATTAATAAAATTAAAAATTAAAAATTCATTTTCCATTGCAATCATTTTAAAGCTTTCAGAAATTGTTTATCAGCTACCTTACATTTTACAATGATTTTATGGCATCGGAAAGTAGAGATTTATTAATATAATACTTAGATATTTGTAGTTATGTACACTTTTACTTACCCTTTTTAACCCGAATCGCTCAGAAATCACACAATAAGAAACAAATTAGTTGTACACAAATTTACAACTTTTAAAATAACAGGAAAAAACGAACAATTACAAAAACTAACTTGATTTTTTGTTCAACTCAAAAGCATACCGATCATTAGCGCTGTAAACTGGCGTACACTTTGCATTTTAAATAACCCCACGAAAAGAAGTCCGTTTCAAATCTGGATATCTGGGGGCCAGTCAATGTAGCCAGTTTTTTACACGTTTTGTTCGACTGTATTCCAAGCGACGTGGTTGGTCTGTTGGTAATGTTCTTTGAGTCAATTGCACCTTGTATGGAAACAAATGTAAATCATCCTTCAAAATGCGCCGCAAGGTAGTTCCAATGGCGCTAAAATGAGACCATAATACATAATTGTTCAAGAAACATCTTTTTTTTTGTTTTAACTGACGAATCTATGCATTCAATTATGCATTCAATTTATTCGAACCACAAAACTAAATTTTTTTAGGAACTAAGTAGTTCCTTGTTTCCCTCCAACGTATGTACATATAATATGTGCGAACATTCATTTACATTTACATATATTGTTTACCCTCGTCAAGCTATATCGATATCATTGAAATACCTAGGTATTTCACTGACTCGGTCATATTCAAGTATGTATATAACACATAAATCATATACAAATTTTCCCTTTCGAGATGCCCATACAATTATGTGCAAGCATAAAGGAGCCAGGCTTCGATATACGCATATGTAAGCCAATTGTAGTCCGCAATAATCCAAAAACGTCCATAGCTCTACTTTTTTCTGAGATGTCTTATATGTAATCGTACACACTTAGTTAAGCGATAAATGGAAGCACTGTTGTGTTACAATGCTACTGGAATTGAAATTCAATACAAAAGACGTTCAATTGCTCTCTAGATCTAAACAGTCGAAAAGCATTTGGTCATTACGGTGCGAAACATTTTTAGACTTTTCATAGGTGAACATGAATTTTGGTGGCGACTGACTCCGGGTGTGGCAAGGTATTGGCAGCCCTGATGTCAGTACCATTAATGTGGTCTGTTATAAGATATATTTTAAGAAACACTTAAGTGAATAGACACATCGCTTATCATAGCATATCCAGAGTACTCAAAAAGTGTTTTTTTTTATAAAGTGTGAATTCGATTTTGTCATACGTAGATATTTACACGTTAGTAATATGTGTTGTCTACCGGTTTGGACTCAATTTCACCATACAAAGAAAATATATGCATATTGTTGCGAAAAGTCGTTTCTACGAAGTTGTTATAAAACCTTAGAATTACACGATTGTGGTACAGGCTAGACTCCAGCTATAAGAAGCTCGGTTTTACACAACATGTATAATCATTAATGTGTCAATTGTGTGATAGAAAATGGTCTCTGGAACGACTTTACATTGTTTTTGTAGCATTTTTATGAAACTTTTAGTGAAATGTACGGAATTAAATGGAGGAATCTTAAAATTAATTTTATTCATTTAGTATATAAGTATGTTTTGTTTAGGCAAAAACAAGCAAACTTGTTGAAAATCTTCTGATTTATATAATTTTCGATATATTTATAATTTTTAGGGCGTCCTACAACCCGAGACATATTTTTCCCTGTAAAAAGATACTCTCAGAAAATGGGTAAAATTTTCGCTTTCCGAATTGAAATGTTTTGGCTATGTTGGAAGTTAGCTGTCAAACAAGCTACCGAATTTTGTGACCAAAATCATACCGGCTAATTTGCATTTATGTGCTCCCATGATGGTGCAATGGAGCCTCGTGAACGCCAGCTGCGTTTGGCTACTCAAACATAAAAAATCAGCGAAACCAAACGACCAAACTTCCCACGCAAACGATCGATTGTTGCACGGCTTGTGTTACACGGCGCACCAACCTGTTACAACCAAATGTTGTCTAGGCCCATTTCTTCTAAAATAGGCCACAAATATTCAGTTAATATTCTGCGGTAGCGCCCACCATTCACTGTAACGTGTTATTTTATCCAATAAAGATTCAGTTTCACGCACACGTTTCACAAATTGATCCACAAATTGGGTGTTCCACCGAAATTTCAAAATAATATTCTTACACTTTCAGTAGAAGATTAACCATTTTGCAAGTAAATTATATAGTTTTAAAGGAAATTGTCCAAATAATAGAAAACAACATTTGCAACAGTTAAATCATTTGTGTGGGTGCTGCAGCATCTCAAACTCGAAAATATAAAGGTCATAAGACCTTTCCACAAATTATGTACACTTTAATGAAAAATAAAAAATATTTTTAAATTACCAATACAGGGAAATCGTGTTTTCTGAAAAAACTCTAAATGGTCGCGCCAGAAATTTTATTAGAATGTTGGAAAATCATGATCTCTTGCCTGGTCGTTTTTCGGAAATTGCTCTCTTCAAGCATGTAATAGTTTCACCAGGTTTTAGCAGCTCATAATAGATGACACCCTTCTGATCCCGCCAAAAACAGACATTATCCGCCAAACATTATCTTGGCGCCAACATCTTTACTTTTACAACATCGAATCCAAAATTCCAATAGAAATCGATGACTATCAGGCAGCACTTTTTTTTGAAAAGCAAAACATTCCGCAAATGCTGCTCATTTAGCACGTTTGCTGACATGTTTGTAGCGCAAAGTTTACACTCTGGTAAATTAATAGATAATCAAAAAAAAGTTATATGACGTAGCTAAAACATGAAAGTAGTTACAGTATTGCTAGATGCGAATTAGTACAAACTACGCCAAATAAAGGGTGTTTTTTCTAGAAGTGTGGCTTTCAATCTGGCAATACTTTTTTCGGAGTTGGTCCTTTTGACAGCTGCTCAGTTTGGTTTGCCATTTCATAATGAATAGACTTACGTCTGAACAATGTTTGCAAATTATTGAAAGTTATTATCAAAATTCATGCGCTGTGAAAAAAGTGTTTCGCAAGCTACGTCCATTTAGCCACGAGGCTCATTTTTGGCTCAATGGATACGTGAATAAGCAGAATTGCCGTATTTGGAGTGAAGACCAGCCAGAGGCAATTCAGCAGCTACTAATGCATCCCGCAAAATGCGGTTTTGGTGCGGTTTATGGGCAGGCGGCATCATTGGGCCGTACTTCTTCAAAGACGATAAAGGCCGCAACGTTATGGTCAATGGAGAAAGGTACCGTTGGATTATAACACTTTTTTTGGCCGAAAATGCTGGAATTGGACACTGCACGCGAAACCATGCATCAATTGAGAGGCGAATTTGGTGAGCAGTTAATCTCACGTTTTGGTGTAGTCTATTTTTTGTGGAGCTATGTTAAGTCTCTTGTCTATAGGGACCAGCCAAACACGATTACTTTGGAAGCCAACATTGAACGCGTCATTTGTGAGATTCCGGCCGAAATGTGTGAAAAAGTGTGCCAAAATAGGACCTTCAGAATGGACCACTTGAAGCGTAGCCGCGGGGAACATTTAAGTGAAATTATCTTGAAAAAGTAAATTGATTTATCGATCCAAACAAAAATTTCATTCACTTTTGTAAAATTTCTGTGTTGTTTTTCATTTTCAAAAACTAAAATCTTATAATAATCACCTTTATAACACGCACAACATGAGGGGATGCGAAAGGCTCGAAAAGCCTGTTGAGCCATTAAAAGAAAGAAAAAGTGAGAGAAGAAGAAGTCGGCAACACTTTTGAATCACTTATTTTCAAGTTATACACCCAATATGTAATAAAAGATTCAAAATCACACCTATAGAAACTTTTGTTTATTATTTACCCATCTCTAAAATATACAATTAATGGTTTCATAAAACTTATGAAGAGTTCATTTACGTAGTGAATTTTTTCATTTATTGACTTTCAACTACAATATCATTGGGAGAAGGTATAAATTCATCACTGTCATGAATTTTTGTTTTTCATGCAAATTGGTCGCTTTCTTCAGGTTTTGGCTCGATTTTAGAACACAATGAGTTTCCACAATGCCCAGAGCAGTATTCAACTGACTTACTTAACTTATTGACTTCAAATCTCACGGACAAGCAAATTAAAAACAAATTTTGTATGTCCTTGTTGTTAACATTGTAATTTTTAGGCCATATTGCACTATTTGCAAACATAAGTTAAGAATTTTAACGATATACTGTCGCTGAATAAGTACTTTGTTTTCAAAAAACCGTCAACTTGAAAGTGCAATTGTGTACCTATAGTTGGTGAAATAATTGCAATTGCGCGGAAGTACCCTTTTTCCGTAAATCGTCTCTATTTCATTACCAAGGAAGTGCCCTAATTGTGTCTGTTCTTTTCTAATTACCCAATTATCGTAACCTAATCCCCATAAAGTCGTTTCTCTTCATTTATGTGTAGCGGCTACATGTTTTAAGTTTTTTTTATTAAAAAAACCACCACATTATGTACCTAAATTACATAAATAGAATATATCGATCGAACATGGATTTATAAGCAGGGACGAATTTTGACACACTCTTCTTCCATTTGTACATATTACAATAAGATTTTAAAATTTCTTGTACATATGAGATCCCCGGCTATCATAAGAACTTTCCACAAATTATGTATACTTTAATCTATTCGGAGTATTAACTAAAAATTGGAATTTTCTGGGCTTACGTACTCGTAGATAAACTCAGATGAAAGAGACAGATGAAAGTACATAAATAAAACAAATTAGCAGTTTTTGTTTAAATGAATGGGCTCGTTTTATTTCCTTTTTAAATTATTTACCTATTAATGCAAATTAATCAAAAATTTTATAAAATATACAGAAAGCCATAAAATTAAGTATGCACATAATTTCAATTTTAATTTAAATCATTTTTAATTTCAGCTTATGACAAGTGGCTTGAATTGATTTAACCAAGCAATATGTCTGTGTTTGTGTATGTGTTGTTTATGGGCCACTGCAGAAAAAAAAGAATCTGCGTTCTCTAAAATGTGAACACAACTTTTTGCCAGTGGTTTATACTTAGTAGACTTTAGGAAACTCCAACCATTGCATTTTAGTAAAATAGAATCTCTTGAGTTTTATCTGCAGTGGGGCTTTAGTTTTGTGTGTGTATGTGTGTATGTGGGTATGTAGATGGACGTGAACTGTACTAAGTAATACATATGTATTTTATACTAAACTAAATACATTTACACAATATGTATTTGCATAACTAAATACAATAATTACTTTTTGCCATAATTACATTTTAACATAATTTCATTAAATCACTTTTAATAACAATCACAAATATGGATACGGAACGCAGTTTATGCAAAGTATTGCATATTTAAATAAAATATTAATAGTAAAGTATGCAGTAAATAGAAATAAATTAAATTTTTCCAAAGCAAATCAGAAAATATGTGGCATTTTTTGTGTTTGGAAATTGTTTTCACAGTCATTGTGAAAAACTCCATTTGTTTTTTTATAGGTTTTTCTACTGTTGGTTTTGTTATTGTATTGTACTGGGTGAGGCAATTGAAGTGTTGCCATTTACATATTATTCAATATGGAAGAAAATCTTTACAAAATAATTGAGTTTTTCAAATTACATATGGTACATATTTTTGTATTTCCTTGGTTATCGCACTGAAGCACTTAATGAACGAGTTACATGACGATTCGAGGCCATTTCCGTAAATTTTAGTGAGAACCAAAAGTTCTGGGTTATCATCGCGGCGCAGTTGGTAGTAGGCTGGACTTACTGTGCGAGTGCCCAAGTTCGAAAATCGAACAAAATGTCCTGAACGAAACCACCTATTGATAAATTACAAGAATAAAAAGATTGCCTTAAAATGCCTTTCAACTCGCCTTTCGGCGCGACATACAAGACATACAACTGTAGGTTCCTGCCATTCGTGAACTAACATAACTAGCACAACATTAATGGTTGTCGAAAGCCTAGATCCAGGCCTTCCATTGGATGATGTGCCATTAAAAAAGAAAACGAAGAGTAAATTCGTAGATAATTATTTTTATTTTCAATTTTTCGTACTTTCTGACACATTGACGACTTGTGGGAATGTAAACAGCATACCACTGAGATGTTTCGCTGCCACCAGCAGTGACTCCAGATTTCACAGTACCATATTTATCAAAAGGGAACAACCAATGGTAAATCAAATCTTTGCCTGTGTCCTGGTGACCAGAAAAATATCAAACAACAATTTTAAGTACTACACAGTACTTAACTGAGCACTAGAAAAGGCGATATTTACTCGCTCATCGAGATATCCCTGACCGTAATCAAAGCCGAAGAAGTTTCTACTGAAATATGAAGTGGCAGCTCAACATGTTAATATTTTCTTTACGGTATACACTAATCAATACGACCACGTTAGGAACCTTCTATGTACTTCATTGTTGTATAGTTTTGGGGCGCTGATCTAGATTTTACGTGCAAATACTTTATTTTTGAACCTTTGTTACTTTAGCCTAAAAAATATTTTCAGTTTTTTTCTAAAATGAATCTTGAAGAATATGTTTTTCCCTTATTCTTTATTTGGGTGTATAACTTGAAAATTATTGATGGCGCTACAAACATGTCAGCAAAAGCTACAAACTACAATCATTTGCGGAAAGTTGTATTTGTCTTCTTTAATTCGAAAAAAGTGCTGCTGTAAGTCGTCGATCGCTGTTGGAAGCTTACGGTCCATCGATTAAATCGTGCGAATTTTGCTTTTGACGGAGATTTTGACATGGAACGCAAGGAACGCTCTGGCCAAGTAAAAAAGTTACCTAATGAAGATTCGTGCCAAACGCAAGAGGAACTTGCAATGACATTGGGAATTACTGAAGCAGTAATTTCCAAGACCCTAAAATTATTGGGGTTCATTCAAAAGGAAGGGAATTGGGTGACATACGACTTGAAGCTGAGAGACGTCGAAATGCGATTTTGCATATCTGAAATGCTATTTATTATTACCGGCGACGAAAAATGGATTCATTGCGACAACACGAAGCGCAAGAAGTCGTATGTGAAGCTGGGTCAACCAGGAACGCCAACGCTGAAACATCATGGCGCCAACATAATACTCTGTATTTGTTGTGATCGGTAGGGTGTCGTCTCTTATGAGCTGCTAAAACATAATAATTCGAATATTAATCTAATCGGTTTTTTTTTTTATTTTTTACTTATGAAACGAAAGATTCTACATATGATTTCCCCAAAATAATTAATTTATCCGTTTCCCACAAAAAAAGATAATAATAAACAAAAATAATTGGTAGTTTTTGTGAAGATGTAATTTAACAGTCCAAATTTTACTGTGAATTATGTTTGTAAAACTAATTATGGTAGTAATAAATATCTTTACTTTATTAAGATATTTTTCTGATAACAATGAATAATAATAAAAAAAAAAAATACATTTTTATTTAGAATGGTTATGAAAGACCCAAAAAGTATTGGTTAATTAAGACAATTATTCGCAACAAATTTAAAATAAATTTTAATTTAACAATTATTTAGCGATTTTGTCCAATATTGGTCATAACTCTTATGGCCCTGTAATAAACTGATCAGCAAACAGTTAATATCTCTCTTTTCATCAGAGTTATCAAAGGGTACACAGTAGACCTTTGAGATCTGATCTAAAGCCGATTGAAAAATAAAATGATCAAATATTGCAAAGACTAAAAAATATGAGTCCTAGTACATTTCTTTAGAAAGGAGGAAGGAAGGGATTAAATTATTCGTAGAGAATATCGAGTAATACGAAACCGAATAATACGAAACGACTCAAGCTATAATGGAGTCCTTTAGGAGAGCGGTAACGTGACTGGTGCGTGCCACTAAGAGTTAATTTTGGTTTTCAATTAAGTAGCTAATTTTTGGATTACTTATGCATGCATATGATTATGGGGACTATGGACAGGATTGCGGTTAACTGGTCGATGTGATTGTGATTGTGATTGTGATGTGTGTGGAAAGGGTACATTCATTTATCGATATAGTCATGCAAGGTATTCAAAAACATTGATGAGTATATGACTTCACTACTATTGCTAACGACATTGCTACTTCAACTACGCTCAGAGTAACGACAATTAAATAAATGCTACATTTAAATAGTACTTCATACTTTTTACTTGGTTTTTGTTAGTTTTTGCTTTTGCTTTTGCTTTTGCTTTTGCTTTTACTTTTACTTTTGCTTTAGTTTTATTTTGTTTTGTTTCTCCTACTGTTTTTCTTACACATTATGTATTAATGTCGATAACTACATTTTTATTGCTTTATTTTCACATAACTGTTTTTAGTTTATTCTTCTTTATTTTATATAAGTTATAGGTATGTATATTTTGTTTATCGCACAATCTCCTTTTCTTTGCTTTCCTTCATCCATTCATTTATGTATTGCTGCAGTGCTTCTTTAGGTATAATATTTTAAATATAGGCTCCATTTCTTCCTTACTATACTTTTATCGAAAGTTTTAGGTACGCACTAAAATTAGTAGGTAAAAAGTTGGGTAGGTAGGTAAATGAAAATGAAAATGAGAAGAAATGTGAAACAAGGATTTCAATCAAATTGAATTGAGTTCTGTGTGTATATGGAATTTTCGTTCTTTTTCTTTTTTAATATCGTTTAAATAGTTTTAATCTTAATATTTTCCATTCCAAGTCGCAAGTACAAATTTCCAAACCATTTTTCATTTCATTTCGTTCAATTTCTGTTTCATTAGTAAAACCGTTTTTCATATACATACATATTATATGTACATATGTATGTATGTATATATGTATAGAAGTACCTATGTATGTATATGTGTATATATATACTGGTATAAATATATTAGAATGTATGTGTAAGTTAAGTTTTTTTACTTCATTTTGTTTCGTTTTGTTTTGTTTAGTTGAAAGCATTTTTCTCAATTCAAGTTTCGTTCTGTTTTTAATTTTTTTTTGTCTATCGTAAATAGTATGTATGCATGTATTTATGAATGTAGGTATGTGTTTGTATTCGCAATAGTTGTAAAAAAATATTTCATATGTAGTTCAATTTTTTTTTGTTATTTTTTTATTTTACTTTTATTTTTATAAAAAATTATTTGTAGCTACCATAATTTGAAAAACCGAAGAAATATATTGAAAGTAAAATTTTGTTTATTCAAGCTACACACTAAACAAACAGAAATGAAAGTGTAAATTATTTCAATAAAATCGCAGGTATATAAAGCATTTCTCATTTCATTTTCACTGGCATTATTACAATTGTCCATATGCTGCATTAAATAGTAATATTTAGTACTTGTATTTAGTTTTTTACCTTAAACTCATAATTAGTTTGATTGATTAGGACTAACAAGAGAGCTTTATTTATGTACGTGTTCTCTAAATTTTCTAACAGTTTTGATTGTTTTTGTTTTCATCAACTTTCATAGTCATTTCTTAAAATATATGCATGTAATTTTAATTTATGGTTTTTATTTTCCTGCCCTTCCTTATGTTTCGTTTTTTGTTTTTTGGTATAAAAATGTTTACGATAGCTTTCTTCAACACCTGGAATAATTTACGAGTATGTATTCATTCACTTACCTACATTTTATGTATGTACTTATATGTATATGTAAATAGTATTTTTAATTTACTCACATTTAATATTTGCCACTACTAACAATAAACGATACCTACTACAACACAATAAGTATGTATGTATATTTATGTAATGTATCCAACATTTCCAGCAGAAGTTGGCGGTCAATGAGCATCTAACTAAAATATAAAGAGACTGACGGAGCTTGAAAAATGTATGGTGAAGATCCGCAAGTCAGGCTCAGTTCTAAAATGCATCAAGTAGATGCGACAAAGTAGGTGCAAGGTCATAAGTTCCAAAAGTCAAATGCCAACAGTTTCAAAATGCATCCTAAACGTAATCGATGCCCATCAGCTAAGTAAACAATTCATCAAAACTTTAGTTGATGCATAAATTTGCTAGATATTCGAAAAATGGCGTCTCCATAAAAGTGAGTTAAACTTTCTGATATTTGCCCTTATTTGTTTTATATGTATTTAATATTTTATTAATATTTTACAAAAAAAAAAACAGGGAACAGGTTTTGTTGTCGGTTCCAACGCGTCAAACTTATGCAAAGCAACAGAGTTGTATTGCAGTTGCGCATTAAACGAGTATAGTTATCGCATCGAAAAATTTTTGTTACATTTTAGAACTCATCCTCCAAATGCCTAAATTTTTGACTGTATATACATATTTATGAAATATACATATTTATGTATGTACATAGTTTTTATAATCCATAGGGGACTCGCTAGCATACTTTATGCCCTTGCACGGTGCCAGAGTAGTAAAATTGTAAAATTTTAAATCCCAGCAACGAAGAAATCCGCGCAAGGGTATTTGTTGCTAGGCTTAGAGAATTGCCCTAATGATTTCTTTCAGCAACACAACCAGAGTCTCTGAACAAAACGGGAAAATAATTAAAATCTGGGAGGGGCAATTTAGTGGGTGTTTAAATTGGATCTTCCATATCAATGAGTGTTTTCTATTGAGCTTTTATTTTTTCAAATATTCAACTCTACTAACAATGTCGTACATACGAAATGGGAACAAGATAATAAAAGACATGACGTCGATACACTTGCAGAAGACGATGATAGTAAAATTGTAATTGTCTTAGTTGTTCCTTATAATAATGAATAAATGTAGACAGAACTTAGTAAATCGGTATATTATAGAAATTGCGACATTTTTTTTTGTTAGATATCTCCGGTGTTGATCTTTGACAAAGTTGGTAATCCTGGTTTAGACACCATAAGTTGAAAAAACAAGAACACGCCTACAAAGCATGGTAAGGCATATTCGCAAACTATATTTTTTCTTACTCACTTTGGCAAGTAAACGGCTCAGCTGCTTTAGCTTTGTTAGGGTCAGTGCTGTGGAAAGGACTTCGATTGTACTCCGCTTAATCTCAATCAACCTGTCCTATCCAATCGGATAAAATCCATCCATTCTCATATTCTATATTTTGTTGGTTTCTACAAGCTTATTAGTCACTGGGCTACTGTCAAAATTTAATAACTCCTGTTCTAAATCCTCGTCTCATTTTTGATTGTATTGCAAATTATTATAGTAATTATGTATGCCCATAATAGGTACGTTGTATGTTTTCAGATTAGCAAAAAAAAAAAAAATTATTGGACCCACACCAAAACTTCGTAAAAAAGGAATGAAAGCTGAAATGCATTGTTAAGCAAAATACTCCGCTCAACAAAAAAAATTTGTCTCCCTAAAATTTTAAAACGGCAGCATTGTTTCTCATACTTAACTCTGTAAAATGCCAAGTCCTTTTTTTACGAGATTTACACGTTCCACCAAAAATGTTTTGCATTTGAAACTGGAAATCAATAGAAACCTCGAGAAATTTTAAGGTTTTGCAATTCTGTTACTCTTGCACCGAGCAAGGGCAAATGCTTATCTTGGATTATTTCCCTAATAGAATAAGAATAATTTACCTCTAAGGCACAAACTGCCAGGTCGAAGACCCGGCCTTATTAGAGGTCGGGTGCCTTCTTTCAATTCTACTTTAGGTAATATTTATTTATGTATGTTGGCCAACCATGATTATTCACCGGACAGGCGCTATTGTCCACATCATTGAAGCTTTGATCAGATTACATACTTAATATCAGATTATTAGTACGAATTAATCACAAACTTTAAACACCACTTTGAATACCAATAGAGATCACTAACCTTCTTTTTTCATGATGAACTATAGGAACACAATTCGAGTTGATGTCCTCTCGATATCTTTAATGTTAAATACTCGAAAACTAAATAGGTACATATTTACAACTTAATATACAAATTGATTTCAAACAGAATTAAATTGTATTAGATACTCATTAATTTTTAGTTCGTCCGCACATTTACATACTTACTTATGCATGCATGCTACGTTTGCGTCATCTAAAACACATGCAACATAATGTACTCTTGTATGTATGTATGCATGGATGCATGGATGCATGTGTGCAATGTATCTACTAAGTATATACTCGTACATTACACATTCAATATCTACTAGAATATTTATTTATGTATATCTACTTTTAAGTATTACCGACAACTAATTATTGCTTTCTTTTGAGATTTTATATAAGTAAAGTTATTATTATTGTTGTTTGTTATTTTCCTTAGAGTTAAGATGTCGCGTATACCTATAAATCCTACGAGTATGTTCTGAATATTAAAATTAATCAATAATTTACTAAACACTAGGGTAACAAAACAAGGAAAATGTAATTAATTAATGGAGGAAATAGTAAAATTGCAATCTGGCTCTGGCTCGGCTGCTACGTCATGCCACATGTCGCTGCCAGTTGCCGCCGTTGAGGTGATTTAAAAGTTTCACGTTAAGGACCACCTGCTCAGTCGCTGAAGAATTATGAATATGCTCGTATACCAGAAAGTTGTCTCAAAAGTTCGACTGTAGACTTGAGCTTTGCTTAATCCCTGCGATTCTGTTGCGGAACTTCGACTACTGCGTGCTGCTCCCTCAATGATATTGTTGTTGTCCAGCTCGTGCAGTACTGGCAGCTCGAGGTCCGGCATCGTTTCCTCTGTCGCAAAGAGTCGTTTGGGCTTGCAACTTCGATGCTTTTTGTATGTTTTTGTTATGTTTATGCTGTATCCTTCGAGAAACTCCGAACCCTGAAACGGAAAAGCAAACAAAAAATCAAAGAAACAAAAGAAAGAAACTTATAATAAATTACGACATTAATTAAAATACTTTTACACAAAACGAAAAAAAGCAGAAGTAGAAATGGAAGTAAAAGAAAAATTTAAAAGCTTGTTCAACTTATTGTATTTGTAGCTAAGGACGAAGGACTCTCGCTCACTCGCTCACTTACTCATTCATTTGTTGACTTTCTCAAACGCACACACTGCCTTCAACGCACCAATACACTGGCACAGAATACTACACAGTCGACGAATTTTGTATTTTAATTGTGCTGAATAAATTTTGTGCTTAAAAATGTTGTGCACAAAAACCAAAAAAAGGAACCTTCTTTCTACGTTGCCAGGCTCCACAAACCGCAAGGTTGCAAGTACTTACAGCAGCATTGTATGTGAGTATGTGTGTAATGTGCGCATGGACAAAAACATTTTTGCTCGTAAGCGTCATCTTTGGAGATACGGTCAAACATTTCACTTCGGACTGAAATTCAATTCGCTTTTGACTTTATAATGAATGTTTACTAATAATATTATGCAAATATGCGGAAATTTTAATTTTTCCATGGCATAACTGAATTTGGTTGGTGCGTTTAAAAATCGCAATTAATTACTTGTCTGGGAAAAATCTAAACTTTCCTAAAGGTAATACACTCGTATTACTTCTGTACTTCTAATTAAAAATAATAAGAAACAATGTAAAACTGGTCTTCAAGGTTTCAGGTAGTTGATAGTGTGTTGACCTCGGGTTCAGTAATTCAAGAGTGAATCAACCTTGGCCGTTCAGATTTGGCGTGTACGAATATGCATAACTCGCACAACATGAATGGGTACAGAAAGCTCGACATAAGCCCTTCATCGGCGGTTGTGCCATTAAGGAAAATTGAGAAGAAGACAGTATAATATCTATAATTATGGTATATGTATACTGTTTAGATTGGTGATTTGGCAATTGTGATTAGGATTAGATTGTATTTAGTATTTTGCGGCTAGTGTTGATATTTTGAAGGCAAAGGAAGGGACAAAATGGTCCTACAATGCACTTTTCTACAAACGATCATATTCTTTTCTCTATTAATGGTACAACAGCCCATGGAGGACCTAGGCCGAGCTTTTCGTGTCCATCCACAACCAGACCTCACGGAAGCGTGATTACAGAAGATGTTGTGCTTTTTATATTTGTACATAAATGGAGGGGACATACTGTTTTATGCCGAATCAGAACGCCAAATTGAAAAGTTTCACTTGGGAAATTTTTAATCTTGGAGGTTTGCCATTGCCACTGGCGAATTTTGAACTTGTGTACACCACCAACTACTACACGGCGACCAAGTTTTAATCTTTGGTTCTTATCAACTTGAGATAAAAATTATACCATATTGTCGTAATAGTGACTTTGGGTTAACGTAGTAAAAATTGATGATGAAATCAGCTTTCAATAAAACTACATTTCATTGTAAGTATGTATGTGTACAAAAGGCATATTTACTCATGTTTAGATTTTTCAAATTATTTATCCAACACACATTTTCAACTTTGTTCGAATGTTATATCAACAACATAGAATAAGAGACATAACAAAAAAAAGGGCAATTGCTTATCTTCAGCAATATCCCAAATTAGTTTCGAACAACTATGACTCTTGGAACTATTAAAAATGACGCTTGTTTTAATATAAAATACGTATTATAAATTTAAATTACGGTAGAAATATGAATCAACAAACGATCAAAATAGTAGTAAGAACGTAAGTTTTATATTCTTATTGAGCAAAAGGAATCGGAAATATAAAAAGTGATTTCCACGATTAATTGAGTTCGAATAATTGCGATATCCTCTTAATTAAGTCCTATACATATTGTCTGAATTATGTATATCGCATACTGAAAATACCGGTTAATCCAGTCACAATTGTGATCTGTGATTTCCATTATTTCTGTTTATATCATTTTATTCTGTACCCTGCGCAATGCAATCTTTTAATTGAGTCAGTAATCGAGTATCGGTTAATTAATTTCTTCGGTTAATTGCATCGGGACCTCTGAAACTTAATCGAAGCAATTAAGCGGTAACTGCGGTATAATATTTATTAACTTTGGCAACGAATCAGTAGTCCTATACATGAGATATGGATTTATAAATGGAATTTTTAATATCAGGGGGTATTTCTAATCGAATAACAATTTAACTAATTGCGAAATTCCAGATTGACTATATCCCCTCTACTGTGCGTCGCTGCTTGTACAGTATAGTCGATCCGACAATCTATAGGTATATGAAAACAGCTCGATTCCGATGTCGGCTGCCTCATGTCATCTTCTCATGTGCTCTACGACGGCCACCACCAAGTTTCGTATTATATGAAATAACAATATATAATTCGCATCCAGAAAATCCAGAAGCACTTAAGCTAAAAATGGACTTAACCGAATTTCTTTAGCTACCTTATTTAGTCAAATATCGGAAATCGCATTAGCATAAACATCACAGGAAGTTAAAAATATGCATGTCAGTTAGTATTTTTAGCAAATAATTTCCCGATTAGAAAAAATCTGTATTTTTATGTTATATTCGATGCAGTAAGTAAGGTTGTAATATTTATATCTAATGCCACAATATCATCTTTGGTCATGGGGCAATTGATCCGAGTTTCGTATTAATTTTCAATTAATTTCGGCTATCTTTAACAGATTAATAATCGATAAGAGCCTAATAGTGATGTGCCTGGGGGCGTAGAATACAAGGTAATGTTCGTGATAGCCGCAAGTGTGTCCATGCTAGATCCTTGCGCTTCTATATTTCAAGTTGACACACAGCTTTCTCGGGGCGCCTCCTGGATTGTGATCTGACATCCGTCAGTGATCTAACTAATGTGTCCATGAACGGTCCAGGGTTGCTCCAGAAGAACATCCTGTGATATCTACTACAATTTTCAGACACGAATTTGGTGTTGGAGTTGTGGTTGGGAAGAGCCTGCGTCTCCTACTCTCCATGTACAGGAGATGGTGGTCCGACGATCGAAAAATTCAGTCTCTACGACGAAGCCACCAACAACGGTATGAGACTGATCGACTTCGCCCCCGCACGAAGCACGGCAGTTAGTACCACCAAGATTTCCGCATCTCGATATTCATAAGGCCGGTCCACTGAACAAAACACATGAAACCAGATTGATCACGTTGTGATCGACGGAAGGCACGCTTTTAGTGTACTAGACGTACGCACAATATATGCGCGCAGTGAAAGCAAGTTTTCCGCTGTACGCGTACGGCTGCCGAAGAGGTGCTTGCGTAACACCGTCGAATGAGAAATATGTGGTAAGATCAAGAGTGTCGCGATGCTACTGAAGCGAGAAACGCCATTTATAGAGCCACCCTGCAGTCAGTTGCAACGCGAGCTGCTAAGGAGCGGTACAGAGAGTTGAGGAGGGAGGAGAAACGTCTTTTCAGGCGCAAGAAAAGAGATGCAGAAAGACGCGAGATTAATGATATCGAAATGTTACAGGACAGGAACGAAGTCCGAAAATTCTTTGAAAAAATAAGACGCCTGACTGATGGTTTGAAGACCGGGGCCTCTTCCTGCAAGGATGATGACGGAAATCTGGGAACAGATGTCCAGGGCATAATGAGATTATCCAGGGAGCACTTTTGGCGGCTACTTAATGGCGATGAATTAAGTTATTTCGCATATAATGAAGAGGATGCCAAATTAAATAATAATTAGCCACTGCTGTTGGAATATGAAAGAATTGAACATTTTATTATTTTAATCGATTTGTACTCGCTTTTCTTCAAAAATAAGGTTCTTAAGGATTGGGCAGAGTACACGATCTGCGCCTAATAGCGTGGGATAAGCCTTCTTAATATTGCATATAAGGTTCTATCGAGCGTACTGAAGCCCATCGTCAACAAACTGATTGGACCTTATCAGTGTTGCTTCAGCTCTGGTAAATTCACCATCGACTAGACATTCACACTACGCCAAATGCTGGAAAAGACCCGAGAAAAACAGATCGGCACCCACAATCTATTCCTCGATTATAAAGGCACCTTCGACAGTACGATTAGGGATCACTTGCACACCAAAATGTCTGTCATACGTCTTTGCAAAATGACACTGACGGACACCACCAGTGCACTGAAAATTCGGGCATGCCTCTCCGCACCATTTCATGCCAAAAGAGGTTTAGGACGAAGGTACTTCCTATCGTGCGACTTCTTTAACCTTATGCTGGAGAAAATAATTCGAGCTGCGAACATCGACATCTCTGGCACTATTTTCTACAAGAGTGTCACGCTTCTAGCATACGCTGATTATATTAACATCATTGCCACTAACGAACGAGCAGTCAGTGCAGCATTTTCCAATCTGGAAAGGGAGTCACTTCGAGTGGGTCTACTGGTGAAAAGGGACAAAGCGAAATACTTTCTATATACAAACAAAGAGTCACTGTGTCTTGGACAAAATGTTACTGTTGACAATTATACTTTTGAAGTCATCAAGGATTTCGTTTACCTAGGATCCAGCATTAATACCAACCATAATGTCAGCCTTGAGATCAAGCGGAGATTAACTCTTGCCAACAGGTGTAGGCAATTGAGAAGCAGAGCCCTCTCTCGATCGACCAAAATAACACTCTATAAGTCCCTTATCCTTCCCGATCTAATATATGACTCCGAGACGTGGACATTGACCCCCAATGATGAGAGGCTGTTAGGAGCGTTCGAGAGGAAGGTACTCCGTAACATCTACGGTTCAATATGTGTGGACGACGTGTATCGAATAAGATGGAACGATGAGCTGTATGAGCTGTACGCCGACACTGACATAGTCAAGCTTATAAAAATCCAGCGGCTTCGCTGTCTGCGTCATGTTGAGGGAATGGAAGAAAGCGCTCCAGATAGAAGGGTGTTTAATTCGAGCTTTGGTGGAGGAACATACAGAGGCGGCCAAAACCGATCATCGTTTGTAGTGCCAGCTAAGTAAATAAGTAAGCGCCTAATAGATCGAAAAAATTTGAAAATCTGAAGAGTTGCATTTTGAACAAAGGTTGTTAAATGAGTGTGGTCGCTGTGGTGTAGTGGTAGTGCGTTGGACTGCTACGCAGAGTGTCCTGGGTTCGAATCTCGGCACAGGCAAAATAAAAAGTAGAAAAAATAATTTTTCTACACGGCACCACCTCTTGGCAGGCAATGGCAAACCTACAAGAGTAAAAATTGCTATGAAAAGCTTTTCACTTCGCCGTTCGGATTCGGCATTAAACTGTAGGTCCCTTCCATTCATGTACAAATATAACACGCACACCATGAGTGAATGCGAAAAGCTCGGCCTAGGCCCTCCATGGGCTGTTGTGCCATTAAAAGTAAAGTAAGTAAGTTGTTAAATGAAGGATTTACTACGAAAATTTTATTTCAGTCCCCAAAAATATTGCTCTTAAAGTGAATGTGTAAAAGAGAAATTTCCTGATAAACATACAAACTAACACAGCTGAACTACGATTTTGTGCAGGTAACTTACATGAAACCAATAAAACACCAATGTAATTTACTAGTTCAATATCGCACTGTTTGATTACTTACCTAATGCAACACTGAAACCTTTCGTGACTGCTTTCGAGACAAATTTGCCTCGAAAACTTTCAAAGTGCGCCTAAACTTTTTTACACACAAAATTTGACGTTTTCGAGCTTAAATGAGGACCTTTCATGAATAATGTATCTATCCTTGTCTGTCACACGTGATCCAGAGTATTACATAGGCAAGACATCATTATCACCTTTTCATTTAACAGAGTGTTAAATTATTGCTTCTTTTCTCGCTCAGATAGCAAGGTTTTTCGAAAAGAACACAATACCCTTTAAAAAGACTGGTTATTTTTATTTATGTATTTATTTATTTGTCAATCGATAAAAGCCTAGACAATCTACTTTCTACGCAATTTTAAAGCTTTCAGACCTAAAAGGGCCCCTCTACCAGAATACACAGGAGAAAATTGTGAATTAAGCTTTTAGATAGCGCTTTAAATAACCATTTTCGGATATTTTCAGCTCTTTTGACCCATTTGAACATCTGTACAATTTTTAGTGCAGCAACTTTGAAAATTCTTGAGTACAAACTTTTGCCAAATGAAATTACTTTACGAGTATTTGCACCATACTTGTACCATATAACGACTTCAAAATGCATTTATAAATTTAAAATTATTATGTTCCACCTGACTTACAGTCCAAGTACCAAGACATACTTTTTTGTAAGGTTTATTACACGGGCTGAAAAAATAAAAAAATGTACCGCTCATCTTGCTTCTGAGCTGAACCGCGATCTACAAGGCTTTATAGTAACCAATTTTAAAGACGAGTTATTTACATACATTTTGTCGAAAAATACCGGAATGATCATTTAAAAACCTACTTAAAGGGATTGTAACAATTATTTTTGTCGCTAAGTTGGCACCACTGTCTCACCCTGACGTTTGAGTGCGATCTCTTATTTAGTTTGTTTACAGTGCTCGATTTTGTCAGTGCATCTCAAGTGTGTTTTGCGATTTTTAATATGAATAAAGATTTTCAGAAATTCCCTCAAATTTTGTATTGTAAATAGAATTTTATCAAATATGAAATATGAAAATATAAATCGACTTTATCAAAAATACGTGCATGTGAGTGGTACAGTATATTCGAAAATGTGTACTGGGAATTCTTGCAAGAAGGTCAGACGGTAAATAAAGGACATTATCTGGGCACTACGATAACGCACCAACACGCAAGACTATTATTGTGAACTAATTTCTGGCCAAAAACTTACCAAATATTATCGAAAAATAACCGTATTCACCTGATAGAAGACATAGAAGAGAATTCGCGGAGAGAACTGAAATCAATTCCGGAAAATGCGTTTGCAAAATGTTTTAATGATTGGATTATTCGTTGGCATAAGTGTTTTTTTTTCAGAAGGGGTCTACTTAGAAGGCGATTGAATGAATATTAAATATTTTGTGGTTTATTGACCAACTCCCGGTATATTTTTGGTACGGAATGTAAATATATTAGAACTCGCGCTTTTCCTTAATAGTTGCTCACCTCCAGTGCTGGTAATACGAGTATTTCAATTTATGTAGGTATGGAAAAGTCGGTAATGAAGTCGTAATTATTTCAATAATTATTGAATTATTGAATAAATTTTCCTTCAACCAGCTGAACGAAATCCTAAACAATGAGACTGTTGTTTTGTGTGTTTTCGTGAAAATTCCAAATGTAATAGAATGGAAAATCGATGACAATTCAAGCGAAGAAAATGTCAGTGCAAAAATGGAAACAATTCCAACTTAACCAATTTCCTATAATTTCCAATGTTGCTACTAAAGTAAATGTTGCTGCTGGTGCATTAAGAAAATGTTTATCCCATCCGTGTAGACAGCAGCAGCAGTGGTTTGGATGAATTGTCTGCTGATTTCCGTACAGGGTTTATAAGTATATGGACCATTTGAGCGGTCTAGTACGTGCTGCTATCTGCTGCTATCTTTACAGTAATCTCGTACAACTCGCACACTGTTGTGGGAGCCAAGTTATATACTATTTAGTATATGTACATGAAGGTGCATATGTATGTATGTACATATATGTAAGAACGCAGACTGCAGTAGAAAGCAATGCAGCAAACATTTGTAGCCACAATGCAATTGATTGCACTTTATAACGTGCGGTTTCCGACCCACATTACAATGCTACGTACGACATCCGGAATCCCACATTTTATTCCATTCGTTTGTTTCCTAATGCAGTGGACCAAGTGAAAATGAATAAAAACAAAAACTAAAACAAGAAACGACAAACATTTAGATGCATTAGGAAGTGAAATAAAAAGAAAGAGGGAGCTGCAGCATATGGTAAAAAATTGCCCTAGATATTGTCTTGCTATTTAGCTGATTAAGCTGATGAATGGTTCATTGAGGAGAAATGATGGCGATTAAGTGAAGAGCTAAATGGGATTTGGGGCATTTGCAGTATTGCCGAGCATCAGTTTGTGTCCGTACCGTAGTGTCGCAGTGATGTTGTGCGAACTATTTGCTAGACACACATACATATGTGCACAAAAATGAATTGTTTTTAAAATAGAACGAACAAATAAAAAACCTTTTACAAATAATTCAAGTTGCTACATACTATACTCGTACACTTTGTATTTTATACCCATGTACTAGAAAATCGACTTAATTAATATTAAACTACGAGTCGACTCTGAAATTTCAGCATTCCAGCAACAAAATGTGGTCACTGCTTTGTTATTGTACTTTAAAAATCATAAACTTTAAACCCATCATTCATTTTGATTGAGATCCGTTACAGATTGCACGTTATTGTTATGAAATATACGCTCGGCCGTTGGTTTTAGGATCCCATGCACTTACATGTTACTGCCAGATGGGGTGTCACTTGAACTACCCTGAGCGTTAGCTATTTTTTTTTCAAATATTAACGAACTCTTTCCAATGTGTTGCCCATCTTTATCTACTTATTTAGTAGGATAAGTACAGCGGTAAGTTTTAACGGAAGAATCCATTTAGTTAGGTATATTTGTTATCCTCCCAAGTTAAATGATAAAGTACCTACTAAAAGAATTACTCACTTTTTTTTTGTGTTGCTATTCACTAACGAATATTTCGCACAACATTAATGGACACACTCTCGGTCTAAGCACTCCAGGGACTGTTGTGCCAACAGAAATTCAAGAGGACTGCTGGCTGGCTTTTCTCACATGATAAAACTGAATAAAAAGTCAATTGTGAGGATTTAGTAAGGAAATAAAAATATATGATTCAGAGTACTAGTGTCGATATTTCCAGAACAACTGCAATCGTACAAGTGGACGTTTACGCTGGCGCCTGCATGAATGACTGTGGCAGAGAAACAGGTAGAAAAGAAAGGTAGTTTGCCGACACAATAGAAAAATCAATATTTATACACGGCACCACGTCTTGGCAGGCAATGGCGAACTATGTACAATAGTAAAAATTGCCTATGAAAAGCTTTTCGTTTCGCCGTTCGGACTCGGCATAAAACTGTAGGCCCCTTCCATTCATGTACAAATATAACACGCATGACATGAGTGGATGAGTGTGGTCGCTGTGGCGTAGTGGTAGTGTGTTGGACTGCTGCCCAGAGTGTCCGGGGTTCGAATCTCGGCACAGGCAATGGCAAACCTACAAGAGTAAAAATTGCTATGACAAGCTTTTCACTTCGCCGTTCAGATTCGGCATTAAACTGTAGGTCCCTTCCATTCATTTACAAATATAACACGCACAACATGAGTGGATGCGAAAAGCTCGGCCTAGGCCCTCCATGGGTTGTTGTGCAATTAAAAGTAAGTAAGACATGAGTGGATGCGAATAGCTCGGCCTGGACCCTCTATAGGTTGTTATACCATTAAAATAAGAAGAAAAGAAGAATCTACGTCTTGGGTATACATAACATAAGATAAATAAAAACTATTTACAATCCACTTATTTAAAATGTTTCCAATGTTTCCAATATTTTTTTGAGCAAATTAGTTCAAATTTGACAATTTTTCGATAACTTTATCTTGAAAACTCGAATCAATTTGACAAAACGGTTTTTACCATTGAATTCCTTGGGCCCAAATTAAATGAGACGAGCCTTCAAAACCTTTACCCAAGAAAAGTTGAAAGTCTAAAGGAATTATGTATTGTAGATTAAATATACTATACATATGTATGATACATACTCGTACTACTTATATTAACACGATAAAATAGTTAATCCGGTAATTAAGGGCTTAACTTTGTGGTTAACGATTAACTTTTACGTTAATTTCGAAAACCATTAACGTTTCGATGAACTTCCATTAAGTTTCTTCCGTTAACTCGGTTAACCGCTATCTTCCAGCTCAAGTTTCATGTGGTTAGAGAAGTACAATATTGCCAAGGTCAGTAAGGGAATTTATGGTGTATATCAAGCAATAACGCAGAGGCTTAAAAATGAGCCGTCCCCTACAGAGCTTCAGTAGAACTTTTGTTCTAAACACATACATATGTTTGCACTTAGTAGTACACTTTTGTTTAAGTGAGTTTGGAGGAAAAATATGGTATAATTTTCTATTTTTTCTATATAACGTTAACTTCCGTTAATTTATTTTCAAATTAACGTTAACGACGTTAACTGTTTGGCTAAAGGGTTTCGGGTTAACGACGTTAATTTATTGATGAACGATACCCAACTCTTTTGCTCTAATTGCTTACCGGAATGACGTGGTTCTTTGCACCCCAGCAAATGGGTTTGAACGACCCGCTCCTGGTTGCTTCCTGGAATTCATCGAATTGATTTTGCCAATCGTAAGATACCAGCCGGGCTTCCAGTGTCATACCAGCTAGTTCGGGTGGTGATGAAATGAGCACGGGGTTTGTTTCTCTGCAATTAAAATAAAATGTATGTTATGTATGTATGAAGGTATGTATGCATGCAGATATAGTACATATTTATATATTCATACAATATGTACTATTTATATATGTACATATGTATATATGTATGAAAATAAACACACATTGCCACGTTGTATTCTATTCAGTTTGTCAATGAGACCAATGCCGCTAGTAATCTTCAAAATATTTTGGCTTGTCTCTGGTTTACCATCTTAAAGCAGAGCATTACGAGTATCTTGCATACATCAAACTGCTGTTCACCACTCTTCTAATGATGCTGTCTTCTCTGTGTGCGAAGGATGAATTTCGGGTTTCCCTCTTTGGTCTGCCTTCCGTTACCCCCCTCACAATTAGGCTAATTAATTTTGTGTGGTCCCGTTCACTTGTAACGTCTGTTTGCTTGCTTTAATTTGATGCAGCAGAATCACATTCGCACCGCATCGTCTACGTTTTTCGTGCAATACTTTAGCAGCGGCTGTGAAATCCTTCGAAAGCCGCATACAAATCCCTTTTAATTAATTTATGATTCCTCTCAATCCGCGCGTCAACTGGGTGGGAGGTGTTGCTGGAGGAAGCGATGTAGCAACAGAGCAGAGCGTAGAAGGGTGGGTGTTGAAACGAACGGTAACGCCGCACCGTTATATTTGCCGATGCTCTTCGGCAAAAATAATCATAAGTGCGATGCTGCCTCCCAACTACCACAGCCGTTTGCGGTTGAGAACACTAAAATATTATAGCCGCAGATTGATCCCGGGATACTTTATCAAATATGGTCAAAATAAAAACGAGAAAGTACAAACAAAACAACACAAACATTAAATGAAACGAAATTAAATAAAATATTGCACGTCGCATCGAGTTAAAGAGAGAGAGGCTGGTGGCAGTCTCGGTTGTGATTTCAGCTACGGGTGTGGCGTTCATTCGAGGTGGAGAGTTTGATTATTACGAATATGGCGCTAATAAATAAGTACATATAAATTAAATATGTAACTTGATAGGGGAGCAATGTTGCTGGGTAGTGTAGTCCAGTGCAATCACTATTGCACTTATTGATGTTGCTGCTGTTTTTCCTGAGGTTTTTGCAAATTAATTTTTTTCTCTTTTCGATTTTATCAACTGTGTGCAAAGGCTTCATTTCCACTCATTATAATTAAAATTATGATGACGCACTGATGTAGCGAACAGTAACGGTTCGGTTTTTGCCGATAATGAAAGCGCTTTTTAAAACGGAAAATATAAATTAGGGTGGTTTGCAAGTGCACCAATTCGACGCTTGGTGTGGAAGTCAGTTCAAATAGTACGAGTGCTTTTCAATCTTTGATTCAAATTCACAGTAATTTGAAAAGCTTTCAAATGAGTTTTCACTTTTTTCACTTCACCCTAATATTATTTATTGTATTGAATGTATTGATTACTTTAGATGGATGCTGGTACGAATAAAATGCTGGCATTTTCGATATTTCGAAAAAGTCAATTGGAACAACAACAGCAAGAGTGAAACATTATGGGTGATTGTGGTTTTCCATTGGCTTTTTACCGCAGCTTAAGTTGGTCGGAGTACACACGTATGTATGCTTGTGTTTGCCACCATAATGATGAAGCCGTTCGCAGTTGTGCTGTGATTGTTACGGTTGGCGTTGACGTTGTTGCAATTGTAGTAGCGTATTCGCTTCATTTTGATGTTCAGTGTTCAAAGTGCGAATGTGATACTAGGATTAAAATCATGGCAAACTTCCAAACATTCAAACGTATGCACATTGAACATTACCGCTATTTCGGTCAACAAAGCCGATTCTGTCTAGAGTTTAATTAAACAACAGCAGCAACAGCAGCAACAGCGACAACAAGCGCATCGACTACATCAACAACACCAACAACACCACCAAATACTAAAACTTCCCTCTCACCAGTCAGGCACAATCAATTCAAAAGCTACATACAATTGACCTTTCTGAATTTATTCATTGCCACGGTAGCGCTCATCACTGGCAGCGAGCGGCACATTCAAAAGCAACAGCTCCATGCCCCACGAATATCGAAAAGTTATTGCCATCTCTCACTATTAACAATTAGGTGGGAGTAGTTGCGTTTTGCAACTAATTTGATGAAATTGCAGTTGTGACTAAAAGGAAAATCAATTCTGCCTGCAGATTGATATAAAATAAAGCAATGCATTTGTTTTGAATATAATACTCTTTAATACATGAGGGAAGCTACTTGCTCTTTTAAAACTGACTGTTCTACAAATATACATAACTGACACATGAATGAAGACGAAGAGTGCGACTTAGGCCCATAATGGGCTGATATGCCATTACGGAAGTATCTGGTGAAATTATACATAAGAATACACTGGACTGACAAAACTTACGTACATAAAGCCAGTGGACCGTACTTTTTAGTACCAAAGGCCTACGTTTCGATGGTTTGTCGTTACTTTGTTATACGTACTTCGATATACGACCTACTTTTGGTTGTCCGTTCAGATTTGCTGAATCAGAGCAAAGGAAAATACCCATGATCATGGTAAGAACTTTCGAAGCAGTTCTATCGCGATTAAAGTTAAATTTTGCATTCAATCTCCAAAATAGAAGAAATAGAAATTTATAACATTTTTATATTTAATAGTTTTAATTATCAATTTTTATGTCATAGAAGAAGTCTTTTCCCCCATTGTTCTTAAAACAATAGGGCAAAGATATGGACATATATATGGACTGAATTTTATCGGAACTAAAATATTTTAAGTCTGAATAAGGGAGTTGAAGGTGGGCCTGGGGCGTAGGACACAAAGTAAAGTTCGTGACAGTCGCAGGTGCGTCCATGTTAGATCCTTGCGCTTCTATGTTTCAAGTCGACACACAGCCTCCTCGTGGCGTTCCCTGGATAGAGATTTGACAATCGTGTTAGGCGACTTTAATGCCAAGGTGGGCAGGAGAGCTTCTTTGGTCCGACGATCGGAAAATTCGCGAGTTCAATGATATCGAAATGTTGAGGGACATGAACGAAGTCCAAAAATTCTTTGAAAGAGTAAGACGCCTGACTGACGGTTTCAAGACCGGGGCCTCTTCGTGCAAGGATGAAGACGGAAATCTGGTGACAGATGTTCAGGACATAATGAGATTATGGAGGGAGCACTTTTCGCAGCTGCTTAATGGCGATGACGGCAATAATACCGCTACTGCGGAATCTGCTCGAAGAACCTTAATCACTGACGACATTTAAGTACCGCCGCCCGACTATGAGGAGGTCTTAACAGCCATCGATCGGCTGAAAAACAATTAGGCTGTAGGTGCAGATGGCCAGCCTGCTGAGTTATTTAAGATCGGAGGCGAAGAGCTCAAAAAACGCAAGCATAAGCTTCTATGTAGAATATGGTCGGATGAAAGCATACCAAGTGATTGGAACCTCAGCGTACTCTGCCCAATCCTTAAGAAAGGTGGTAACACAATCTGCGCCAACTACCGTGGGATAAGCCTTCTTAATATTGCATTCAAGGTTCTATCGAGCGTACTGTGCGAACGACTGAAGCCCATCGTCAACAAACTGATTGGACCTTATCAATGTGGCTTCAGGTCTGGTAAATCTACCATTGACCAGATATCCACACTACGCCAAATCCTGGAAAGGACCCGAGAAAAACAGATCGATACCCATCATCTAGTCGTCGATTATAAAGGCGCATTCGACAGCACGATTAGGGATCACTTGTACGCCGCAATGGCTGAATTTGGTATCACTGCAAAGCTCATTCGTCTTTGCAAAATGACACTGACTGACACCACCGGCGCAGTGAAAATTGAGACAGACCTTTCCGCGCCATTTGAAACTAAAATCACCATCGAACAACGTGACTCCCTGTCGTGCGACTTCTTTAAACTTATGCTGGAGAAAATTTTTCGAGCTGCGAACATCGACGTCTCTGGCACTATCTTCTACAAGAGTGTCATGCTGCTAGCATACGCTGATGATATTGACATAATTGGCAAAAACTCTCGAGCAGTCAGTGTAGCATTCTCCAACCTGGAAAGGGAGTCTCGTCGAGTGAGTCTAGTGGTGAACGAGGACAAAACGAAATACCTTGTTTCAACAAACAAAGAGGCTCGGCATCTTGGACAAAATGTCACTGTTGACAATTATACTTTTCAAGCCGTCAACGATTTCGTCTATCTAGGATCCAGCATAAACACCAACAATAATGTCAGCCTTGAGATCAAGCGGAGACTAACTCTTGCCAACAGGTGTTACTACGGGCTCAGTAGGCAATTGAGAAGTAGAACCCTCTCTCGACCAATGAAAATAAAGCTCTACATGTCCCTTATCCTTCCCGTCCTAATGTATGGCGCAGAGACGTGGACTTTGACCACCAATGATGAGAGGCTGTTAGGAGCTTTCGAGAGGAAGATACTCCGTAAGATCTGCGGTCCAGTATGCGTGGACGGCATGTATCGAATAAGATGGAACGATGAGCTGATCTGTACGCCGACACTGACATAGCGTATAAAAATCCGGCGGCTTCACTGGCTGGGTCATGTTGAGCGAATGGAAGAAAGCGCTCCGGCTAGAGGGGTGTTTTCTCTGAACCACGGTGGAAGAACACGCAGAAGAGGACGTCCTAATCTCCGTTGAAAAGACCAGGTGCAGGGCAACGTGACTGCACTTGGCCTTATCAACTGGCGCCAGCGCACACATACTTAGCAGAGGCGACTGGCGAAGCTTTATAGAGGCGGCCAAGACCGATAGACCGATCATCGGTTGCAGCGCCAGTTAAGTAAGTAAGTATAAGGGAGTTGAGTTGAGAGGGACTTCGTGTGATACATATTTTCTGCCTCGACCCCTTGTCTGAAAGAGGCTACCTTGTCCGTTGAGTGTCTGACACCATCGGTTAATGAGGTACTGGCTGAAAATCTATTGAAAACCAAGTATAGCCTGAAGTAGTGGCCGAGTGGGTATTGGCCGGGGTGTTATTAGCAGTGTTCTTTAAATGTTTCTTCTATATTTCGTATCTTTTTGGTTTTTTCGTACAGTTTTCCGATGACAGACGTACTGAAGTGCCAGTCTCCATTGACAACACTGGATACATCTACAAATCGCTACCTTCATTTAGAACGGCCCTAATTAATATTCTTTCCGAAATCGGGTTTTTAACATTTTGTGATGCTGTTGAGTACGGTCATTTCCGCGTTTTTATCAACCTGTTTACTTTTACCTAAAACAAAACGTTACCTTTCGTAAATGCTCTTCTTAAATGGCCTTGGCGAGGGCTCAACGATTAAGCTTGGAAGGTTGCTTTAGTACCTAAACCTCACGAGCGGAATATATGACGGATTAAGCAAACCATTGGGAGATTATTGATTTCAAAAAGGGAATAACTAAGAGCTTTTAAATTTAAGAGCAAATTTAAGTTTAAAATCAACTTTGTATGCATGCATTGTATATATTTTGAAATCAAGCATTTTGAATTGACTTCGTTGTTACGCAAATCGTAAGATCTTCTCTTTAAAAATTCCCCTTTATTATCTAGTAACTATCTACTTATTTATTCGTACTTTCTTAGTTGTCAGCAAAAATTCAATTTTGCAATTTTATAACAACGACGGAAGAAACGAAGAAGAAGGAGAATAATACAAATATTACATACTATATATACTACATACATTCATAAGTAACTAAGTACGGTTAACGACTTCATTATGCGATTTGCATCGTTATGCAACATCCATCGTTAAATCATCAATTACTTCAGTCAATATAGAGCAAGCAAATGCATTTTTCATATTTTTATTATTTTTATATACTCGTGTATTTTTGCAAGGAGAGAAGAAATTTTGAACGAAATACAAATAAAATATATATAAATAAATAGAAATGTAACTTACGTTGCCAGCTGCTCAATGCCAAGCGAATGCAGCACTGTCGGCAGACTCGGCAGTGAATGGCATGTTGTAAGCTTTTTCTGGCGAGGATAATAAAGTGTCAGCACCGTGCAGCTTTCCTCTTTCATTGTTAGGCCACCTGCAAAATGCAAAATGAAATGAAAAGATATGAAAACAGACCAAACAAAACCGACGATGACAATTTTCTGCAAAACAAAAGCAAGAACTATGAGGCAAAAAAACAAAAACAAAAACAACAGCACAGCATAGCACAACTCGTTTACAATAAAAAGTTTAACAAGAGCAATAAGCCCATTTGCTCGGAAGTGAACACGGCATAGGCAGGAGGCGGAGGGGCCGGCTGCATAGTGGTTCAACTCAATGTGGGGGCTTTTGAAATATTCTACTATTTTATAGAGCAAAATACCAATCATGGCGAATGAAACATCGATAGCGTTCATAAATGTTTAGTCAGAATAGACTCCTACATTTCACAACGGGTTTCATGAAATTTTGCATTTAAATTCTTTGGACATTTTTTGAGGTTATCGTGAAGTTTTGAGTTCATTATTATTATAAGTAGTAGTTGCTTCAACATAAACGTAAAGTTCATGATAGTCGCACAATATGAGTGATTCCATGTTCGATTCTTGTGCTTTCCCATCTGAAGTCGGCACAGAGCCTCCTCGTGGCGCCCCTGGAAAGCGATCTGACATCCGTCAGTGAGCTAACTAATGTGTGCGGCGGACTTCAATGAATGGTTGTGCGTCGCGCTTGGAACTCACCACGATAAAATACTCCCCAATGAATCCTCAAAAGAAGCCTGGGATAAGAAACCCCCCCTAATGTTGACGACTTCCGCAAACGCCCAGAGGACAACGATTTACGGATATGCACCTGGATTGTCCGAACCCTCAACAGGGAAGGTGCCTCTATCGAGCTGTTGGATGTCCTCAAAATATGTAGAGCTGACATCACCCATCAGGTTAAAAATATCTCCAATGAATCCTTAGAAATAGCTTCGGATAAGGAAGCCTCCTAATGTTGACGACTCCCGCAAACGTCCAAAGGACAATGATTTATGCAGCCGGAATGTCCGAACCCTCTACAGGGAAGTCCTTGAGAGATATCGAACTGACATCACAGCTATATAGGAAATGCGATCGACGGGACAAGGTTGCCCCACAAGAGCATCCTGTGATATGTATTACAGCTGTTATGATTCGAGACATGAATTTGGTATTGGATTTGCGGTTGGAAAGAGACTGCATCACCTGGTGTCGACATTCACTCCAGTGAACGAGCGTATAGCCATTATCCGCAAAAGCAAAATTCTTCAACATAACCCTAAATTGTGTCCATGCCCCGAAGGATGAGAAAGACGGACGACCAAAGATGACTTCAACATCTGATGATTTCAACATATCGTTGTTCATAAGGCCACTTGGCGGTCCTCGGATCGAAAGACACGTAGTGATCGACCACTAATTGGTTGCAGCCAAGGTCTGCACACGTGTATGTGTAATAAATCGCGTAAGGACAAAGAGAAAGCTGTATGTCAAAAATCTGAATTACAGAAGACAGCCGAAAACTTCGCCAAACGACTCATACTCCTCATATCGAAAAACACCCCTCAACTTGATATGGCGCAGTGGATGCACATTTCCCCCTCTATGCGATACAGAGAGGAGATACGTCTCTCCAGGCGAAAAAAAGGGAAGCAAAAAGGCGTGAGTTTAATGATATCGATATGTTACGGAACAGACTGGGGCCGCTTCCGGCAATGATGAAGACAGAAATTTGGTTACAGATGTCCAGGATATTTTGAGGTTATGGGGGGAGCATTTCTCGCAGTTGCTTAATGGCAATGACGGAAATAATCCCGGAAAAAAATAATCTCGGAAACACAAATCACTGACGACGTTTAAGTACTGCCGCCCGTCTATGAGGAGGTCTTAACAGCCACCGCTTGGCTAAAAACAAATAGGCTGCTAGTGCAGATGTCCTGCCTGCTGAGTTGTTTACGTCGGGAGGCGAAGAGCTGACAAAACGCATGCACGAGCTACTATGCAGATTATGGTCGGATGAAAGCATTCCAAGTGATTGGAACCTCAGCGTGCTCTGACAAATCCACATGAAAGGTGATTCCACAATCTGTGCCAAATACCGTGGGATACTTAAGCCTTCTTAATATTGCATATAAGGTTCTATCGAGCGTACTGCTTAAGAGACTGAAGCCAATCATCAACAAACTGATTGGACCTTATCAGTGTGGCTCAGGCTTGGTAAATCCATCATCGACCAGATATTCATACTTAACCCGAGAGAAGCAGATCGTCGATTATAAAGCAGCCTTCGACAGCACTATTAGAGGTCTGAATTTAGTATCCCTGCAAAGCTCATTCGTCTTTGCAATATTACATTGATCGACACCACCAACGCGGTGAAAATTGGGACAGATCTGTCCGCGCCATTTGATACCAACGAGATTTTAGACAAGGTGATTCTCTATCGTCCGACTTTTTTAGCCTTATGCTGGAATAGTTCGAGCTGCGAACATCGACATCTCTTGCACTAGCTTCTACAAGAGTGTCATGCTGTTAGCATTCGCTGATAATATTAACATCATTGGCACCAACGCTCGAGCAGTCAGTACAGCAGTAGTAGAGTCTCGTCGAGTGAGTCTAGTGGTAAACGACAACAAAACGAAATACCTTGTGTCAACAAACAAAGTGTCACGGCGTCTTGTACAAAATGTCACTGTTGGCAATTATACTTTTGAAGTCGTCAAGGGTTTCGTTTACCTAGAATGCAGCATTAACACCAATAATAATATCAGCCTTGAGATCAAGCGGAGACTAACTCTAGCCAACAGGTCAAGCGTGTAAAAATCCAGCGGCTTCGCTGGCTGGGTCATGTTGAGCGAATGGAAGAAAGCGCTCCGGCTAGAAGGGTGTTTTATTCGAGCCACGGTGGAAGAACACGCAGAAGAGGATGTCCTAATCTCCAATGGAATGACCAGGTATAGGGAGACCTGACTGCACTTGGCATTACCAACTTGCGCTAGCGCATGTATAGCAGAAGCGACTAGCGAAATTCTATCGCGGCGGCCAAGATCGACGGCGTGTTCAAATCCCCCTTGAGCAGAATGATTTTGTTTTTATTTTATAAATTTCAAAATATAAGAGTTTACTTTTATGAAGCCAAAACAAAGAATGAACGAATATGCCATCAAAATAGTTTGTCAGTGCCGGACAGTGAAGTTCAGCTAGTTCCTAATACTTATTATGTAATATTTCTGCAACAGTTCAACAGCTTCGATCGAATCTGGCTAAGAATGCAGACAAATATGTCGGCTTTACAAGAGTTAAATTTGTATATTTGTATTATTTGTATTATATATTTTGTGTACAAAGTTAACTATTTGTACCACTGTGCGGTATTGCATGTGCTGCGGGGACTGATTTAAATGTGCCATAACGTTTTGTTTGTTTTGCTCAGAAATTGCTCGAATGCAGCGTGACGCGATTTTCTTGGCATTACACTGCAGCTGCTTGGCTTGAATACTTACCCAGGGTAATTGCCTTTCGTGACGAACTATCATAAATGCACTCGGCAATAAGTCTATCGCCTGGCATGGAACGCACCGGAGTTGGCAGGCGGTGAAAGTCCTGATAGGCAATGTCTATGTTGCTGTCGTGTGCAATTGGCGGAAGCTCCTCGGTTTGGCGAATCTACAATACAATAAGTTTGCTCATTAGCATTGCTTTGTCAGCAGCACCGACTGAGTGCGGTGGCCAAATAAAGCCAGGTAGAAACCGGTAGGGGAAACCGTGCTCACCAATATTTGCCAATATGGTATGAGACGAGTAGCTCGAGCTGCAAATGCGGTACTACTACACACATGCATACATACAAACATACCTGCCGAAGTTTAACCTCCTTGCCGATCTGGTGGGTGCGCATCATCACCGCGAAAATGCTTATGCCTTGCGGTGGAAAGGCATATCCTGTGCAATCCTCGATGCATTGTCCTTCGGAAATAACCTGTTTTTGTCCTGGTGGAATTATGTGGCGCCAATTCGGATCCATACCTAAAAGCAATGACAATTTCATTTAATTACGCACACAAACAAACATACAATGCAAACGCAGACTCACAAACAAACAAGCAAAATTTGTTTCTTTGTTCTTGCTGTGGGTGAATGAGAGAGGAGCTTAAATTTCAATAAGCACTTTGATGTTTAATTGAAAATTTATGCTATCATAATTTAATATGTTTCCTTTCAAGTACTCGCAAACTCACTCTCTTTAATATTTTATACTGGCATATGAACTTTTATAAGTGGGAATGCATTAAGAATTCCTACTTGTACAAATTTATCCTTTTTAGATGCACTTAGATATGTGGGTATGTAAGAAGAACTCTTGCGCTTCTCCTGAGTTTTAAACAACCCTTACATTTTATTTTTTATTTACAAAAAACAATTTTTAAATGAAACTATCGTTTTTCCTTCAATTATTGCTCTCTCTGATATAGATTATAGACTCTGATTATTATCAACTCTGAGGAATCCTTAAATATATTTTCCACAATATCTCTATTACTTAAAATTCAGTTACTTATTCCAAGGAATTGGAAGTTTTATTCACAAAGTAAAATTACTTAAAATGGAATAAATTTTTTGCCAATCCTATTCTTGCAAATTGACAAAATAGTAATTAACATTTCCAATTTCTCAGTAGTGCAATTGGAAAATGTTCAAGTCCATTACTGAATTGTAATTTGTAATGTGAAATATGCAATTCTTGAAAATAAATGAAAAAGTGCTTGAAAGGAATGTTTCTTCCCGCGTGTAATCAATTCTTCTTAATTAACTCTTTTTGATTGAAGTTCCAACAAGTGAGAATCTTTAGCCGATCAATCGATGAGCGTGTAGATAGATTCAGTTTCCATCCCTGATCATACCATATATGATTTCTATATGAGTCATTTCCAAAGAGAATAACTTTATATATGCATAAAGTTTTCAGGCATTTTAGTTTAATTAAAACCTATAGCTAATTGCATTACGAATGATTGTTGGTTGAAATATTTTATAACAAATATATAATATGGTATATGCGAATTTGAATGATTGTCTACGGTACGCAACAAAGGTTTCTTGATTTTGCAATATCTCGAAAGCATGAACTAATTAAGCTTCTTCTTCATTTTTTAAATCAGGGTGCCCAAATTACACTTAAAAAGTTGTTGTACACCCAAAATAGCTGTTGACCATTGATTATTTATTACATATTATAATTAATAGCGATTTTATGACAGCAGCAGAATCAACAGTCAACAGGATTTTGAGCTGAAGTTCTCTTATGTGCGTGTGACGATGTTGATGTTTTATCTTTATGCTCCAATTGCGGTGAGACCGATACAAGTGGTTGCAAATTGATGTGATATTGAAGACTGCTTAGACATTTCTGCTTATATAAGCATCGGCTCTAAACTATAGCTTCTCCACGAAGTGATAACAGGTGAACGATGGTAGCGGCATTATGCAAAAGTATTTCAATAATACTTACTACTCAGTGAAAATATTGTATTGTAAATTTTTGAAATAATCGATTTGACTCCATCCATTTCGTCTCCCCACCCTCTCCAACAAATGAATTTGGCATTGCTTGATTTACTACGAGTATTTTCTGAGATAGTCTAGATTTAGCTGGCATAAAACTAGTTCAAATTGTGGTAGCTAAAAACTAACCTGCTACTACTTAAATGTAGTTAATTTGATCGCATTCGTTAATTTGAAACTAGTTTGCCACTACATATTTTAAAAGATGCTAGTACAATAAGTTGTGGTCGCTGTGGCGTAGTGGTAGTGCGTTGGGCTGCTACGCAGAGTGTCCGGGGTTCGAATCTCTGCACAGGCAAAATCAAAAAGTAGAAAAAATTATTTTTCTACACTGCACCACCTCTTGGCAGGCAATTGGCAAACCTACAAGTGTAAAATTTGTCTATGAACAACTTTTTCATTTCGCCGTTCGGATTCAGCATTAAACTGTAGGTCCCTTCCATTCATGTACAAATATAACACGCATAACATGAGTGGATGCGAAAAGCTCGGCCTAGGCCCTCCATGGGATGTTGTGCCATTAAAAGTAAGTAAAAGTAAAGTAAGTGCAATAAGTAGCTCAAAAGTTATCGAGGAAAGGGAAATTATCTGTTCGTGGGACATCAGCGTAGGAAGAAAACTGTAGGTTGTTTGTAAATGAGATGGAGGAATGAACTAGTTGTGTTTTTTTTGAGCTAGCTAATTAACTAACTTTAGGTTACACAAAATGGATGTGAATTATCTGCGATATATTAACTATGGCGTATATTTAACTATGTAAGTAGTACATATGTACATATCCCACCTATCAATCTTCCTTACATTTAACACAATGCTCTGCATTCATAGGGGTACACCCTGTGTGTTGAATGTAAAAATTAAAAAAAAAATAAGAAAATGTTTATCAGTTCGCACATCTCTCCGTACCGGGCATTAGCCCCGTCTACCCCCATTCAAGTACAATTTTCAAAGGAAAATTAGCTATTGGTACAAATACAACAAAATTTTATTAAGGAGCTAGGCTGTTATTGTAATGTGGAATGAGAAGTATCGCGTCCACTTCTTATATCCGGCTTCATATCGGTAAGAGCTATAGTCGGTATTATTAAAAATGAAAGTTGAATGTAAGTTGTCACTTTCTTGTTTCGAAGAATTCAATACTTATTCCCCAATGCAAATCATGCCAATATTTTGGACACACCAAAAACTACTGCGGGAAGCCACCAAGATGCGTTAAATGTTCAGGGAATCATAAAACCGTGGATTGCACATAAACTGAGCAGCAGCAACCCAAGTGCTGCAATTGCGGGGAAGTTCACCCAGCAAGCTACAGGGCTGCGTTATTGCTAAGGAACTGCAAAAAATACGTGACCAAAAAACAACAATTAGTTACCTATAACCCTGCAGAAGCTTTCAAGAATCTGAGGCAACCTGATATTCCATTAAAAAAAGCTACATACTCGAAAATTTTGAAAAATAAATATAACGGGAAACTATAAAAAAATAGTATAGTCGCGCAAATCCTCGAGAAACTTACAAAACAAAAAGAGTTCAATTTAAATCTAGAATCAAGACTAACTTCTTTAGAACTAATTATCAAAAAAATAGTCATGTCGAAATTTTTAAAAATTATGCTATGGAATTCCCATGGTAAACGGGTTATTAAAACCCCGACAAGAATTAGAAGCCATCCTTAGTTCTGAAAAAATAGACATATGTCTGATTGCAGAAACGACTTTACGAAGCAATTTTAAATAAAATTTAAAAACTTTGAGACATACTACGCCATTCATTTGAGTAATTGCGCACGAGGGGTAGTGCTTTAATAATCAAAAGTAGTATTAAGCACTATGTTGAGGGAAACCGCAGTACTGATGAATTTCAAACAACCACTGCCACTATCGAAGCAAATAACAAACTATCCGTTACAGCCGTTTACAGTTCGGCAAGACATCAAATCAAATGCGACCAATATATAGAAATAATCAATAGCCACAAACACAGATTCATTATGGGAGGGTATTACAACGCAAAGCATATGCACAGGGGTTCTAGACTCACAACTATCAAGGGAACAGAGCTTTATATAGCTATTGAAGCTTCAGAATGCGAAACTATGTATCTCTACAAGTACGCCAACTTATTGGCCAACTGATCCCCATAAAACTCCCGACATAACTGATTTTTTCATTACAAGGAAAATAAGCATATAATTATTATGCCTTGAAAATGGCTATGATATGAATTCAGACCACTCCCCAATTTACAGTTAATGCCAGTGAGAAAGCTATTCTAAAGGAACATCCATTCCACCTAACAAACTAGATCTCCCTCTGATAAAAGAGTTCTTATTATATTAACCAAACAGCTAAATAAGAAAATAAATACTTTTAAAAATAACATTTTTGACATTATCGTCAAAAATTATCCAATGAACGAAGCACATTTACATATACATTGTTGCACAACGTAAACTAATACCAACACACCAATTCGGCTTTAGGCCAAAGCACTCCACCATCGACCAAGTCCATAGGATATGGTAATTCGCATTATTGAAAACTCGTTTGAAGAGAAAAAGGTATGCTCAGCTGTGTTCCTCGATGTATCGCAAGCTTTCGACAAAGTGTGTCATGCTAGCCTACTGAACAAAATATAAGCTCTCCTACCTAAGCAATACTATCAAATCTTAAAATCTTACCTATCCGACCGTTAATTCCGCGTCAAACAAGAAGATGCATGTTCTATTAATACCAAGGAAATAAAGCCGGGTTCCCCAGGGTAGCGTACTGGGGCCAATGTTGTATTTGTTACTAACTTGGGGCATGCCCAAAGCACATAGTTGCGTTACAGCCACCTATGCAGATTACACTGTCTGAGTTGTTGCCAAGACAGAAAGCGAATCTATGTACGATGCAGCTGCAAAAAGCGCTAAACGACATCGATAAATGTACGAAGAAATGGTAAACTGAACAACTAACTTAAAGTCAGTACACATTGATTTTACTTACAACAAACACCGATACATTCCTATATAAGTAAGTATACATTGATGGCATGCAAATACCATATTGTAACTCGGCACCAAACACGACACTCGGCACCAAAGTTAGGTGGAACGAGCACGTTAAGAAAAAAGGAAGGAACTTGATTTAAAATTAAAAAACATGCAACATTTGGGTAAACAATCTTCTCTATCCTTACGAAAGAAATTATTAATCTACAGACAAATTTAGAAGCCTGTGACGGTGTAAAACTCTGGGGATGTTCCAGCAAAAGTGACATATGTAAAATTCAATGATTTCAAAACAAATTTTAGGCATTCTCCTAATGTACCATGGTTCGTAAGTAGTTCGGACCTCGAACGCGATCTTGCAAGTCAAATCTGTAGCAACCGCGATAAATAAAATAGTTACGAAACATGCCGAACGGTTATACAACCACCTCAATGAAGAAGCTTCAGTTCTCATCCACTCGACTGGATGGAAACGAAGACTCAAATGGAAAAAACCAATAGATCTGATATAACAACCAGATTCTACATACTCGTATATATTATACATTCCATATAGGAATATAAAGTAGATTATAACTAAACTATGTATCCAAAATGAATTGCTTTAACTTTGTTTGTATATTTATATAAGATAGTTGCAATAAATATAATAAAAAAAAAATAGAAATTATGAATTTCCATTTGAATGATATTAAAAAAATATTTACGGATAAAATAAAAAGAGTTACAGCAATAAACCCATAACTGTTGTAATGCCTGAAGAAAACTGAACTTTGATTGCAATTGCAATTTACACAATTACAATTGTTTCTGAAATATTTTCAGTCTATCTGTATCAATTTCTTTAATTTTAACAGCAACTCCTTGGTAAATAAATAAATATGTCTGTATATACTATATAGGGTGTCCCAATAAGACTTCACGATTTATTTTCAGTGGTATTTTTCTGCAGGTAGCAGTTGTGAAATTTAACAGTTGTGCTACGATTGCTCTGATTATTAAATATGGATCGCACACAATGTCATTGTGAAAAAAAGGCCGGAAATGCAGTGACTTTAAAATGGCATTAGTTACAGGAACATGATAACGGATTTCTTGTGGCCTCAACTGTCATGGTGTGGATCTGGACGACATGTTGTTTCAGCAGGTCGGTGCCATCTGCGCATGAAACAACAATTATTGGAGCAACAATTTTCAGACCGAATCATGTTACGAAATTCCGATGTCAACTGGCCTCAACCACTAACTTGATTTATTTTTCTGGGGTTTTGTGAAATCCCAGGTGTATGCGAATAAATCACAAACAATTCCTGAGCTCAAGCCCGAGATACAACGCGCCATCGGTGAGGTAAAGCCATATCTTTCTTAAAATGTCATCGAAATGTTCATTCAATGGTCTGAGATCAGAGCCGCGGGGGCTATTTGGCCGTTATTTTATTCCATACTGAATCGAAACGTGTCTACTTTACAATGTAATAAAAATATCAACATTCCCTCAAAAAGTATGCGTTTTATTTTTAAATTAAATCGTGCACAAAAAATTGACGAATTGGGAGATCTTTTATTAGGGAGATTCTCTAAGTCTAGCATATGCCCTTCCACGCCGCAAGAATAGCTAAATTTTTTAATGCTTCCCCATTTCATCGTATCTGCTACTCTTGCACCGTCATTTCATGGACTTAGAGAATCGCCCTATTACGTTACAGGTAACTACAATGGCTAGCTAAAGCTTTGAATAAATTTTTCTTGAAACGATTGCAGGTCGACATTGAGATTTGGCGCAGCTGATTTAAAAAACTTATTCATGCCATTTTTCAAAAACAATATTTCACATATCAGAGTTTATCGGCCCAGGTTTAACTCTTCAAAATATACATATGCCGTTACACGGCAGTATGCCATCTTAAATTAACGACCTTAAATATTTGGTAGTGCGGTTGCCTCCTAATCTCGGCACAGGCAAAATCAAAAAAGTAGAAAAAACAATTTTTCTGTACGGCACCATCTCCTGGCAGGCAATGGGAAACCTATCTACAAGTGTAAAACTTGCCTAAGAAAAGCTTTTCACTTCGCCGTTCGGATTCGGCATAAAACTGTAGGTCCCTTCCATTGATGTACAAATATAACACGCACAACATGAATGGATGCGAAAAGCCCGGCCTAGGCCCTATTTTAGCTGTTGTGCCATTAGAAGAAGAAAGAAATGCTAAGACTCACAAGTGTGTCTGAGAGATACGGACTTTTTTCATCTGTTAGAATTGGTTGCATTTGTGGTGTTTAGACAAACATAAGAAATCTAGCGAATGTTAAAATATATTTGAACAGTCAACTTAGTGATAAAGTCTTACGGGCTTCTGAATGGGAAAGTGAGGACGTTTAATGCCCAACAAAGTAGTGCTTAGAATTTAAGCTCAAGTAATTCTTGGAATGCATTCAACAAATTAAAGCTAAATTAAAGTACAGGCCGGTAATGGAGGTACCGCCTATTTATGTAAATATTTATAGCTCTGGTTTAATTCTACTTATATATGAAATGGCATTTTAAAATAATTCAATTATGCGTATATTATGTAGGAAATGGAATCAAAATAATTACTTAAACTTATTTTCTTTTTGTCATCAATCGAAAATCATTTATACACATTTAGATTCACATTTCGCGTTCAATTTCCATTTATGTAGTTTTGAGTATTTCTCTGTTTTGCGTTTCATTGAGTGGATGCAAACCCTTCGCGTCGTTAAGCGTCTGCCAGCCTGTCCGTCTCCCTCTCGCTTTCTGCCCGTTCGTCATTCGATGTGGCATTATGCTACTGCCACATTTGAAATTTGCTCTCAAATTAAATAAGTTCACTTCATTGAAAATGCAGAACGCGTTTTAATTCATAACTATTTAAATCGATTTTTACCGCTAGAATTTTATATCTTATATGGAATTGTAAACTCCATTCCATTATTCCCTCCACACCACACCACCCCTCCCCCCTTCCCCTCTCCCCACTCTCTTTCTATCCAATTGCGAGTAATTCAATTTATAGTTTTTATTGACTGTGGTATTCGTTAAATTCCATTTTCATTTTCATTTCGATTTTTTTTTTCATTCCCATTTCAATTTTCCAATTGCGTCGATTCCCTCGTTTCATAATAATACCACAATAAAAGCCTCCCGTCGGTTTTTAATCCAAAAACCGAGTGACGTGCACGAAAACATGGCATGAAATATAAATTCAGTTTCAGTTTTGAAAAATAATAAATGGATCAATCTATCCATGCATACTCGTACATCCCACCCGCCTAACCGCCCACCCTCGACAAACCAATCCATCCAACGGCTACAAACTGTCTGAAAAGTACTTGCTGAGTTCGGAATGGCACGCCATAGCACGCCAGGAAAAGACGGCGAGGGCATTTGTTTGTTGTTGTGTGTGTCATTAAAATGAAAAGAAACTAAAATGAAATTAGTATTTTCGATTTGGTGGACTCAATATGAAATTAAAGACATGCGGATTGTTAACCGCTTACCTGTGTACTATATATACACACATACATACATACATTTGTATGTATTTACACCACATCCTCGATTTGCGTCGCTAATGCCTATGGATTGATATTCCAAAAGATGTATTAATTTTAGCCATTATGTGTTTCAATTTGGAACAATGTCTACAGCTTCCATTGCTACTTAGATCTGCGTCGTTTTTCAGTGGAACCAGCAGCGGAAATCGAGGCTATGGTGTACTCGGGGGTTGTAGGTGCAATTGGAATAAATATCGTTTGTTGTCATTGTTCCATAAGCATCGTAAACTTTGCTATTTGTACAATGAGCACGCAAAAGCGCTACACAAACTTCATAAGTAATTCAGTTTCTGCATGCGTGATGCATGTGCACTGACACACACACATACTTATGTACACGGTCAACGCTTATAGAAAATACACAATGAAAACAATAAGTTTTTGATTGGGAAATACCACTGGTCAAACACAACATAAGCTTTTAAAAATTCGTTCTCTAAATCCGTCAAAAATTTTAAATTTAATTTATTTTTAATTTTATACCTGTCTTCTTACCATTTCAAAGAAAACCCTATACATATAGTATCACCCGTTTTCTGCAAGACTATCTTAAAAAAAATAGAGTTAAGTAAACAGAAATAACTGTTATTTAGTGTTTTATTGTTGTTATTTACGTCGTTATCAACGTACGTCGTTGTGTGGAACTGTAAGTAAATTGAAAATGTTATGGTTTTATAGGTTTTTGTCAGAAAACGAGCATTATAAGCATATCGTTCTGAATGATTCCGAATATCAATATCGCAACTTCGGTAAAAATTGTATCGGCATTTTTTGGGTTTGGCGTGATTTAAAACCATGGACGAATTTTGAGTCAAATCTGAGATCGATTGTCCTGTCCGGTATGTTCTGATTCGTATCGTATCTTTCGTTAAGCTTTCCTATAAGTATAGATAGTACTTACCGACTGACAGTACACCCGCGTCATTCGGGCGCAGCACATGAGTAAAGTAGATTTTCAAGCCCGAGTTGTCGGCCATTTGCCGGGCATGCAGTTGCGTAAAATCGGGCTGTAAATTGCTGTAATGCGTCTCCATTAAATAGTACTTGGCCTGGCGGGATTCAATGGGATAGCCGGACTCGTCGGGAAATGTGAAGCCCTGAAAGAAAACATGGAAAAACAAAAATCGCAATTGGTTTGAGTTTCACATAGAAATACACACTCAGACACACACAAACATGGATGTATTCACGTAATCGCAAATGGAATTGGAGGAGGCGGTGATGGCGGCACTGCCACGAGTGTAGCGGAAGTAATTCCATGCAATTTTAATGCATGCAATGCAGTCGCGCGATGCCAAGTAGCAGCAGCAGCACCAACATCATCGAACAGAACAGACCACCTGCTTGCATTCAATTCTCAATTGCGTTTCTTCCTAGCCCAGAATGCCATTCTTGAAATTATTATTATACTACAATATGAGGTGAAGATGTTTTTGCTGAAAGGAAGCCATTCAAATTGAATGCGGAAGCCAGGTGCAGACACACGTGAGGTCTATGGAATGAGTTTCGATAGCAGCAATAGTCAGTTAAAACTTACCTCCGATCCGCGCGACCACGATGCAACAATGGCGTTGCATGCTAGTGGCATGTCCCGGGCACCCATGCAAGCACGCCCCTGCTCGCGTGCCATCTCCTCCAATTCGGGATGAGAGCCTTGGCACTCGTGCAGCGTTACATGCTGCAAATAGTGTATGCTGGACGACGAGTCGTAAATCGGTTCATACTACGGTGGATGACAGTGCAAATGACCGAAAACCCACCAGAATATAAAGAACGAGCAGCGAAGAGAAAAGAAGAAAGCAGAATATGACATGCATTTTTAATATTTCAATTTGGTTATTCTTTTTTATTACATAATACTATTATTTTTATGTTCCCTTGGATGGTGATTGCGTAATTATGAGCGTTATTGGTGTTGTGCTTGTTGTACAACTACATTTACGGACACAGTCGCATTCCATGGCAGTTTCTTTCATTGTACTTACCCGAATGAGGTGATGTTTACGATTGATGTCTTCTAGCTTGAACATTTTACACCAATAGAGAGCGCTGTCGCCACTGGGTAGCTCCACATCTTCATTGCGCAACTCCAGCATACGCACTCGCTCGTCTTGATACGAGTAGGTTTGCGCTTTTTGCGTTAACACTACTGGGCGATATGGGCGAAATGACGTTTTTGGTTCGGGCAGTGTGCCCGGACGTACAGACCCAAGTGGGGGGTCACGATCATGATACATGTATATTAAGCGCATGGTGTCGTTCTGTAAATTGAAAATATTTGCCAAATGCATTATAATTCAGTGATGAAGATTAGAGTTTTATAATATGGCGTTACAAGAAATCAATGGTCTGGCAAACACACTAAATGGGTTATAAGCTTAATACTAAATTGACCAACAATATTCATATAGCGCAAATTTATCAAATGATAGACAATAATCTAAGAATGGGATATATCCGGCCTGGAGCTTGCCAACAAATATCGATACTGACAACCTAATCCCGAATTAAATAGTTCAGCTACCTCGGTTTCGCGGTTGCATATTTTCCCGGATCCCGAGTATTTAATATTTAAATGATAATTTCCTCCCGCGTAGAAAGATTAGAAAGTTTCTTATATCCGACAATTGCGTTCTTTCCTTGAGAAATATTTCAGATAAAAATCTTGCTAGAACCTTCGAATTGTTCCCTTTCGTTTAGAATACATAAAATTATCCTTGAATCATGATAGTAATATGTAGTAATATGTATTAGAGAATTGGTGTTTGCGAATTAAACATTATCACGTAAACATGGCGAATAGTCTGAAATTTTCTTATCTGTTACCCTTAGGAAAAGTTTGCAATAATACATTGTATCCCGGTACTAATTAAAACCTTAAATTGTTCTCCTCCCGATTCTACTTAATGTGCACAGATACTTAAAAATTAAATTAATTTCATTCCTTTGTACATTGATTCCACTTTTAAAGCATTTCGTTTCGTTGCATTAGGTGAATATTTTCATTTAGTACAATACTTTTTGTAGGTGCTGATATAAAATTTAATACTTTGCAAATATATGCACATATGAATTGTTCATGCAAGAGCGCAGCAGCACATCACGAGTGCTAGCTAACGTGGAACACGCTTTCATTGATGTAGCTACACAACAGACGGACGACTTCCCGGGGTTCCTAGCGTTTTAACTACAATCGTCATCATGTGCCCTGCTGCTCAGAGCTTGAGTTACACAATAAAGGACTCATTTGAATCCATTACTACTTAGTGCTTGATGTGGCTGTTAAGTGTACATAGTACACACATACATATGTACATGTGAACGAGTACACATATGTATGTGTTTGTATGGACATGTTCGACAATTGACTGGCCGAGTCCTTGACTACTTGTCCATTTGCAGTGGACACAATACTTTAATTAACAATTCGACACTGCCCCTGGCGCGTCGCGAACATGTGCCACACAAATACATACATACATACATACTTACTCGTGTGTGCATGTGTGCTTGCGTGTATGCAGCAAAAGTTCTCACAAACAAATACTTACAAACATATGTACATGCACAGTGTGATGTGCCGGCTGTAGCCAGATCCAGTCAGTTTCGTATACGAATGAATATCGTCGACCGGAATACAAAAGTCATTACCGTGTGGTGGCAATCGCTATGTGCGTACATACATACATACATTTATCTGTTTTCGTGCACACGTGTTCATGTGTGGTATGTGTGTGTGTGTCATATAAAAACATGACCAAAAACATGAAGGAAAAAACAGAAACACAAAAAATGCAGCAATAAAAAAGAAACTGAAATGAAATGAAAAACATCAAGGATAACAACCAAAAATTAATGAAAGCAAACTGGTCGTGGTCAGTTGCCGTGGTTAACGGTCAGAAGGCTTAATTGCCGAAGACGATGTTGTTACTACTGCTATAGCCATTGCCCTTGCTGTTGCTGCAACTTGTGCCATTGCTGTTCCTATTCCAACGGCTATTGCGACTGGCGTTGCCGTCGCCGAGTTATACTTCTGCTTCGCACTCACAGAAGGAAGAAGTTTGATGATGGTTTCGGTTAGTTGCTAATTGTAAAATGGTTTGTGCTGTTTATTACAGCATTAAGGTGTCTAAATGCGAGTAACTAGTTGGCAATTGCCTAAATTACTAGAAGAAGAAGAAGCCGTTTATGTTTATTTGAATGAATTAAATGTGAAGGAAATGATGTGAAGATGTACTAAAAGTAATTTGCACTTGCACTTCAGTTCAAAATGTGTCCAAATACGCTTTGGGCCATTGAAGTCATGTGACCATGAATACAGCAATGGATACATATGTACGAGGGCAGATCAATAAGTACCCGTGTGTGAAGACAGGTGGCGTTGCTCAGGGAAGTTGGCATTACCGTCGTGTACTGCCATCTGTCACACGACACCACACTAAATTTAAAACTGATTCATAGGTTAGTTTTTATTTGGCAGCCATTAGTATCACACGTGTTTCGTGTTTCGCGATAAAATGGAAAGAAGCGTATTTTGAAGAGTTTGACAAATAGTATTTTTTGGGGGGTTAAAGAAATGGCAGAAACGTTGGGAAAAGTATATTTTACTAAAAGGAGATTACGTTGAAAAATAAAAAAACAATTGTGAAAAACTTGCCTCTTTATTCCTAAAACGGGTACTTATTGATCTACCCTCGTACATACTTATTATTGTTTTACTTGCATCTGCTGGTGATTATTAAGGAAAGTTTTTGTAGTTATTCCAACTTAGATAAAGGAGTATGTTATATGTACATAAGTACACAATATGAATTTGGGTGTGATTTGGTGATGGAAAATATACGGCCGAACCGATCCTGAGCTTGGGCAAAGTTCAACCAAAACCGAACCTAAACCTATCGATACTGCATAAAGTATACATAATATCAATCAAATTGCATACTTGATCACATATATAAAAACGAACCTCTAAGTTGTAAATAAGGTACATATTTAGCCCATCTGAAACGTATGCACCTATGCATGGTTTGTGTAATTCTAATTCGCAAAGTTTGTTTAAGAGGTACTGATAACACGCTTTCCATCCAAAAAATTCCACCTAATAAATTTAGACGTTATGGGTAAACAAAAATTGTGGAAGCATACATGGTTTACAGTTATACACAGGGAATGAAACACTTTCCGTTACGCGTCCGTGGCCGAAACATTCTCATTACCATTATCATTATCGTTACCGAAACGTCGTTGACAGTAGTAAAAATTCGCTTTGCTAAAAATAAAATCCCTGATAATAATCAATCGATGTAAAAAAGCTATATTGATGTAGTAACAAATTTCTCAAAATTCAACTAAATATTTCACTATAAATGCCATATGAGTAGTTTGTGTTAAATTCGGTAGTACAGGTATTAATTTTTTAATAAAACATTTTTGTTAGCTTTTCGTTATCGGTAACATACTGGTATACCGTTACCGATACCAGTTCGTTGCCCTTATCGTCACCGATATCCGTTTCGATTTCAATTCCTGTTTTTACATGGCTGACACGAATACCCTTAATAATTTTTTATTACCATTGTGAAATATCAGTTTTGAGGTATAAAAAATGCTTGAATTAATTCAATTAAAGAACAATAACAAATGCTTGGTTTTCACAAATTGTGCGGCGAATTACAGGTTGGAGTGCTTGCTACTCTGCATAAATAAGGCAGTAAAACGAAATGTTGGAACATCAAAGAGTCATTTAAATGAAGAGTCTTTAAATTATATTATTTTTAAGTTCTAAAAAAATAACCTTTGAACACGAACTGAACCATAGGCTCTATGCGCTTTCTTTTGCTCTTGTTCGAAACATCACCTATTTTGAACATCTGTATGATTTTTTGTACAGCAACTATGAAAATTTGCAAAAACACTTACATTTAAAAACATTATCCAAAAGTAATCATTCTTAAAAATTTTAAAATATAGTGGCTTAAAATCTGATTTGCTCAAAGGTCAGGTAAACATACATTGTTTGTTTTGAAGGTAGTTTTGGAAATCAACAAAAATAAGTAAATTTAGTTATTTTCCATAATATGTGAAATTCCAAAAATCCAAATTTGATGTATTGTACATAATTTTAAGACTTTAATGAATAATTAGTACATCACAATCTGTTGTTTCAACTGCTACTGTTAAGTTTTGAAATCGAAATCAATCTTCCCTTTATTTTTGAAATTCAGTTTTCAGACTTACACAATTGTGTAAGCTTTTTCAAAAATTCCTAAAACTATGTATGAATGTGTTATTAGTAAATTAGAACTAATTTTTGATAATCTGAAACTATGTACACATATGTATAATCTAATTCTAATAACTAATAACGTTGAAGGTGTTGTTGCTATTTCTTCTGTTGTTGTTGTTCCTGTACTATGTTGCCTTGTTATTGTTGCTTTTCTATGGTATCTGGTGTCTTTATACAGAGATTGCTGCTGTTGCTGTTGCTATTTATGATTTGGCGTGTTTCTGCTGAGGTTGCTGTAGGGTTAACTCATACATATGTACATACTCATAATAGAACAATTTCAAATGAAAATCAATTACCAATCTTCAATGTTGCGTGTACGTCCATATTGATGTGTGCTAGTCAAATATGGGGTTTCAAGAGACATGACAGCTCCATCATTAAAAATACGCTCTACCATATTTACCGAGAAACACGTTTAATTATAAGTACTTATGCTGTACTTGGATCGCAAATTGGATCGCATTTACAATTTGTAGCGACACTCCGCTTGCACTGCAATTATGTATGTATGTATATTAGGAGGGACTTAAACAATTACCCTGGAGATAGATAACCACGCATTTTTTGGGCAGAGGCGTGGGACTTTATGTCGCGAAATACATATGAATCTTGACAGCGTCGCGAGTCTACCATTGAATAAAAAACACGAAAGAATTTTGGAAAGATTCCCAATAAAAGAGAAAGAGTGGCTAATTGAAAAAGCACAATATCATGACACATATTCACAACTTTACCTTGTTATCACTTTTTTCTGCTTAATTTTCTACGAGAATGTTAAGCATATTAATAAAAGCAAGAGGTGCGCTTTTGAGCATAAAAGCGAGAGCATTTGAAAATAATACAGACTTTACATAATTTGTAACATCGTTGAATTGGAAAATAGTTATCACTTAGTTGGTGTCGTGTCTGCCCAGTATATAAGGACGCTATATTAAAATAACTGTATTGGGAAAAGAATGCTTTACAAGCTGAATTTTTAAGCATATGAAATGGTAGGGATTACTTATCATTTTTGAATAGCACAACAGCCCATGGAGAGCCTAGGCCCTCTGCGACGCATTACCAACTACGCCACAGCGACCACTGTACAAACGAATTTTCTTGATTTACATATTTCATGTTACGCCTAACAAATAGTTTTTAAAAAACTTCTATTTAAATAATGAATAATTTTGTACAGTATGATAATGTAAAAATAACAACTTCGCAGTTCCCCACGTATTTTTCAGATAACTGGCCAAACTTTTGTAAAAAAAGAACCAACTGGAAAAATTGGGAAATTCTCAACAAAAAACATACACATTTCGCTGACTCTTCTTTATTTCTTCTAATGACACAACAGCCTATGTACATGAATGGAAGGGACTTACAATTTTATGCTGAATCCGATCGGAGAAAAGAAAAAACTTGTCTTAGGAAATTTTTTTACACTTGTAGGTTAACCATTGCCTGCCAATAGGTGGTGGCGCGTAGAATAAATTTTTTTTTTTGAAATGTCATATAGAAGATATATATATACCCTACATTTAAAAAAATTTTAAAATCGCGTCACGGCTGTGGTATCTGTTCGAAATGGATTAAACTAATAATTTTTTTCAACTAAATTTTACGGCATTTCGTCTTTTAGAAGACTAGTTTTCAAACTTTATTTGTTGTGGACTTAAGATATTATTGCAACGAAACTATTGGGAGGAAACGCAATTATCGTAACATCTCTGTAGCTCACAGCAGGTTGAAATTATAGCCTCTAATCGTAGCATCGTTCATATTGAGAAAATTCCGTTATTCCCGAAGACAAGCAAGGTTTAAAACTCGTTACAGTCAATGAACGCTTCGAGCACGCTGCAACACAGTCGCTGTAAAAAGTTTAAAGTGAGCAAAATTAATACCTACTACTTAAGTAGTTAGGTTAGTTAGAGTATCGATAGGAATCATTCTTAACGTACCACTAAATAACAAAATACACATTTATTAAAAGCTATAAACATACATATATCTACATACTCGTATGTGAGTAGTTCAAGACGATTTCTGAATGAGAAAAAATCCGAGAACTTGTGGCTCTCCTACTTATTTATGCAAATTTTTGTCCAAAACTTAATAAACAAAAATGGGGGTCTATTATTAGCAAATACGACCAAGATTCTGATTCTGTTCACCTACTGGACATAGAAAAGCTGTCAAGCACTAATCAATTGGTCGGTCACGTAATACGGATACTGTCGGTTCAATTCGTCTTATCATTTCACACCTATACTTACGAACGGAAGTTGACAGCCAACCACAAATTGGTTCGATTGCAAATTATTCTACCATATAAACCATTACTTGCTACCTGGTTCTGTTTGCATTAAACCTGATTCTCTATGGATTTTGATTTGATGAATATGCTCCCTAGGCCTCTCACACTTAACGCAAAAATCTCTACTACTTAAATACTCATAACTTTCTTAAATATTTTTAAAGTCAATTTTTTTTAAAGAAACTACATGAAAAAGTTACAAACACAATCCAAAATTTCTTAATCGGCAAATCGAATAAATGAATGCAGGTAGAATTCCCCAAAGAGTTACGATGTGCGCAGTCACTTGAAAGTGTTGTCTCGAAGAAACTCTGCATTATTTATGTCCATGAATATGTATGTATGTACGTGTGGGGATGTGTGTGTTTATGCTAGTATGTATTTGTGTGAGTGCAGCATTTGGCGTAGGACTTTGTTTATTTTCTACGTACGCCTTCAAGTGTAGCAAACCATTTAGTCATTCCCAACACACACATGCACACTTACATATGTGCACACATACGTATGTATGTATGCACTTACATATACATATGTGTATGTTTTTATGTGAGTCCACCTTCGTATTTCAAAGTTGTTGCAAGCCCTTTATGTTGTGCCTGCTGCATTTCTTTGTTACACCCTTCTGAGTTTTAAGCTTTTACGCCATTACGACTCAAATAATAGCCGTTTTGGTGGTGGGGGAAGCAAATGCGCTCAGTGCACTTGGGGTGCCACAAACAATACACGGATTTTGAGAGCTCAACCGTACTCGGATTTGCAGTTATCCTTAACATTTAAGTTTACCTCTTGAATGAATAGGAATAAAATTACAATTACATTTCACATTGACCCACACACACTACCCCACACGAAGGTACTCGCGCGTACTCACAAACTCACTCACACTCACACACACACACACACCACGAACACACAAATACTTACATACCATACCGGAACATTTATAAAAAGTGTTTTAGAAAAAGAAAAACATGAATAACAACACTTGCATTAGTTGTTGTTATTGTTGTTATTGTGTAGTACCATAGTAGCTGCAGATACTCGGACACATACTGCATAGTGTTGGAAATTGCTATTTGCATCCATCCGATGACGGTGATTTGCAAGCACTGCCCGATGACGCTGACGATGGCGACAATCGACTCAACACTCAACACGCAGCAAACTGATGAAAGTTATTATGGGCCATTAATAGGGAAAATTAATGTTTACTAGCGCTGGAACAGCAGGAAAACTGCTATGCACAAGTACTAGCCCCTATTCATACAAGTAAGTAGTTGCTGCAGTCTTAGTAGTTTCCGTGCTGATGTTGTTGATTTAATAAACAGAAGCACACAGAGGCACACTGTACCGCTCCGATCCGGTCCGGTAGGTGTGCTTGAATCGGTGCATGGGGATTTTGCATAATAGTTATTATGAAATTATAATACGATTGCCGGAAGTTTGTGCAGTTATGCAACATGAGCATTTTTACACTCGAAATAAAATAATAATAGTAATGTTGGCACGTATGTAAAAACGATGACCTACAATGACCTCTGCTATGCTATTGGCAAAAAAAATATTGGTGTAATGCTAAAAAAGTGCGAACTGCAATGCAATCAATGTCTTGAGTTGAAATCTTAACAAAGCTTATTCCACTTTGTCCAATGACACAGTCCTCTTTCGTATTCAAAGCGAGAGGAATCTCTTCGATCCATACATGACTACATTTGGAGTATTCACAAGGTGTGGTATTCAGTGTTGTATCCTCCCAATTGTCATAAATTCCCTCGTTTTTCATAAAAAATGTTACGACGTTGTGAATACCCCAATTAACATTTTTTGCTACTTAGTTTTTAAAGAATTAACTGCGGAATGCATTCTTCTCGAGTAGGGTTGCCAGACAACTTATAATACTACATACTTCTTTTAAATTACCAATCAAAATTAGTTTTAAAACCTACTTCCTTTCCTTTTTCCTTTTTCTTCTTTTCTACTTTCTTTTAGTAATTTATGTTTTTTTGGAAATCAGTTTCTAAGAAATAAATAGCGAAAGAAAAGCTTTGTGTTTTTATCTTCAATTATAAGTACGTACTAATTTTTGCAATAAATGAAATGATATGTATAGATATCCGAGATGTTCAAAATAATAGTGAGAAGACATCGTTATTACTTCCATGCTTGAGAAAACAAAACGTTTTTCACTCTAAGTTGAAAATTGTACACGTTCTGATGATTTAATCTATAATTAGAATACTTCAATTCAGGAAAAAAATACTGAAATAAATGATGGAAGTAATAAATCCATTGGATTAAAATTGGAACATAGCAAATGAGGTGGTCATTATGATGTAGATAAAAGAAATTTGATGGAATTGAGGCTACTCTTGATAATTTTTGAAAAACTTTAGCAAGTTTCCGCTGGTATGGTGGACGATTTCTTTTGGACAAACTACCATAATTGATCCTTATTGGTGACTAGCACTTGAGATTAAGATAGTATTAAATACAAATTTGTTTTTTTTGATTTCTCTGTTCATCGTGTGAAACACGATACTTTTAAGGTGCTGGTTATATTGGTGTTCGCTGTTCGACGAACACATCATATTTTACTCTCGTACTCGGTGTAGAGGTTACATTGGTGTTCGTTACTGAGTTGCTTTTTGTCGAAATTCAGTTTTTTTTTGTAATACTATTTTTTGCACAACGGCAACACTAAATGGTATACCAAAAAAATATTAAACGATTTCATCAATATGGAGAGTGCAATTAATAATATAATTGAAAAATTATGAAAATAATATGATTTTTCTTCAATAGTTTTATGAATAATATATTTAATATTCACTTTTAAAAACTAAAAAAATTCTCAACTTCGCTTTTCTGCATATGAAAATATTGATGTACAGGTTTGCATGTTTTCCTTAAATTTTACATACTTTTTTGTTCTTTTTGTGGAGAATAACTCATTGCCACCCTTAATGCTCGGAGTGTTCCTTGTACATTTCACCCAGCATATCGTGTTCGCTGTGAGAGTGAGTAAAAGCTCTGTTCTCGTGTTCGGGCAACAACAATTGCATGGTGTTCGCCGAGCAAAATCTGAATATAACCACAGCCTTCTTCAATTTACCATGCAGCAAATCAATTCCAAAGTTTATAAGTTAGAAAAGATAGCGTGCCGAGTATTTCTGACAACTTACTATATGTGATCTCTGGTTCAATATGCGTCAACCACGAGCACAAAGTAAAATATATTTACAAGCCATGTGCTGGACAAAAGTAAATAAAAAAAAAACGCCTCTAGGTATTGCAAAACTAAGGAGAGAAGGGAACTTAATAGTAGTTGAGTTGCACGTATGTATGTAATTGTAGAATGTATATACATTGAAATTGTTAAGATTTCTGTTTGTAGCCAATGTGAAATTTATGATTTATTCCTCATTATTTAATTCCTCGTACTGTATAGTATTAATTAAAGTTAAAATAAAATAAAACAAAATATTTATAATTTAAATTTCTGTTAGCTTATTATATACAGGGTGTTTTTTTTAGAAGTGTGGTTTTCAAGAAGAAATAAAACGCATATTATTTAATGTTATGGACAAGAATTTAGCTTAATTGTAAAGATAAGGATTTACTTACTTACTTAGCTGGCGCTACAACCGATGATCGGTCTTGGCCGCCTCCACAAAGTTCCGCCAGTCACTTCTGCTATGCGCGCGCTGGCGCCAGTTGATAAGGCCAAGTGCAGTCAGGTTGCCCTGCACCTGGTCTTTCCAACGGAAACTAGCACGTCCCCTTCTGCGTGTTCCTCCACCGTGGTTCGAATAAAACACCCTTCTAACCGGAGCGCTTTCTTCCATTCGCTCAACATGACCCAGCCAGCGAAGCCGCTGGAGTTTTATACGCTTGACTATGTCAGTGTCGGCGTACAGCTCATACAGCTCATCGTTCCATCTTATTTGATACACGTCGTCCACGCATACTGGACCGTAGATCTTACGGAGTATCTTCCTCTCGAACGCTCCTCATCATTGATGGTCAATGTCCACGTCTCTGCGCCATACATTAGGACGGGAAGGATGAAGGACTTATAGAACGTTATTTTCGTCGGTCGAGAGAGGGCTCTACTTCTCAATTGCCTACTGAGCCCGTAGTAACACCTGTTGGCAAGAGTTAGTCTCCGCTTGATCTCAAGGCTGACATTATTGTTGGTGTTTATGCTGGATCCTAGATAAACGAAATCCTTGACGACTTCAAAAGTGTAGTTGTCAACAGTGACATTTTGTCCAAGACGCCGTGACTCCTTGTTTGTTGACACAAGGTATTTCGTTTTGTCCTCGTTCACCACTAGACCCACACGACGAGACTCCCTTTCCAGGTTGGAGAATGCTACACTGACTGCTCGAGAGTTTTTGCCAATTATGTCAATATCATCAGCGTATGCTAGCAGCATGACACTCTTGTAGAAGATAGTGCCAGAGACGTCGATGTTCGCAGCTCGAAATATTTTCTCCAGCATAAGGTTAAAGAAGTCGCACGACAGGGAGTCACGTTGTTCGATGGTGATTTTAGTTTCAAATGGCGCGGAAAGGTCCGTCTCAATTTTCACTGCGCCGGTGGTGTCAGTCAGTGTCATTTTGCAAAGACGAATGAGCTTTGCAGGGATACCAGGATACCAAAATCAGCCATTGCGGCGTACAAGTGATCCCTAATCGTGCTGTCGAAGGCGCCTTTATAATCGACGACTAAATGATGGGTATCGATCTGTTTTTCTCGGGTCCTTTCCAGAATTTGGCGTAGTGTGGATATCTGGCCGATGGTAGATTTAAAAGTCCTTAAGCCACATTGATAAGGTCCAATCAGTTTGTTAACGATGGGCTTCAGTCTTTCGCACAGTACGCTCGATAGAACCTTATATGCAATATTAAGAAGGCTTATCCCACGGTAGTTGGCGCAGATTGTGTTACCACCTTTCTTAAGGATTGGGCAGAGTACGCTGAGGTTCCAATCACTTGGTATGCTTTCATCCGACCATATTCTACATAGAAGCTTATGCTTGCGTTTTTTGAGCTCTTCGCCTCCGATCTTAAATAACTCAGCAGGCAGGCCATCTGCACCTGCAGCCTTATAGTTTTTCAGCCGATCAATGGCTGTTAAGACCTCCTCATAGTCAGGCGGCGGTAAGGTAAGGATTTGCCATTATGTTTTAAAAACGATTTCGGGCAAGTGGCCGCCGCGGCTGCTTCGAATAAATTCCAGCCGAGAGGCCCAATTTTCGACCACCTTTTGCAGCAATTGGGGTCGTATGTCAGTAATAACGCGTCAATCGTCTCGGGCTTATCTGCGTAGACAAGCGACTTCACATAACCCCACAAAAAATAGTACAGCGGTGTTAAATCGCACGATCTTGGAGGCCACGCCACAGGCCCACGACGCGAATAATGCGCTCAACAAAAGTTTCCTTCAATAAATTGATTGTTTCGTTGGCTGTATGGCATGTAGCGCCGTCTTGTTGGAACCAAAGGTCGTCCGCATCAACATCCTCCAATTCAGGCACGAAAAAGTCATTAAGTAATCATGGCTCTATAGCATAGAGTACACCAAACAGTGACTTTTTGAGGATGTAACGGCGTCTCAACAATGGCTTGTGGATTATGATCACTCCAAATGCGACAATTTTGCTTATAACGTACCCATTCAACCAAAAGTGAGCTCCATCGCTGAACAAGATTTTCTTGTGAAAATTGCGCGAACTGCGTAATAAATTTTCACAATTTGCAAACGTTGTTCAGGAGTAAGTCTATTCATTATGAAATGGCAAACCAAACTGAGCATAAATAAAGTGACAGCTGTCGAAAAGACCAACTACGATTCTAAAAAAAACACCCTTTACATAAATAGCACAACAAAGTATAACGTAATGATAAGAATGACTTTTCTCATTGAACTTTCACAAATTAATATGAATAATTTAATTTCTTTGATTGATATTTTTGTTCCATTGTTTCCATTTGTTATTATAAATTTCTGTTGCCACTTTCCTAATACTTTGGAAACTTACTTTCAAACAACAAAAAGTACAAGAATTAAAAAAAATATCGTTGGGCTCTAGGGATAAACAAACATACTATACATGCATAAATTACATTTTGAGTCCATTATTCTATTAAACCAACAAATATGCGGCGGCGGTGGCGGCGGCGGCGGCATGATTCGCCCTTTCTGTCTACGGCTTGTTTTTTATTATACCATACTTAGCAAAGTGTATGTGGTTGAGTGTGTGGGTGCGAGACACATTGGTAATTCCGTTATTAGTCACGCTGTGCGCGGTTCATTAAAGTGCTACTCGTACTGCCGCTCACAATTCATCCATTCATTGACGACGGGATGAATTGATATTGGCATATTTTATTCTGTGACAGTTTGTTATTGTAATGGCTTTCTTTCCGGCTGATGTGGTTCGACCTCCACCCACTTTCCCCACTCTCGACGGGCTACAACTCAAATAATAAGTAACATAAGTAATACAATAAATGCTACAATATTTGCAAAAATAATGCGCTCTAAGTTTGATATTTCGATAAAATTGCGTGTTTTCCCCTTTTCTTTTTTTTTACAAAAAATATTGCATTTATGCAGTGAACAAAAAATAATTCCGACACTTCGCAGTTTTGTATTTTGAAATCTCTCTGAAATATCTCGACAACTAATAAAGTTAGGGGTATAAAATAAAAGGAAATAAAAGACAAATATTTGATACATCTTAGCACTTAAAAAATTTTTATATAATCTTTTTTATTTCCATTCTTAACAAAATATAAAGTAAAATCAATTTCACAAACCAAAATAAATTCAATTTTACTTCATTATAAATATTAATTTAAAAACTGCTTTTAGTACTTTGTATGACGGCCTCCAGCTTTCATTACTGCCTTAAGTCGTTTATTCATTGATTTTACTAAATTTGCAGCAAAATCTACTGGTTTGCTCCTCAAAATGCCCTGAATCGCATGCTCCTTTTTCCTCAATTCCTTTTCAACGTAGGCTCACAGATGTTCTATTCAGGGCTCTGTGGGGGAGATGGGAATACTGATTTCGTGTTATACAGCAGCTACTCTTTAACAATTAAAGCTGTGTGTGTGGGGTCGTTGTCATGAACAAACAAACTACGTACTGGCAAGTTCAATTTTTCAGAAATTTGAGGAAGATTTGTTTCAGGATGTTCAGGTAATCCATTGTGTTGATATTACCTTCAACAAATTGCAACAACCTGGCCCCGCTTGTTGCCATCGCACCCCACACCATAACATTGCCCCCTCCATGTTTCTCGGTCCCAATAATATTGGCTGTATCCATTGCGGAACCCTCTCTCCTCCACACGAAACGTCGCCCATCAGACCTATGACAATATGTCTTTTACATTGATCACTTGAAATCTTGGATGGTCTTCCGCTTCCATTTGGACGTTTAGTAGAGCCATTTATTTTGAAAGATTTGATAATATTAAACATCGTCGACCTTGGCTTATTGATAAGGTTGTAATTTGACGAAACTTGTATTTTCTGCGTAATATTTAATTATTAAATCTTTCAAATATTAGGAAATTGCCTTTTCTCCATTTTGAACCTTCGATCATACCAGAATCACAACATTTTTTTACGTGTCAACTGCACAAAATAAGAATGAACAAAAAGTTTCTTTGCACGGCATACTGCTTTGAACTTAAACATTTTAACGGAATTTTAAAAGAGTCCCAGTTTTTTTTGCTTATGAAATTGAACTTAAATTATTATTTTTCATTTTGGATGTAAATAGATAAAATTTTAAATTTTTTTTTAGATGCTAAAAGACAACCATTATTAGTCTTTCAAGTGCTTTTTATTTGATACATCTAACTTGTTCAGTTACCGAGATATTGTTTGGAAATGTAAAACAGCAGAGAGCTCCAGTTTTTTTTTGATTCACTGTATATGCAACAATAATTACATTTTTCAGTATTTGAGTCTTTCACTTCCTTCGGCTTATTTCTTAAAAACTAGCTGGACCAGCTGCACTGGTGGACCCTGGCAAGTTTGAGTAATACGTAAATTCTCAAAAGCTAAATTTTCCAATTAAATTCATTTTATTTATTGTACTGACATACATAAATGCTAACAAAACTAAAATATGTAGCGGCACTTACTTTACTTTTAATGGCACAACAGCCCATGGAGGGCCTGGGCCCAGCTTTTCGCATCCACTCATGTTGTGCGTGTTATATGTGTAACGGCACACTATATCGAAAATGTGTACCATATTTTTGTTTTCTCAGGATGCACGCTGCTTAAACACAGAAGTTTCACTTCAATAACTTTAATCTTTTCCTATTGTGTAGTAATAACTTCATTTAAACCTAATTTTTAGTAAAACGACCCAAAAAATATGTCCAACTTTTGGAGACAAAAAACAAATTTTAAATATGTAAACACTAAAATCACCTTTAGGCTACTCATGAAAATCTGTTCTCGCCACTTTTTCGTTTAATAAAATTTTAATTCACAACCTCGTTAAAGACGTTTCACCTCAAAAATAGTAATAGTGGAAAGTAGTAGAAATTGGTGGAAAAAGGAGTAGGTAAGTAGTAATAGATATAGTAATAGTGGAATATAAAATTCGACCCTGCTGCACGAAAATTAATTCAAAATCAACAATCCCAATTAGTAGAATATAATAGCAGCAAATAGTAGTAGAAATAGTACTAAAAAACTAACACAAAAGTAATATACAAGAAGTATAAAATAGAAACAAAGTTTAGAAGAGTAGTAGAAATAGTAAAAAAAAATATACATTAAAATCAACTATCCCAACACCATGCAGAAATTCAGTGAAATAATTCATAATTGCTAAAGAAGTTTCACTTCACTGGGAACACCTCTTGTATTTTACTGTAAACACCCGCCTAGCCCGTTCGTGCCCACGAGGTCGACTGCGGGCAGATTTAGTGCACATCCCCAGTAGCCCTGACAGAAACGCAAGTATTTGGTTTCAAATAAAAGTATTTTGATATTTAACTTTAACGGCCAAAACTTGATCTGGTTACTAATAATGTTTAATGGTTATATACATTTTCTGCAACTGTTAAGATCCTGGCAGGATATATTATGCATGCCGAGCTCTCATGCAACTCCGACAATAATTTAGATTATTATTAAGTACCGACTGCAAAAGTAACTGCAGAATCATATAGAATTTAAAACTATCAGCACCATTTACATAGATGCCGATTACTAGCAAATACTAAATTATTTTCGACTATGCAATATTAATAATATTGTGATATTGTGACTGTGGGCAAAAGTTAGTAAGACTTTTTAATTTAAATTTCGCGCGGAAACGCATTCATCAAAATATTATTTTTTAAAGGTTGGTATGACTGTCGGTGACATCTGTGCCAAATGTCACATCAAAATAATCATTAGTGTTTAGTATACGCTTGTCTTTCTGAAGTACAAAAACTGCATTCGGCGATTTTCACAATGAGTGAAATTATTCAACAAAGAAGTTCCATTAAATTTTGTGTGCGGAATCAAATTTCTGGTGCCGAAACGTTCAGAATGTTGCAAAAGGCCTAAGGCCTTCGGTGATAATTGTATGTCGCGAGCAAGTGTTTTTGATTGGTACAAATTGTTCAAAGATGGTCGAGAACGCGTTGACGACGAACCACGTCCAGGACGGCCATCAACATCAACTGATGATCAACACGTCAATAAAATCAAGGAATTTGTGCTCGAGAATCGATTATCGACGATTAACAGTCAGAGACCTTACTGGCATCGTTGGAATATCGGAAGGATCAGTGAAAACCATTTTAAAACATCATTTGGGCCTAAGAAGAGTGAATGCACGATTGGTTCCAAAATCACTGCATTGGTTTTACGAGACTATTTTGCCAAAAATTCGACTGATATCATTCCGCAACCACCCTATTCGCCTGACTTGCACCGTGTGACTTTTGGCTATTTTCTAAACTCAAAAAACCGCTTCGTGGACACCGTTTTGAGTCAATTGAAGACATTAAACATGAATCGCTAAGCGCATTGAAGGCTATTCCGGAAATTGACTTTAACAACTGTTTCGAGAATTGGAAAAAACGTTGGTACAAGTGTATTGGGGCCGGGGGGATTACTTTGAAGGGGACGAAATAGATTTGGAAGAATCAATAAAAAAATTTTAAATTATGAACAAAGCCTTACTAACTTTTGCCCACAGTAGTACATATGTATGTAAACACAAAGGCTAGCAGAGGAATGAGATCAGTAATAGATTGATAGCCAATTTCTGAGGATTTCTAGAACTGTTTATTTGAAATCATTACATCATTTGTATAACTATTGAAGCTTTATTGGGTTCTTTGGCTTCATTGTTTATTGAATAGTACAAAACATAATGCAAAAGAAATGCACAAGTTATTATGAGTAAAGTTCCTTCACTGAAGATATGAAAAACTTCGTTATAGAAATCTATCTACACAAACTAAAAACATACATATGTAAACCACTATCCTACAGTTAAAAAGTTTTTTCTTTTTAATGTAAAAGGTTTGAACCTGATAGCAACTCTCAATCAAATGAAATATTTAGTAAGATCGTTATAAAACGAGGAGAGACCAGCAGTCATTTTGGCAAACAATAAGTCTACGAATCTACGAAATAGACTTTAAATACCCGCTAGAAACGACGGAAATTCATTAGCTAGTACATCGTATTTAGAAGTGTAAATATTTTTGGAACTTGTATAGTATGAGTATAAATAGGGGAATGTCGTCGGGATTGAGCCACCCTTTAATGTGTGCCCATAATTTCCGTGTTATGTTAAATTTTAAAAGTCAATTGAAAGGGTCTTGGAAAAAACAATGCTTTTGCTAAACATTGAAAATTGGCTGGCGCTATTAGAAAAATTTTAAAATAACGCTCTGGCTGAACCCTAATGATGCTGAATATTAAAGAATACTCGAAAAACTTATCTATTGAATAGATTTCTTTCTTGGTTCATATGTTTTCAAAATTCTTAATCAAATTCAGATTAAATTTAGACCAAAACTTAAACCGATATTAAAAACAAAAACCAGGTAATTAAATTTTTTTCCCGCCCCTCTGAATCCGCCAATGTACACATATGCAAATAATACCTACCTATTGATGAAATTTGACTAATTTTTTCGTGTTAGCATACTAAATCTGGCCAAAGTGAAAACTGTATATGTACCAACCAAATTTTTAGCAATAAGTATTAGTTTTCATTGAGCAGCAGTTGTTTTAATGCCCACAATTAGGTGTCATATGTGTGACTATACATATGTAATGTATACCCGAGTCTATTTAGCGCTACCCGTTCTGACGTCCGCCAGTTCGTGTACACAATAGCTCGAGTAAAACTTACCATAAGAACAGACATTTTAAAATATATAGTTGAAATAGCTGCAAGAGAACTGTTAAAAAGCTAAGCCAGCTTATCATAAATATGTCGAATTATTGCTGGTTGCAGTCAGCCAAGCAAAATTGTTGGAAGTCAATAATTCTCTGAAATTATCTTTGCTGGGTTTCTTCACCATACTTTCAAATGCAAAATGCTAAGTTGTCGAATACTGATGAAGCATTCACCTAACTTTGCTAGTTGAAAATGCTAGTCAATATTTTTTCAGTACAATTCACCCTCGTATTAACAGCACCAACAATAAATTATTAAACGATCTACGAAAAATAGCAACATTGACTATTTCTAAAATAATGCTTTGGACAAATATAGCGGTTTATGAAGGATTACTGTAGTTAAAACACTTATTCTCCATATGAAATATGTATACATATGTACATATATAAATATAAATGATCAGCTTGCATAGCGGACTCGATTTGCCATGTCCGTCTGTCGGTCCGTGTAACTGATAACAAATATTTGATAAGAAATAAGTTAAGTTCTGAAATAGGCCAGAATCGGTCGAGTGGGCGCGGTACATCCCATACAAGTAAAATTAGCAAAGAGTGATATTAAAGGAAATTCTTAAGAGAATTGGACAAAACTCGGTACACATAATTGAAGTAAGTAGTCTTTTAAAAATTGGTTCTAAAACTTATCATCAGTGGCCAAACAATTTTATATAGTTCGGTTCAAAAAAAAATAAATTTCGCAAAAGCCATAAAAATTTAACCCGCCAATGTAAAAGGTATTTTATTTCAGAGTGTGTGGGGTATATAAAGTTCGGCCACTCTTTTATACAAACACACGCATGTCCCAGTGCCGAATAAAGTACAATCGTATCGAAAACTCCATCACTGGTGCCGACTTATGTGTGTATTTATGTATAGTATGTGTGTGTTTATGTTCCATGCGTAAATGACTCTATGCATAATATTGTGCGTAAATGGGTAATTCTCAATATTTGGGTATTGTTTGTAGTTTTCGCTTATGTGATTTCCCTCTATGTAATTTAAGTTGAAGATTTTGTAATTACTTCAATTGATAATTACACAAACTCATACGAGATTCTACATACCATATTATATAATAATCGTAAGCAAGCACTTATGGTAATCACTTAATATTTATACATACAAACATATGTACATACATATGGTACATATCGTAACCTTAACTCAGAAAGGCCCTAACTATTTTGTAAAACAATGATAGCTAGAGCCTTTCTGAATTAAGATAACGATATGTAAGTAAGCTCAGTAATATTGTAATTTAAATAATGTTGAAACAACGAAATTTATCAACATATCCATCAGTAACTACACACTACATATGTACACTATGATATACTAAATATTATAAGCTTGATGTTGTAGTTGGTAAACAAGTTGGTAAATAATGTAATTTGCTTTTGTCGTTTAATAACGCTTTTGCAGCACAAACAGACACCGGAAAACTTTAACCAAAATTCATTAAAACTTATATGTACTGTCTCCCTGCCCTCTGCTCTGGCACTGAGACTAGCTCCCTGATGCTGTTGTTGTTTGAGTGGTTGTTTCCTGATACAGAGACTAGTTTCTATTACCAACAGCCGAGTCTTACTCGTACATAGTACATAATACATAGTACATCCATATGTACGAGTATGTACATTGTTTCTGGGTCTGACTGATCTGAATTTCTCTCCAACCCAATACAAGGTATCAGTTTCTTTGTTGATTTTATACTGAGGATAAGGATGTCGCGACTAATTCAAATTAATTCGGCAGACAAATAGTCGGCAGACGAAATCACTGTGAATGAGTAAGGCATAGGAGCGGTGGGGAGGGGTTAGAGAAAGACACAGACGGAATGAGAGAGACGCAGTGGCATGAGGAGAAAGTCAGCAAACACAAATGTAATAAAATCAAATTGCCAAAGTGTTAGCTGGTTTCAATGTTTGTTTGTTTGTTTGTTTGTTCGTCTGTCTGTTTGTTTGCATAAGTAGTAGGCTATATATACATGTATAAGTATATATGTGTGTGTATGCGTGCATGTGTATGAGTTTATTTAAGTAACTCGAAAGTTTTTGTTAAAGATTTGCGTAATAAAAGTTTTATCACTTTGACTTTTGTATGCGTACATGTGTGAACAATGTTTATTTTTTCTTTTTCGCGTATGTGAGTGTGTTTTATACGTGTTTTTTTATATTTTGGTATAGAGATGGCACAAAGCAATGAAATCCGAAAATTTTGGGACTTCCTTTTCAGCTCACCGCACCAATAACCAAAATTGGTCTCCCCTCCTCCGTGGTACTGTCGTAAAGCATTATTGCACGGATGGGGAGAGGCCTATTGCCTCTTCATGAAGCGCAACGCAGTTGTCTCAATATTTTGGTTGTCATGTTACTGACAGCAAACCAGTTCTCGTTTGAGGTAAGCCAAATTTCCACCAAATTATCAAACATTAGTGGACTTCCAACCTTAGTGCTTAACTTTTCCCTTTCGATCGATCTGCGTCTTCTACAGTGTTCGTTACACAAAGGGTGCGGAATGGATTGTCTTCCCACCTATGCAAATATGATTTAAAGTATCCATGTCCTGGCAGTATTTGTGTCAAGAAGTAGTCTACTTTTCCATGTCTACGGTTTAGCCATCTCATAATGTGTGGTATTAATCCATACGTCCAACGTCCCCTACAGGACGAATCCCATAAGTTATGCCATGCCTGAAAACTGAGCTCTCGTATTGCCTAGCGGATGCTTAGGGCCGCTATTCCATTATTATTCGTGTTATGGACGTCGCTGCTGCAGTCGCTTTAGTTTTTCGTACGACAAATGCTGCTTAAAGTTCAGGCTGTAATCAATTATTACGCCTAGATAATCGATGTAAAGTTTATAACCGATTTCATATACACCATATTGGCAGTTTCGAACTTATTCTTTCTACTTATTAAAAGAGCTTCTCTTTTGTGATCCTCAAGCTCAGGACCGTTGCAGCATAGCCTTTCCTTTATTATTGCTGTTGCTCGATTGGACTTTGCCTTTTGAAGGAATTTGACAACAACTTTGATATCAATATCGTATAATACATTTTAGCATTACCAGGTAAATCAAGCCGAAGTCAATAAGGTTCCATAATAAAGGACCCAGTACAGAACCTGGGGAACTACTCCTGTTACTCTATTTTTTTTAGTTCCGTCATATGTTTTGTAGAGGAGAACACTGTCACTAAAGTATCTTGAAATAATTCTGCAGAGGCTTTTTACTGTCCCAGGACATCAGTAATTTTACCCCATTTTGCAGCGTTGAACGCAATTTTTACATCTAGTGCAACTATCAGAGAGTACTGTTTGCTACAGCTGCAGCATTATCGACTGCTGCTTCCAACCTGTTTACAATTAAGCGTTATAATATTTTACCAGCAGTACTTAGCGTACACAGTAGTCTATATACCGAAATGTCGTCAGACGGGATGGATCCTTTTGGGATAAGCACTAGTTTTTGTAGCTTCCATCACTTCGGAGAAACGGCTTCCACAAATTGCACAAATTGTAGAGGTCGATCATATCGATAGAGAGGATCTCGATGGAAAGGCCCAGGAGCCTTGTTGTTGATGGTTCTCTTTGCTATCAGCCAAATTGCTTCTTTGTCTGTCGGCTGGAATTTTGTTCTTCAGCATAATTGTATAGCACATACTTATATGCTTGTGCTACTTTCTTGGTCTGGTAACAATGATCTTACCCTGTCGCGCACAACATTCGGGCATGTGGTGGACAGTGGCTTGAAGGCGTTTATCTTCTACATTACAAGCATCCAAGAAGCATCGCCGTTTTCTATCTTTCATTTCTCTCTTCAGAATTTTCCTTTTTAGTTTATATTGTAGCTATTTTTCTAGGAAACTGTCCACGCTTCTCGATCGTTGATACGCTCGTCTTGGTTTGAGACATTCTATGCGTGCCTCGGTGATTTATTCAGTCCACCAATATGCGGGTGCGTTATAATGTCGATTGTCAAGTATGGCAAAGCTTCAAGGAGAGATTGGCCACTGTGATTAGTTCGTGGACAGCCACAGTATGTTGCCCATGAATTCAAATCTCCAGCAACTATCACCGGGCTTCGTCCTTTATTATCGTCTGCCAGCTCTTCAACAATGCTTTTGGCTTCCGGTAGTGTGAGACTACGTGGTTAATAGCAACTGTGTACATATGTACATATTTCCAAGTTGCCTTCAAATAAAACCGCAAGCCGCAGTTGTTTTCTTGATCACGATACCTATGTATGTCTTCCGCAGCTTCAAATACAGCGTGGACAATTATATAATTTGATTTTGGTATGAATAAGAAACAAATAATTTGTTTTCATTGTGCTTTTCTGGTTAATTGTGGAACACTATTTCATTTAAATGGTGCTTTCCGTAAGTTAATAATGGCTCAAAAGTGTATTTGTAGCTCTGTAAATGGGATTGCAATATTTGCATAAACCTCCTCTTTTCTGGTTATTTAACCCAAGCCTCTTATCTCTATCTGCGTCATTTCTTTTAGAGTTCCCATCGTCCATTCCGAATGCTGATTTAACTGAGTTTGGTGTTTTACAGTATATGGGTGTGAAAATTACTCCAGCACTAAAGAAGTTCACTTTTGGATGTTTTATTAACGCTTTGCACATTTTGGCTAAACTACTTAAGATTCGGTTCGGACTTCATACATTTGAGAATGCCCGCATATTGAAACCCACCAGTGCCTTTGACAGCTATTGCGTCCTTACGTGGTCTCTGTCTTTTTTTTGTTTGATAATCTTGGCGTTTATTTGTTGGCTTGTTCTTGCTGTTTGTATCATCCCTCATTTTGTCTTTCTAACCTTTATCCGACTTGACCATGATCTATTGCATGTGCCCCTTAATATTAACAGTCTCCATTTCATTTGTTGATTGTAGAGGTACCACAATGATTTCAACCGCCTTTGCTTTCTGGTTTCCGAGCGAAGTTTCTTTTACGCTGAATTTTGCGGCATTACCGCAACCGAGTTGTTCTTGTTTAGTTTTACTAGTGGGAAAGTCTGGGTGCTACTGATTTTTTCTACTTTTCCGGCGCTCACAGGTTTAAGCATATGCCTCGCTATACAGAACTTGAATACTGTTGATCAGGTGTGTCATTTGATGGATGTTTGATGGACAACAAGGTGTAATCGCGGTAGGGAAGAAATTAAGCGTGTTTGTTCTATGTTAGCAGCTAATTTCTTCGGCGAGCGGGCGATTCGCGAGCTCTGTCTTCAATTGACTCAAAACGGTGTCCACGAAGCGGTTTTTTGAGTTTAGTAAATAGCCAAAAGTCACACGGTGCTAAGTCAGGCGAATAGGGTGGTAGGGTGGTTGCGGAACGATATCAGTCGAATTTTTGGCAAAATGGTCTCGTAAAACCAATGCAGTGATTTTGAAACCAATCGTGCATTCACACTTCTTAGGCCCAAATGATGTTTTAAAATGGTTTTCACTGATCCTTCCGATATTCCAACGATGCCAGTAAGGTCTCTGACTGTTAATCGTCGATTCTCGAGCACCAATTCCTTGATTTTATTGACGTGTTGATCATCAGTTGATGTTGATGGCCGTCCTGGACGTGTTTCGTCGTCAACGCGCTCTCGACCATCTTTGAATAATTTATACCAATCAAAAACACTTGCTCGCGACATACAATTATCACTTTTGTAACATTCTGAACGTTTCGGCACCAGAAATTTGATTCCGCACACAAAATTTAATGGAACTTCTTTGTTGAATAATTTCACTCATTGTGAAAATCGCCGAATGCACTTTTTGTACTTCAGAAAGACAAGCGTATACTAAACACTAATTATTTTGATGTGACATTTGGCACAGATGTCACCGACAGTCATATCAACCTTAAAAAGATAGTATTTTGATGAATGGGTTTCCGCGCGAAATTTAAATTAAAAAGTCTTACTACTTTTTGCCAGTACATCTAGCCAACACCGTCAACTTAATGATGACGAACGTTTATCGTATTTTAAGGTTTGCCAAGGTGTAAATGGAGGCTGTTGTGGTATTAGCCTGGAAGCCGTTACGCTTACTGGTCTCGATTTAAAAGTTCCGCAGAGTCCTTTGGCGTCAGAACCACACCGAAAACTGCTACTTGCTATTTTATTCAACATAACATTCATTCAAAAGCATTTGGATAAATAACAAACTGAATCTAATTAACCTTCAGACACAGGCTGAAACTGTGGATTCTCTTACGAAATATTCCATTTTAGAAATGAGCTATCATGAACGCAATTGTAAGTATAAACACAATTCCAGAGTATCGGCATAACAGCGTAATCCCGTATACACGTTGTCAAATACACAAGAACTCATGTAATCATAGTTGATGTTTACACTGGCGAAAATATGAAAGACTGTGGGAGCAAAACAGGTAGAAAAGTAAGGTAGTAAGAAGAAGAAGCAAAATTTCTGCCGCTTACTTACTACCGTTCTTTTCTACCTGTCTCTCGAACATATTGTGTCTTTTATGCTTGCGTCAGTGTAAACATACACATTTAGATTGGGAAAGTGTTTCGATGCTGGCGTATATACGCTCGACGTATTTATTTACGCCATAAGTAAAAACTACTTTTCAATACAAAAAGTACATATGTATGTTACAAGAGAGATTGGTTTACTTATATATCTACTACATATTAGCTTTTTGCTTCTAGTTCAGGTTTGTGCTAGGCGACTTGTGCATCTCCTTCCTTGCGGATCATAATGGACAAAATCTTCAAAAGCTGGCCAAAGGTAGTAACAAATATTTATAATTCCCGTTCTGTTGCAATTGTATTAGTCATCGGTTCAATGGTAAAGGACAGATGTCGACGTTACCGCTCCTTTGGCCATTTGAGATCGGCTTTGTATGTGATTGCTTATAAATAACCACCTATCGGGAGTCGTAGTAATACCCACGTAGTATACCCACGTATGAATATTAATTGTTAATAATATTCGTTGTGCGCGCGACCGTGTTGTTGATCGGTCTATTCTTCCTGCAATTACAATGAAGCATCTTATAAGTAACTCCATGTCTTAACTGAACTATTTAACATATGTAGAATAGTTGGGACGCCTGTCAACTCGGCGGAATCACCCTTTTTTTGAGGTATTGCGTAGCTATAGAGGAATAGAGCAGTGTTTCCAAAACATGAGGTAATTTGTCAAAAAATATGTTTTTCTACATACATCCGCCGTTAGATAATCTCCCAATTGATTGACAAATATTTTATTCATTGGGGAATGAAAAAGAAGGAGTTCTCAGTTCTGGTAGTTAACAAACCGATTTGAGCATGAAGAAAGTTAACTTTAATCCCCATTACCGCACGTTAGACCTATTGAAAATTACTCTTTATAGCCCAGAGCCATTAGCAATCACTAAAGGCTTAACTGAGATACATTTTTTGTTTTATTTTCATTCTCTGTACAATAAAGAATTAAAATTTGATGTTCCTTGTTATATTGAACTTTCAGTTTTACAGTTAAAGAATTTTATGATATTCTTGGATAAAGACGAAGGCAAACGTTTTTACTTTAAAGGCAATCGAACATTAATCTCAGGTGCTGCAACAAAGTATCTTAGTAAAAAGTTTTCAGAAAGTATAAAAATTTTGTAGCCACATACATATGTACATACTATATAGCTAAAGGTTTTAAAGAGAAGAAAATATGGGAAACGCAGAGCGCCATGTTTGCTGTGCTGCATGTGGCACTTGTGCATTTAACGATTTTACGGCATCTTTGATGCCATTTCGAAAGTTTTCCACTTAATTTTTGTGCACTTACGAGTCTTTTTACTTGGGAATATACACACATACATACATACATATATATATGCCTATGTATATACGAGTGTGTGTGTGCAACTCCAAATGCCAGTGTACAAGTGTGCATCATTATTTGCAAAAAACACACTCACACAGGTGTGCTTAGGTATATACTTATACACACATGCATACATATGTATGTATTTATGTATGTATGTATGACTTACTGTTATGGGAATATCATGCGTTGCATCACATGTATCCAGTTTTCTGCGAAATCTCAAAACTGTGTGTGTTGCATTCTCGTATCCCAGCATGAGAATATAATCTTGCGATGGATCCACAACTGGTTCGGCATCACCATTGTGTTTGACATGTCGATCCTGAAAAGAAATGGGGAAAAAGAGAAAAGAAAACAATTAATTAATTTTGCACTTTAATTTGTGAAGCAACTATGCATAGTATGTAGAAGTAGACACTATTTTATATGACATTTAAACTTGCAACCACAACGTAACCAATTTTGAATATATATATGTGTGTGTGTTTGAATGTGTCTGAATCTACATATGACATGCGACGAGTATTCGTGACATAGCGGAGCTACATTACTCAACACTGCTATTACCTCTGCTTACCACTACATATCATCGTCATCATCATCACCCTCATTATCATCAACACTACCACACTAGTGAGTGAGTGCATTTTGTTCTTTAGTGAAGTTCAAACTTACGGATATGACATATTCACAACGACGCCAACACCGTTACCATTACCACCAGCACCACCATCCTGATCATCGTCGTCATCAGCACAGCAACACTTCACACTAAACTGCAACACTCAACTGATGCATGTTTTGCTCCCTACGAGCTTATTTATAATTTAAATTTCAAAGTTGAAGAATTTTTTTTTTGTTTTTGCAGAGTTTTGGCATTGCAGCTGCTGCGGTATACGCGCCACAGCTCACACTCCCAAAAAAGGAACTTTACTACATTTATGTAAATGATGGAAAATTTAACACTAAAAACACACACACACGCACACAGTCGTCGCACGCTCCCACACTTATGTAAAGCTCATATGGATATTTGCGATAGGTACCCTGTAGTCATACCTAGTCCACTAAATTCACTACATTTTCAAATAGTTTAGGCAACATTTAATTTTTAAAGTGGTTGAATACAAATGCAGTGATCCTCCACTTTAATAATATTAGACATTGAAATTGCTGTCTTGTAATTCTCATCTACTTTTATATGGATTTTACACTTACTATATGGATTTTGAAATAAGGGAGCTGATTAATATAAATTATGAATATGAAAAAATCGTTTAATTTTTTCCAAATTAAAAATATGTTTTTAATAAAAAATGTTTTAATTTTCGAATCTATAGACAACTGTTTAGATTAGATGGAAACAAGGCTCCAAATCATTTCGGCCTAAAAAGGCTTATTGTGAAGAGTGTCCAGTAAAAAATTCTGTGACAACTCTGATTCTGTTTAACATCAAGTTTATAACTTTGAGACACTTGGCATAAATGGTTTTGCTTGTCTGTTGCCTGAAGTGTCGTCCCAGGCAACATGTGTTCGGATGCTCATTTTCTGGCTAGCTCGTCAGTCATTTCATTGCCCTCAATATCACTGTGGCCAGGCTTCCAAATTAGATGGACTCTATTTTGTGGTGCTAGCTTGGTTAGTTATTGAAGTCACTCATATAAGTTTTGAACTTATTTTGAAGGAGTTTAAAGCCATTAGTGCAGCCTTACTGTCGGAGAGAATCTAGCTTTAAGTATATATTGTATCCAAATCCATGTTGTATTGTCTACACCTTTGCCATGTATACATCTCCCGATATGTGTTGTCGAATAAACCTTTAAAAAAAAAAAAAAAAAAAAAAAAGTAAGATTTTGGCAGATCACTGCCAAGGGATAAACTTGGCTATTACTTCATTTCATTTATCGGAAATAGAGCTAGGCTCGCATGGGGAACTAATGGGAATAATAAAGGGGGCACTCTTTTGCAGTAATGCCGGAAATACCCCATCTACTCCTGAGGGTTTAAACGATTTGAACGAGCTGATAGCCCATTCGACTTTTCCCTTTGTAACTAATTTGCGGGATATGTTCTAGTCGTCACGATTGGGCCATCTAGCTACCATACCGTTTGTTGGATTATCGGGCTGGTTACATGGTATAGAGCCCGGAAAGTGTGTAACTGTAAGAAGCTCTAATGATTATTCACAGTTCGCCGTGTAGGTATCGTCCGGCTTTCTCAAAAGTCCGATTGAATTAGTGTGCTCTGATGACAGAATCTTATGCATTCTTAGATCATTTAGATCCGAGCAGAAGTTTCTCCATGATTCTCTTTTCGCCCTTCTAATTTCTTTATTGTACTCAGTGAGGGCTTTCTTATACTTGTCCCGTTGAGTTTAGCATTGTTAAATAGCCTCCTGACAATGGTTCAAATTCAATTCATAACTGGAAAAATTCGATTGGTCTACAAACTAGTTCAAAAACATTTACCTTTCTTGAAATTCAATTGGTTTACAAACTATTCCAAAACTATTCTGTCTATTGACTAGTTGAAATTTGATTGGTTTACAAACTATTTTACATCGCTGTCAACTAGTTGAAGAGATATGCAAGCATATGGACAATTGACTTGCGCCTAGGGCAACACAATGTTAAAGAAACCACCAATTGTGGGACTAGTTTTGGTGTTCAGTAAAACCAAACTTGATTGGCATACTTTAAACCAATTGGTTGCCCTACAGGGTACCTACATTATGTATGTATGTATGTATTTATGTGTGCACTTCTTACTTGTCTGGGCCAAAGAATTTCGGAATTTCCGGTAGAAACTTCAATTATGATGAAAAATCTTCGAATTTCCTCAAATATATGTATGTAAGTAGTAACAATGAAAGAGAAGCGTAAAGGAATGTGTATGCATCAATTGAACTTAAATGCAAAATTTAGATGACCCCTTAAGCACAATAAGGACATTTCACATCAGTTGCTGTTCGATATTTATTTAGCTCCCTTGGCCCAATTTTCATTTGTATTTTCTAACTATTGTATACATATGTGTAACTATGTATTTAGAAGTATATGTATATGTAAAAATGGAACAGCTCAAAGAAGTGCCAACGGCGGAGAAATTCAAGAAATTCTCTCTACGGAGAGAGACATTTGCTTATGTACATACATGTTCATAAATAAATTTAAGTTTTTTAATATTGCTGACTCTAACTAAATATAATCTTTTTAAACGCGTAGCAGTTGTAATTTTTTAGCTAAATTCATGAAAGTCGAATTAAAATTGGTTCTTTTCTATTAATAGTTTCAGTTACCGGATTGCGTTTGAATCAGTTGCAAAATCCATACTCATCAAGTGATGTAAATGATTGGCCGATGGGTATCGCATAACTATTTTTGATATTCCAAAAATCAGACAACACACAAATTTTTTTTATTAATATTATATGTATAGGAAAGTTTAAAATAGCGGACAACGTAAGTATTTAAATATTTCAAGTAATCACACATACTTATTTAAAATAAAATGTATTTAATCTATTATGTTTCAGTTCTTTGTGTATTTACATAGTTCTCAGAGCGTGGTTGATATGCTCGAGCTCTATTCTTCTCAGTGATTCGATCATAAAAAACTATAAGGGCGTGACAGGGGTGGCATAATATAGGTATTTAAAGTTTCGTAGTTATATCTGTAACTAATATTAAGAAAAATTATACTCCAGTTATATCTAATGGCCCCTCCCCCCAAATGAGCCAAATTTATACAAAACAATACCTATTTAGTACTTATTAACTTTTAAATACAATTGTGCCTGTCCCTCGATTAACACTTTTGTTGCTTCAAACACCAAGTTTTTTAATTTATTACAAATATTTTATAATTTAACTATATATTTGGATTTACACGTGGTTATGTCGGTTAATAACGGTTCGTGGACCATACGCGGTGAGGGAGTGGCGGGGAGAGACTTCTTGAAAACTTAGTATATGCGATTGCCTTCACAAGTGCGGACGTTTTGGTTTCTCGTAGTGAGTAAGCAACTGTACATGTCAACTTAACTGTACAAGTTTATGAGTGTCAGCATATAAACAATATTCGAATTACACGGTTTCGGATTTACGATTTTAAAATTTTGGCAAAAATTAAAAATGCGCTTCGCCAATATGAAGAAAATATAGAAATATCCGCCAAAGTAAGAATAAATGAAAATATACACGAAATTTACACGAAATCGTATATCCGAATACATGTGGTATTTAAAATGAAAAGTGCTCACAAAAATTTGAGGTTTCTTCATGTTTTCGGTTATAGAGCATAAGCTTCATGACTGGATCTCAAAGTAATCGCCATTTTTGCAAACATTTATGTATCATTTACACGGTTATTATGAACGTATCCACGAATTTTCTTTATATTCTATGTATAGTCCGATTTCGACGATTAAACATTTAGATCGAAAACTTGTTTTCATGTAAATGAAAGCTCTATGAGGTGTACTTTCTTTGAATTCAAGCTAGGGTAGAAGGAGCATTCGTCACCTTTTTTAAAGTATTGTCCAAACAAAACTTTTAACTTTTTCAAAAAAAGTTTTTCTTACATTCATGAGCTTTTACGTTTACTTTTAGGTTATCTGCACTGGCTATCTTAATGCTTTCTATTGTTTTTTTGATCATTTTCAAAGCAGCTAAACTCACCCACCCTTGGGATACATTCGCCAACGTAGTGGAGCACAATTGCCAAGAGATAAAATTCATTTTATATGCACAGATATTGTTGATATTGTGATACAAAATGATTAGTCATAATTTCGTCTTTTCTGCATTTTTTTTATATGTTTATGAATTTCTTCTTTCATTATATTTAATTTATTTATATGTATAAGATTTATATTACACTCGAATAACATAGTATATACTTAGTTATCAGAAGGATACACAAAAGTACAATTGATATAAAAGTAAAATTGGTATACAAAAAGGACGAAAGAAAATTGAATCTGGGCAGTCAAGATAAGGACGTCCAGCGGTACTTAGTCAGACTGAATTTAGTTCTGATTGTTTTTACGCGAGAAATTAGGACATTAGTAGCTCTTACCGCAGCTGTATATGCACAGTGGGCAAGCAATTTTTATGGCTTGTCTTGGCAGGCTGTGGGCTCTCTTACCCACTCCTGTCCAGGGTTTTCAGGCGTAGGGTAATCTATGTTTCCATATATATATCGGATCCTTTCGTTCATCTAGAGATGTTGCTATCATCAATACCTATTTGATATTAACATATTTTACAATAGCCGTATTCACAATCTTCACTTGAATGTGTCCCAGGAGCAACAAAACTATTGCTTATTCTTTAATTAAATAACACCAAAATACAACAGTAGACATTTTTCGAGGATTGAAAAACTTATTACAAGATATGTTTTCTTGCATTTTGAAATATTCTCGCAGTAATATTCTCTCTCCCCGTTCTTCTTCTTTTAATGGCATGACAGTTCATGGAGGGCCTAGGCCGAGCTTCTCGTATCCACCCACTCATGTTGTTGGAAAATATATTATGTTTACTAGTGTTATAAAGCTATAATACTAACGCTATTCGTTTACTGCTACTCACTTATCATAAGTCTAGCTTTTGAGTAACGGTAATTAGCTAATTTCCACTCAATTGCATTTGTTATGCATTTGCTTGATTTGCTTACAATACATATGAATATTAAAAGCTTTCACTCTATGAATTCTTAACTTTCTACTTACTGCTACATATTTTTCTCTATCATATTGCTCTTGATTTTTGGCAAGCAAACAAGTCAGTCGTGGTTATTGTAATATTAAGTACATTTAAAATAAATTTGTGAAATTAAGATATAGTAAGTAGCACATGTGTGGTTCTTTCATTTCTTTATAATTGTAACACATGTTGTGCGTGTTATATTTGAACATGAGTGGAAGGGACCGAATCCGAACGCCGAAGTGATTTTCATTATTCATTGGCAATTTTTACTCTTGTAAGTTTGCCATTGCCTGCCAAGAGGTGGTGCCGAGTACAGCATTTTTTTTTTTACTTTCTAATTTTGCCTGTGCCGAGATTTGAACATCCCGGACACTCTGATTCGCACGTCCACGCTCTAGGAACTGCGTTAGAGCGACCACTATCAAGTACCCCAAAAAACAATAAAATTCGACAACTTTCAGAGATAAACTTTACAAGTTGTAGCGATAAAGGATGAACGATAGAATCACAAATTGTCGTTTGTTTCAATTAGAAATTTGGAGATAAGTCGGGATGACGTATGTGCCGCAGTGCGAGTCCCCCTCCTTCTTCCCTACATATTTTAAGCAAAATATATTACTAATAATATTACATATGTATAAGAATAAATATTTATTATTCTATGTTTATTGGAGGTTCGGTTTTCGTTTCTCTCAGGCATGAAAACAGATACTTGAGCTACTAGTTCGTGATTAAAAGCCACGTGTGGTATTTAAAAACTGAAAGTTTGTAACTAGCTCTAATCTATACCGAGCAGTGGAAAAATATTTTTAAATTTTATTTTATTCGTATTATTTAGTTTGGAATGCAAATAAATGCCTTTTCTGCTACAATTTTAAAGGAAATTTTAAAATTAAAAGAGAAAATTGTAAGCGTGATATAAGAATGTACTAGAACTTAAATTAATAATTAATAATATTAGGTTAAAGGGCGCTTTCCTTCTACATAAGTACTTGTATATTATGGTTTTATACTTAAGTAATTGTTGAAGTAGTCTTTTTGAAATAAATGCATGTTAGGAGCGCCGTTATCCGGCCGGACCATAAGCGGCAGCCATATGATTAACAAAAATCTCTTTATTATTAATATTATTGTAGTAGAATATAAATAAGTCTGGCAATGTATTAGCACGTAAATTTTATATTCTAGAGCTTAGGTTTAGATCACATAGAATGTATATAGTTCTGTAATCATTTTGTATCTTTCATTAAATAAATATGTAACACAAAAATCTGTGTTTTATTTATTTGGAAGTAATCAAATATGAAAATGGCGCAATCGCTAGGATTCGTTTTATTCGAATAATTCAATTAAAATTCCTGTAAATCGAAAAAAATAATAACTGCATTTTATAAATTTATTGGGACTAAAATGCAACCATTAAAAAATAATATTGTTTATTTATTTATTTATTATAAAAATATAATAACATTATGGAGTGAACCGTGAAAAGGTGAACAAAATGTGATACAAATCTCAAAATAATATGTAATAATTTTTATAGATTTATTGGAACTACATATGATACGATATTTCCAACATACTATACTATAAATTTTAAAAGAAAATATATAAAAAACCAATCTTTTGCCCTTATACATACTTAAGCACATTAAAAATGACAATTGTAAAATACTAAAAAGTTAACTATTTATTTTTCCTAAAGTGGTACAATATAGCACGTGTTTCTCCAAACCATCACAAAGTGTACAACAGGAAGTGAAAAGTTTAAATTTGACAAAAGAGCACAACCAAAAATTGGTAATTAAAAAGAGAAAAAAAGAGACAGAGTACAAAATTGTACATGAAAAAATGTAAGAAACGATGACACTTTAATTGGAAGGAAAAGAAGATCCATAACCTTTAAGTGTATTAAATACACATTACATAACTTCACTTACGATCACAGACAAAGTATACTACCAACATTTAACAATTAGTAAGAAAACACAAAAAAGGAGAAAAAATTTACGTTAAAAGAAGTGATAAAATTGCAATAGATACAGGGAACTTCATTTAGGTCGTGGTCATGTTGGTGTTCGCTGTTCGGCCAACACATCACATTTTTTTCTAGAGCTCAGTCTGGTGGTTACATTTGAGTTCGTTACAAAATTGCTTTTGGTCAAAATACAGTTTTTTTTTAATACTATTTTGTTCGCAACGGCAACACTAAATGGTATACCAAAAAACTTTAAACAATTTATCAATATGTAGATTGAAATTAATAATTTAATTGAATGCAAATAATATGATTTTTCTTCAATAGTTTTATGAATAATATATTTAATATTCACTTTTTAACACTAAAAACATTGGCAACTTCGCTTTTCTACAAATGAAAATAATGAAATGAAAATAATACAGGTGAAAATGTACAGGCTTGCATTTTTTCCTTCTATTTTACATACATTGCAGAATAGCTCATTGTCCAAATAGTTCCCTGAATACTCGGCGTGCTCGGGGTATATTTCACCCAACCATGACCTTACAGAAAAAAGAGTAACAATAAAATTATAAAATAAAAAAACAAAGAAAGTAGGATAAAGTGGAACAATAAACTAAAGAATGACGAATAAGAAACAAAGTAGAAAATACTACATCTACATTTTATAAAAAAGTAATAAATGAAATGACAAAGTTAAACATAAAATCGAAATTTGACGTAGCTGAGCCGGATTGATAAAGAGTAAACAAAATGAGAAAATGGCACTAAAAATTTGTATTAATAAATTACCTAACTCTCTAAACTAATTTTAAATGCAAGAAACCCAACAACTCTTCTTAAGACTAAACAAATATTTGTAGACACAAACAATTTCTACAAGACGAACACAAATAATCTTCAGATAATAAAACGTAATAAAAAGACTCCATCATATAACTCAGGTAATATAAAACAAAATGGTTTTGCATCAACAAATTCTGGACACTTGAACCAAAGTGCTTCAAGAAATTTTGTGTCAAACAAACACAATATACCCACAAAAAATGATATCCCTGTATTTTCCAAGCAAATCTTAGAAGTGATAAGTTTTGGCATAATTGTTAGATGCGTAGTCCTAAAACAAAATGGATGACACGGCACCACCTCTTGGCAGGCAATGGCAAACCTACAAGAGTAAAAATTGCTATGAAAAGCTTTTCACTTCGCCGTTCGGATTCGGCATTAAACTGTAGGTCCCTTCCATTCATGTACAAATATAACACGCACAACATGAGTGGATATTAAAAAGAAATGTGCAAGTATGATAGAAATCCTATCACACCAAAATTAACTAAATTGCTCACATATACATTTGGTTCTCAAACAAAAATACATTGTTTTTTGACATGCATTGACAAACTAACCAAGCATTCATTTATACATTCACTATCGGATCGAAATTGAATGTCAATCGTTGACATCTTAAAACAAAGATTTCCAAATCTGGGCAAACTAAATAAAATAAGTAGTTGCCGATAACGAATTCAATACCGCTTACATTACAAACTTTTTAAATTTTTAAACACAAGGAAACTCTTACGTCGAGATGTTTCATTTACTCTGAACGAACACATACGCTTATTTAAGTAAAGTGACGAGTGCAAAGAAATTGGTGACAAAACTTTATCACTAAACGCGGCTGAAATATATTATTGATAACACAACACATTCGACAACTAAATATAAGCCTAACGCACTGTTACATGCTCATTTAAATACTGCTGAATGTCAAAGCTTAGTAGATAGAGTACATGAATAAATAACAGAACTTCATACGTATAGGAATAGAGATCTTGTTAAGAATCTTGGGTTCCACAACTTAAAACACTTGCCGAGATATATAATATAAAGCTGAAAAGAAAAGAGACACATTTTAAAAGGATGAGAAAGGGTTGAAGCGCGACTGAAGATTATAAAAATACCTTACCAAATTCAAAATTAAATAAAAGATTTAAAATTTGACAAACAAATAATAGACTACTCAGAAAGAAACCGAAAGTAAAATAAAACATATGTTGATAATCTATAAGATACTTTAGATTTAGAACCGTCTGGCTACCAGCAAAGGCATTAGATAAAAAGGAGAAAATTTCATTAGTTTTTATTTATTAATCATTAAATTTCATTATTCATACACATAAAAAAAATATATATATAATTATATACATACATAAAAATGGTCTTTTTAAGAAGACCAAAGACTAGAATAAGCAAAAACAAAATCAATAGGAAAATCACTCAACTTAGAAAACAGTGATGAGGAAGAGACAAATAACGGAAATCTATCAATGATTATCGACAATCTAAGCAAACAATTCAAAAGTACTAGAAAAAGCTATGAGAAAATTTAAAGAATCACAGCAATACATATAAGTACTATATACGAGTATATATCGAAGAGAATAAACAAATTAAAAAAGAAATGAAAGAACTTAAAGTAAACAGTGAAAATGTTAAAACTAAGGTGAGCAAAATTGAAAAAGATATAATAAAAATACCATAAAACAAAAATATCTTAACAATAACAAATCTACCAAAACTGAATAACGCCAATCTAAGAGACATAATGATAAAAATTGGTGAACAAGTAAATGCCAAAGTACTGAAAGGCGATATATTTGAAGTGTACAAAACTGAGAACAAAAAATATAAAACTATGCCACCACTAATTGTAAAAATGAGCCATGAAGAATTTAAAAATAATTGCATAGAATTTCGAAAGAGAAAAGAACAAATAGATATTAACAAAATAGTTCTAGAAATTGATATGAAAGGGGAAAATATAAATTTCCATCATATAATTTAAAAAGAACTCAGCGATCTTCTCAAAAATTTAGCCAAAAGCAGGAATGTATGTTTGGATCAAAGAAACAAAGGTTCTAGTCAGAAAGGATGAAAGTGCGACTGTTATGCAAATTGAGCGATTGGAAGATTTGAGCAAACTTAAGTAATTTATATATATTAATAAAATAAATATGAATTTATGATTATTAAGAACTTAGAAATATGGATACAGTGAAGCAAATAAATGATGATATTTCAGAAAATAATGTAAATTATGAAATTTGTTTAGGCCTGGAGCTATAATTTTTATGTTCATTAGGTTTAAGTTAATTTTTTATAATCCTGGCAACCCTTACCGGATCGATTTTCCTTTCGTTAAGTTTGGAGAGATTAGCGGGGGTATTTCGTCAACCTTTAGACATTTTACCGAAATGTTTAAAGAATTGATATTACTAATCGAGAAGAAAAGACGTTCACCGCAGCAACCAACCCAACATTTAGAAGACCCGTTACCCGACGCCGCTACTCAAAACACTAAGGAAAATCGAGGTGGAAAAGGTACGCCCCAATTGCATTTGTATTTAAATAAATATTGTAAGAACGCTTACTGCTGCCTTTCTTTTTTTATACACGATACTTTCAACTTCCCTCGGGATCCCCCCTCGTCCGGAGATGCAAAGTCCTCGCCCTGCACAAAATATGTTAAAAAATTTGTCGAATATTCTGGTGACCTAATAAGTGGTATTAGATATCCTTTTATCTTAAACGACTGTGACTTAATTGAAGTAGCTGGTGTAATTAGTACTTTGAACTCAAGATCAGCGAATGGACTGGATGGTGTCTCCGTACGTTTCATACAGAAATATAAAGAGGTGCTATCTGGCCGTTTAGCTGGTTTTATAAATCAAAGCTTTCGAACTGGGGAATACCCTGATGAGTTAAAAATTGGTTCCGTAATTCCAATCTACAAAAGCGGGTGCAAAGAAATTTGTTCAAACTATCGACCGATTTCTGGTTTTGAGACTATAACAGATTTAAATTTTATTTTTAAAGAATACGATATAATTGACGAAAACTAGTTTGGATTCATAGAAAATTCGAATACGTTATCAGCATGTATTAATTTACACCGAATTTATTTACAAATATCTAAATAAAAAAAACACGTGACAATGCTGGCGATCGTTTTAACAAAAGCCTTCGATCCGGTAAATATACAAATATTGTTGAGAAAATTGATAGAATTTGGTATAAACGGAAATGACACCAAAAACTTTCAAAGTATTTGAACAAATAGTAAGCAATTTGTGCAAATAAATAAAACAAAAAGCAAAATGAAAACGATTAAAGTGAGTGTGCCACGAGGATCGAAATTGGCTGCTACGTTATTTCTTATATATAACTATGTGTTAACAAAATTTTTAGTTTAAAGCTAAAAGAGACTCCTCTGTTCTATGCTGATCATGGATCTTTTTTGTATTGAACGGATACTATCAAAGATTTGATATTAGATTTTTAATCGGATTTAAAAACTATAACGCAATGGTTTGGAAAAAATTTGTTGAAAATTAATTCATCAAAACCAAAATTTTGTAATCTTTAATAATTATAGGCAAATTCCAGATATGAATGAGCTATCAGTCTATTTTAACAGTTGCAAAATAAGAAGAGTTGAAAAATTAAAGTACTTAGAACTATGGTTCGACTCAAGATTGAATTGGAGAGAACACATAACTAAACTATGGTTAAAATGAAATTGATTCCACTAAATTTCGTCATATATAGAAACAAAAATAATATACCAAGAAAGCAACTATGGTTATTATATAACTCGTATTTTATGTCCCAAGTAAACTATCTCAATGCTATATGGAATAGGTGCTCCGAACAGAAGATTACGAACTGCAAAAATTGCAAAACAAAATTATTAAAAATATACTCTCATTATCAATTGGAACAGCTACGATGAGTCTGTATGAACATAGACTTGATATGCGTAAATATTCAATATTGCAAACACAATAGAAAAATAAAAAAAATAAAAATGGACTAATTAAACATAATACGTATAATGTTACATGAAAAACAGAAAATGCTACATATAAGTAGTAAGTATTAGGAACTTTTCTGACATTACAACTTTTTTCTTTTGAATGGAAAGAAGCGCACGATCAATACGCAACTATTGCGGATAAATATTCAATAAACTAGCAGAAAGCATATAAGAAATGTAAACAATATTGTGATTTTCAAAAGAAATGTTCCAAGAAACCTTAATGTTAACTAGATATTTGATCTCATATTGAGATTGTAATGTCCTTATGTATTTGATGGGTAGTTAGTATTTATATAATTTAATTAGTTATCTTCTCACACAAAATTTTCTATTTTTTGACAAAGAATTGTATTTTATAAAATAAAATTAGTTATCAATAAAGGGGGAAAAATACGTAACACAAAAATCTGTCGTGTTTTATTTATTTGGAAGTGATAAAAAATTAAAATCGCGGACAGGGTAACCCGCGATTTTGGTAGGTTGGCAATTAAAACCCTTTGCTTTTCAATCCTGCTATCTATCGGGAAGAACTTATATGCCCATATATAAGTACTTATATGCCCATTCATATACAGTGACTCAACTGTTCACGTGTTTGCAATTATAACATTAGAGCTGCAACTAGCTAAGAGGTATGTTACCTTTGTTTTTCTAATATGCTGTTATTGTAATTGAAAAAATATTGAAAAAAGTACACCGGAACGCTTTTTAGAGTTCAGTCGTTTTCCATGGGTCACCGCTATTAAAGTTGGAAGTTCAAATATTTAAGTAAAGTAAAGTAATAAATTGTATTTCGTTTGTCTTAGCTAAATGTACCAGTATTTACGGGAAGGTAAAAGCTGTTGTGAAATTTCATTTCAATTAAAAGTATCAGTTGGAGTAGCTAAAATACGCAAAAAAGTCGAAGTTTTGCCTATTGCAAATAAAGGTTGCAGATAAAAATTCCCTACCATCGTTGTCAAATTTTAGCTTCAAGGATCGGATGTCGTGTTCCAGAATGACAACGATCCGAAGCACAAAGCCAAAGGTAACACCAAACGGCTCTATGACAACGGCTACAAGATGCTTTCATGGCCACCGCAATCTCACGATTTAAATCCCATAGAACACCTGTGGAGTGATTTGAAAAGGGAGGATCTCTGGAAGCTTAGATGACTTGAGGGCTAAAATTAAGTTTGCATGGAATAATATCGCCCCAGAGGTATCCAAAAATATTGTGGACAGCGTGCCACGTCGAATTATTGGCGGTGGTTATACGAATTATTAAAGTTATATATGTATATTATAAATAAACTATAAAATAGAAAAAAAAGTCCACACGTGTCCCCTTTTTTAATATTTTTTCAATCACAACAATAGTATTTTAGCAAGAACAAAGTTAACATACCTACAGTTAGTTGACGCTCTAGTGTTCCAATTGCAACTCAATGTTCCAATTGGTATTGGTAAGTTTTTGTAGTTGTTATCAATAAAATTTGAAACACTGTGAGAATACGTGAACAGTTGTTTGAGTCACTGTACATACATACCTACACATACATGCGACCATATTTGTACATATATTGTAGTACAATATAAATACTTATACATTACATATGTAATGTTACACATACATACATACCTACCTCGGTTGTCATATTCGTAAGTTCGTAATTATGCAGAATACTAATAAAAAGAAAAGAAGGAAAGAAACAGAAGTACGAAGATGAAGAGGGGTGGTGGAGACGAAGATGCATAATTTTGCAATATATGTAGGTACATAGAATGAGAGAATGTTTCAAATGCCGTCATAAATTCTGAACTTTTTACGAGCGCCACAATGTTTCGAACGTGCACACGTCGTTTTATTGTAGCACGCGGGAAGTGAACATAGGCGGTGGGGATAAGACAATGGTCGAGGGGGCGAGGGACGGTCGTGCCGTAGTTGAGGACCTTGCGACTGCACACGATTTTTTAATTGCTAAATTTTATCACACCTTCGTAGGTCGGAGGAGCGGTGGAGGCACAAATTGTCAAAACCTTGCGCAGAGACATTTCGTGAGTTTTGTTGTTACTTCGCTGTTGTTTTTATCATTGTAGCTGTTGTTGTTGTTGTTGTTGTTGTTGTTTCTTGGCTGCCAGCCGTTATCGTTGCCGTTAAGTATTTAATTGCTATGCAAAAACTTAAATATGCTTTGCATATTACGAAGCACTAGCAACACACGCCCCCTTCTGTTCGGTCCTGCCTCGTAAGAAGAAGGTTTAAGATATGGTTTAAGTTACTCACGCACACCACACAAGTATTCATATGCGTATGTACATATGTGTATGTATGTATGCACATATGTAAGTTTTGTACCTACTCGAATCGTGGAAGCAGGCTCATAAAATTCTGTGCGAAAGGAATTTGTCGCCCCTGGTAAAATCAATAAAAGTGGCAATGAAGCTCTCTTTGCGGTTGTCGGATTAAAACGATGTGAATTTAATCGGATTATACACATAAAACTTTTTTAGCGTAAAATCGATTTTAAGAACGAGAGGAAAGACTTAACGCATTAGTTGTGTTTAGTTCTTGATCGTTGGAAAAATTATGCAATATCCAGTAGATATCTGCGCTGCGGAGTTACTCGTAGCTATGTATAGTATAGGGAGCAAACGTTCAATTGCAGCACTGTAGGAGAAGGTTGTGTTTTATTTGATAAACAACAGCATCTGGCACCAATTCCGTGGAGTTGCTCTTCAGCCAGTCATCAACTAATCAAATTAACAGCATCCTCGTTATTGCTGCTTATACTGCTCGAAATGTCGGCCTCGTTCTTCATCGAGATCATGGCTTCCTTGACCATAAGTGCCATAATTTTCTTTACTTTACCGACCTTGGCCTATATTGTACTTCTCTAATCACATGAGCCGAAACTTAACAGCAGCTAGGTAACATTCCTAGTTATAGTTAACGGAAGAAATTTAACCGAAGTTAATCAAAACATTAATGGTTTTCCAAAAGCTAATCGTTAACCAAAAAATTTAACTCCACTAAGCACAAAATGGCTGGATAGTGGAGAGAGTTAATTAATTTTAATGTTTATTGAAATCTATGCAGGCATTATTGAAAAATTCAAATTTTAAGTAATTACACTTATAAGTTTTCAAACATATCAAAACATAGTTCCTTGTAGCATGTGTAGGTATATTGATATTGAGTCTACTTAAGAGATAAGTGCTATTTATATTGCCCTGAAAAAGTTTAAGTATAAATGTAGAATTCACAACATTATTCTACGTGAGTATAACGATGATAATGAAATTAGTTTCGAACGACTTTCATATGATGGAAGGTTTAAGTTTGGGTTCCAAGGTAAACCGCGTAATCAGAAAAGAAGAAATTGTTTTTGGGCCGACTGCAAGGCATCTATGTGACACTCATAATGTGACACTTATAATATGGACACCAAACCATTGAAACATACGAGTATTCCATATGGACACCAAACCATTGAAACATACGAGTATTCCATGTAATATTGGACGTACTAAAGAAACAAATAACAGTTTGGTAACGTATGGGTCGATAAATTCTTTTGCCCAGCGTTTAATGAAACCTAGCACACAGGAGGCCTTGTTAATGATTTTGTTAATGTGAATATTAAACAAAGTTTGGTATCCAAAGCCACTCCAAGATCCACGAATGTCGAAACGATTTCAAGTTTGTAGTTATCAATTTCATAGTTAAATAATAAAGAAGTTTTACGTGAAAAATACATTTGCTTACACTTACCATACTTAAATTCAGTTTAATTAAGTTTAAGCTACACCAACTGTACTGTTGATTCAGGTCATTTTGTAGTAACTTAGTGCCGTCGGTATTATTAAATGCATAAAATAATTTCACGTCATCAGCGTACATCAAAACTTTACAATTTTGAAACACATCGGGCAAATCGTTATTAAAAAGTAAAAAAAAAAATGGGGCCAAGATGACGCCTTTGTGAAACGCCAGAAGTAATAGGAAAACAATTAGACTTAAAGCCCTTGAATAATATGTACACTCTGGGTTCGATTTGTTAGGAAGGAAGGGATCCTTTTCAGTAAACGTGGCGGAAAACCCATATTTCGCAATTTAAGTAAAAGCAAATTATAATTTACTACGTCAAAAGCTTTACTAAACTCTGTGTACACTGACATCAGTTTGTAATCTATTGGCAACGCCTTCTAACACTCTTGAAGTGAATTCTATAAGGTAAGTAGTTGTCGATTTGCCGGGTAAAAGCCCATGTTGAAAAGGTGAAATAGATTTATGAAGATTAAAACTGATTCCCAAATAGTTTGGGAATAGCAATAAGCTTTGCTATACCACGGTAGTTATTAATTAAAGATTTGCTGCCAGATTTATGTAGCGGAATAATGTAAGAGACCTTCCAGGCGTCAGTTAAATACCCACATTGTAAGGAAAACTTAAATAAAAGTGTGATGGGTACCACAAGTTCATTGCAACAATCCTTAAGAATACAATGTGGAATGTTATCAGGGCCAGAATTAACACAGGTTTCAAGGTTCCTCATTTGTATATTCCAAAACAACTGCTTCATCAACAGATGGGAACGAAATATCCCCTGGAGATAATGAATAATGATCGCTTTGGAAGGGAATTTTTGAGTATGTTGATATAAAAAAAGTCTGAGAAGAGATTACAAATTATTTCTGCACTATCTGATTCAATTTCATTAAATGACATCCTTCACGGAAATCCAGAATCTTTACGTTTTATGTTCACAAAGTCCCAAAAGGATTTAGCATCCTGATTTAGCGAATCTTTAACCTTATTTAGATATTCTTTATAACAAGTTTTGCACTGGAATTGATACCTGTGCGAAGATTTTTATATTGAGAAAAATCAGTCAACTTATTGAATTTCTTATAGCGTTTGTAATAATGAGTCTTTTGGTTTCCCAATTCGGAAATTTCGGTTAATTCAGATTACATTGGGGAACTGAAAAACTAAAGCCCTTATGGATACAATTTTTAAATTGCTGAATGAGCCCGGAAACAGGAGATTTGGAGTCATAACTGAGCAATGAGTTCCAATCCACTTTGGAAAGGTAACTTTCAGTTTTATATAGTCAGTTTTTTTGAAATTGTAATTTAAAGAAATAGGTTTTTCTTTTTCAAGGCATGCGATTTGAAATGAAAAATTTATTTCAACGGTAGGATGATGAGGATCCTCTGGCAGGACTAAAAGTAATGAACGTGGCATATTTGCGTTAGAAACATCGTTAATGAAAATGAGATCCAGGATTTTGTTATTGGCATTTAAAACAGAGTTTAGTTGGGAAAGGCCTTCGCTAGTTATGGAGTTTATTATATCAATGCAGTTATAATTTTTACAAGTAGGTAGTAGTATAAATGGATCATCGGGGGAGACATCCCAAACGACATCATGCATCTGATATACTGCAGAAGGAGAGTTAGGAGGAACATATATATATTTTTAAGATCTCAGTTGTATAAGAGGTAGGGGTGGTTATTGCTCAATCATAATAATTTACCAAACAGTTTTTTTTGGACCTATTCTATAAGTAATTAACTTCTTAAGTGTGCCGAATTTGGTTGCATTAACTTCACTATTTTCTTTGGTAATGCACTTTAATTATTTCATTTGTTTTGAATGTAGGCGTGGTTTTCACGCAATTTGTTCCAAATCAGCATTATTTTAATTTTTCAGATAATTTTCAGAAATTTCATCCGAAAATTGGTAAAACAAAGAAAGTAAGAAATAGATAATATATATACATTAGATATGTATGTAAATCATATATATTTACTTACTTAACTGGCACTACAACCGATGATCGGTCTTGGACAAGTGCAGTCAGGTCGCACTGTACCTGGTCTTTCCAACGGAGATTAGGACGTCCTCTTATGCGTGTTCCTCCACCGTGGTTCGAATAAAACACCCTTCCTAGCAGGAGCGCTTTCATTCATTCGCTTAACATGACCCAGCCAGCGAAGTCGCTGGATTTTTACACGCTTGACTTTGTCAGTGTCGGCGTACAGCTCATACAGCTCATCGTTCCATCTTATTCGACACACGTTGTCCACGCATAATAGACCGTAGATCTTACGGAGTATCTTCCTCTCGAACGCTCCTAACAGCCTCTCATCATTGATGGTCAATTTCCAATTCTCTGCGCTATTCATTAGGACGTGAAGGATAAGGGACTTATTGAGCGTTATATTCATCGGTCGAGAAAAAGAGGGTTCTACTTCTCAATTGCGTACTAAGCCCGTAGTAACACCTGTTGGAAAGAGTTAATCTGCCATTGATCTCAAGGCTGACAGTATTGTTGGTGATTATGTTGGATCCTAGATAGACGAAATCCTTGACGGCTTGAAAAGTATAATTGTCAACAGTGACATTTTGTCCAAGAGGCTCTTTGTTTGTTGACACTAGGTATTTCGTTTTGTCCTCATTCACCACTAGACCCACTCGACGAGACTCCCTTTCCAGGTTGGAGGATGCTGCACTGATTGCTCGAGCGTTTTTGCCAATGATGTCAATATCATCAGCGTATGCTAGCAGCATGACACTCTTGGAGAAGATAGTGCCAGAGATGTCGATGTTCGCAGCTCGTATCATACATACGAACCAATAAATCGAAAATATATTTGAAAAATCCCGAAAGCAATTGAACAACTGTTCTGAAAATTGTCAACATTGGGTAAAAGCCACTCCTATTTCACATACAAGTGAAATATGAAAGGTATAAGTACATAGTTAAGGTAATTAAATTCAAAAATATCTGATGCAAAAATTAGAATCATTGGGCAATAACCACGCCTACTACCCATACAATATTTCATACATCGAGTCAAGCTGATAAAAAAATATTTGACGCAAAAATCTTAGAAAAATCGGCTAGCCTCTTCGTTTTCCTTGCGAAAGGCTACACTCGCAAACTAATCCACCATTGGACTTCATATTCGTGTTTCTGGCATCAAAATTAACGGAAGCACTATTTACGATGTTTGTTTGTCCAATATTACAATTTTGCCGGTTAGAGGGTTAAGCTGTGTAAATGCTGTTACTTTTGAAGAGCATAATAATGTTTCATAATAATTTAAAAAAAAATGTCTACTTAAATGTTTGTTAAAAGTAAAAATTGTTTATTTAAGTAGTTGCACCTAAGTACGAAGCCCCATTGCCAAATCACAATCTCAACTTTCTGTTATTGAATTTTATTCGTTCGTTTCCATTTTGTATCATCCAAAGTAATTTTCTATAACTTACACCTAATCAAATTACTTCGTTTTTCCTGAGATTGTTATTGTTGTTGTTGATGTTGATGGGAACGATGGATGCTTGATATGCGGAGGAAGATCTTATAAGTAAGAAGTTTTTCGTTGTTGTTGTTGTCGTTGTTTTAAAACAAACTTTTGCCATTTATGATAATTCAACGTCAGCTGTGACAGTTCAGTTCAGTTTTGTTCAGTTCTGTTCTGTTGTGCTCCGTGTGGTTCGGTTCAGTTCATTTTGGTTTGCTTAACACATCAGAAACACCCATTCTTGAAAATATGCTCGCAACACATTTAACTTATTACATCGAAAGGGTTGAACTAAAATTTTGATGATGGCAGCGAGAGGGCGGGCTGTAGGGGGCGAAGGTGGCGGAGGGAATGGTGCCCTGCTCTAAAATTTGCGTTCTCAATCTAAACATATTCTTGAAGTAATTTAGAACTCATCTCGTGGATTGTAAATTGCTTTTACGTCCATAATATTTGTGTATGTGGGTGTACGTACAACGTATGAATGAATGTATGTATGCGAGCACATATGCACATGGATGTGTGCGGTTTGACGAGCGAACATCGAGTCATCATGTGTGCATGTGTACGTTCTTTCATTTCATTACGTATACGACTTGATGTTCGTTTAGTTTGGTTCTCTTCATTCGACGGATTGTGCTTGCGTCTGCAGTTGACTCGAGGGATGCTCAAAGATAAATTGTTACAATTTCGGGTATAGTAAGTGAGGCAACAACAGCAACAACAAAAATAGCAAGAACAAGAATTTAACTTGTTTGAGCGCCTTTTACTATTGCACATAGAATGATCCTTTGAGATACGAACATTGGATTTCTCTGATTTATACCGTGTTTCACAGCGGCTGCAATGAACAACAAGAATAACAACAACAACTACATCAACAAAAACAACAACTTTCAACAAACTAACTAACCAACTAACGCAACATTTGCCACATTTTGCATTTGACAAAATGAATCGCACTTGTATCCAAAATGAAAATAGCCTCCAGCTCTCAACTGGATTAAATGTCAATCAATATGTCAGCTTTTGAAAGCAGATAGAACTGTATCCGAATTGTTTTTGTTAAATATTTTTGAATGTGCCATAATTTTTTGTATAAGTATGTAGCATATTCGAACTTTAAACAGCAAAATCTTTTTCTTTTTCATTCAAAGGAGTAATTCTATTATTCCTGCATGCATAGTAAGATATGTACTGTTTACTACTGCTTACTCTTGTATATACTTGTGTATGTATGCACATAAATAGATCAAATTGTCGTTGACATTTCAACATTTGAAAGAGAGAAGTTTTGATGATTATGCGTCAATGCGCTGTCACAATATAGTACGAGTTTCTCGAGCGTCACATGAGACATACAAACTAGAACAACTCGCACACGAGAACATCTTACATACATACATACATACATATTGATAATCTGACACTGATGCCTAACGATGCAAACAATTTCTGACATTCACTCCTTTGTGCTGTGCTTCTGCCTGTCAAAAATGCTCCTTTAATGATGACTTAAAAATGCGGTGAATGAATGGCATCACTAAAAGCAAATTCAAATAAATTTTTAATCCCCTGTGCATTTTTAGCAGCAATGAGCCCAGCCAGACCCAACCACCCTTGCGCATGAACTGAAGCACCCCATTCGTCAACTGAGCAAAATAAGACTCAGACAGACACACAATTAAATTTCGGTTGGGTACTGCTGAGCGCGTTTTCTGTCACTGACATTTGTGGAAGATGATGCTATGCGTTTTTGACACAGAGACAGAGCGACTGAGCAACGAGACAAAGTGGACACATTTAATGATGATTTCGTGTACCTTACATTAGAATGACTGTTGTTCTCTCTTACGTTTTTTTCTTTGTTGAACATAATAAACTAAAAGCTATTCATCAATAAAATGTTTGAAGCTCGAAGCTGAATTTGTTACACATACTACATACAAATGCAAATCTTCATCTGAATACACATACATATGTGTGTATATGTTCATATGTAAATATGTATGTATGTACATTTGCACACGTACGAGTATAAACATCAAATACAACAGTGTTTAAATACAACGCTGTTAGGCATGAAAAATGCAAATGTCATTGTGAGTGCGATTGGCACTTTTTGTGAAAAAGGATATCACACACTCATATACACTCTCACTTTCACACTCACTCACACACGCTCGCACACAGCAATTCCGATTATGCGAGACAAAGGAAGGAGACGAGATTCGTGCGTTCCCTCTGTGACCGCTTGTTGTGCTTTCCGGTGCGACGGGAAATTTCTTTCTTTCTTTCTGATTTTTGACACAAACAAAACGCAAACAACAAAAAAAAGTTGCTCACGTTGTTGTGCTGTTTTTGTAATTTTTGCTGTTTGTTGTTATTGTTGTTATACACTCTTACTCTTTGTTAAATGACAACCTCAAGGCAATAACATCTTATCGCAAGCAACTCTTTTCAAACTCATGTAACCGCTGGCATCAACGTAATCCCTCAGGCTAAAAAGATATAATTACATTTGTATGTTAACCTTCATTAGAGTGTAAGCAGACAGGGCGACAGTGGTTCCAAAACATTGCCTGATTAATACATAAATAAGTACAGATGTGGGTATAAGACACGTAGGTAGGTTTCAGTCGGCCTTAATTTGAGTTTTATAGTGCCAAGATAAATTTTTTTAGATTTTAAAGAGTGTTGATTACAATTCGCGCTCTATATTTGCTCGAGTGTTGCGGAAGAAATTGCTCTGCATGATCAACACAAGATACATCGACAATGAAACTCAATTCGTATAGCAAAAACGTGGTATAAACCTAAACCAAAACCCAATAAATACTAAACAAAACCTACATCAAATGTAACCATTTCATTGGTAACAAAATAGCAGATTGTTTATTATTATTATTAAATATTTGTGGGAGTGTACATCGACGTATAAGATCTATTGCGCCACATATAAATTTTAGTATTGCTCCCATTGGTCATGGATTTCAAATCTTCTACGAGCATTTCATATTCCGTATTTTCTCTGCAATATTTTTTTTTACAGTATTTACAGTTCTGGCGGCAGATAGTTCAACTTGCAGTATCCTGCTTGAATGCTGGACAAGAATTAAATATTATATTCAGTAATTTATAAATATATTATAAATATTGGGCACTTGGAATTGAAAGAACTAAAATTTTTACTCAACTCAGATCCGAGAACAAAAGGAATATTTTATTTTCAAAAGATTTCTCATTTAACCTGGTTCCACTTAAAAGGATAGGTATACTTATATTATGTGAGGAAGATAGACCCTGGCTCTCAAAAGTTGAAGCTTAAAAAATATGGCATGGAATTACCAGAAATATTCCGTAATATGAAAATTGCATGAAATTTAGGCTATGCAAATTAAAGAACCACTGAAATCTGTTTTACGTGTTTTATTCACTTTCAAAGTAAATGTAATGCATTTGGTTCTGTAAACTTCTGCTGAATTGCAATGTGATAAAAAAGGAAATCTCCCGAACTTATCTCTCTTTTCGCTTAACTTTGGTTACATGTCATTCCGTGGTAAAGCAATTTGAGGGTGCTTTCTCCCAAGAATATAAATTTTTTTCGAAATGATTTTTCTCTTGCCCCGATATTGTCGACAGATATCATTTGAATATCCATTTGTTTTCGGGACTAAATGGAAATAAACTTCTATGTCTGACAATTTAGCACGGCTCCAGAGAAAGAATCATTTGCTATGCATTTGTAGAATGTGTAAGTTTACATTTTACATTTTTCCAGAAAATCATTCAATGATATTCCAGGAAGCATTGTAGTGTGGAAAAATAATACTTACTGTTTCAGTAGATGTATTTTAATATACTCATATAGCACATAAAATACTCACTTTGTTGCTTTAAAAACGAAAGTAATAAGTAATAGTTATTGTATTAGGTAGAAAAAGAGGATTATGCTAAAATAGTTGCATCTCGTGAAATATGTAATAAAAACATGAAAATTTTTGATGATAAAAATTTGCAGAAAAATTACGAAATTTTTAACACCAGTATGTCGCTCGCTGGAAGGAAATTTTAAACTGTGTATGTACAAACATAAATTAAAATTCCTATTTATTTAATGTTCAAGGTATGAATATACCTATAGTACTTATGGTATATTGATTTTTCAATTGACTAACGTGAAATATTTAGCACAAGCCAAAAACGTATAGAAATAATAGTAAGTACATTATTACTAATATATAATTTATAACTTGTGTAAATGTTGACCAAATCGGGTACAAGTTCTACAGGTCGTTGAATATGGCCAGAAACACTTACACACTTTTAGGTGATGATATTTTAAACATCAGACGTGTTTCGCAGTTTTCGGGAGCAAATTTGATAGTAAAGTACACTATCTTTTATAGCCGAAAACTTTTTGCTCTAAATTAATATATATATAATTTGTAGTGAGTAGTTTTTTTTGGAAAAATTATGACTTGTTAATGTGGTTCCGTAAAGGATCTTAGCAGCTGAAGGAGAATCGTGCTATCAAGGGTTAAATAAAATTGAAAAAAATCAGTTTTTCCAATAACGCAATGCCTAACGAATGCCTTCAACATAAAATTTTGGCAAAAGATCTAATTCAAAATTATTTGGATTTGTACTAAAATTAGTATGCCTTCCCTTACAAAACCAATCTTCAACTACTATTTCGGTATCCATATTCGTGATAGACAAAAATGGAGCGATTCCATAAGAATTAAAATGATTTCAACCCACATGGCTCAGTGCTGGACGGCAGAGGAGCTTGGCGCAAATATATCTTTGCTTGCCCGAACTTAGCAGTGCGTTTCTGGCAGAAGTAACGCACTCGCTAAGAAAACTGTAACAAAAGGATGTACCATATTTCTTGAATCAATTTTTCTCAATGCTAAATTAGTCATTGATTGCAGAGCTCCACATGATTGGGGTAATGTGGCATAGGAGCATAAATTGCAGATTAGTTCACAAAAAAGGCATATTCTCATAAACCACTTATATAAAGGATAAAATATGGTAACTTGAAAACTAGTCTCAAGTTCAAGCGAAAAAACAAGCGATCAATAGGTTGTACATACTTAGAGGTCACCAGCGGATTATCAAGGCTTATGTGGCTAATACAGAAACTTCCTTAGCACAGTGGTGTGTGTGTGTGTATGATTACAGGATTGAGTTTCATAGTTTTTCCAGAGATTTTATTAAGAAACACTCAATGGTTCACTTGGCCAGATGAAGAGTAGTAGATGAAGCGTAGGTGGCATACTAAGTAGGACCATTGGCAACCAAGAGCATCCATTTTAACCTATGGTCGTTTAAGAAATTGAACTATAAAATTGCATTGCGGAATCGATAAATCTCATACATTCCCGCGCAGGATTAAATATGTGCAATTGAAGTGCACATCGCAAACCCCTTCAGCGAAACTAATTATTTCCAGTTTAGTTTTGGCAATCAAATTAACTTCAGCCGAATTGCACCACTACATCCATTGAAAGGGAGAAAATAATCAGATAAAATCACAAATCTTTACTTTTTCTTAAGCGAATTCCATTGCTCTAGTAAAATCTTTTAGGAGAAAAGTTTTAGAACCACTTTTAGCACTTGTTTCTTTTATATTTTTTTGTTTCAGAAACACTCTCTTATACAAATACCAAACTCGTGCACATGTGTGTGAACGTTGGTGTGGGTGTGGGTGTGGGTGTGTGTGTGTGTGCGTGGTGTTCTGTTTGCTGGAAAGTGTGTGCGTATGAAGTACATACATTGTGTTATCGGTAAACAAATAAAAAAGTTTTATTGTGTGCTTTAGGGAGAATTTCCCTTTTTTATTTTTCCCTAATCTTAATTCACTCAAATTCGATTACTCTGCTGCTGTTGTTCTTATTGCCACATTCCCTATCTTGTTGTGCTTGTGCTCACCTCTTGCCTTCAGTCATCCCGTTGTTGTTCAGACCAAATCGAAATAAAAATAAACTCCAAAGTCTAGCAGTCACTTATTTTCACGTTGTTACCCGCAATGCTTTAGCATCATCACACGCCCACACAAACACATACAAACATACACGTACGTATACATAAGTACGAGTACATCATACGGAAATACAAAACCCACCCAAATAATCAAAACACAACAACAATAAAATTAAAATTGAAAATACAAAGGATTTATAGGTTCAAAGTTTCAAGGATCTGAATATCCGTTAAGAGCACAAATGTAATGTGTGTGCGAAAAGATGAGAACGGTTGGGTCAGCATTCGAGCGCAGTGTAAAGGGGACGGCAATGGTGAGGTCGGAAACGCAAAGGGTATACAGGGGCGGCTGAAATAACACACATTCACACACATTCATATACATATACATGCATATGCACGTATTTATATGTGTGTACATAGATGACGGGTCTGGTCTCGGTGAGTGTTTGTTATGTGGAAAGCTACAGAACGAAATGTTATTTTTATTTGGTTATTGTTGCCTTTACTGCTGTTGTTGTCAAGTGTTGTTGTTCAGTTCATTTTAGAATTTTGAAAAATTGTTAAATATTTCGGCTTCGCCTTTTTTGCTTAACAAACAACACCAACAAATGGTGTTGTTGCTTGATGGAGCGCACCGAACTTGCGTGACTTAAGGTTTGTGTTCCGAGCATAGCAACATAGCTTCGTCACAGTTTACAGCCCCAGTAAAAGCAGCGACGCCCGCCCCCGTCAAGGCGAGCGTAGGAAATAACTTAAAAAGTTAAATCAGTTGCCACGTACTCGTACGCTTGTATTTGGTTGACATTTTAACGAACACGAAACGAATTCAAAGCCAATTTAATAAAATGTTTAATGACGTCATAGAAACCACATTCCCAAAACTCGTGTAGTGTTAACAAAATACTTTAGACAGACTTGTTTCGTTTTGGCAATTATTTAATAAGTATGAGACGCACTGAATAAATTCAGTATGAAAATTTAACACAAAATATTAAAAAATTACAAAATCATTTGGTAATTCGACCATACTGCTGCAATTATCATAGTATGTCCTCCTCCGAAGTCGGTAGCAACTCCCGTTTGTCGTTTATATTGATATGAAAAGTTTTTAGTATTTTTCCAGCACATCAGTGATCACTAAAAAACCCGTTTTGACTACTTTCAACGTTTCTTATTGCAATTGTTGCAGTCGACGTTATTATAAATGTGCTCCACGCAGCATCAGTTGTATTCCAAGGAACTTGCAACAAGGTTCGGAGATTGAGACGATTTGGACTCATTATATTTACTCTTAAAAACGAAATACTTTAATTACTTTTTATTTTTCTGTGTATGTCCTGATGGTAAAAATTAAATTTTTCAAAGGTCGTCCACATCAACATCCTCCAATTCAGGAACGAAAAAGTCATTAATCATGGCTCTATAGCGCTCCCCATTGACTGTAAAATTATGACAGGCTTCATCTTTGAAGAAATATGGACCTCTACCCATAGAGCACACCAAACAGTGACTTTTTGAGGATATAACGGCGTCTCAACAATGGCTTGTGGATTATGATCACTCCAAATGCGACAATTTTGCTTATTAACGTACCCATTCAACCAAAAGTGAGATTCATCACTGAACAAAATTTTCTTGTGAAAATCGGCTTCGGTGGCCATCTTGTTTTGGACCCATTCACCGAACGTGCGACGAGCTTGATGGTCGTTAGGCTTCAATTCTGGCACGAGTTGGATCCGTCCTCAAAATCTTCCATAAAGTGGCTGGGCACAGCTCCAATTGTTGCGCGCGATGGCGGATGGACTCATTCGGGTCTTCTTCGATACTCTGTTCCACAGAAGCAAACGTTTTTTAACGTAAGTCTATTCATTATCAAAGGAAAAACCAAACTGGGCATAAATCAAGTGACAGCTGTCAAAAAAATCAACTCCGAAAAAAGTATTGCCAGATTGAAAACCACACATCTAAAAAAAACACCCTTTACATATGTTGTATAAATTAAAGAACTTGTTTTATTTTATTCTATGTAACTTTATGGAGACGTGTTGATCTTACAACTTGCAATGAGCGAAATGTATGAAATGAAACTGAATTCAGAATAAACGTTTTGTAAAGTTTGAAAGTAATGTAGCACAGAATTCAGTGTTAGAAATTGTAAGAGTTGTTTAAAATTAAAGAATTCCAATTTACAATAACAATACTAATAATTTGGCACGCCTCATACTCGTACACCTATGACCCAGCATTAAAATTTCATCATTTTGTTTTTATTGGTACTAATTTATATCAAATGGTTCCTTATCTATACAGTTTTTTTTATTCTATTTTCAATTTAATTAAATGTTTTGTTATTGTTTTAGGCCAGAACGGCTCATTGTGATACCATATGGTTGATCGTACAGCTTAACACCGGTTCCTAAGGGCAGGGTGGGAATGTGTTATCACTTGGTGGTTTTGCCAGTGCCTGCCTAGAGATGTATTTGTATACTTTCTTATAGTTCTTATTGACTTCATATGAGTAGAAATATAAGAAGCTTATGAGAATTAACCACCAAACCAAGAAGGGAATCGCACCTCAAACCTCATTGGTAAAAGTCTAGTGCTCTACCCACTAAACCATGATATTTTTACATTAGGGGGACTCTCTAAGTGAAGCATATGCCCTTGCACGGTGCAATACTTAGTAGCAGAATTGCAAAACGTTTACATCTTTATAACGAACAAAACACCCAAAAATTTTGCCATTCTTGCACCGTGAAATTTTAAAGAAAAATTCCAGCAATAAAAATTCCAGCTTATAAAAAAAAGTTATCATATCAGGTGTCCGTTCTGAGGGATGGACAAAAGTAGGTGTATAAGTTTTGCTTTTAATACACATATACGAGTTCATAGTATGTATGTATGTAGAAGAAATACGCAGAATATTAATTTGAAAAGTTCACAAATAAATCAAGCTTCCCCCATTGGCATCACGCAAGGCATCATCAGCATCGCCATTACGTGAAACTGCAGCGAACGTCATTAATACCAGCGGCGACTGATCGACATTGGTTTGGTTTCTCACTGCGTGCATTTCATGAACTGTTTCAATTAAAAGCTCCCGTGGAGAGCAATAGCGGTTAATTACGGACATATGTATTCTAGGGCGTGTAATATATGTATGTATGTATTTACATACATACATTGAAGCGGCGGAGATTATTCATACCACGATACCATTGCCAGCACCTAAAATTAAAATACATATATGTATGGTTAACTCGAGTTAACTACGAGTACCCGATCCAAGTACCCGGCACCTACTTGGGTACTTGAATTAGTGAATCTAATACAAAAGGAACTTGGATCGAAACAAATATGGTACTCTGAGTACGTACTTTTAGCACAATACTTAATAATAAGTAACTTAAAGGAATATCATCCTGGAAATATTAAGGAACTTACACTTCTTTCACAGAAATGTTTTTCTCGGTGGTTGCTTGCCAACACATGCGTCGAAAAGCAATTTATATCAAAATTTATTTTTGAGGCTCGGTGACACACTAAAGAAAAACCCTTGTTTGAAATTGAAATCAAATATGGAATTACATTTTTTTTTATCGATTTAAGAATTATTTGAGATTTCATTTAATTTCAAATTTTCTCAAACATTTGAAACTCTGTTTGCTGGGCATAAACAAATACAAAATATAATAATTCCAAACAAATTATTGTTATTGTATAAGCAAATTTTACTTTGAATTTGAATGTTTTTATTGTATAATCTTCGGCTTCGGCTTCAACAAATGTTCTGCAAAGATCCATTGAGAAGGTGTTTTCTAGTTGCACCTGAAACTACGTCAAGAAAGAAGAAGAAATATCCGCTCTGGACATTTGATATTTCTTTTCGGCCAGCTTCGGATAAAAAAGAATGAGCGAATAATGTTTGGGCATACGCCTTTTGCCCCACTGCTGGCCCGCTGACGAAATTTTAAATTTTATGTAAACTATACATAGATTCAAGTTCGATTGCAAAGTATGTAATGCTACGCCACAAATATATTAATTTCTAAACACCCAGTGAAATAAATTCGTTCGGTAATCGAGCCCTAGGGCCCATTAAATTTAGCTTACACCCGAGTAAGAAGTAGCTGCTACCGGTTGTGAACAATTTTTTCCAATACGTTGTTTTTATTAACATAACTGTTCTTTGGTCACTGGCGACTTCATGGCAAAATATTTTTCTCTGGGGGCACCAACATACATATGTATCTACATGTATGTATATTGCCCAATGTTCACATGTAAATGTCTAATGCAAAGCATAAGACTATAATCTTTGCGATACCTCTCGACAATGAAGCTAAATGACATTCGACGCAATAAGAATGAACGGACAACGCACTTATGTAAGTACTTGATCAGCAGCAAGCAGCAGCGCGAGGCGGCCGGACTATCCTCCTCGAGACGACAAGACTTTCAAGGTATCAACACATCAGCGCTTAGCGGCAGAAGCGAAAAGCAGCATGACCGTTGTCGTAGTAATTTTCATTTATCGTTCTGCGTCTCAAGTTGTATCAGCGGTAAAGGAAAACCGGTCGTGCTCTGACTGTTCGGGTCTTCAACACTCATAAATTATCGCGTGGAAATAATTTTCAAAGGCAATGGGGAAATTTTCTAAACGGAACGGTACTTTGACATAATCTGCAATTCTCGTCTTCGTCGTCGTCTTCGTTGCAGCCACCATATGCTTCTCTAATGAGATTGTTGCTTGTGGCAATGAATGCACGTATGCCTCTCCAGCATATACTGCACATATGGTTGGATGTAAAAATGGACAAACATGTTCATACGAGTATATGCGATGCGTGGTAAACACTTTGCGAATCAGTCTGTTTGTCTGTCTGTCTGTCTGTCTGGTGGTGATATGGCATGACGACGCTGTCGACAGAGTCATGTGGAAAATAACGGATGGCATCGCATGATGCTGCATGGTGATATTTTCAAGACTTGTACTCAAACCTGTGAACCTTGTGCATCATGCAGCATTCCTGATGTCGATGCTAGGTGGAGTGCAAAAGCTGTTGACTTTCTAATCTAACGTTTACATAGTTGATGGAGACGACTCTCTCTCTACAAAGAAAACGTACTTATGTATGTGCATGTTTCTACAAGCCCAGTGGTCGCCAAAGCGCATGAAAACTGTAATCAATGCTCATCCTGGAATGTGTGGAAGTATTCCATTCCATGAAAACAGTCGAATGACAAAAAGAAAGAACAACTGTAAAATTATAAATTAAAATTCATAATCACCATAAAAGTAATTTTCCATTATTTTACATTTTTACTATTTTTTAAGTCGTGGGCAACAAATGTGCCTGAGAATTTGCGAGAAAGTACGTACGTACATACATATATGGAAAGTTTATTTAAGCTGCTTAGGCCAGGATTTATTTAGATTTATATTTGGAGGTGTGCATGAGGGATGTAGTTTTCCATAACACGCATTGAGAAAAAAGAAAAGAAAAGAGAGGCAGAACTCATCCCTAAGACATCAGTATCCAGCAGTATCTTCAGATTAAAATCAGTGGTTCAAAAAGCAATTTGATGTTTTGCCACTGGATCATCTTTTTTTTAAGCATAACTCATGGTTTCGTTGATACATTATATAGTTCCTTCTAAAATGACACGGATGATTGGTTCCAGGCCCATTGGTTTTCTTAGGGAGGCTTTCTAGGGCCTTTACTGCCTGACTGTCACTGCAGACTCCTTTTCAATTTCTTCGGCAACCATTTTTTACTATCCAGCTAGCTACATTCAAAATAATAAAGATCTTTCTTTGAAAGACCGTTGTCATGAAATTATGTGTAAAGCCCTTGGGGATGTCCTCTGGAATACTCCATTGGCTTCGCCTAGGAAATTTCACATTATATTTTCCGTATTGCCGTATTTGATGTGGAGCTCAAAACTGTCAATTAACATCGAGAACAATGGCGATAATGGGTGGTAAGTCCGACTATGCACCGTATAATTTTCATCATTCCAAAAACCGTTTGATTGGAGTCGACACACCGCCTTCATTGCTTCCCTTTGAATCAGGCAAAACATTTGGACTGTGCCCTGGAGCGGTGCTCACAGCGCCAGTGATGCCCAGACACACTAATTAGGACTGTGTACAACCAGTGTATAACCGTAGGCTGTGGATTCCAAGTCTTCCGAAAGTTATGGGGCACTGTCAGAAAACTTTAATTGCTCTTTCTGCTCGACATGACTATCCACAAAAGTTTAGAAACTAGAGTTACGCCTAGGTACTTTCGAGCACAAAAGCAGGGTCACTCCCTTCAGTACCGAGAGTTGAAGCCCTACCGGATTGTTCCTCCAAGTAAAGAGCACGAAAGAAGTTTTATTTGTATTCACTGCACCATTGGTCGATCTTTCTTAAGGTCTGGAAAAGAGCAACACCTTGGGGATATACTACTCGTGAGCAGGTACTCTTTTGGCTAGCATGGAATGAATCCATTTTAAAATGACTTCTTCAGGAAAACATATCGACTCAAAGTCAACATTGCTAAAAGCCTTCTCGGTAACAGGAAATACCATAGAATAACTATTGATTAAACTGGCAACGTACATGTGAAGTGACCATCATATTTTAGAAGGTGTGTAAAGTTAACCTATAAAGTTTGGTCACGCCGTAAATATAGTAAGTTAATTATTAATTTTGAAAGATTTTTTATGGTACACAGGCTTGTTGCTAGAAAATCAAAAGCCCAAATCAACTATTTTCATAATTTCTTTCTTTGAATTGAGAGCAGCGAATTGTTGAGAGTTGAAGAAACTTCCAGAAACTAAAAAAACTTTTTTTCTCTGCTTGCATTTATATGAACGTTATGCTTTCTTTTTTTCCTAGGCCTTAAGTACAATGGGCTACATAGCCTGAATGCTTGAGGAACTGTCCTGCACTCGTAGGTCAGGTTCTCGGCCTTCTTCACATCCATCCATCCATGCTCGAAGGAACTACGAAGATCGTCTTTTCATCCACATATTGCACTCTTATGAATTCAGTGTTTTTACCTTTTATGGGTTATCGGATGGAAATGAAATGAGAAAATACAATTTGACAGGCACATGAAATTAAGTAGTAATAACTACGCAATGACAAATTTAATGGGAAACTGATAGGTACCAGCGTATTTGATCAGTAACTAACTCCTTCTACCTACCTGAACATGGTCACCATGAAAAATAATGTACAAAGTTAGTAGATAATATTTATTTATTTGCTTTTCAATTCCATGTTACTGCAGGAGCTCCTTCATTTGTATAATAGGAAGCTCAGTATCGCACTACATTTTACTACTGGGTACTTGAATTTATGTATGTATATGTGTGAGTGTGTTGTTGTTCTTCACTTCATAAGATGCTATCCACTATTATTTTCCTTATAACGGCAAAATATTTCATAAATATGTATAATTAAATTTAAAAAAAAAAAATAATAAATTTATTTATCCACTGCGAAGACAAACTTCGAAGTTGTTGTTTTGAAAGAATAATTGTCAATAAGAAGAAGAAGATGATAAAGATGACCAACATTCACATTCACATCGTCTTAACATTTGTGATAGACTGAAGAAACATGAGTGAACAGTTGACCCCATTGCCCAATAGGTTATTGCATGAGTTACTTGTTTTTACATAACGACAATTTTGCTTTGTAGTTGGACAAGTTACTAACTACACAAAATAATAATTACATTCACACTGCTACAGTGTAATTAGTTACAAAAGCAAACTTTAGATAGTAAGATTCGAAATGCCTTCATTTTGGTTATGTTGTTTTCATGGAGTGACAATTTAAGCATTAATTATTTGTATTTCTTACTTGTTTGCTTGAAAAAGAAGTAAGGTTAATGATAAGAACCATATGCACCGTAGTAATAACAAATTTAGTAAATAGTAATATAAATTTGAAAAGTCACGATAAATATGTATGTAAAATGTAAATACCTAGCAAACATTCGACTGCCAGCTTTAAACTGACTGTATCCAGTTTGGATGGTTGATTAGAATATGGCAGGACGCGACGATCGCTAACGGCACTGCGCTACAACAACTTAACTATTATTCGAAGTGCAGCTTCGACCTATTTTTGTCTCGGTAAGTCTGCGGATATTCATAGAAGCACATCATCCAGAACTCTTTTCCATCAAGATTTTGAGTATGGATGCTATTTCAATACTTGCCTCTTTGTACGTGTCCAGGAATTTCCTCTTTCCTTGTTTTGCAATGATTACTCTTTCTTATTTACCCAATTAGAATTCATGCTAATACAACACAAACGCGAAAAGTGTTTTTATTGAGGTCTCAATCACGGAATATAAACAACTTGCCTAACCCTGTATCTATTTTTACCCTTTCTTGCCTTACCTTTTATTTATCAAGGTCAATTAACGAAGCAACTGCCCCTACCTTAGTAAGATCGTCTGCTTGTTCTTTCATAACATAAGGGGTCTTTGTTATCCCTGAATAGTTAATTGATTTGCCAGACATGTATTGGTAGTACGGTAGATGCCAAAAGAACTTGTGTATTAGAGTAGGGAACTTTATTTCACTGAGGGTATCCGATCTTTTAGTTAAAATTCTGTGTTTATTTAATAACGTCCAAAAGCTAAGCACCGCCGGAACTTTACCTCCGGGCTTTACCTTTGACTCAAATAAGGGATGCCAACCAAAATTTAAAAAATTTGGATTTATGTACATTAATTGATATTTTTCTTTCAATTATATTCAATTTGAGATATTGATGACGTAAATCGATTTAAAATTTTTTTAAATGAGTGAAAAAGGTGAACTTGAATGGTAAAAAGTCGCTTAAATTAGCCAACCCAACAAATTTCAGCTACAGTACTGATTCTAGGTATTTACTCTTTCCACTCCATATGCAAAACCAACTCATGCCCGAGAGATGAAGTTGAAATTTTTTGCTTAGTGTTATAAAAAGTTCAAAGTTCCTCGCAAGGAAAGAAAATTCCCCGATTACCCATAGAATTTTTGATTTTCTGAGAACTTTTCTTGGACTTGACTTAAGGTAGATGGGTCTACCTTTGCACTCTGGCGAAGACATTTGATATTGAATGTAAAGCATTACATTCAAACTAAAGAAACTAAATTACCGCTTTGATATGACGATACGTTGAGCGTTAAATGCCTAATTATTTTCTATTGTAAAGTTATTATGTGGAGAGAAGTAGCTAGCATTCATTCACTCATAAAAATTTCAATAAACTTTTGGATTACCTTAAGCGATACCGCAACATTGCGGTAGTTGTAGTTGTAGTTGTAGTTGTAGTGGTGTTGGATAATGCTTACGGGAAAGGGCGTTTTTCTATTGCTTTCACATTCAAGCAACTAACTGCGTATAAAAAAGAAACACTAACTTTCTCAAATAAAGTTTCTTTAAAAGAAAACTATTAACGCATATATGTACGTACATATGTATATATGTATATGCGTTTATGTATAAGTATGTTTGTATATTTGCAGTAGGTAATTGCCGCCGCTGTAATCGTTGTTGTTGTTGGCGTATGTACTTACTCATTGCAATATATAATATTGTAGGCATCAAGCGAGCATGGAGAGAAAGAAGAAGCCAAGCTATGTTAACTCTTGACATTAATTAGTACGACCAGAGCGATGAGTATCTTAAGAGCTCTTAAAAGGTCATTACACCAAACTAAAACATGCAACAACATCTACAGCAACAGCAACAGCAACAACAAGAAAAAGTCAGCCAGCAAACTAGGCAAGCCATCAACAGCCAACAAGCCAGCCAGGCAGCCAGCCATCATTGATGTCGTAACCGCCAACCGACTAATTATTTAATTTTAACTTTTAAAGTATCTCTTTGCTGGGTCTTAATCACTGCCTGCGGGAAATGCGCACCGCTGCCCAGATTTGCAGTGGTGCTGTGCGATGTGATTGTAGTGTGATGTAGGGTGGTGCGCGGTATTGAAGTAGTACCTTGTAATGCGGATCCATCATAAAGTACAACCCATTACATGACCTAAACGGTATGGCACGGCATGATGATGTACTGGAACATGTGGTGGCAGCATAGGCAACAGCGACGTCCACTTCGATGGCGGCAGCGGCTCATAACTAAAATGATCAATTATGATACAAAAATCTTCTTGTTACAGATTATTAAGCTTTGCGCAGCGAGTAGCAGCACGGAAACTGCCAATGAACGCATCATCGTTAATGGCTGCTGTCGATGCTTAAATGACGTATGTGAGTAGTTACACTCAAGGAAAAAGCACCTTAAAAATTTAAAGTTATAGGAAGTCCTAATTAAAAGCGGCCCTGCTTTTATGTAGCTGTACAATACAGACTTTTAAAGGGTCCGACAATTTACAATACAATATAATGAATGAATGGAAACTGCAGACAAAAGATGGGCAATTCTATTACCATAAATGGAAAAATAGAAGGAATTTATTAAAACATAAGACTTCAAGAAGTTTTTATCATTACATACAAACTTTTATACGAGAGTACATATATGTCTGGTCTGTCCATTTGGACGTTACAGATGGGACGAAATTAGAAGAGTGGGCTGAGAACCCCAAAGGTGAGTCTAACTAAGAAGAAGAAAGATTCAGGTATTTTAAGATATGCTAAAATGCTGGTCAGTGTTAAACCTGAATCATTTACGATTTATGCGAATTTAGAATTAATAGAGCACACCGTAGTCAATGAATAAAGAGAATAAATTGATACCCAATAGTTTACATCAATGGATCCATCAACATGGATCTAGATAAGTTCTCGTGAGGCGAAACAACTTTTTGGCGAATTTTATTATTATTCTTTCTTTTAATGGCACAACAGTACATGGAGGGCCTAGGCCTAGCTTTTCTGTGTGTGTGTTTGTATTCATATGAACAATACTATGTAGGTACAAGGAGTAAGTTTTAAACCCGTTTTAACTTGTACCTGAACTTTTGTCAAAATATTGTTACACTCGTATGTACTCAACATTTTGACGGGTCCGTCTCTTGTTACTGTTGCTGGTTTCTGTTGATGACGCTAATGCTCGTAAATACGAAATGATTAATTATTGAGGAGCAGACCAACAGAGCATCCATTGCTTGCATTGTGATTGGCATATGAGTAATGAGTATATTTTCTTTCATCCATTTCGTATCTACTTTAACAGTATGTTCATATGTACTAATGTAAATCACTCGTGAATGTATGTATTTATGTGTGCGTCAATTGTTCATATGCGTAAACGGGTTTTGTTGTCCGCGCAGTATTTAATGCCTTCGCTACACACTATTAGCCTAATATTTTCGACACAACTAAAAAAGCGTGAGCGTATCCAACAGTTTTGCCAGCAATTCGGTTCTGATTGAACATTTCTTTTATTGTTGTCATTGTTGGAGTATGTGTTTGTATTGCTGTGTATATGTATGCACATATGCATGTACTCGTACATAAATATTTATATTATACATACATATATATTTTAATACGAATAAAACTTGCTTCTCTTTGGCTGTTTTCGTTTTGTTTTTTGTCTTTTTTTTGTCGGTTTGGATTTGCGTAGTGTGGAAGGCATAGCGTGAGCTCGCTGAGAATTCAATTAATTTTATAGTTAGGTATTATTATTAAATTTGTTATTGGAGCTATTGTTGTTTCATTATATGTATATGTATTTATGTATGCACATACATAAATTGTGTTTGAACTGCGTGGATGAGAAATACAACAGCAATAACTCTTATTTAATTATTTAAGTATACTTGGGTGTGTGTGTGTTTCTGTGTGTATGTATAACTTATTTCAATTAGGTCTTTACTTGTTCTCGACAGCCTTCAGTTGTCTTCAACTGTTTGTCCGTTCCCGAATCGCTACAAGCTGCAGCATTATTCAACGCTTGACTATTGCACTTTTTTGTATTGTGCTTTCAAATTTCTATCACTTAAGTACATACACAGTATATACATATACCTATGTATGGACATTGAGACACCTCACGAAAAAAGGATGTTGTTGTGCTCTTCACACCTACAAATAAGCCTATGTATATGTGTTTTATGATAATACCGAAACTATTCAGCATGTAGCAACAAGAATTCTTGAGCCGAGCCATTTTAAAAAAATATCTAAAAATCGAATATTTTGCCAAAAAAAATAAAAGATTTTTATTTCTATATTATATACTCAAAAATAATTGAATCGTTTATGTATTTCAAAAACCCTCTGAGTGGAGAATGACATAAGGTTGGGATTTGAAGAAAAGCGTCTAACTTACATACTTATGTAATTTAAAGCAGATATTCTCTTGCAATTAAACTGATGAATATTGAAGCCGTTTATTCATTAAGGTTAGATTTCAGCATGGTAATTGCTATTTACTCAGCTGGCTAGGCTTTTATGTATAGCCGGTTAAGGAGGCAGAGGTATTTCTCAAAGAAAATATTTCAGAATTACTCTATATGATTAGATATTTGTAGACCCAATATTGTAGTGATGTAGTGACGCCATTAATCATAGTCTTTGTTTCTCCCCTTTCCTAATGAATCTTGGAGTGTTTATACGTGGATATTTTTAATGAAACTGTTTTGCCTCCTTCTGACGTTTTGTCAAAGTTGTTAGTGTTCTCTTATATGTGTCAAGACCCCATCAATGTAGAAGCGACTTTAGGCACCAAATGGAAAATAATCGCAGAGAATAATCACCGCCTGTTACAGTTTTAGTGCAGCAATCCCTTCAAAGTGGTCGGTTATTGGGTTTCTGCACTAAACCAATATTTCAAGGATGCGAAATGAAGGTATGTAGACCATAATTTGAGTGGGTTTCGGTACTTAGTGATGCGTCAATCAATCGACTAACAGAAACCAGTACAAGCCCAATTTAGACCTTTTTGTCGGTTATGGGGTTTCTGAAATAAGCGATTTAATTAGAGTTTGCATCAAAGTAAAGTATGTATATGAAAACTCTGCTAACAGATTTGTTGGGACATCGAATGGGAATTAACCATTTTATATTATTTCTTTTCTTAGTAATCTATCGGTATTTATTATTCAAATGCCTCACCGTTACTTATTTTTTATAATACACGGTTTTATTTTTATGTATTTGGTCAAGAAACAACTAATCGAATGAAGAAAAAGATGATTTTTTGATGTTTTTTTAATCGATATAGTCCACAAACGAGGTTTATTTTTAGGGTGATACAGAAAAACAGTTCTTTGCGCTTTAATATGTAAGCAAATATCGCTGACTTAATTTGCAAAAGCACTAACCTGAAATATTTCAAAATCGAGTTTTTGTTGGATTATGATCAAGCGTATCCATCTGCATCTATGCCTCAAATTACACTCCAAACTCTTCGGTATTTTTTAAATTACAAGATTTTGAAAATAATTCCGAAAATGTTGAAGTTACAAAATGTTTTTTACTTCACTTGCTGCGATATATACATGCATAGATATTTAAGTAGTATTTGCTTACCATACGCTCAGATACTGTAAATTTTATGAAGTTGCCACTTCTTGTTATTGCGAAATTTATGTGATGAATGCTTTCGTTCGTATTTAGATATTTACATTTTAATTGCTGCTCTCATTGCTAATTCAACCAATTACGATTATTTTGCACGAGTATTTGCAGTTCATGCATACAATCATATAACTACACACACATACATATAGGTATATAAAATAATGTAATTGTTGTTGCATTTACTATACATTTTGTGTTTGTATGTATCCCATCGGTGGATAAATGACTTCGATGCACATTGGCGCTTCTTTTTACATATAAAATATACTTATACATAAATCCTATATTACAATACAATAAAATTTCGCTTTTTAGGTAAGTATCCCACATAATTCACATTGGGAGAGAATACAAGCCTGTGATCAACATGCCCGAAATGTTGGTTTGCCGGTGTCATTGAACCGGTTAATTGACACTCGCTTAACTGCGTTGCTCGTTTATTTGCGATTTCAAATTATTATGCTATTTCTCCTCCAGTTAATTGAGCTGAAACTGGTGGTTTTGTCGGGGATTGTTGAATTTTATCTGGTTCAACCAAACCTTAGCTTCTTCGTATGATCGATGTATGATTTAGATATTTGAACGATTCTTATTGCTGCCATACGAATACATTTAAGTTTCTTGGATAATACTCGCTTTAGTGGCAAATAATTATAATAGTATTTTAAAGCAAATTTTCGTTGTAATAAAATATTTTATGTATGATGCCGTCTGACTATTTTAGTGTATATACATATATATTTTGTTAAATTGATATTAATGCATTCTTTTTGTGTTACTTTAAAGCGAGAAATACTCTCGGAAAATATGCATTTTTAATCACTTCTCATTCCTAAATTAAAGGAAATCGCTACCTTATTGGTCGCTGTGGCTTAGTTGGTAGTGCGGAGTGTCCGGGGTTCAAATCTCGGCACATTCAAATTACCGTAATTCTGTTACTTCATTTCGCAGTTAAAACCATTCTTACTCTATTTCGCGTTCAGAAAGATGAGCTTTCGAACGCAGTAAAGTGGAAGCGCGTTAAGTTTTGGCGTTGTCGGGATGATGAATTGTGTATGTCATTGGGCTCATTGTTTATTAATGTGAACAACATGTTGCCTACGTCTGTTTCGGTGACAACTCAAGCAACTCAACTAAGTTGTGCACTTTATTATTATTTAACCCATGTGATCTCAGTTCGAGAAAAAACGCGTTAAGGAAATCCAATCTTTCTTAAGAGTAAAAGCTCTTTGGATGTTTTCTGACCAGGCAAAACTTTTGCACAACTTTAATGGTTGATTGAACCATTTCAAGCTTGATCATGTAGAACAGTAGATTAGAGTATACTTAATCTAGCATCGGCAGAGAGACTCACAGTTTCTCTAGGTATGACGCCATAAGTTTGAATTTGTTACAATAATGCACCAGCGGGGTAATAACGGTTAAATATTTGGATTATTTACACATGTAATATTAAATTGTTGAATATTAGGAGTCGATTAATTAATTTCGTCAATTGAAAGCTAGACATCAACAGCTGAATAAACATATAAACATTGTTGTAAGAACGAACAATTGTTATGGCAGATTCTTAAATTCAATTTAATTTCAAATTAAGTACCTGCTTCTACTTCATAAATATTACATAATTGCACAGTTCAACAAATTAAAACTATGTGCGTGCAACAGAGTAGCCATGGTAAAATATGTGCTAATAGAGAATGTTGTGTTCAACTATTTTGAAGCAGGTTTTGGTGTTTTTAATGTGGGTTTTAAACTTACATAAAATTAAAGAGCTGGGTAATTGTTGTCTAAAACAAAGTTGTTTCTGATAAAAATATAAACATTTTGATGGTGTTTAGTAAATTTATTTTTTATATATGTAATATAAATTTCCGAACTTCTATATTGCATAAATTATTGAGAATTTATGTTTGATGAAGAATTTACTAAAATTCCGAAATATGGAAGTAACTAAATTGATGATGTGAAAACAAAAAAAGGTTATCTTTTCATCAGACACATCTTCGACTCAGACATCATCAGACATCTCTAGCTCTTACCCCTTGATAACTTTGGCATTGTAACTCTCACCTTAAAATATATTTAGTTTAAAAACCATATAATTTTCTCTAGCACCAGATCTCCTTTCAGTCTGCTGTACTGTGTTATTTTAATAATTTTTTACTCTTGTAGGTTTGCCATTGCCTGCCAAGAGGTGGTGCTGTGTAGAAAAATTATTTTTTCTACTTTTTGATTTTGCCTGTGCCGAGATTCGAACCCCGGGCACTCTGCGTAACAGTCCAACGCACTATCACTACGCCACAGCGACCACACATAAGGAAGTAAGTATGTATTTTATGTCAGCTTTTGTTCGTTCATTGGAATGTGTATATACTTATAGTATGTAGCCTGAATTCATTTGCCGAAACAATGATAAAATAATATTAATTAAAAATGCCAATTAAATCAAATTTTCTTTATGATACTCTAAAAAAAAATTGGTTAAAATTCTCTTCACCCAAACTGAAAAGTTCTGCAAACATAAATTACATTGATTGCCCAATTACTAAACATACATACATATGTACATACATATATTTTCAAATTATATGAAAAACAGAAAAACGAAATACATAAAAACGAGTCGGAATAAGAACTAGTTTGGGCACGGCCGAACTTTATATACCCTACACATCCTTTGAAATAAAACACCTTTTTGCATTCACCGGTGGGATACATTTTTATGGTTTTTGCATAAAATATTTTATTTTGACTCTTGTAGGTTTGCTTTTGCCTGCCAACAGGTGGTGCCGTATAGAAAAAATTATTTCTATTTTTACCTGTGCCAAGATTGGAAAAAGGGCACTCTGCATCAGTTCAACACACTACCAACTACTATCGAGTTTTGTTCAGTTCGCTTTAGAAGTATCTCTTTGAAAATGCCACGTGTAGGGGAGATACCGTTATTCCCAATAAAAATTGTCTGTACCAAGTATGGTTTAGATAACTTGAATTACCGTGTACAAAGACAGACGAAAAGAAAGACAGACAGACGGACATGTTTAAATAGACTCTGCTATGTACGTTGATTTTTTACATATGAAGGGTGTTTAAATACTTTTAATGCTCAATTATAGAAAAATTGGAAAATTGTGATACCAAACAAATAAAAATACTTGCATTTCGAAAGCGTTATAATTTATTATAACCAATATACCATGTACACATAGTGTTTAGGGTATATGAATTTTAAATACTACCTAGCAAAACGACCAAGAGAATTTGAGAATTGCTGCTGGTGCTCAGAGGAAGTAAGATGCATTTCAGTGAATGAAATTATAAGATTTAGACTTAGACAACAACACAAGCCGTGCAACAACCGATCTTTTGCGTGTGAAGTTTGAAAATCGAAATATTCGCCGTTTTGGTGATCTGCATTGGCCACCACGCAGTTGCGATTCGACTCCGTTGGGCTATTATTTGTGGGTAGCCAGTAAAGATAAGTGTCACGCAACGATTGAGGCTCTAAAGGACGAAATTGGTGCAGCCATTGGTCAAGTACAGCTCCATACAGTCGAAAATGTACTGACAAATTTGGTTGATTGGATGGTCTCCAACTGCAAGGCCAGCCGAGGAAGCCATTTGAATGAAATAGTGTTGCACACTTAAGCGGCAAGATTGTATGTACTTTCGAATAATAAAAACCACATTGACAAAATTTATTTGTTTCTTATTTACACCAAATTCCGAATTCCAAATTATAATTGGTCCGCACATAACATTAAGATTCTCTGCCCGGTAGCTTGTTCTAAATACATACTTTTAATTTGCGTGTTCAATTTCGTTTCAATTAAAATTCGCACATATCGACAAATTTTACTTCGCATTTCAAACACACATTTGTTTTTGGTGTGATATGCATTTCTACCATATTTAAGGGGTCTTGTTCATTTAAACTGAATTATTATTCCGGTTTGCCGCAGCAATTGGTGCCCAGCTTTTAATCTTAATTGCAATTAATTTTCTTGTGTAAAAAAATTATACATGTATTTTATGAATTCTTCTTCAATTTTATTGAGTGATATGGAAACTGAAAAGTTTAAATGCCTTTTTCTCAAACGATATGGTTTTTGGAGTTATGACAGTATTGCAGCAAACGAGCGTCTTTGCGTATACGTACCTTGAGTAGCATGCAGTTAATTGACTACAATTTCAAAGCAGTTGCCTATACTGGACTGGAGTGGATGGATGGCAACAACTCGTATGTGAACGCAGTACATAATAAAAGATTCGTTCTGTAGGCAGAAACAATTTATGAGGAGCAAAGTATATAGCAAATACGAGTTTCATGTATTCGCATATAGGAAGTTTTACTTAATGTGGAATAACGTACTTGAATAAACTGGCATCGTTGTTGTATCTTACAAAGGCGAAGTGACAGATAATGAGCTTGAAATTGTTGTTTAAGTAAGAACCAATGCAACATTCAAAATTTATCAGCGATTAGTTGCATATTAGAGTGGATCGTTTTTTCATCCCCTTCGAACATGTTTGTTTACCGTGTGACCAATTTGCATAGCATTTTGAGGCTATTTATCCTTTAATTCTAATTTAATTTAGTATAAGAATTTATGGTCTTGCTGTGAGCCTTATCCTAACCTCAAAAGCAAAGTTACAAAGTTATTTTTCCAAAATTTTTTTTTTTATTTTATATATTTTTTTTATTTTGGTGTAAATATGAAACGGGTAATATTTTTTCAATGGGGTTTTTATTATTGGGAAGTATAATCCTTCCGGTTAATTGTGTAACACAATTTCATTCAAATGACTTTATCGGCTGACCTTGCAGTAGCCGAGGAAGTCATTTGTTTTATTATCTCTCATAGTTCGCGTACAGTGCTCACTGAAAGTTCTCGAACAAGCACCAAGAGTCATTTTCAAGAACCCTAAACTCCTGTTGTATTTAACAATATGTAGCTATGGTATATGTAGTAACGATTAAGGAGAATGATTTATGGAAAAAAAATCATATATAGGTAAATAAAAAAAAAGTATTCTGGAAACAATATGTATGTAAAAGATCATCGAAATTGAAGGAATTTTGGATATCATTTCCTTGTTTGTTAGCCCAAGCTATATGTAACTTGTTACATACATATACACACCTGGACAAAATAATAGGTGTGAACAAAAGCTTGGCTTTCATTTATTTTTTATTATCCTTCAAAAAATTCAATTCAATTTAAAACTCTAAAAAATAACTTAAATTTTGGTTCATTCATAAAATACACAGATTTTCGATTGGACAGAATAATAGATGTGCACAAAAAACTTAATTGAAATTTTGCTAGTTATGGTCCCGTATTTTACTGAATTAGTAAGAACGCATTAACACCCAGAATATCCACCATTATTCTTGATGGCTTTTTCGATTCTTCTGGGCATTGACAATATCAACTTCCGACAAGTTTCTACAGGAATGTTGTAAAAATTTTTTTTTAATAATTTCCTATAACTGCGTTTTGTTTTGGCGTTTAAGTTCTCCCCAGAGGTTCTCAATAGGATTTAGATCTGGGGATTGACTTGGCCACTCAAGGACGTCTACATTATGCTCTTGGAACCATGCTTTGACAACTCGCGATGAATGTTTAGGATCATTGTCCTGCTGAAATTTCCACAAAATCGGCATATCATCCTCGGCATATGGTAACATTACCGTTTCCAACAAATCCCTATACACGAATCTATCCATAACGCCATTAATTTGATGTATCGGACCAATACCTTGCCAACAAAAACCGCCCCATACCATTAAGCTGCCACCTCCATGCTTCACTGTTTTCTTTGTAAACCGGACTTCGAATTCTTTGCCTTTTGGGCGACGAATATTTCTTTCCGCATCGTTACCAAACAAGTTTATTTTTGTTTCATCGCTCCAGAGAATATTGCGCCATTTTTTTCTCCCTGTGAACCGTACCACGTTTTATGAACTAATTCAAAATTTTTCTTCTTATCCAAATTTGCAGTTCTAAGCAGAAGAACTTTGCGAGCAATCCTACCTGGTAGATTTGCGCTTACTAATCGTCTTGGAACATTCCCAATTTCGCTTGCAATTGTTCTGGGCAACTTCAACGGGTCGCGTTTAGCTAATGTAACGATACGATTGTCGGTCGCTGATGAAGTTTTTTTAGGTACTCCAAGCGTTTCAATAGCTTTTTCCGGCTTGATTTTGATTTGTAACGAAATTCTGAGATCTGGCAATGAATTTGTAGGTTTTTCCTTTGTCTCGGAGCTGACGAACAAGTCTTCTCTCCTCTGCACTGTAATGAACTCCACGACCCATCTAATATTTTGAAAAATTATAATTAAACCTTTATTTAGTTCACTTTCATCGAAATCTTACCTTCTGGAACTAAATAACGCTTTAAACTTATTCACTTTTAATTTTAACTAAAACACACCAATTTTACTGTCCAGATCAATTTGAACAAATAAACAAGCCGCAGCATTTAACGAGAAGAACTTTTGTTGCGAGGATTCCCACATTTCATTCCAAAACAGTGCCACCAAACTTCCAAATTTGCCTTTTGATTGTAGACCATTCCAATTAATTTTTTTCGTTCATTTTAGAAATTTTTGGTTCACACCTGTTATATTGAAGATGTCTTCTAATTGAAGTCGAAATATATATTGACACAAATAAATAAAAATTCATCAATTATAAATCCAAAGGCCGTTAAATACTTATTCCACTAAAAATTCATCTATTTGAAATGTTTAAAAGTACATTCTACGTTTAACAATTCAATTCATTACTTTATGTTCTTTTAATTTATCTACACTAATTAAGTATAATCTCTAAATTATAAAATTTATGTACAAATATAATATACATATGTATGTATTTTATAAAACAAAAAAATAATAGCCGAATTCGTGTAAAGTCGTAAATGCTTCTTAAACGTTGTAAACATTATAAACATGAAAACGTTTCATAAAAATGTTAACAAATTTACACACTTATAAAATAATGAGGCATTCACGAGTTTAAATGAGTGCTGAATAATTATTTTCATAGTATATCTTTCGGAAAATAGATACATACAATTAAAGAAGGGATGAAGATGATCATTGTGGGGGTGTAATTTATCCGATACATCGAAAACATCGATGTTTTTGCCCGATGTATAGAATATTATCGATGCAGGCCCACTATACAGCGCCACGATGCATTACGTCAAAAAACCTTTATCCCATGTCTTTTACCCATGCCCATCACTACCATGGAGTTTGTTTCGATATCGCACTCTTGTCTGACACTAAGAAACTAATGAGAGCTTGCCCCTTGACGCAGTTGCAATGCAACTAGTTTTAACATATTTAGTCATGTTTATTAGAAAAAAAATTTAACGAATTAAATTTATGCTATCGTTTAAGAAACTTTAAATATTGATGTGACAAATGCGCTTACATTGGTTCTACATCTCATGCGACGCTTTGGGGCGATTTCGCCGCGTGCCGCGATCATTTTTGGTAATACTGCGTTTTTATACATACTAGATTTTATCCATCTGCTTGCTTACCGCGGTATTCTCCCACAAAAACGCGCGATTCCTAAACAAAGTTAATCTCGCAAAATGCGCGATTTTAATTTAATCTCTCCAATTTTATTGTGTGACCAACTCTGTTTTATTAGATTAAATAAATTAAGCAAAATCAATTGTCAAAACAGCAGTTCTCTTTATCCGGTTCATTGAATTCATCATGGAAAGTTTTAGCTATTTAGTTGCTAGGCGTCAGAATCCTAATTATCCCTAATTTTCACTTAAAACTCATTTGGAGACTTTTGGCGATTGAGTTTCAGCGATTGCAAAAACTGGAATCCGGCTGCTGATCTTCCGTTACATATGCCATATTTATCATTTCTCTTGAAATACGATTATATTTTAATGGTAACCAAAACATATCCTCTTTAGCTGCAAGACTGTCATAAACTAAAAAAAAATTAAGTTAAGTATACAGAAATATCCATTATTTAGTGCTTTATCTTGTGAACTTTTTACGTAAGAAAAGTATTTGTTCTTACCAATTGTATGCAGTGACAGGTAAATTGAAAAGTTGAAATGAGTTCTCTAAAAATTTATGTTTTTGAATTAAGACAGTCTTGGAGCAAACGAGCGATACATACATAAATATATTCTTCCATATTATAACAAAACTGTAAAATTTGGGAATAAACTGTAATATTTTAGGTAAACCTATAAAACTGCGTGGCCACCGAAAAAACTGTAATTTACAAGAAATCTGTAAATATGGCACCTCTGCATGTAGGTACCAAGAGGTACCAAGTGTTCATAAAAAATATTCAGTAAAGCCTTCTAACCACGACACAAAATATTCGAATCATCTCTGAAAAGATCCACGATTTTGCCCTCAATTGCACTACCTCCTAATTGGACCCGTTTTCTCAGTCGCGAGTGTAGCGCAAATCTGGTGGTTTGACCGTACATATGTAGTATGTAGGAATGTACTTACATGGATGAAATAAGTATCTCCTCAATATTTCCAGATTTTATGTTAATTAAATGGAGAATATTAAGTATGTATTATTTATTTGGTTACGCTTTAGTCTTTTGCTTTTCTTTGAATAGTTAAATGGATGTAACTATTTCGAAATGTTTCTGCTAAGTACTCAAAAATCCACATTCAAGTGAGAATGTAAACATATTTACATACATATACAGATATAGTGAAATATTTACAAATTAATCATGTATAATATTTAATTGTATTGTTATTGTTATTGTTTTTGACCATTAATTGGGCATAAATTAAATAAACTGTCACTAAGACACTAGGCACAATCGAAAACTTTATATGCACTTTATACGACAATAAATTAAATAAAAGCATCAAACTTAGATATCACTAAATCAATAATATCTCTGTTGTTCAGATACCAATATTGATGATGATGATGAAGATGACGAGTATGGAACTGGCAAACAGCACCGCACTAATAACTAACAAGAATGAGTATGTGTTTGAGCCGGTATGTATGTATGTATCTATGTGGGTGGGTAGGTAGTTATCAAATTCTAATGTAAAAAATTGGTGACACCGCAACCTGACACGCAACACTCACATTACATTAGACACAATAATAATAAAAGCCATTGTCACATGAGTTTACAAATACTATTAGGTACAAATTAATATTACATACCTACACACATACGAGTACATATATGGATATGTAAAAACACACAACATTTGACTTGCAGGCGTATGGATGAGTTGAAATTCGATGAGAATTGTAAGATATTCACGCACATTAGTCTGAGAAAGAAGATTTTGGGACGTTGGTAAAATAAACAAACTGTTGCTAATAAAAATAAAATAAGGGACAAATTCTAAGGCACGAACCCTCAGGAGCTTAGAGTCTAAACAAATAACAACTCGCATAACTCATTATGTATTTAGCTCGTATAATTGAAGAGAGGTTGGAAGCAGAGAAGAACACGTCGGAAGTGTGTGTTGATATTAAGAGGGCCTTCGATAACTCTCTCTTTGAGTCGATGTGTCTCGCAATGATGTTTCAAGATCGAGTGCGAGCGAGATCACAAAGTGTGACAAACCTAAAAATTCAAATTGAAAAGCATACACCAACAGCCCAAGCACGGCCAAAGAAAATGCTGCTAAGGAAATATTTGCCTCCCTTATTACCTCCTGCATGTAAATAATTATTATAAGACCCAGAACTCCCTTCGGGTGCAAAGCAAAAACTCAAGAATCACTTTATTCTGGGATTTGAGTGAAACGTTTTGCTCATTACCTTTTTGTCGTCTACTAACTGCTGGGAAACATTCTCCTTAAACAAGGCGACGGCCGCTTGCCGTGAAATATCTATAACAATGTAATATTCAATTTGGAGAAAGGATGAAGCGAAGACATTTATGAATTCTCCTGTTGTAAAAGTGGAAATAATTTTATTATTGATGTCCTCATAATTCAAAAAACTTATGCAGCAGCAAACAAAATGAAAAGTATGCCGGACCCTTTTTCCTTTTGCGTTTGCCTTTGCCTCAATTTTTTTGGAAGCTCGCATGAAAGAATAATGATATGGATTCATTTTTGACACCATAAGAAAAATATGTTCGAAACAAGAAACACATCCACGCTCACATACGCACGCTAAATGAATGCGTATGAAAAGGAAATGAGAATGAAAACGAGTGTGAAAGGATGTAAAGTTAAGCTCACCTGAAAATATGTTTGACCCTTGTCCACCCAGCCGATGGCCATATCAGAGCCAGCGACGTTGCCGTCGGGCGAAAATCCAAATCCAACATAACCCAAAGTACGTGCCTGTATTTCGAATGTTATATCCTGATTAATGATTGTCCATAAAATGCGAAAATCCTCATTCAAATCGACGGCGTGATCCCAGTTCAAAATGTTGTTACCGATGCCGCCGCCGCCGCCGCCGCCGCCATTGCCGCTGTTGCTACTGGCATGTTTGGTGCTAGTGGTGGGGCCGGCTGTTGCTGTTGCAGCGGTAGCGGCCGCTACGGCAGGGTAAATGGAACAGACGCTCACAATGAAACAGGATATAAAACATGTGATTAACGATGACAGCGATGAACTTGAATGTTTCACTTCCGTCGCTTTTGCTCTACTTATTGTTAGTGTTGTTGGCGTTTTTGCGTCCATTGTATATATATAAATTATATGTCGTATACGTATTCGAATACGTATGTACGCGCGTCTAAGTGGCGCGAGTGTAACTGCGTCTGCGTTGCGTTGCGTTTGCGTGCGGGACAGGGGCAGGGACAGCGTCAGCCCGATTTAGTTCGGTTTAATAAATTACTTAGGTTGACCAACCTATTTCGTCATGAACAGCAACAGCGCCAAGCACCAGTAGAACCAAACTTTATTGTACGTCTGCCTTCCTTTCAACTCTATACGCGCCTAGCAGTATGCTGTGAACGCGTTCGCCACGTATGTGTGAGTGTGTGTGTGCGTGTGTGTGCTTAACTTTAGCAGCAATTGCGCGTACGACATTTATTGCTTTTAAATCCTCTTCCACTGGCGCTTACGCGTTACGCCAGTTAACGTTTGCGTATGTTAGTATGTGTGTGTGTGTGTGTGTGTGTGTGTGTGAATGCTGCAGCTATTACTTATTAGGGTCGCTCGTTTTGTAGTTGTATATCGAAAACAATTTTCTCTCTTGTTGGCCTTGTGCGAATCTACTCAACATGGGGTCGTTATTGGCTTTTGCCTGTGGGCTGGGAAGGCGGTGCTGCAGTATACTATCAGCTCAAATTGATGATGAGTGTGTATGAATGAATGTGTATGCGTGAAGGTTTTCGCTTTTCCTATATCTTCATCTCTTCTGCTTTCGTTTCTGCTCCGTTTTCTTTTTGGTAGTTTCTATAGTAAGTATCACAGCTCGATAGTAAGAACAACGTATCTTTCTTGCGTTTGGTTCGGTATTTTGTAGGTTCTCCTATTTGGTCACATTTGGATTTGACCTTTTCCCATTAATTTTGCCAGCGTTTTATTTGCAATTTAACGAAACAGCACCAAATGAATGAATAAACATTAAGCCAGCTTTATTCTCTTGTAATTGTATTTTTATAGTTGACCTACGCTATTCGGAAGTTTTTTTGTTATTGTAGTTGTTATACCCTACATTTCTGTTTTAGTTGTTTATTTTAGTTCTTTAGTTTTAGTTGAGCAATGACGCTTCTTCTTCGTTTTAATATTTTACACCAAATATTTACACAAACATTCACGTGGTCCACGGGAGCCCCCCTAGTCAACGCCGTCACTGACGTTGGATAAGTTCACTTCAAAGTGCGTGTGCATTCGAAACTTCACTTCTTTCGCAGCTGAAATGAAAAACACAAAAATATTTTATATAATTAGTTTAATTTGCTTTTGAAAATGTTCATTTTTATTGTTGTTGCTGTTTTGTTGTTGCTATTGTTGAAATGTTAAATCGAGAATAATTACGCAAGTATTCCGAATCATTTTTATTGACGTCTTCTTGTGTGAGCGTACAACTGTCAGAAATGAAATTGAATAGGTACAGAAAAAAAGCAGAAGGCAAAGCACAAAATAAAAGAAAAATCCACAATTTGTTGGCAATTTAGAGGAGCAGCAGAAACTAAAAATGATCATGCATTACACGATACAAGAGTACGAGTTTTTTGTAGCCAGAGGAAAAGACAGAGAGACACGCAAATACAAAAGTCACTCTCTATCCATATTCATATTTCCTTATTTATACCCAGAGGTTTTCACCCAAAACGCTGGAAAAACAACTGCATATAAAGCGCTTGCAGTTGCAGCATATTTCACTATTTGACCGGATGTGCACCAAGCCTTCCTGACGTTGTTGCCTAATGCAACCGTATAAGAAACAAGCAAACGATGCGAAGCCGAGAGGTTGCAACTTTTCAACTTTTCAACATACGACAAATACATTCAAATATGTACATTCTTCTTTTCTAATGGGCTCTTCTCTAACAGCCCTTGAAGGGCCTAGTAAAAGTATTTGAGTAAATTAATGAATTAATGAGTTTTTAACTATGGCACTTAATGCGCTTAGGAGTTTTATTCACTACTCAAAAAAAGGGAAGCATCTGGCTTATTCTTGACTTACCCCATATCACTCCAAACAAACCAATAATTTTATTGCATAAATAGAAAGAAAATATGTTAAAAAAAAACAATATGGGTTATGTGCGTTAGATTATGTTAAAAAATAAATTACAAGAAAACTATAAACTATAAACTACAAATGAAAAACGATTCTATGTACATTCTCTGCGTCCGGCAGTAAGCTAGTGCCATCTTCATATAATGGTTTTATAATTTTAAAATAATTGTGATGCATTGGAGTTATGTATTTTAGGCCATTCTCTCTCTTAACTAAGCAGTGAACCGAGGAGCGGAAGTGCATATCTATCGCAATTGTGGGTATTCTTGTTAAATGCTAGAAGTACTACACTGAAGAAGTGCTAGGTTCCTAAGACAAGCAATATTAAAACTATTACATGTGAAACGTAGGTACATGCTAAAAGAGCACTTAAGTTAAGCACTTGTTCAGTGCTGTTGCACTGCCTCAAATTACCGCTGGGTATGCACTATAACAACTCGTTGATACTCGATGAACAATGGCAAAATGTATTGTCCATGGATGGATGGCAACATTTTCTGAACTTACAATTAGTGCGACCGAGACGTTGATGATGGCGATTTCGACGACGATCCAAAGATAATTACCACTCATAATAATTACATGAAGCAACGCTCGACAACTCGAAACGCTGAGCTGAGAACAATTCGAACAGCAACCACAGCGAGACTGGCAGCGAGTGCGTTAATTTCTTTTCCCTTTGTCAAATGCCGCGCTGACATGTGTTTAGACAAGCGAAGCCAACAATCATAAAAAATACACACACAAATGTATCTTCATATGAAACACATACATAAATGTTCTTACATAAATACCTATACACTTACATGTATTAGCGAATCTGTGCGTTGTTTGGCGAGCCTAAAACCATAAAAGCTGTGATAACACTGTGCAACAAAGATAATTTTTTAGCATACATTCTGCTTTTCAACTGTTCTACGGAAAGATCGAGGTGAAGTCAAATCACCTCTTGTCTTCTCGCTATTGACTGTTGAAGTTGGCTACCACCATCTACATAATGGTCTTTCTTTGGATGCGATAGGTAGATCATTTGAACTTTTTAATACCTAAGGCCTATTCTTACTTTACTTTTAATGCACAATAGCACAACAGCCCATGGAGCTTTTCGCATCCACTCATGTTGTACGTGTTATATTTGTACATGAATGGAAGGGACCTACAGTTTAATGCCGAATCCGAACGGCGAAGTGAAAAGCTTTTCATAGGCAATTTTTACTCTTGTAGGTTTGCCATTGCCTGCCAAGAGGTGGTGCCGTGTAGAAAAATTAATTTTTTTTCTTTTTGATTTTGCCTGTGCCGAGATTCGAACCCCGGACACCTATTCGTTATTAGCTTTTATTCGCCGAAATAGTTCATATTTCTCAGATCCGTACTCTTATCATTAGTGCGATCAAGTTTGGAATATGTTGCTCTTATTTGGAATCCGTATTGTGGCTCTCATAATTTTTTTTTATGTTTTGCGTTGCGTTCTTTGAAATTTTCGAATCCAATTCCCTCATATACTGCCCGCTGTAAACTAATAGATTTGAAATCATTTACTTATTTTATCTTTACAATTTTTTCTGTTATTTTAATGGGTCGCGTTTATTGCCCTGATCTTCTTCAATTAATTAGTCAAATGTACCTGTCAAAGTGCTTCGACATTTAGATGTATTTTTTAGGCACTTGCCGTACAAATTATGCCCTAAACTCACCAAATTGTAGAGAGTTAAGTAAATTAAATTCTTTGTCATCAAAAGTTGATATTTTCTAAAGATACTTTAAGATCCATCTATAATGAATTGTATTAGATTAAGATTTATTATATATATATGTATTACTTTCCTTGTAGAATAGTCTGTAAATATTTTGTTTCATAGACTTAATAACTAAGTACTATAAAAGCTGAAATTGTCTTTTAGACATACGGAAATATGTACATGAAAAGTCACTCTTTACCAGCTTCCAGTTTTTCATTCACAAATTTTACAAACTCTTCACAAGCATCCCTATTTTTATTAAACCTTTGCATCCAATATCTTCTGTTTACTTTCTTTTTTTGTTTCGTTAACGATCTAATTCGGTACGAATATTTACATTTCAAAATATTATCTTCGGTATCGCTTTCATAATGAAAACAAATTCATCACAACAAATTATATTTTACAAATTTTACGATTTGGATGCGATTCATCAGCTCAGTGTGTACACAGAGCACCGCGTTGCGTAGCGTAGCGTCAGCCTAGTGTGTGTTAAAACTCTTCCATTACATCAGGTTTACAGCTAAGCATTTTAAGTCTACCAACTGCCTTACTGTTCCATTCAATTAGAATTTTCCTGATTTCCTTTAACGAAGTGCACCCCATTTGTCCCAGTTAACCACACTTTGTTTTCCCTTCAATGGTCTTTTCTTTCGTGACACTTCACAATTCCGAGTTGAAGACTTGTTTAGTTCGTAAACTAAATAAATAAAAGACCTAGTTCACATAAATTTCACAAAGTTCACCAGTTTGGCTTTACCCCATATAAGAATCTTTTTGAAAATTATCCAATTTTTCTAATAATTTTTGAAATTTTAAGTTTCCAGCAATTTCTTGCCGAAACTAGGTGGACACAGCTTCTCTGATATTGCTGAGAGCATACCCCTTCCCATTCAAGGTTCCATACCCCGAATTGTTACCTACAATAATTCGCCTGTCCCACTAGTCTTAGAGTGACTCCATTTTGAACAGTAATATGGAACTAAAGGTCGGGATATTATGGTTATTATTAGCTAGACAAGTTAGGTATTGCAAGTAAGTAAGTATGTAAGTTAGGTTGTTGCCGGGTTTATACACAAATTTTCCTGAAACTGCCAAGGCTTCATCATTAGCAAAAGCAACTGCAGTGGAAATGCACCCTTCCAGATCTACTAATAAATCGTTTACAACCAGGTTTCAGGTTCCTGAGGTTACTCCTAGCTACAATCCTATCCACAGACCAGCTACCGATGTACTTAAGTAGTTTCGAATTTATCTCCCTATTCGTAAATAACACCTTATGTGGAGAGTCTACTTAAGGATGCCGTTATAGTTTCGGGAAAATAGTTTCTTAAAAGCTTCTTCTATATTGAGGAAAGCGCAAGGACTTTTCTATTTTATGAACTAAGAAATCTTCATTCCACTTTCTATTGTATAAGTAATATTCTGACTGACTTGCCTTTGGTGTCATTCAGATTGTCCTTGGTCGGAAGTCATAGAAATTCCTTGGGTATGAAGACGAATTAGGAATGTTAGCAGCTGTTAACGATCACTTTTAACCAGGGAATTTCTGTGGATAATGTAGCTCAGCTTGTAGCTTGTTTGCCATCCGACCCAGATAGCTTATATGATTTAAAAATTTGCAAACTTGTGTTTCTTTGCGACTAATGATATTAGGGGCGAGCGAGTTGTTGTGTGAGCTTATAGCTGATTCACTTATTCCAGTTTGCAAGCAACCGGGAAAGTGAGTACAACAAGGAGTTTAAGAGTCTCCGAGACTTGACCTAGTCCATTTTTCGTTTGGTGTTTTAAAATATATCCAGGTTCGTCCGGACTGGAAGCTAGGGTTTACATAGATGCTGGCTAAGCGATACTCTCAACACTGCTGAAATATCCCAAGATTATTGTTTTGATTTTGAAATGAGTTGCCTGAAATTACTAAGCCTATCTTTATATAACTGCCGTTCATTTGTTCATTTTGACATTAAATAGTTGTCTCCATTCTGTCTGAGCTTTCTTCGGACCACCAAGGTGATTTGTCTTTTCCTCTATAGGCCTCACCAGGTAATCGTTACTTGTCTTGAGTGAGGATGGGGGAAATAACACTCAGTAGTGATTAGACCAAGTAGACTTCTCTTCGCAGGTGCTTATTAATTAGTATTTTAGGGTTAAGAGGTCCAATATAAAGATGAGGAATATTGTTTTCGATGGCATTTTAAGCATATTTTAGGAAATTAACGAAGTTTGTCGCCTAGGTTGTAGGTGGGACGGTTTAGGAGTTCACCCTGTTATTGAAGAGTTGAAATGAACATAAACGAAGCGGGTATCTCAATACCAACTCCGATATATGAACAATTTAGAAGCACAAACGAATACACCAATGCGATAGCAAACGACTTCTGGACTAAGTTACTTGGTAAGAAAACGAAAGTTCTTTTAGAGCACAACCAATCTGCAGTACGGGGCCTTACTGGGCCCATAACTTGGCAAACGAGCGGTCTGTGCATAAGTTGTCATGATGAAGAGGAGCTATAGTCGATCCTCCACTTCCTCTGTTGACGCTTCTTCACACGCCTAACAGTGATAACGGAAGTGGAGCTATCGGATCGGATAGATTATTTCACCATATTGTACAATCTAGATGTGGATTCTTACAAGAATTACATAAAAAAAAAAAGATTGTTGATGATTTTAATCGTAGGTATTCATGTCATGACAATTTTCATAAATTCCAACACACTTTTTATACATACCTAAATACATATTGGACATAAAATCTGCTTATCTACAGGTATGTATCTCCTGCTATGTATAACAATGATGTATGGTAGCTGAAAGCTTCATATGGATTTTAAGTATATGTACGAGTATATGGTTTACAGTGATCAGCATTAGCGTGACTGCACTAATTATATTCACAAAGGTGTTCTCTCTTTTCTTAGTTTGGTAACACTTCAGCTTGCGGTTCCGATGCAAAAATAAATATACTCGTAGGTACATCATCTACCATGTACTTACTTCATACATACATACTTACATACACTTATACATATAAGTATGTATGTATGTACGCGTAGGTACATCTTTACATACTTTAATCTCATGGATTCAGATGTTGATGTTAATGCTCGATGATGCAAAGTAAAATAAATGTTGTTCGCTCAGATAAATGACGTTGATTATAATTATGCGGAGTTGTTGTTTTTGTAGTTGCAGACTAGTAGCAGCAGTTGCAAAACTGATGATGGCGGTGTTGGTAAATGGTGTCGTCGTCGTCATCTTTGCTCGAGCAAATCGCAATTACAGCGCCACCACCACCGTCACCGTCACCGCACTGCCCTGCATAATCGTCGCCGTCTTGATCCACTCACACACCCGAAGCGACAGACTCACATCACTGAACTGTGCGCGCACAGCGTGTCGCTGCCGCATCCGACATTCATAAGTCTAATATTATTACTTTGCGAATTAACTACACTTTGCAGGCGGTGGCATGTGCGCCAACAGCAGCAGCAAAAATAACAACAACAGCAGCAGCGGGAGCGTAAAACGGCTCCCGGATACACATTAGTCGCATGAAAGAGTTTTTTTTTTGCTATCTTTGAAAATACCACGGAGTAGGCAAAAAAAACGAAACCGAAAACCGAGGAAAAGTGGAAGAATACTCGTAAGTATGAGCGAAAAGAAAAAGTTCAAAAAGATACATCAACATTGTTGTCGATGATGGCTTCTGTGCGCAGCGCAATTTCCACACTTCTCCACTCTCTAGACTCTCCTTGTACTCATCACTTACAATTTAGAAACCTTCTTCTGCACACACACACACAAAAACACAAACACAAACAGACACACATATATGTATGAACATAAATATGTATTTATTCATTTGTTCTTTATATTTCTTCTTTTTGGTTTTCGTTTTACTTGCGGATTACATTGAGTCAACAAAATTGACTAATTAGAGCCATTGGATATTGTGTTTTGCTTTTATTTTCAGTGTTGTTGCTGTTTGCTGCATCCACTGTTGCTGTTGTTGTTCCTGCAGTCACTGGTGCAATGCATTCAACTGGGCAACTACAGTGCATAGAAGCAACAGCAGCAAGATTAAAAAGAAAATTGCTCGAACGAACAAACGAGTGAGTGAGTGGTTGAATGGATAATGGAAAGACTTAGAACAGCAAATGCTGCAGAGACGCAGCGACGTTGCCACATTCTTCTTTAATGTGCCGTTTTGCAATCTGCTTCATACTTGCAACATATGTTCTTTATTTATTTTTTTGTAAGTTAGCATGGAAAATGCAACAAATCTCTGCTACCAATTGATGTAAAAGCAACGCGCTGGATGCTGCTAAAACAGAAAACAGCAACAGAAAAGCTTTTAAAAATCTTAAGCGAATGAAAAGGAAAAACTTTGTTCGTAATTGATAAAAACTATTTTGTTAATTTTGTCTTTCTCTCTCATTTGTCTTGCTTCAATTGCATGCAATACACTCATACTTTAAGATACAATTTTCGCATTTAGATATACTAAATACTTAAGTATCCAAACCATTCAAGACTTACAAGTTGAATTTAAAGAAGTAGGATATTAAGTGTATCTCTTTATGATTTAAGTGTGGTGAAGGATTTCTTTTACTTGATATGCAATCCCAAAAATCCCTTGGATTCGTTAGTGTTGGAAATTATTTATTTATAAAGAACGAAATCTGGTTGATTCCATCTAGCATTGTGAAGAGACAGTAATTTTATCCATTTAAGTACGGGGTACACACCACATTCTTTAAGGAAACAGAATGCTCAACATAGCTCATAGAGAAATCTAAAATCATCTCGCCAACCTGGAATCTGAATGGATTTTTCAGTTTCGTATTGCTTTATCACTTCGTTCACGAAATCAAAGTTGAGAGTGGGTTTGGTGGAGGAAATCGGATTAAAGAAGTCTAACACATACTTCACGATTCAATCAAGAATATGATGATGGCTCAACTAGTAGTCTCGTTACCATTTCTGTCTTTATTTTTTTTAAGCAATTCCTTTCACTCGTCCAGTAATTACTGCTGTTGTGTCATATACGATAATTTTGAAGTTCTTCCACGAATCAAATTCATTTAGAAATCTTTGAAGTGCATTTAAAATAGGCTGTGATGATCCGATTTCTCATTATAATACACACACCTAATTTCAATTCTCTTAGTGAACTTGGTACTCCTGATTTGCAATTCGTTGAATGCCTAAAAAAGGCAGAATTGATTCTCTTGTTGCAAAATAGATTTTATTTTACGTTTGGAATCTTCGTTACTTAATATATGTAACAGCTCGCCAAACAACTGACTGTGAGGTGTTGGAACACTGATTCGATCTTCGAAAACGACCTGTTTTATCATTTTCATTTTTTGCTGGTGGAGATGTTATGTCAGAAAGGAATGCATCACAACTTACTTCTGCTGATGATGCGTCATCTATGTCAATGGCTAACATAGCGTTTGGTTCAGATTGTGAAGCCGATTTTCGCACTCGCCTACAGGGATGGATGAACGATTGTGTAGCAATCCAATTATATATCCAATTTTACCTTGTGATTTAACTTGTGACTTGTATAGTTCTTTATCTTCTTGGCACAATCAATTTCCATTTGTTTTCGTTTTGTTAAATCTATTTTCTATTTCAACCATAAATTAATCCTTTCTATTACTTATAGTTTGTGGCCACAAGTAATGTGTTCAGCTAAAGCCGAATTAAGAAAACTAGAAACTTATTGCATATCTTTCATTATAAATCCCAAAATATTGAAAGTTATTAGACAATTATTGGTGTTTAATTCATAAAAACTATGAGGATTGCCAAATGGGAGAAAAATGTTCAAGAACTTTCAACATTTTGGGATTTATAAACATATGCAATAACTTTTAATATTTCCTAAGTTGACTTAAGCTGTTATTCCTTGTGGCGACAGACTTAATAATCATTCAATAATTAGTCATAATGTTTTGATTTTTAGTTGATCCAGGCTACAGCACCATACAGTTCTCGTCAATCGAGTTGGTGCAGGAAGGTTTTTTTGAACCGACCTGCTATAATAACTTGTTAGTAATTAGGTAACAAAAGTTCACAATTTTCGAACACAGGTTATACAAAGTTTTGAAAAAATAAAGTGTAGCTCTTTTTTTACATACATACGTAAAAATGAAGCGGCTCGAGTTTTACGAATTTCTTAAAAGTCAGCCACAGATGCTGGAAACAATCGGATCTTATGGAAAGTTGGCATTCCATCAAACTCAAAAATAAAAACTCAAAAGGATAAAATTAATTTTGAAACATAAAAGACAAAGCATAACAAATAATGTATTCAATTAATCTATTTGAATAAAACCTTTTTGTTGAGCCATAATAGAGATGACGTATTATTATTTTTTTTTTGTGGAATGAAAAGCTGCGTTTCCCTTGGGTATGAACTCCTGCAACATGAATGGATGCGAGAAGCTCGACCCAGGTCCGTCATAGGCTTTGTGCCATTTAAGAAGAAGAGCAAAACAAAACCAAACTATTTCATGTTGTAAAAAATCTATGCATATTCCTGAACAATCAAGAGCTTCTGATTTTACCTCAAGAAATAACATTGACACCAAAGGGTTAACAGTAGATAATTAATTTTGAATTAATTAGAAGAGTCCAAACATGTTGGTAATTAAGTAAATTTGGCTTAAATTTTACTTATGCAAAATTCATTCCATTCTTAAATCTTTGTATCGACACATCACCATATCGTGTCCGTTTAGTTTAGTTGTTTCTTGAATCATTCTCGTAGTTTGACTGTTTATATTTTTCTCCATTTTCTGGGCATGCTTTTCCGACAAAGTGAAAACGAATGAGTCTGAGTCTGCTTGTTGTACTACACATACTAAGTACTTATATAGCAAAGGAAATACATACGTACTCGAATCTTCACATCTTCTTGAACATTTTTTCTTTGCGCAACCTTATCTGCAAAAGTATTAAAATTACTTTCTAGAAGTGTTTTCCCTAGTTTTCTTCTCTTTTCTTTTCGTTTCTTGTTTTTCGGTACAAAGTTTCTTTCCTTTTGTCAGTGTGTTTGTCCGTCTGTTTTTTTCACAGCTCTATAGAGTCATGAATCCGAAGGTGTTTTGGTTGTTTCGGCAACTGAAAACCTTTTGTGTTCTTGTTTTTTTGCAACCGTTTCCTTCAATGCGGAAATTAAATGTGAAAGTCGAATGTTAAACAAGAAGGGTTTAATTAATTTTCATACTTTAATTGAGTAAATAGTCCCCTTGCATACAAACGCTAGACAGCTATGGAAACGAACAAAGTTATTTAAAGTTGCTCATACTCTACCATAACTGCGAATTATGAACATCGAACACGGAGAAGTGTCGCAAGTACTTTGGCAGAAATATATTCTCTTTTACATACATTTTGTTCAAGCACTAACAACAAACTCAATCTTTGCATCGTTATGCATAATCAGTATTGAAATATGTATTTGCTTCGATTATGTCAAAGAAACAGCATATTGTTGTTGTTGTTGTTGTTGTTGTTTACGCTCTGCATTTGCATTTTTAGATTTACTTCAATGGCAAATGATAATAATGATGATGACGATGATGAGTTTTTTTCTATTTATTTTAGTTTTGTTGTACTCGACGCTGCCACCACCGTCGCAAGGGCTCAATTCTCCTCTTCGATATTGCTGCAAAAAGCGTGGATCAGTTGTTAATTATTTGCGATATTTTTCTCTTGGGTCTGCATTTGCTTGCTCTGCCAGCACGAGGCCAAGAATGGAGCGCCCTCCAAATGGAAATTTTTTAATTAAATTGCTCTATTTTGATGATAGGACGTGGTAATCGTAAAGTTATTTAACAAGTTTTTAATTAAAAGAAAACACTTACCCCGCCTCCCCTTCATTCGTTTTGACTTCTCTTTCTATGACCCCACACTTTACCTTTGTGATGAGAAATTATTCAAACACAAAAACAAGTACCTACATGTATTTGCGTTTGTTTGTATGTATGTATGAATTTGATGAAAATTTAATTGATTAGGATTTGATTTTTGATATTAAATTGTACTTATTTATACATATGTACATACATACGAGTATATTGTATATAGTATGTACATACTTAATTTAAATTAATTTTCAATTGCAATTGACTCATCGAGTGCATCTCATAAAACCATGAAAATTTAGGTCCATTCAAATGCAAGAATAAACTTTCATAAGTTGACTCAAGAGCGGATCTGCGATTTCCCAAAGAGGAGTCAAACAATTTTTGTAGCACCTACAATTGAAAATGTTCCGATTTCAAAAGTTCAATATTTCACAGTCGGACTTTGTCAAAGTTTAAGATGTTATTTAATATAAATAGTTAAATGATACATCTCGGCCATTCCAGGTTAAACGTATCACATACCAATTCGAATTTTGATCCCATCATTTTAGATTTGGTTCAAACTCCACCTTTACACTTTCCACTGGAGTTGCAAGAGTAACTCAAACGTCGAAATCGTATATAGATTTACTAAATCATCTTATATTTACAAGTCGTACAAGTATGAAACCAAGTATGACATCTCTGTGTCGCTAGGTAAAACAATACTTTCTGTCAAGCCAAATCATTGGCGCCATTTCTTCGCATTTAGTTCTGTCAACAATATTCAGTTCATAAACAATCAAGTTTCATACAACAACATTTTTTGTTTCGCTCGTAAAAATGTCGAATTTTGTGCCTACAAATATGATATCATTGATTTTCTGTTTCCAATTGAAGAAATCTGTTTTGGAATCTCATCGAATGCTTCTGGAAACTTACCGCCAGCACGCTCTAGGCAATACACAGTGCCACGAGTGGTTCAATAAGTTTAAAAGTGGCGATTTTGATGTGAGAAACAAAGAACGTGAAAGACCACCGAAAAGTTTGAAGATGCCGAATTGCAAGCTTTACTCGATGAGGATGATGGTCAAATGTAAGAAGAACTTGCAGAATAATTAAATGTGACCCAACAATGCATTTCTCAACGTTTAAAAACCATGGGCATGAATTGACTGAAAGACAGCAAGAAAATCGAAAAACCACCTGTGAAATATTGCTGGCCAGGTATAAAAGAAAGTCATATCTTCATCGAATTGTTACTGGCGATGGATCTGGAAAATGGATCTATTTCGAGAATCTCAAACGTAAACAATCATATGTTAAGCCCGGTACACCGGCCAAATTGACAGCAAAGCCAAATCGCTTCGGAAAGAAGGCAATGCTCTGTGTTTTCTGGGATCAGAGATGTGTTACCTGGTTTGACCTTCCGAAACCAGGTGAAACAGTTATTAGTCAACGCTACCAACAACAATTGGCCGATTTGAACCAAAAACGTGATTTGCGCCAAAAACGTCCGGAATATCAATCTAGGCAACACAAAATGATTTTTCTTGATGACAATGCACCATCACATCGAACAAAACAGACTCGGGAATCGGTAGATTCGTACAGCTGGGAAGGGAAGCCCTCCCCAATGCGGCTTATTCACCAAACTTTGCTCCATCTGACTACCACGAA